>OY728141.1:772663484-773913484 GCA_963277665.1 Viscum album
GAAATATTACTACTAAGAAGATACATATATGACCATATATGATATCATAACACCGAGTATGATTCTAGAATAACTCAGTGACATTATTTAAATCATTATAGAGGTGTTTCGGACATGTACAAAGCATATCGGACCTAGGGTAAGAGAAAATCTCACAATCTCATTTTTATCCGAGATTGTTTGTATATTGGTATTTACTGGGGTGTATTTGATCATCCACATCAACGTTTACTCAATATTTAATATTATTTCAATCCTCCTACAATTGTTTAAATCCAATTTTACCCTTCAGTGAGTTTTTAGTAAATGATATGAAAGGAATCTGTTGTCGTTTTTCATTCAAGGTACTTCTTTACTTTTCCGGCCAAAGTACGAGAAGAATTTTTTTTTACTTATACGACATGAATGAATTTTTAGAAGATTATTTCCAAGAAGAATCCTTTACAAGTTTTCAAGTTTATTATTAGTCAAATTGTTTTAGTTTAAAATTTTATGAGATGTTAAGAAAGGAAAAATATTTTTTAATAGAAATGATATTTTCCTCCAGAATAGAGTTCAAGTGTTTTATCAAAATTATTTTCCATCTATGATAAAAAAGTGTACTATTTCTATCCCTATTTTTACATTGATTTGATAGTTTTATGATGGAATTAATTTTACGATGTATTTTTATCTTATATGGGTTATGTTATGAGGGCATGATGTTTAAGAATCCCCTTTTTATTACATGGGTTTTTCTATGATGTATGATTTATGATTTTTTGGAACACATAAGAATGGGTTCATTATTAGATGGGTGGGACCTATATCTCTCTCCAATGCATTGGGTAAATATTTATATCTCATGGGATAGACATGGCTGGAACGACAAGTTAAACCGATTCAGTTATACAAGACTGGAACGAGGAGTGAACTCAGTTCAGTAATGGACTTTGTCCTCCATGATGGTCTTGGAAATGATCATTGAATAATATGAAATGATTTTCTATTATTATGAGTGTATTCCACAATGTTTGATGTTTTATGTTATGATTTTTGGGATTACATTTCACTATTATGATTTATCCCATGCTATGATATTATGATCTCTTTTGCAGGTTAAGATTTTCAAAATTTTATGTTCTTTTGAATATGATATGAATGATATTTTTTTTTACCCTTAATAACCATGTGAGGTCACCCTTTATTATGTTTTCTTTTCTCTTGGTCAGGAAGGAGGATATTAAGTAGGATATGCCAAAAAGGGACTCTAGTTATGATGAAATAAATGGGAGACAATGTAGTTGATTTTATGAATGAGTTGTTTATGTTTCCATGTTTCTAAAGACGCTATACCCATACAGTCCTTTCACGGACTTGTAATATTGTTGTAATAAGTATGCTTCAATTTAGATGTAATAATTATGTATGTAAATTATGGGTCATTATAGTTGGTATCAGAGGAATGGTATAGTCAAACGTTGGAAACTAGGATGTGAAAGCCTTAGTAAGAACCCTAAGGATAAGTCTAAGCATAGAACACAATCTTAGTGCTTTATAAATGTCCATGAACAACCTATGATAAGACCTTATATGTGAAATTTTATTCTTGATTATGTGGTTTTCCTATTATAGTTAGTGTTGGTCACACAATTCTTCTTGGTTTTAGTTAATGGATGGAACCCGAATGAACCGTGTTAATGCGGAATGCGACGAGCAATGCAATGATTGTCCCCTGAGCAACCAAACGTTATAGGAGCTGGAATGAAAAATCTTGTTTCCATGCTCACATAACTTTTTCAAGATATGAATCATGCAAGACTTCCAAACGAGCAAATGAAGGAGAAACATTCTGTTGAATATTTCATGAGGGTATGCCCACCTTCATTATGTGGGTCTTCAGATCCATTCGTGGCTGAAAATTGGATTAGTTCCACTGAAAATATATTTTCAGTTCTACAATGTTCTGAACATGATAATGTCATCTTAGCAGTGTATCATTTGGAAGGTGATGCTGATCAATGGTGGAATCTTATTAATAATACGAGGCAAAGTGATGAAATTGAGTCTATGGAATGGGATGAGTTAAGGAACTTATTCTTCAATAAGTACTTCCCTCGTATTCTTTGAACAAAGATGGAGAAGGAGTTTCTTGAACGGAAGCAAAAGGATGATGAATCTGTTGGTACCTATAAAGCAAATTCTACAAGGCTTGCAAGGTATGCTTCCAGAATTATTATCCAACCTGAAAGTAAAATCGATCCATTCTTTAGTGGCTTAAAACCAAGTCTTCAAAGGGCGTTAGTCATATGGGACTTCAGTAGCTGCGAGTAAATTATTCGATGTGCTCTCAATGTTGAGATGGATATTGGAGTAACCAATCAGTCATATGGGTTTGATAAGAATAGGAAAATGGAATTCAATGGAAAATCTAAAGACCACACTGAAAAGAATATGAGTTTTCCTTTATGCTCAAATTGTGGAAAGAAACATGGAGGGAATTGTCTTAATGGGACAAGCAAAGGTTTTAAGTGTGGAAAAGATGGCCATCGGGCAGTTGAATGTGGAAATAATGGGAAGAAGACGTATAATGATGCGAACAAAGAAAGGGATACAAAGAATGAACCCCATACACTTCAATATTTCAAGTGAAAGGAGATGGGGAATTATTCCAATCAATGCCCAAATCCAAAGGTTGTTGATGATTATCGACGTCAATAATCTCTTAAGGACATAGACAAAGTAAATTCACATGAAATTACTATTGGCGATGTGGAGAACGATAATTAAGTGGTGAAAGGTACACATACCAACCAATCAAAAGTACCAAATGATTTATTTGATTCTGGATCCACCCACTCTTTTTTCTTCTGAAGAATTTTCTAAGGGTATCACCATATTTCCTCACCAATTAGATGTAGAGTTAGTTGTGACAACTCCTAAGGGCATAACAGTCGCATCAAAAGTTTATAGTTCTTCTCCGATTGAAGTTTGTGGGAAAGGTATTCCTGCAAATCTTGTGATCCTTCCTATAGTGTAATTTGTTGTGATTCATGGCATGGATTTGCATTCATTATATGGAGCTTATATCAATTGCCAAAGAAGGGAAATCACATTTAATTTTCCCGATCAATCTTTTATCATCTATCGATGCAAGGATGAATATAACATTCTAGTGGAAATTTCTTCCATCTTATGGGTCTTGATTCCAATAAATGAAGGTTATTTATCTCAAATGGTTGGAGGGAAACTCATGATTAATAATACACCCATTGTACGAGATTTTGATTATGTCTTTCTAGAGTAATTTCCAGGCCTTCCACCAAATCGTGTAGTTGAGTTTTCAATAGAACTCATTCCGGGTTCTATGCCCATTTCAAAGACACCTTATAGAATGGCCCCAATTGAGTTGCAAGAATTGAAGAAGCAACTCCAAGAGAATATTGATAAGGGATTCATATGCCCTTTTGCGTCACCTTGGGAAGAACCTGTTCTATTTTTTGAGAAGAAAGATAGATCAATGAGACTCTGTATTGATTATCGAGAACTTAACAAGATCACTATCAAGAAAAAATGTTGTCTCCCATGCATTGATGACTTATTTGACCAACTACGCGGAGCTCAATACATTTCCAAGATTGATCGTCATTTCGGATATCATCAATTAAGGGTCAAAAAAGAGTATATACCAAAGACGGATTTCCGTACAATGTATGGACAGTATGATTTTATAGTGATGCCATTTGGTCTTACTAATTCCCCTGATATCTTCATGGATCTAATGAATAGAGTCTTTAGAGACTATCATGATCTGTTTGTGGTAGTATTTATAGACCATATTCTTGCCTATTCAAAGAGTAAGGAAGAATATAAAGATCACTTGAGAATTATATTAAAGACCCTGAGAAAGGAGATGCTATATGCCAAATTTACCAAGTGTGAATTTTGGCTTCAAAAAGATGCATTTTTGGGTCACATAATCTCAAAAGAGGGGATATTTGTGGATCCAGCAAAGACAGAGGTTATCGAAAGATGGTCAAGACCAAAAACAGTAACTGAGATCCGACGTTTTCTTGGTTAGGCAGGATATTATCGATGTTTTGTGAATGTTTTGTCACGATTATCTAATCCACTCACCAGGTTGACTCGAAAATGAGTTAAGTTCGTGTGTATGGAGGAATGTGATGATAATTTCAAAGAGTTGAAAAGAAGGTGATCCAGTGCACTTGTTCTCACACTACCTTGTAGTAGAGAATGTTTTTTGATCTATAGTGATGCATCCAAGAAGGGATGGGGTGTGTTCTCATGCAAAATAAAATGGTGATATCTTATGCCTCACGAAAGTTGAAAATCCATGAGCAAAATTACCCAACTGATGATTTGGAGTTATTGCGGTAATCTTTGCATCAATGTTTTGGAGGAATTATCTTTATGGTGAAAGGTGTGATATTTATACTGATCATAAAAGATTAAAGTATATTTCCACATAATAGGAGCTGAATATGCACCCAAGAAGATGGTTGGAGCTGATTAAGGATTATAACTGCTCAATTCATTACCACCCTAGGAAAGAAAACAAGGTGGCAGACGCATTAAGTCGACAAGACCATTCTAGCTTATCCATGATGAGGATAACAAAAGATCTGATATTTATGCATTTACAAAGGCTGGATCTTGGAATTTTAATGGAAGGGGAAAAATCTTATCTTTCTCAAAGGAATGTTCAAACATCTATACATGTAAGTATTAAAGAGGCCCAAAAAGAAGATGTGGAGTTACAAAAGAAGGTGAAAAATGTTCCTGAATTCAACCTTGATTGTGATGGGATAATAAGGTTCAGGAACCGTGTCTTTAATCCTCCCATACAAGAATTAACGAATGAGCTTCTCAATGAGTCTCATAGTTCATCATTCTCTATTCATCCTGAAATCACGAAGATTTATAGGGACCTGAAAGAGTACTTCTAGTGGGATGAAATGAAAGGATATGTTAATGAATATGTATCTCGATGCTTGGTTTGTTATCATGTTAAAGATGAGGGACACAAGTCTAAGGGGATGTTACAACCATTACCCATACCAGAATGGAAATGGGAAAACATCACAGTGGACATTATCACTGGACATCCTAAAACATCCAAAGGGAATAATGTTATCAGGGTCATAGTTGATCGTCATATGTTGTCAGCACACTTCATTACTATTAGAGAAGATTTCTCACTGGATCAGCTTTGTAGGATATATGTATAAGAAGTGGTAAGATTTCATGGAGTACCACTTTATAATATATCTGATCGTGATCCATGGACTACCTCAAAGTTTTGGTGAAGTCTTCAGTATACTTTGGATACATAGTTGAGATTCAGCACTCCTTATCATCCTCAGACAAATGTTCAATCTGAGAGAACAATTCAAAATCTAGAAGACATGTTAAGATCTTGGTCTATGGATTTCAATAGTGGTTGGGATCAACACCTACCATTGGTAGAATTTTCTTATAATAATAGAATTCACTCCAGTATTCAGATAGCTCATTATAAAGATATCCATGGAAAGAAATGCAGAACTCCAACATTCTGGGATGAAGTTGGGGAATGAAATCTATTAGGATCTGATCTTGTTGATGAGATGGCAGAAAAAGTCTGATCTATTCAACAACACATAAGAGCAGCTCAGAGTCGACAAAAAAGTTATTCTGACAACTAAAGAAAAGACCTAGAGTTTGAAGTGGGTGATAAAGTGTTCCTACGAATATCTTCCTAGAAGAGGGTAATGAGATTTAGAAAGAAGGGAAAGTTGATCCCTAGATATATCGGTCCTTTTGAAATTCTGGATCATGTTGGGAAGATAGCTTACCAATTGGTGATTCCACCAAATCTCCCTCGTGTTCATGATGTGTTCCATGTATCTCTCCTGAGGAAGTACATACCTGATCCTTCATATGTACTAAGCTCAGAAGTTATACCACTGGAGCAAGATATTTCTTATGAAGAACAGCCGATAGAGATTCTGGATCGTAACGAAAAATTTCTATGAAACAAGACCACTCGCTTGGTTAACGTTTTATGGAGGAACCACCAATTTGAAGAAGCTACATGTGGACTTGAGGATATGATGAGGGAGAGGTATCCTCATCTATTTGTTATGAAGTGACGAATTTCGAGGGAGAGATTTATTTTAAGGGGGGGTAGAATGCAACACCCTGATATTTTATGAGAAGTATATTTATTATGTATTATGTTATACGCAAAGGAATCATTCACTGCACACAACACTAGCTTGGCTTGCATTACACGCAATCGCGACCTTCCTCGAAAGCGTGTGTAGTACGCAATAGCGAGTTTCACTAAACGAAGATATATTATACACTAGTAGTTATGAATAGTATTAAATGAATTTTTAATTTTATAACATTATAATTCGTCTTACACTATTTCTATAATGAGGTATGAAAACAAAATCAGTTTTTGGATAAAAGAAGTATTTTTCTAAAAATGCAGTTTTACCGCCTTTTGATGGTGCACCCAATTTAAATCTAGTTTTTGACATGTTTATATGTTCAATTTTATAAAATAAAATTCTTCTTTCAAATCAGGATATAAAAATTTACTTCGGATAATTTTTTTTCATATTATTCTGGTAAACATTATATTTTGATGAATAGTAAAAACACGCTATATTTTAATTAAATTTTTTTTTTCATCACAATAATTTATTTGGTTA
Organism: Viscum album; assembly: GCA_963277665.1. Lineage (NCBI taxonomy): Eukaryota > Viridiplantae > Streptophyta > Magnoliopsida > Santalales > Viscaceae > Viscum > Viscum album. The sequence goes on from OY728141.1 coordinate 772,670,186, forward strand.
AATTATAATATTGAATGGTTCTAAAGTATAAATAGAATATATTTTTACCATTTAATATAATGTATGTCATTAGCATTAATTTTACATTGAATTCATATGTAAAAACATTTCAATCTTGGGAAAATGTTTTAACTTTTAAAACTCATTTGCTTAACAACGAGATTACTTTTAAAATAATTACTGCATCTTCTGGGTTTTGAATTTTTAAAAATGGATTCCATATTTGGAATCAGTGGTTCCAAATTATGTTAATAGGTTACTTTTATTTTTTGTTGATATTATGAATAGTAACTATGGTAATTTTTATTTACTGTGGTTAAAGGTAAATAGGGTAATTCAAGGTTAAAAGAATATTATAATAATTCAAAATTACTTTGAAAGTTGTACTAACCTTATTGGATGAGTAGTGTCCGACCATGGGCATCCATGGGTCGATTTTGGCACCCCATTGAGCCACTTGGTAGTCATAATGACAATTTGGATTAATTAATTTAATATAAGGACAAAATTGACATTAAAAAAAATCTTTTAGTAATTTATTTTTATAAGGGGTTATATAAATTATATTTTAGACTATAAATATTCATTTTAAAGATAAAAATATTTCATACATAATGATATTTTGTTTATAAATTTTAGACAGCAAATAAATTAAATTATATATGACAGAATAATGATAAAGAATTTACCTCATCAATAAATGATTTATATAAATAATATTATAATGATTAAAATATTTTCTAAAACATTTCTAATTATGATTGGATAATTTTATTTCGACCATGAGTCATCTTATCTTCATCTTTAATGATTTTTGGACCTTTTGAAACTGAAGATAAATTTATAATAAAATAATATTTCCACACTTTGCAAAGGTGCCCCTCTCCTCCCTTATAAAAGGGAACCTACTCCCTCTCCTCCCCACACAAATTTGATCCATCAAGATTGGCCAAACCCTGACCATTTAACTTCTACACTTCCTTAGAATCCTACTAGAGGTACTGGTCTTCTCAAAATACACACTCTAGTGCCCTAAGAGAATGTTTAAATGAGGCAGTTCGAGAAAGAGGTAATACCTTCTACCGTTTTTTCAAGTTCCATTCTTATTACAATCCCTCTTATTTAGTTGTTTCCTTATGAAGTAATAACATCAGTATCCCTAATATAATGATATGTTATTATAAATATGAAACAACCCAATTTCACCTCTTATGCATCCTACGGTAAACAAAATCACCACATGTGCGTACGTACGGAATACCGTCTCCACGATGTGGTGTATTATATTTTCCACCACCACCGTACTTGGATGGGTACAATGGTGTAAATAAATAAGTATATATGAATATTTTAAAGTGGTATTGATTCTGAAATATTATACATACACTTCAATAAAATTCCATGATCATGGGAACGATATCATCACACGTTCGTACGTACGACCTACCGTCTCCACAATGTGATGCGACTCATTCTATATGATATTCATTGAATAATAATTATATAAATAAATTGAATGAATGAATATGATATATATTACACTAATAACATTCTTTAAATGATGTATCTATATCCTATAAAGATGAATAAGAATTTATTCGACAAATCACGCATAAGAACATAAAGCCATAAACACCCAAAGGACAAGTAGCAATGAAATATTAATACAAAGAAGTTAAAAATATGACAATATATGAAATCATAACAATGATTATGATTCTGGAATAAGTCAATAACATTATTAAAATCATTATACAAGAGGTTTGGACATTTATAAAGCATATCAGACCTAAGGTAAGAGAAAATATCTCAATCTCATTTTTATCCGAGATTGATTGTACATTGGTATTTACTCTGGTGTATTTTATCCTCCACATCCATGTTTCCTCAATATTTAATAATATTTCTATCCTCTGACAATTGTTTAAATCCAATTTTACCCTTTGGTGAGTGTTTAGTAAAAGATATGAAAGGAATCTTTTTCTGTTTTTCGTATGAGGTACTTTTTGACTTTTCCGGCCAAAGTACAAGAAGAATATTTTTTTAACTTATACAACATGAATAGATTTTTAGAAAATTATATCCATGAATATTTCTTTACAAGATTTCATGTTTATTTTTAATCAACTTCTTTTAGTTTAAAATTGTATGACATGTTAGGAAAGGAAAAATGTTTTTGAATTTGAAAGGATATTTTCCTCAAGAATGGAGTTCAAGTGTTTTATCAAAATTATTTTCCATATAAGATAAAATAGGGTTCTATTTCTATCCATATTTTTACATTGATTTTATTGTTTTATGATGGAATTAATTTTATGATGTCCTTTTATATTATATTGGTTAGGTTATGATGGCATGATGTTTAAGAATCCCATTTTGATTACATGGGTTATGCTGTGATGTATGATTTATGATTTTGTGGCACACATAAGAATGGTTTCATGATGAAATGGGTAGGACATATATCTCCTTCCAATGCATTGGGTAAAGATTTATTTCACATGAGATAGACATAGCTAAAATGACAAGTTAAACTGGTTTAGTGATACAGGATTGGAACGAGGAGTGAACTCGGTTCAGCAATGGACTTTGTCCTCTATGATGTTCTTGGCAATGAGACTTGACTAATATGAAATTATTTTCTATGATTATGTGTGTGTGCCAAAAATTTTCATGTTTTATGTTATGATTATTGGGATTACATTTCACTATTATGATTTATCTCATGTTATGATATTATGATCACTTTTACAGGTTAATTTTTCCAAAATGTTATGTTCTTATGAATATGATATGAATGATATTTCTTTTGTTTACCCTTACTGAGAATTTGAGCTCACCCTTTTGTATTTTTTCTTTTCCCCAGGTCAGGAAGAAGGATATTAAGTAGGATATTCCAAAAAAGGGACTCTAGTTATGATTAAATAAATGGGAGACAATGTAGTTGATTTTATTAACCAGTAGTTTATATTTCTTAGTTTCTAAAGAAATTATACCTATACGGTCCTTTCATGGTTTTGTTATATGTTGTAATAAGTATGCTTCAATTTTTAATTAATAACCATGTATGTAAATTATGGGTCGTTAAAAAGAGTGTACTTTAATTTTTATTCCAACTGATTGTCATCTCACACCATTCCAAAACCATTCTGATTCCTCTTCTACACCCAAGAAACTTTTTTATAAGACTATTTATTATGTTATTAGTCAAATCACACCTATCATTCTTCATGAACATACATGACCTATGAGTTCTTCTTTCCCATGCCTTTCTCTATTGGTGTTACTAGTGTTCCTCTTCTTTCCACCAGTATCACAACTGTAACTCCCAAAACTATCTCTTATACACGCAACATTCATTCCACCACCACTCCAAATAAGAGAATATACATGATGTATTATAAATTGTAGAACTATTGAATTTATGGATATTGGATACGGATCTATTGTAACAAATTATCATTTATCTCATGTACTATTTTTTAAATGATATATATTCTTTCATTTAATATCATTTTCCGTTCATCCACTTAAATGTTAGTTTCCTTCTTAATTATCATGAATGGGGGATAGTTAATGTGTATGTCCAATATAATGGAATATATATTCTGGGGTAAATGAGATTAAAATAATTTTTCATTAAGAGATTAACAAAAATACTACTATGTGATCTGTATAATATTTTGTTTACTAAAAATTTCAACTCTTATGATCTATATAATATTTTATTTATACCTCAACATGATCATCATAATTAAACTATATTCATATATAGTGCTATGATTTGTGATCATCAAAAAGTGGGAGATTTTTTTCCTCATATAGTTTTAATTATTTCAAATTGCACTTAATTTTCGTTTCACTTGTTACATCTTGTTTAATTTTGTTTACATATAACCTTAACCTCTTTTGTTATCTTTCAACTCATAGGATTGGTTAAAAAATTGGAAAAGTATAATTCATTATTTCTTAAAATACAATTATAAAATAAAACATTGAATTGAGTTACTGATATCCTCTCATAATTTTCCAAAAGGAAGTGTCACCGATGAAGTATCAGCTAACAATGGAATGAGTCATGGGAAGAATGACCAACTAACAATGTGATTATAATTTAAAATGAATTTTTTCATAGTATAAGATTGAGATTTATTATTTTTTGACACATCACCCACCGAATGACTGAACTAATAATCTTATGTTATCTATACAAGTCTAATACACTAATAGAATGACCTACCAATCTGTTCTACCATTCCATATTTAGAATAATTTATTATATATCAATTAAATTCAAAATTACTTCTAACTATCGTATTTCTGAAACATAGTAAAAAAATTTATATTAATGAGTTTTTATTCATTTCATAGACAACATTTAAGGTTTATTTTAGTGTACAATGTACGAGGTACTAGAAAATGTTTGACATCACAATCTTTATCTGGTGTATAAACTGTATACCTGATAAAACAAGAAAAAGTGATCCATGATGTTTAGTAGAGTGCTTGTGCACCTATGAAAACCCAAGAACATTTATCAAAATAATATATAAGAAATACATTATTCCATAATACTGAGTTCTTTATAGGAATAATTTTTTTCCAAAAGAATAGGAGCTCTTCACAAAGTCATACACTTTATCAAAAAAAAGACAAAAGCACTCATGACACACTGTTTTATAATTTGTTTCTAGATTTCGAATCTAGCTTCACATATGTCATCTTAACAGAGTCCAGAAGAGGATAATAAGTTCACATGAATCCTTCTAACTCTATTTTATTGAATTGACACTCTTTCTTTGAAGTGTTTTACCATTCGATCAGTGTGTGTGACTCTGTGTAATAAAGACACACTATGTCATGTGAATAAATAGAAGAAATATTTATATCTTCTGAAACCTATCTTTTTATTCCTTACACTCTCACGAATAATAGAAAAAGAGGTCCCTAGGTTTCATGTTTTTAATTTTACCTCCCATGAGAATTGTGGAAGAGGTCTAGTTGTCATGGACAACTCTTTTTACTATTGTTTACCAAGATCTAGGTTATAGATCGAGGATTATTTGTATAAATTTCATGGTATCAGGTGATCAAGAACTAGAGAGGAAAAGGTCTTAGTTTGAGACTAATCCTCTTGTTTAAAATCAGATATTTCTATCAATGTTCTATTTTAGTAAATTATATAAATCCACAAAAGATTCTTCACATTTATTTTTATTCAAAGATATTGTTTATATTTGAATTTTATTTAGTAGATTTATTTCAAATGATAAAATAATAATCCATATTGTTGTAACTAAGGACCAGTCAATCATTGAAAGATCTCTCAAAAGATCAAAAAATTTATAAATTTGCAACTTTTGATAACTATTCTGTTTTTGATTTTAAATTGTGGTACATTTAAATAATTCAATTAAGATAGATATATTTATAGGATCTCAATTCACCACCTCTTGAGTGTCATACTCTGACCAGTAGAAATGACAATATCCTGATTCTTTCTCTAGATATCTCTTTATTGATTTGACCAAATATAACACTGAAAGGCACTTCCCTGATTCCTTAATCTTTCCCCTTTGATGAATTAAATTTTATAGGATTGTTGAACATTAAATTTCCCCCTTTCCTGTAGAATTTATTGTGGATATGTTCATTTATTAAACCGTATACCATATTTTAATATATTATTTGATTTGGATGTAATTTGATATTTGCGGATATATTGATATATTTGTATCATTTATTCAATATTAATACTTGATAAGGTACTTTTTGAATTTAAATTAATGATTCAATATGTGAACAATGCATTCTACATAAAAGACATAGTTTGGAGATAGTTTAAAATAATATATATTGGGTGAGTGATAATTAATGATGTCCCCATGGTGCATCAGTAGCGTCATGGAATGAAATATGTTGGCTAGCCTATGGTAATAGATTTTTACTAGTTTGTTTTAAAATGCCTTTATTATAAAGGTATCATGTTCTATGAAAAAATGGCATCTAGTAATTAAGAATTTCTTTAATTTAGATTCATTTATTATTTATACATGATATTTTTCATCGATATATTGATGCATTTCATTTTATGTTCATTGATTAAATAGCATGTGTTTTCCAACTATTTCTTTTCCATATTTTTTGATACTTACTTCTCAGTTTATTTATTAAATGTACAAGGTGTAGTTATTACCTTATTATATTGATTATTCTCAATGACTCGTTATTGATTCGTCTATACAAAAAAATTACTATGAATTTGATTTCACCCTTATTTGGTTTCATTTATCCATGATTCCTTGATGTTTACTAATAATGATATGAAAGGATAAAAAATATGTTATCAAATGATTATCTAGGAATGAGAAAAATTATATAGAAATCAGTTTATTTATTTATAATAAATGAGTCTTGTATTTGTCTGGTTTAAAAGTAATTATATCCTATTCGATTAATTTGGATTTTATTCCTTATAATAATGCCAATGCAATGGTAGTAGACACCTTCTCGATCCTTATAGGGTCTGAGTGCTACAAAAATTATCTTCATAATTTATTTCTTGGAATAAGCGATGAAGATTAATTTCATAAAATCCCTGTTAAAGTATGTTGTTTTTCTTATGAAATAGAAATAAAGCAGTTATGTACATTATCTAATGTTCTCTATCATGATATGAATGGAATTAGTCATCTTTTGGAAAAAAATCATGAAATAAATGTGTTATCCTTTAACCTTAATTTCTGATGAATTGAATACCATTTAATTGATCAATAATTTATGGTTTGTAGTCATTAACATTCCAATTACTGTGTTCTATGATTCTAGTTTTCTTCAAAATGTAAATTTTTTACTTCTAATTTTTTTTTTCTTTATCTATGATAAAAAATTATGTAGTATTTTAGGCAACCTTTAGCCTTCACACATATGTTTTCTTAAATATTTTTTTTACTATTCCTCTCTATGACGTCGGTTTTCAATAATGGTATTTTCAATTATTCATCCATCGAGGAATGAAATAAAATTGAATGGGTGAAATTTTTTTAACGAGGAATGAGTATAATTAATTGAATATTTGATTAAAATAAAAATAATCTCGATATCTTTTATTAGCCATAAACAATGAGGTTTAAGAAAATTGTGATGTATTATAAATATATAATTATTTAAATGTGACCCTATAACCAAGATATTGAATTAGAATGAATGAATATGAGTTACCACACTATGTTATATATTTATGTTATTCTAAAATTATAATATTATATTGATTAATTATTAGGAAAAAAGAATAGAATTTCTAATGAAGACGTTCTAGGGTTCAATGTTTCAATTTCATAAAAAAATCATTTTCATTGCTTTTTAGGCATGATGATTAATAATAATTTTGGCCAATTAAATATATTTTATTTTAAAAAATTATCCTAATTTTCAGAATAATTATTTAAATATTGCCTCATATAGAATTATTGAATTTTTTTCAAAAAGAATGATTTTACAATGAATAGCGATAAAATACAATTTCTTATAGAAAACTATCTTTTCATTTAAATAATTTTTGAAATTCCTCTTTTGAATTTTTTTAAATTGAAAATTAAGTCATTTATATTATTATTAATCCTATTAATGTCATTCGAGTTTATTATATGCTGGATTTTTTTATAAAAACTTATTATATATTTGAAAATATTATTACTAGATAACTTATTTTCATAACATTTCATGGGATAAATATTAAATAAATTCAAAAAATACTATGAATGGAATTTTGAAAAACTTATTCCTTGTTTGGAATAAATATTGAATTATTGAGTAAATAGTTTCCATTTTTTAGTCACAATGAATTGTAACTTTGGAAAATAATTTCTACTGTTTTAAGGGTAAAACCAGCAAAAGAGTGGTTAAACTTTTGGGATAAGGATTGATAATTTTTATAACACATTAATTTATCTTATTGGATGAATATATATCTTCTCATAGCCCAAAAGGTGTGTAAAACTGACACTTTGGTTCCATTTTTCTTATATTTAAACCTCTATATTATTTAAAGAAAATAGTAATTACAAAATGTCAGTCTCTCAGCATTAATAACTGTAAAATTATTAAATATGGATAAAATATGGATAATTTTGGATATATTCTTTAAAATATTAATTATTATTTTAACGTAGTAATTTATTTTTTATTTTTATTTATTTATTAATTACATTAAATGTTTTTGAAACATAGAAATTGTATTCCTTCAATCATTGGAAATAAAAAATACAGTATTATGACTATATAAAATGCTAAAAAATCATGATAATTATTGTGTTAGGTGAATATTTTAGAAATATGATTCATATTAGGTAAGTGTAAATATTTTATATCAAAATTCCATTCTATTATTAAAAATCAACATCAAATTATGTGAATAGTTCTTAAATTAATATTTATAGTTTTTATTGTAAAATAAATTTTATTTAAAGGTTTCATATCCAAAAAATTATGATAAAGGAAAATTAGGAATATAAAATGACTAAAATTTAATCCATTAACCATTTATGACCCAATTGATACATCATATTTAAAATTATAATCATCTAATTTTAAAAAAAACATCACTAATGTTACGATTAAAATTGATTATCTAAGGTGTTACAACAATTGATATAGATTAAAATTATATATAAACATTTAAAAATTTGATTGTTTGGTTATATCAATAAAAAATCCTCACTATAATCTAATAAATATCATTTTTAGCATTTTAAATAACATAGAAAAATATTTTATTATAATATATCGCGTATTTCCAAAAAAGGATATAAATGATATTTTATAATGAAAAAAATTTCATTATGTGATTTAAAATTCATATAAATCATAAATTCGGACAACTGAATTGGATATTGTTTTTACTATTTACCATGGTGAATTTATTTTCAATTGTCTTTTATGGTTTTATTCTTGAGTCATAAAATGTAAAAATAATTATTTTTGAAATTCTGTATATGGGTAATAGAGGGGTTAAAACAAAGAGATATGGCTTAAAACAAGACCTAATAGTGTCCAAATTAAATTTTATGATAGGTTTGAGACCTATACACACTTTATATTATAAATATATCAACTTTTAAGAGTTTATATTGTAGAAAATATATATTAATTTAAAATGTTAAAAAACTCTAAGAGTTTTCCTCTCCCTAATTATAAAAGGAAACCTCTTATCATCTCTACTTAACAGCCTTTGATCTAGAAAACGTGACCAAGACTTCCAAATTATATTCTATTCTTTCCAATAAAATAATTAGAGTTTATGATATCCTTAAAAACAAGGGTAAATAAGAAATGATCTAAAGGAGTCCTAACATCGAAGAGTTAATCATCATACTCGAACTATTTCAATAAATTTATTCCTTTAACTAATCAAACACATTTGAAATCATAATAAAATACAATAAATTTTATAAAAAATATACATAAATGAAATTATTTTTATTAAACCGCTAATATCCGCCCTCTATTTAATCAAATAGGAAGTCAAAGTGTCACTCAGTCATATGTGTGGACCACCACCTCAATGTAGCAACTAAATACATATTACATCATCATATTTAATGAAAGATAAAAATTATGGGTTTAATATTTATATATTATATTTATGAAATTATTAGTATTCTATAATTATGACATCATATATACCTTTTTACCTTCCAATCTATTGCAAAATGATAACATAGATCATGTGTATGTGTGGAAAACCACCTCAACAAAGAGATGAGTTTTCTTTCTATTCATCATTATAAGTGTATTAATAATGGTAAATTTCATGAATATAAATTATATATATGAGATAATTATGATAATATAAATGTTTATAATTATTTACCCTTTTTTCATTCTATCATTTAAATAGTTCAAAAAAATTCATGAATACATATGACCCATTGTCTCCATTAATGTTTTACTTCAAATTGAATATGTAACATCAATGAATAACTATAAATCAACATATAGTGAATATTTTTGATATTTATATCATTATTAACATTTTGGGTATTACTTAGTCACGATGAATAGGTAATTATTAAGACTACAGAACAGAAGTGTGTTCGAAAAGGATGCGTGTATAATATTGAAGAGTGATTTTAATTAAGATGGGTGATAAAATGTTATAATTAAATAATATATATTATTAAATATATATATATATATATATATATAATAAATTTCTAATATATATAAATCTACTATGGAGGTTTTTTGAATGAATACAAATAAAGACGATATATTAGGTAAGATATTTTCATCTCACTATTATTTTTATGAGACACATGTAATATTCCCAACTTGTTCCTTTTATGTGGTGTGTAAATTATCCTATGAATGTATTATATGATGATTCAAATAAATATTATGGGTATATACATATCCATATAATCTTACATATTTCATGAGGGTTCTATTTGAATGTTACCAAATTGGTAAGGGTTTTACATAACAATCCCTTATTATTCGAGATTGTATATGCTTGAATTTCCATTGAGTAAATTATATCATAATAATATTGTAATTTCCATTAATTTTTATTACCCTATGTATATTTCCAAATATTATCTTTATTACTTTTATGTTCTTCTATTTAATGACTCATGATATTGAATGTATATTTTTTGGAAAATCAATTATGTTGTAATATTTTGTTTGGAATGTTTTTCTTCATTTTCTATGTTTTTTTAAAAGTTCAGGAATTATTTTTAATATTATAAACCATTTGTTTTAAATAATTTTCACCAATACTATATTTTTTTTAAAAAAAATTGAAACATCCTTCCATTTTTCAAAAGTGGTATTTTTTAATTATTAATGAAATATAAAAGGAATCGTTGTTTTTACATTATTGAGAATTAAAACAATTTACTCCCATTAGGATATCTAAAATATTTGAAGCTTCCATTACATCTATTATTGATATTTTAAATAATTTTTGAAAAATAATTTTTAATTTATTTTATTTTATAGAATCTATTTTGAAATGAAAATAATATTATCATCAAGAAATAATCTTCAAATATTTTTATGTAACATTCATCAATTATAAAATATGTTGATTTTAATTTTAAATCTTTGGGTATATAATAATATTAGTCCATCCGTTTTCTTTATTTTGATGTGTTTGTATCCTGATGATGATATTTTTGTGAAACTTATTTACTTTTTATGACTTATTTTATGATTAAATTATGGAATATTTATGAAACACGGTTCCGTTACACATATTATGTTATTATGATATGATGATTTATTATGATATTGTGTCACTAAAATTTATGGTTTTCATTATGTGGTGAGTTGGATTTGAAATATATATCTCTCTAATAGATAAAGTAATTCTCTATATCTTGTGAGATAATTATGGGAATCGTTTTTATGTCCTTGATCCACATTTAATAATAAAATGGGATTCATTATCTTCTATGGAAAATAGGTGATAATTATTGATCCATTATGATAGGGAGAATATGTGTTCCAGAAATATCAATTATGGTGAGTATATAATGATTCTTTGTGCATTATGATATGGGAAGCATGTTTTGATGCATAATACACTATGAGTTTATGGTATCTGTTGTTAACCATGACCTATGTATTTTTTCAAAATATTATCATTATAAAATGTTATGACATGAATATTATCTAAACATAGGGTTCATGGTTGATTTATGACATTATCTCACTGTAATTATTCAAACCATTTGAAATGATAATTTTTTATCAGATGAATTATGTTTATGATGATTGACATGTTTTGTATAATCATTATACAATATGATCATGATCCCATATACTTGAGCTTATGTTGTGATTTTAGTTGATAATTGATTGATATATCCCATGTTACCACCCACTAACAATCTGAGCTAATCCTTTATTATGTTTCACTTCCCAAAGCTATGAATGAAATTTTTATATATGGAATGTCATGATTGGTACAATGTAATAAAAACATGATTATTTATATTAATAAATGTACCTAAATAAGATGATCCTGTATCTAGTCACCAAATATACTAAATAATTATCGTTATGGAATGGATAGTAATTTTATATATTGAATACTCATAATAATTTTTTTAAAATTTATGTATAAAATTTTCTTGTTTCTATAATCTATATATGAAAATTATATTTTATTTGTATAATATTCTAAATATTTAAGATATTTTTTCAATATAAAAATATTTATGATATATAATTTATATTTTATAGATTTATATGTGTGATTGTGAATTATATAAAATTAAGACTTTCATTATTCTAATAGTTCATGAAGGAGATAATTTTAAAGTTAATTAATCATTTTTGTAATTTTTTTTAATATTTAAAAAGTCAGAGTGGGTTTTTTTAAAAAAAATTAGAATCTTCAATAGTATTATAATTTACAAGAAGGTGGATATTCATAATATTAGGTTTTTTGGTATGTTTATATTTTCTTAAATATTACAAATACCTTGAATTTAAAAAAACAATAATTATTAAAAGTTGATAAATATAATTTCCCAATGTATTGTAAAATTCAATTTTTTATTTTTTTATTATTTTTATTGTTTAAAATTTTCTAAATGAATTGTTTCATATTTAGTTTTTTTGATAATTATTATGTGATTAGTTTTATCATTTTTTTAAAATTATAACTTTAAAATGTGTTATAACAACTCATGATTTTGGACCATATAAAAAATAGAAAAATTTCCAACAACATGACATTCAGGAAAAATTGAAATAACATAGTAGATGCTAGTTATAATAACATTATTCACTAATATAATATGGTAATATATTAAAAATAATCACTTTTAGAAGGTAAACAATTAATATAAGTTATTGTTGAAATGATCAATTTCATTAAAAGTCATTTTCAATATATTATATAATTTATATTAAATATATAAATTTAAATATCATATATTTTAAAATTTATATGTTATAATTCATTTTATAATTCTTCAAAAAAATTGGCTTTGGATTTTTTTTAACTTTTAATAAAATAATCGGATTTTGGGTAAATAGTGAAAATAATGTTTTTTCTAATAAAATCAATTTTATATGACTGATAATTATTCAAAACCATTTAAAAAATAATAATATGGTATAATTTATAATAAATCATTTTAAATTGTTGTTTTAAATTTATAAACTCATGCTAGACTTTTGGATTATTTATGTACAATTTTAATGAGAACTATTTTATGACTATTTGTTAAATTAATTATTCCATGATGAAATGAATTTTTGGACTTTTATTATTCTTAAAAAAATATTATTTCAATTATTGTTATTATTATAAATAAATTATAATATTTGGATGTTAATATTCAATCATATACATCTTATATTTTACTGAATGTTTTTTCATAGATATAGGTTTATATAGGATACATGCACTCACATTATGATTAATTTCCCTGCACAGAGAAAAATAAAAAAATAAAATGATTCTAATGTTAAGATAATACTATTTATATTATTTAATAATTACAATTTATTTTATACTCATATAATTTATTTAAATAGAATTATTTTTAATTACCAAGATAATTGTGAAATATTCATTTTAAATTTATTATTTTATTATTATATACATATTTATCTATTATGAATTGAATTTAATTATATTTAATAATGAATATAATATTATTTTTAAACACATAAAAAATATATTAACATACATTTAATTAGTAATAAATACCAAATAATATTAATAATCTATAATGGTCAAAATATAATTTTTCTATAGAAACGGTTTTTATACATATTATATATTTTAATTTTAATGTTAATTTTATAATATTTATTAATTTAATTATATAAAATAATGTTTAAATTATTTTTTATCAACCAAAAATATATTAATATAGGTTATGTAATATTTTAAAAAAAACATATTTAAAAACAAGTTACGCAGTTTTAAAGTAAAAGTTTAAAATGAAAAATCATAATTGAAATATCCCATTAAAATGTTTTAAAAAAGTTAATAAACCATTTTTTGAGTCATTATAAACTAAAATAAAATATAGAAACTATTATTTCAAAACATTAGATCCATTGACCTTGGAATTGTCTCATGATATTAAAAAAATATAAAGTGTGTTTCCAAAAGATCCACTTTCCACTCTTATAATAGAGGGCCACACACACCCTTTTAATGAAACAAATATCATTAGAATTACTCATTTAATTAATAAAATTTTAAAAAAACTAGATCCAAATCCAGGGAAAATAATTCTTTTTTAATCTATGTTAGCATAATCACTTCAATATCCAGAAGACTTCCATAGAATGATCAAGCCACCCGTTTAATTATTGTCTTCTTCTTGAGTTTCATTTTCTAAATAAAAAAAATATATTATCCCCATATGAATATGATGAATTATGTATTATTTTATTTATATTAATGGTAAAATCATTATATGTTCATGTACGCCCACATATAAAAACTATAGAAAGACACTCATGAGTCTGCATGGACTACCACCTATGCGAATTTTTTTTTTGTTTTTATTATAGTTTAAAATTAATTAACTAATCATATTAAAATATTTTTTAAATAACAAAAACATAAAAATAATATTATTTTGTTTTCTTTTATAATGATATTATGTCAAAATAATCACCTCCTTAACAATACTCAATGATTATGTTTAAGCGTGGTCATGTTTGTGTCAGTTTAACCACCAATACGAACAATGCTAAAATATAATTTTATTTTTCAATATGATTACCATAAAAATAATTTTATTATAAAATAATTACTTTTATAAAATTATTTAAATATTTTATAATGTATTTTAATTATTACAGATATATCTTTTGCAGTCACTAAAAATCATATAAATTATCCATGAGAGATTATATTATAATGTAGCGTAACTAAAGAAATTATGGAGTGATATATATTATTTATAATATATATATATATATATTGAAATTAGATAATTTATAAATTATTACATTAGTTTGTAATGATGAGTATTGAAATTTCTTATTATTCATGCCCAACGATTTTTATGTTATTGATAGTCGATTATCTTAATATATTATAACTAATTAATGTAATCATGATTAAAATTTATATGTATTATTAAAGGGTAATATTTATGAGTAAGGTTATTAAATGGAATATTAATTTTTTTTATTATATTAGAAGATTGTTTGTGAACAATTAAACATGTAAAAAAGTTAAGGGATTTCATCTCAATTTTCATTTATTGATACAAAGTTTATGTTTCTAAAAACATTGTCATTTAATTGGGGTGTAGAAAATTTATTTGAAACAATGTATAATTAATTTTATTTTATTAATTTTATTTTAATTTTAATTCATATATCACCCTTTTAATTGCTTTTTTCATAATTTTTACCTAGGTCGTACAGGTTTCATGGTCATTAATATGAATCCAATGAAATATTATTAAGTAGTACATCGTGTTTCACTTTCAATAGTATAAATTCTACCATATTATAATTTTATATCCTTATCCACTTAATTTTTATCATATTAGAAGTTCTATTTAATTTTATAACTCTCATGGGGGATTGATGAAAATGATACAATTATTGTATGTAGTATTCATGACTCATATATTTTAATTTGGCCATAATTTCTCTTCATTTTCTATATTCTTCCATGATTAATCTACTAAATCCTTGGGTGATTTTCAGATATATTTCCCCTCTGTTTACACGGAAATAAATTTTCAAACTATATACTTTTGCCTCTATGTTTTTTAATTTTCATTAAAATGAAATAGTTTTAAGATTCATTATCATTACTTTTAATTTATTTTTCTTATTTGTCCATATTTTTTCTTCCTAATAATTTAATCCTTTACCTTATGAAAAATGAAATAATTTTTAGCTATTATTTCCATTTTATTTCACATTATTCATTTTAAATAAATGATTTTTACATATTTTAAAAAAATTGGGTAGTCAACAATGATATTCAAAATGATTAAAATATTATTCCATGAATTCATAAAAATTATCATATTCTTGACATATTATTTTGGTAACATATATGTTTTTTTAATGTTTCTATTATTGATGATTTTTTTAAAAAAATATTCTATCACTAATTATAGTCACATAGATTTTTTTAAAATTGTATATCATTTTTAATTTTCTATTAATAAATATTTTTTAAAATGTAAAAAATTTCAATGTATTTTCACTTACCTTTTTTAAGAATTTGCATCCTTTTCAAGTCTCATTTATCAAAACATTCTTTTAAAAGTAATAATTTTCAAATAATTTTGAAATCTCTATTTTCAAAAAATTATGTCATTTAAATGATCATTTATATTGGAATCTTCAAAATAATTTTTACATAGGTCACTAATTTCCTTGAAATAAAATTTATTTTTGGAAATTTATTTTCACATTAATATATTATAATGTTTTTCGAAAAAAATTTAATTTTCAAATATATTTACCATAATAGTTGTATAATTCTTGAAGTGATGTTTTGATTAGACTTTATATGTTATTATGATGTTATATCTTTCCTAAAATGGGTTTATTCATTTTATATGATTTATTATGATAATGTTTTATGATGTTTTTGAATGATTAATTTAACCCACCTTTTTCTGTGATTCATTGGGTAAGATGAATTCTTGATAATCAATTGGAACACAAATGAATGGATAATGTGATGGGATGGACATAATATCCCTCTAATTCACTGGTTAAATGATTATATCTCATGAGATATAAATGTTATGTTAGTAGGTTATAAATTAGATAACTTAATAAACAGTAATTGTTATGGAGTTATGATCTACTCACAATTTTACATGTTAATAGGTTAGTGAGTATCTATAATGATAATGAGTTAGTGTGATGGTGTTAGGCACAGTAAATAATTTCACATTTGAATAGAGTATAATGTAACTAGGTTCATAGAGGGTGAGTGTGATGGTGTAATGCCCTAAATTAAAATTTTTGTTTATATTTTTTGATTACATAGGTTCACAACAGATGATTATGATGGTGTTATGATATACCCACAATTTTATGTATGAATAGGTTAGTGGATAACTATTTTCAAAAATGGTGAATGTGATATCATAAATAATACTTCTGATTTTTCAGGTGAAATGGTTGTGAGGAATCCCTGTTAACAATGACAAGAAATCCTATGAATTTCATTGGGCCACATTTTCATGTGGATTTTTATGTTTTTCCCTATTTCAATGATTAAAATATATTTTATAAATTAGTATTCAGAGTATGTCAAGCCCTCTTTTTTGTTATTGATATATATTTTAATCAATGTAAAAAGTTGTAATCATTGTTAACATTTTATTTGTGGTCTTATTTTAATATAAATCATTATATTATTATAATTTACTGTCTTATAATCTCTTTTTGTCATATTTAATTTGATCTCATGTTCTCCATCATGTTTATGGACTAACACTTTATGGTCTGTTTGTCACTTATTGTTTTTTTGAGTTTTTCCATTACTTATGATTCCATTCCCTATGTCAAGAAGATGATTATATCATGGAATATATGTTCTAAAGGGTATATTGGATCATAAATATAGAGAAATTTTGGAAGGTGTAGATAATTTTGTTGTTTATATAAATAATCCCTAATAGACTAAACTATTTTTCATCGTGTTCTGTGATTGTTTCTAAGATAAATTTTCTAAATCAGATGAAAAATTATTTATCTATCATTTGGTTATTTGAGTTACTATTGAAGTTTTTAGTTATATTATATAAATATTTTAGAAAATTTTTATGATTATTTATTATTATTATAGTGTAAGGGTTAATGATTCTTAGTAAAAACACTAAGATTATCATTTTTACAGGAGGATATATAGAAACAATGGTAACATACAGATTATATTATTCCCATATGAATAAATAAATTCATGGTTACTATATGTGGACATGGATTTAGAAAATTTTTATCTAGGGGTATTGATAGTGAAATAGGTTTGTGAGTTATATCACAACCATCAGACTGGTGTACAGTGAATATGCCCTTACCATCTCCTAGTTTGGAAATCCTATGGGAAATGCTATTTTAAATCACATTATCAATACAATATATTAAAAGGATTTATTATTTCAAAGAATTTTTATATATATATGATATCCCATACAAAACAAACAAATATTTAGAAAGTGTTATTTATGTAAAATGAAAATAAGATGCATCAGTTTCAAAGCGAAACCCATTTCGAGGTGGATGTTTTCAAGATGCATTTATAATTTAAATATCAATCAGAAAATATTAAATTTTTATTTATTGAAACATATGGAGATAGGGTGAATAATGTCAATAATAATCTTGATATAAAATATAGTAATAAGAAAAAAAGTGGGACAGAATCTTGTGTAGGAAAACTAGTGGTTATGCTCACCCAACAATCTCATGTTAAGATTAAGAACATGAATCCTACCAAAAAACCAAACAAAACAATTAAGATAATTATAAAGTTTCATAAAATAATTAGGATGTGAAGATGACGATGTAAAGAAGATTCAAAATTTTACCAATCTGAAATGTGGGAAGAGTCCCCCAATAAAATGTATGAGAGGAGCACAAATGTTTTTCTGGTAATAAAGGATTATTAATTGAAATCATGATTATTGAGATGAGATGAAGAAATAGATCTATAAAAGAGTGGTGATGATTATCCATATACTCAAATGTCTTGGGTTTGGTCATTATAGAAAAATATTAAGTAACATAATAGCTAATAGGGATACAAAAAATAACAAACCTTATAAAAAAGAAGACATTTGAAATTGTATGATATTGCTGAATTGTTGTTGTTAAAAAAGGGGGGGAAAAGTAAAATCACCCCCACCATAGATTTGTGGATATACAATTGGAATATTGTTTTAACCACCCAAGTAGACCTATGGTATTTTATAAGGGAATAAAATAATAAAATATTAATTATTTGATTTTTATTTATATTATAATTGATTCCCAATTTGTGTTTTACGGTATACTTATTTTCTATCCTTTAGATAAATTCATGGATATTTTGAATATGAAATGGTTATTTCCACCAAGAATCCATAGTAATAAAAAAATTTAGAAATAAAATTTCATCAAGACAACTATAGAGAATCAATATGTAATAGAATAAAATAAACCCTATAGAAAACAAAATTTTATTACAAGAGTTTTGATACATATTTTGAGGGATATTTAACTGAAAAAGTTAAATATAATCTCCATATTTCATTATGCATTGGAAGAAGGAATGAAAGAGTCTCATACATTCAAATTAATTAGTAATGTCAATATGAAATTGAAAATTATCTCTCTATTTATATAAATCTTATTGATACCACTAATTATATTAGTTAGTAAATGATTATTAAAAATATTGGGATGAAATAAATTTAACCGGTGAAAATGTAAAGACCCTAGATTTTAGATCTTGTAAAATCATTTAGTGTTTGATATCATTCCTTTCAACCACCATTTAATGTAAATTAACTGTAACATGAAAAACTAAAATAATAAGTAAACTAATGTGGTAATGTTTTAGAATTCATTACATTTAGAAGGTTAATAGTTAAAATTATATTTTATTCAAAAAGTTATTTTTGATTAAATACATTTAAATTATAATATATATTCAATAAAAAAAATTAATGATAGAAAATTTATAATATAAATTTGATAAATTACTTTATCTAAAATTCCCCTATAATAAAACTATCTTTTTGTGTAGTTTTTGTTTTTTCTAAAATAATTAATTTTTATGTGAATAGTTCACATACTGATTTTTGTAATATGATTAATTTTATATGATAGAGTAGTTTATTAAATATTTTATAATAAAATAATAAATTATAATACATAATACATAATTTTAAAATAATATTTTTTAGTTTATTGACTAATTTTCAAAATGTTGAAAATTTATGTAGTGTTTAAAAAATCTATTTTTTCACTGTTTGGATTAATTATTTAAAACATGATAAAATATTGTATTTTATTTATTTTATTGTTGAATAAATAATATTTAAATTATAATAATTATTTTAAATTCATTCTAGTCAATTAAATTTTTAATTCAAACATAATAGTCAATATAATTTCGTAAATATTAACTATTTTTAAGACCAGGTTGTTACACAATAAAAGTAATAACAATAAGATTTAAATCCAAACACCTGTAAAGTAAATTTAATAAAATTAATCTTTCATTAAAATCTTTTGTTTAATTTTATTTAATATTGTATTTTTTTCTTAATGTTTATATTTTTAAGATTAATGGTAATTACTATGCAAATGGTGAATCAGCTATTTTATGATTAGTAATTTATTAATATTAGTGAATTTATATCGAATAAATTTAATCTATATCCTTCAAATAATGAATGAAATTTTATTTTAAAACTCTTAAATAAATATATTTATTCTCATTATATTTTTAATTAGTACTGTATATGATTATGAACACAAAACACTCAATGTGTCATGTTTCTACTAAAATAATATTTCATTATTGTATCTACATTAATTAAAATGATAATTTTAAATTTTTTAAAAATTTAATGGAATTAATTAGAAGTATAATTTCTTTCCCAAAAACATAAATTTGGTTATATATGTTATGTTATGTGTTTATGAAAACATTAAACCACTTTGTTGAAAAATAATTTCATTATTTAAATGTAAAAGATTTAAATGTATTATCGTAATGGTACACCCCCGTTAATATGTATTAAAAAATACTTTCAAACCTTTTTTGAGTCATTATCAAAACAAAGTCTTCCAAAAATTCATTATATTGGTATTTCTCATCCATTGAATTCATAATAGTGTAGTGTGATTGTTAAAGTATTATAGGTGTCTCCAAAAGTTTCATTTTCCTCTCTCGAAAAGGGGCTCACGCACAACTATTAAAACACAAACTTATCCTTTTAGATTACAATTTACACTCTGTTATTTTACTATTACTATAAACCTATCCTAAAAATTAATCACATATACACTAATTTTTAACACAATACATTCAATTTCAATTATACTTCCAAGGAATGATCATGTATCCAATATAAATGTTATATCCTTCACATGTTTAATTAAATATTTTACACATCCAAATATATTACCAACATAAAAATATGATGAATTTATAGTAATTATTATACTTATGTTTTCATATATTAATGGTAAACCCATTATATTCACATTTTAATTCACTTGGAGAAATAATTGATTGTCAATCATTTGTGTGTGTGGATTACCGCTGTCCAGAAGAATCATTTTTCATTTTTCCTCTAGTTATATATTATTTATGAAATATATTAAAATACTATTCAACACCATAAAACATGAAAATTATTTCATTATTCTTCTTCCAAAATACTATTTTGTAAAAACAATCACCTTAATTACCATACTCATCAATGAAGTCCAATCACGTTCATGTTTTTGTCGATGTAACCAAATACATGAATGTAGCTATAAAACTATATTAAGGACGAATATGGGAACATGAGAAGTAATAATAATACGATGTAATAATAAAATAATAATATTTAATTAGTTATAGAAATATTTTTAATAATTATTTATCTTTTTATTAAATTATCTTATTCATTATCTAAAAATATTTGAAATAGGACAACATCAATTCCATTTGCATGCAACATAAGTAAAACACTTCTAGAATGATAAAATAGATTTATAGATCAAATTAAGATATATAGCAGTGTATCTGAAATTAAATTTTAAAAATGAAAATTGTGTCAAATGAAGGGTAATGGTATTAACCATATTAAACAAGCGTTGTGTATTTAAAGATATTAACACCCAATAGTGGGTAATGGAATTAACTAAGATATTATTTTCGTTACTCATCTTAGGAGGTTATATTTTGGTTAACTAAGAAAGGAAATAAAGAAAGCTATTTCTTTTCAATGTCCATTCATTGAGGCATAGTTCATCATTACACATAAATTCTTATTAAAATAGTGTGTATACTAACAGCTTGATATAAAATATCTTGAATTATATTTAACAAATTGTATTCGGAGTTTAATTCCATGATATCCTCTTTATATCAATTTGATTTAATTTGTTCCTATGTATTTAGGGTATCTTTGTCTAAAATTTGAATCCCTTAAGACATGATTAAGTAATACTCCATGATTTTTTTTCAGTAATGATAATTATACCATTATATCGTTTTTTAATGATGCCATTACATTCCATGATATTATATTTTCAATATAATTTCATAAATCCCATGAGGTTTTATTTGAGAAACATAATGGTTGTTATGGTTTTTCATGAAACAAATATTTTCGTTGAGTTATAATCATAATTTTTTTATTGACATTAATGATTGATCTATTCTACCCTATGTCTATTTTTCTGTATAATTATACAATTTTATTTGGGGAAATAATATTTTACAGAAAAAAAATTCTTCCTTAATGATTTTAAATTTTATAAATTCTATTTTTAATAATAAATCCCAATACAATTAATAAATATTTTATCAATGTCTCGTATTTTATTTTACAAAATTATTATCATTATAGTAGTTTAAACTAAATTTTTTTATCATTAGTTTCCTATTATTCCCATCAATTTATTTTCAAATAATTATTTATCTAGCCTTCTAATAATTTGGGTATTCAAAAAAGTTATTCCAGAATCCTCCAAATGTTTTTCATCCATTCAAAATAATATGTTTTATCATAAAATACATATTTTTTGGATCATATTTTTAAATTTTCAAGGTTTCATTATTAAGTATTATTTATAGAAATAAATATTTTTAATTTATATTAAATTTCCTTTTTATAAAATTTATTAATTTTTAAGTTCTCTATTATTAATTATTTTATAAAAATAGAAGGGTTTCAATGTATTTTCACATTCTATTTTGAAATATTTGTGTCTATTTTGAGTATTCATTATTTAGTTTTATTTTAATACAAAATGTTTTTAAATTAGTTTCAATTATAGTATTTGCAACCATTATATATTTTAATGTATTAATAATTTATATCTCTTTATAATAAGGGATACATAATTCTCACCTTCCCGTTCACAAAAATGTATTTTTTTAAATTAATGTGCACTTCCCAATTTTTAATTTTTTTTTTAAAATCCTTGATATTTAATTATATTTACCATATATGTATTTTAATTCATGAATTGATGTTTTTATAAACATTTATATGTTATTATATAATTATTTCTTTTATGAAATGGTTTTGTTGTAATTTTATGACTTCATAATACAATATTATGTAATTTTTTAAATCCTTCCATAATCCCACACTTTTTCATGAGTTTTCTATGAGATGAAGAATTTTTTATTTTCAATAGATATAAAAATGAATGTATAATGAGATTTTTGGGACTTATATCTCCATTAATGTGTTGGGTAATGAATTATATCTCATGATAAAGAAATGTTTTGTGAACAGGTTAGAGAGTATCTAGGTTAAAAAATGGTGACTATGATGTAGTTTTGATATTATAAAAATTATATGTGTGAATGGGATATTGAGTATATAGGTTGAATAGTGTGAGTGTGATGAATTTAATTTATACTCATTATTTTATTGTAAACATTCTTTAGAGTAAACAGTTTCACAAACGGTGAGTGTGATAGTGTTATTCCCTACTCACATTTTTTGTGTGTGGCCATGTTTTTGAGTGAATGGGTCAAAAACGAGTCGGTGTGATGGTGTTAACATCTACACATAGTTTTATGTTTTTATATTATAGTAGTTATTTTGGTTTTCTAAACATGAGGGTGATGGTTTTAAACATTACAAAAAATGTTATGTTAGAACTGGTTGGGGATTTTCCATTGTCATAATGATAAAAAACCCAAGGTTTGTTGTCAGGTCATATTTTCAAGATGTTTATCATGTCACATAGTTTTTATAACTAAACAAAATTATATAAAGTATTCAATAACTCTATCTTTATTATATCATGTTTTTAGTTTTTGATATGTATTTTCATCCAGTTCAAAAAATTTAAACATCCATAACATTATAATTATGATTTTATGTTACTAGAAATCATTTTATGAAAACATCATCTATAATTTTATAATATATTATTCATATTTTCATGTTTTTATCATATTATCCTTCATTTTTATGATCTCTCACTTTATAATATATTTTTTTACATATTATCAGAGCTCACCCCATTCTAATTTTTATATTCCCTATGACATGAATATTTTTCCAAAAAAGAGATATATGGTAAAGTGTCTTGAGGATTGTGATTATCGAAATATTTTAAAATGTTATTTAATATATGATGTTTATCTATCTAATATCATAGAAACTAAAAATTTTATTCCTTAGGTTACGTTCATTTTTTGATATTCGTATTTTATATCCAAAAACCAATGTCTTATTTAGCTTGTATCTCTTGATTTTTCATGGTAAAAATATATCATATTGACATAGTCATGAATTATATAGATATTGAATTTTTAAATTCTTAAAAACAATTATATTTATATTTATATTGTAGATAATTTGAGCTTTTTTATGTGCAGTAAAATTTTATGGATATAGAGTGTGTAAAATTATGGTTATATATATGTTCAAAACGATGGTTACAAAGTATTTAATTTTTTAACTTGTAAATATAGAATATAATTTTTTTTATCATTTTAATGGTATATTTTTTTTGTGTTTTTATATTATTATTTATTACATTTTATGCTAATTTGTTTTATTATAATTCAAACCACTAGTTCCAACATGCATTTTTCACCTTTAAGAACATTATGGTCTCCTAAAAAGAGATACTCGATGCCATCATCAATTGTAAAACTAACACATTGGGTATAACTATCTATGTAAGCCTTGAAAATTCCCTAATAATCCAAAACCATGATTAACTAACAGATATCTATCTGATGCATAGATAAATCCCATATCAACATGGCTCCATCAATAGTTAAAGAATATTCTCTTCACATAAAGGAACAAAATTCTCTTTGACCAATATGAGTTTCATATTTCAACATAGAAGCCATAATCTCTATACTAAAATTAACAAAATAGATTTTATGATAAAAAAAAATGGGAAGCACCCATACCAAGAAAATATTATATAATAGTTGAATTCAAAATAGTAACACCACTCATTATTGAAGGTTCATATTGGTCATATATAATAACATTCTATGCTCCAAATAACTGCTTAATCATTTAATTTTTTTCATAAATACATTAATGAGATTTTCCTAATCAAGGAGTCAGGGAAATATTGAAATCACCAGGTTTAACTTTTCTCTATTATCAAGAGGTATTCTACTACACTCATCTCTTCAAAGAATTTGATGTTTACGACAATTTTCTTAAGCATAAGACCATAGAGCACTGTTACAATAGCACGGATAAAGCACCATATTATTACAATTGGGTCATGATCTAGTTTGTTATATACATTAATGAATCATGTGATCATACAAACTCAGTTAAAACATCTATGATTGATATTTTTTTCTCGAGAACAATTTAAATATCCATTTTTTATTATGATTGATTCCCCTATCTTGGAAGAAAGTGTCCCTCTTCCGCTTGCGTGCAACATTATAGTTAACAAAATTTCTAATAAGTATCAATATGCATCCTCCTTTCATAGTTCCAGAGAGGTACCCTTCTTGCACAATCTCTCTATTAACAGATACATTATAATCCATAATAAAGAGAATTAAATTTTCGATCCAATCTTCAACCATAGCCCCCATTCAATAATGACTTCCTTTAAACACAAATTAGCTGCAAAATCGGGTTCTTGGATATTTTAATTAAATAATTATTCCATGTATTCCGTCAAAGTGAGGACCTCCATATTTAAAATGAATAATCTAATAATTCTTACAATATTTAATGCATGATAATAGAATTTATTATTGAAAAATTATTCTGAATCCTCTCATTAAAGGTGATTGTCAAATTTATCTGGAACTGCTAAATCCCACAATTAGCATTCAAGATCATCCAACATATATGTCACTGGATTTACATTTAGCTCTGCTAGTGTGACAAGGAAATCAATGATATGATTCATCCTATGAAACTACACCTTAGACTTCTTTGGTTCCGAATCACCCCGAAATAAGGGTGGATTCTACTTCTAGAACTGGACAGATTGATCCACATAGCTTGGTTTATCACTCTTATTCCCTCTATCCACAACCTAAGAGGCTTGGACTATACATTGAACCAGCAATTTGATCAGCTGTGGATCTGGTGAAACCACATTACTATCCTCTTCATCTAGTTTGTTTCTATGATTCCAATTGGGTACAATTTCTGATTCAGAAAACAAACACCCTAGGTCTCAATAAATAGAACCTAAAATCCTGGAAATGATAAATTCTATCATATCACAACTATTAAATAGTGCTTTCCAAAATTCATTATTTCCAAGATTCTGTTATTTTTTAAAATTCAACCATGATTTTGAAAATCAAACCATTTTAAAAATAACCATTTAATTCCTTTTAAAAATTTCACAAATCAAAACAACTTCAACAACTTTCAAAAATTATCACTTTTACACCAAATCATAAATCTAGGTTTACTTACTTGTAACTGAGGGTGCTACAAGTTTGATAACAAGATTGATAATAACTTATGTACTCTAAAATCTATTTTATAGAAAAAATCTCAACTGAGAATTTATCCATTATGTTCAATAAGGTTAAATGGTACTCTTTATGGGTCATTGTAATTCTTGAACAATAATAAGATTAGGTAAGGGTTATTGAATTTATATTAGGGTCTATATGACTATGTATGGGTCAACGGTATGGAATCAACAAACTTATAACTAATATTTCTCTTTAAGTAAATGAGGGATACATTATATAATATAGTATTAACCACATACCTCACATAATGAATCCGATAATAATTTATTTAATTAACGGTGACCATTACATTAATTTATTAATAAACCCATGAAAATTAAAAATATCAAAATTGGAATAAATATAAATTAATAAAATTTGAATGGGAAAATTTAGATCTTTCTAATCTTCTATAATCATCACCCCACAAAAAGAACTATATAAAATAAAAAAAAACATTTGTAACATAATCAAAAATTTTGAAAACAAAAATATTGAACCTTAAGAGGAATTGAGGTGAATAATGAATAAATGAATGAATCTCTATTTATATATGGTAAATTTAATTTTTGACTAGTAATGTGAAATGTATTATTGTATTGAGGTCATTAAAATTGTAACATGCCACTTGGGATTAGTTACCTAGCCATTAAGAATAGTAACATGACTTTTGGGAATAGCAACTGAATAGTTCAAAAAGTAATTTGTCCTCAAAAAACTAAAATGTAATATAATTAGTATTTTTAATCATTACATTATTAAATCATAAGTTTTATATTTTATAATATAATTATCTAGATGAAAAACAAAATTAAAATACAAGTATATTATTAATAAACAGTAATTTAATGTATTTTATATAAATGTTATATGGAAAAAGTTAACTATTTAGAAAATGATATTAATAAAAGGACACTCAATTTTTAAATAAACATTTTGAAATTATATTAGGGATATTTTTTGATATTTTTTATAAATACAACATTTTTTATGTGAATAGTACAAATATTTTTTTCAAATGCCGCATGATTTACGATGTAATGACCCTAAAACAATGACAAAATAAATACTAAAATTTTGGAATTTATTATAATAAATTCTTCATTTTAAAAAAATAAATTTAATTTAAAATCCTATATATAATTTATCAATGTCTAAACTCGAAATATTTCCCGCAAATAATAATTAGTCATTTATTCTTCATTCCTTTGTTATAAATATTTTAATTTTGATTATAATAGTTTTTAAGGCCCAAAAAAATAAATTGTATTTATATATTTTATATTGTATGGAAAAATTACTTTTATAATAGTTTCAATTCATGTATTTTTTTTCAATATTATATTCTTAAAATGTCCTTATCCACATGTATTAATAACCCCTTTCAATCCCCATGGAAAATAACTCCCCCTCACTTATTTATGCCAGATCTACACCCAAATACCCAATATTAATATTGTTATAATTGATGTGGATGTTACTGAGTTATCAAAATCTAATCATTAAAGAAGCCATGTGACATATAAAAGGGACCATTAAAAGAAAGTTACAATGTTCCTTCGTCCTATAGTTTCATTTTCTTTTTTTAATTTTATTTGACACTTATATTTTCAAAATAAAACCTTATTAATCAAATTATATAGAATTCTAATATAAGAATTATAATTTTAATATACTATAAAATTTATTCTTATTTATAATGTAATATATTATACTTCTTTTAACATCTCATTACACAATGTCCCATTATTGGCTTGTTGACAACCAATTAGTATAATAAATTATTAACTTATCACCAAAATTATGGATGGTTATAATAAATTATTTATGATATATATATATATTAATATATATAATAAAATTCTATAATTAATTATATTAATTTATAAATGACTATTAAAAAACGTAACAATGTGGAAATAAAACATGAAATTTATTCGATAAAATTGATATCTAATGAATTTTTCTTTTACCAATTGAATTAATAATTTTAATACAGTGATTAATATAGTTAAATATCGAATGATGTTAAAATATATTTCTTCTTGGTCAATGATTTATCAATCCTAGTTTCATTATTCAATGATTTATTCAAAATAAATTTCTAAACCATTTATAATGTTTTATAAAGAAGCATCAATTTCAAAAACTACTACTAGATCCTCTTGAGTTGTTTCTCCTTTCAAATAAAAAAAATGATCATTTACTCAATAGTATGATATCCTTTATTCATTTGGAAATAAAAAAATCAATTTCTTGATGTATGATATGTTGAATAATTTTTTGAAACTCATTCCTTTCCATGGTTTATTTTCATTGCTACTATTATTATCCATCCTGTGGTATGATAGATTATGTGTATTTTATCATATGATGGGTGGGTCAGAAATTATATTTCCATACAATTCATTGGGTAATGAGATAGATCTCATGATATTATTTGTCACAATTATTATCGATCATCCCATAATGATGAGGTAGTTATTTTCACACATTTTTTATACAGGAATATGATTCTATTTTTTTTCAAATCAATGTATAATATTTGAAAACTATGTTATGATGTTTCATTTTTTGGCATAACCCCGATTTCAGGACTTCATCAAATAATTTTCTCTATATTATGATTATGATACCTTAATTATGATAACAATATATTTATTATTATCACCCATATACTATTAGTTCATGTTCATTATTACTCATCTTTATAGGAATTTATCTCACCCTTTCTTCAATGTATATCATTACCTTAATTTATGTACACAGAAGACTGTGAGTTCATTAAAATCATAAATAAGAATAATTTAATTAATTATTACGTTTTTTAAATAAATTTTATGTGTGATGATATTTTTCCATGATACATAACCATTGTATCGTTTATTTTATCTCTATTTTGATGTTATCTTAAAAAGGATGAAACAGTTTTTTATGAAAATATTTGGTTTCTATACATTATATAAGAGAATATTTCAGTTAATTTTGGAATTATTATTACAAAATTTTAGTGGTAACCACATGAAAAACTCTGTGTTTAGGTAAAAATCCATGAGGAATCAATTTGAGAAAAGGAAAACATTCGGTTCCCATATTATTTTTCTTTAGTGTTAATATGATAATAGGAATAAATTAATTGTTCCTAATTTATTATTTTTTTTCCACCCATTTTATATTTTATAAAATGTTAGGAACCATGAGAGTCTAGGCCAAAAACATATGTGAGGTGTAATAAAATGTCTTAATGAATGACATCACCAATGTCATGGGATGTGGTGTTCAAAACATCATAGTGATGCCTACCAAGTTGTCATAGGCTGTGAATAATAACATGAATAGTGTGGATTGTCCGCCTTCACATAAGTAGGATAAATTAGATATAAATCGTTTTATTTAGTAATAACCACCAACAATAATTGGGTATTCTTATCCATTTGTCACTGAATTGTGGGTTATCTCAATAGTGATGAAATTCACTATGATTCAATGTTATGTGAATGAGAGGGTGACTCTAAATATCAATCATTTTCCTAGAGAGGGTGATCATCAATGAATGTAGATTAAAATACCATACATAAAGATGAAATGTAATATATACAGTTTGTATATTTAAAAATATATATCTTAATAATTATTTCACTGTAAATATTCAAATATATATTGATAGACAATTTTTAGTGCTACAGAAAAAATGATGTTGAATCTCTGACATCCTATGAAGAAAAAAAATATAAGGATTCAAAGAATCACCTTTGGATTTTTTAAGCAATAGTGACAGAAATATAGATACAATATTTAGTGGCTTTAAACCACTACTTTGTTGGATATAGATATTCATGACTTTGGGTATTAATAAGAATTAGTCTCATGTTATCTCAATGTAGAGATGGTGTTCGATGGATAGTCACATGGTTATGGAGATAGGAATTGAAGAATGGAGTTTCAAGATGATGGGTCAAATGAATAAGGATGATAGAGTATCCAACCCCAAACATGTCCAATATATGTGAATATAAATTATGGTAATCATCTCAATGGGATGGATAATGATCTTATGGGGAGAGATGGAATCCAAGATGATGAATATGAAATATACACAAAAAATATGGCATAAAACATGAAGGAAAAGAAGTTACCTCCCAGTGAACCACCCATAGTTAAATGATTTATTTTTAAGGAAAAATTGAAGTATCCATAATAGTGAACTATGACATTGGTCCATAAGGGTAATCAATGTTAGCATCCACAAAAAAGGAGTAATAGAATGTTAATACCATCACTAAATCTGAAGTGGAGCATGAAAATGAAGTCTTACAAGGTACAGTTTGTATTCAATCAATATTAGATGAAGTTTTAAATTTATATTTGTGATACAGTCCTTTATATCATTTAGGTTTTATTGAACATCTAAATGGAATCGTTAATACCTCAATGTAATGATTTCATTAAAAAACCTATTGGGGATTTCATTATAACCCATGTGTTAGAATATTCACCTGTTATTACTTGGAGGATGACACATCTACAAGATTTTATAATCCTCTTATTGGAGTAATTTAATGATACACTAGACATTGATAATATCTCATTATATAGAGAATATGACCAATATATGGAAAATGTAACATATTTTTCCCAAACTATCCAATGATCCTACAAAAATTAAAGGATGATTGTAAATATACATTTTAAAATCCCACAATGTTGTGGGTGACAATACCATTTACAGAAGAGTATATGTCTCAACTGGTTGAGTCAATGGAAGGTATCAACTATTGGAAGTTCCCATTTTGAGAGAATGCCATAATTTATTTCCCGATGGTAAACCCATGATTTCGGCAGATCATGAGGTAGATTTATTAATATATATTATAAAAGAAAAAACTCATATATCCAAATTCTCCTATAAAATAGACCCAATAAAACTAGAGGAGATAATGTAGAAACTACAAGATGATTTTGAAAATGGGGTTGTTCTCTTTGAAAAGAAAATTGATGGATCAATGGTAATTTATATAAATTATTAGGATCTAATGAAGTTCATTATTAAGGTAATGTATCCCATACCAATAATTGATGATTTTTTTATCAATTAAGAGGTGTTCAGTACTTCTCAAATGTGGATCATGGTTTTAGGTATCATATTTTGATGGTAAAAAAGGAAGATATTTAAAATACATCCTTCTATACAAGGTAAGGAAAATATGAGTATAGTGTGACTCCCTTGACACATACTAAAGAACTTACTATATTCATGGATTATATGAAGTGATTCATTAGAAACTTACTTGACTAATTTTTGGTAGTTTTTATCAATGATATTATCATTTACTCCATGATTAAGGATGAATATATAGTGAATTTAATGATTGTACTGGAGAAATTATGAAAGGAAAAATGTATGAAATGCCTATTAAGCTAGAATATTGGATACTTATTGTTATATTATTGTGGCATGTGATCATATGTGATTGAATTTATATGGAACATTTAAAGATAATGGAAATTATGGAATGTCCGTAATCCAATAATGTCACGTAAATAAGTTGTATTATTTATATATTCTATTAATATTGAAATTTTTTTAGAAATTTATCACGATATTTTAACCCCTATAACTAATTAAATATGAATGGTTTAAATTACTTCTAGATTGAATAATTAGAGGAAACCTTTAAGGATCTCAATAATTAGAAAATCACTACACAAATACTCTCATTAACGTCATGTGATGATGGATTTGGGATCTACAACATTGCCTAAATTCTATTCATCACTTTTATACTAATAAGGAATTCCAATGTTATAGTATAGTCACCACAAAAATTGAGACTCCATTTGAAAACTTCATAATTCATGATATGGAGTTATTTGATTTGATATTAGCCTTGATAATTTGGTAGAACTTTCTCTATGTCGTGAAGTGTGACATACATATATATCAAAAGTGTCTAAATAATATTTTAAAAAAATGGAGATCATAATGATTTAGTGATGATGATGTAGTTTATCACAGATTAATATTTCCCTATCCACTACAGTCATAGAGATGAGTATAATTTACATGATGATATTTGCAAAAAAAATACTATTACACTATCCATGATGAATATTTATAAAGCCCCTATCCTCGTGGATATATAAATGATGGATATATAAATAATTATTTTAGGGGATATATCCTAACTTTTAAAAATTATTTCCTAACCTTCTTTAAATGATAATACCAATCTGGTATAAGGGGTTGATTTGGAACATCAAAATATAGTGAAATAAATAAATAAAATGAAGCATCTTCAGTTATATATCGATGATGATGATGTATTTTGATTTAAAAATATAAATTATATTCCTTCATCACAATAAATATTGAACGATCTGTAAGAAAATTCATATTTCTTTTCATTCCCTATATATAAAAAAGAACCAAGGTCTATCATGATATTTTAGATAAGTTATAATGAGACAACATAAAGAGGGGTATGACTGAGTATACCTTAATGTTCTTAGTATGTTGTCATTTTAATGTATAGTCGCACAAGTCCAAGTGTATAATACCACTATTTCCCAGACCAAAATTAAAATTAGAGAAATCCCATATGGATGATATCTCTGTTCCCACTACAAACATAAAAATAAAACGATTTGACATGGGTTGTTACAGATTGAGTCACTATGAATTCCCACTTCATCAATATTGATGACGTTTTTTAGCTTAAGGAACCAGATAAGATATAATTAAAGAAATTTTGGAGAATGCATAGGGTACCAAATTCAATTGTCTCTGATCTTGGTCTAAAATTATCCTTAAATTTTTAGAGAAGTATTCATCATCCTCTAAATACTAAACTAAATTTTAGTATGACTTATCTCCAGAAACGGATGGACAATATAAAAGGAATATTTAGATGCTCATGAACATGATGAGAACCTAAAAATTGAATTTAATTGTGTATGTGAGCAATATATTCAATTATTTTATTTCATAGACAAAAAACAACTTCTACTAATGTATTGAGATTGATCCACATGTAACTTTATATGGGAAGAAATATGGAAACATATATAATATTCATAGATTGGTTAAAGAAGCTATGCATTAAACTATTTAAGGGTCTTGGAGTTTCAATTTTGTGACAACCTTTTAATTCAAATATAACCAAATAAATGAGTCATGCACTTTGTAATAAAAGGGAATCTTAGCCATCGGTTTGTTGGCCCATATATGATATGTTATCAAAAAGTAGAAATGGCATGTGAGATTTAACTTCAACTAAATATGTATTATATTCATAATTTGTAACACATATCTATCATGAGGATGTACATAACTGATCCATCAAATAAACTAAATTTGAAGGTGTTGTAACTAGAGAATGAAATATCATATTGGGAGTAGATGGTGACGATCATGAACCATAGAGACAATTTTCATCACAACAATACAACTCAGCTTGTCATATTATTATGAACAAACAATAAATATGTAGAGGTGGTGTGGGAACCATAGAAAATAATGAAAAATAATTATCTTCACTAATTTCGAAATTATAATATAAATAAAAATTTTGGGGATTATATTTATAAATGGAGGAATATTGTAACCACCGAGAGTTTATAAATGATAATTATGTATTGAATTAAATATGTTTTATATTTTATTATATTATTAATCAATAACAACACGTGATTAAACTGGTAACAATTTATTTCATTAATGAATTCATTATTAAAATCTATAAAATATCCCATGAAAATTCGAAATATTACAATGGGGAAAATATAAAAATAATTAAAACTAGAATGGAAAAAATTTAATCCTTCCATTCTATTTGAATAATCACCCTATGGCTTAAACTATAGAAAGGAAACCAAATATATGTGAACCGATCAACATTATAAAAAATTATAATATAGAAACTTGAGAAGAATTGGGGTTAATTCTGAATAAATGAATGATGATGAATATTTTTGAGGTAATGTTACTGTTGGAATCACATATTTACCACTGAAATAGTAATACGATAGTTGGAATTGTAACATGACCATTGAGAATAGAAACATTACCATTGTGAATTGAAACATGACAATTGAGAATATTAACGGGACTTTTGGAATAGTAATTTGAACTCATAATTTTAAAATGAAATTAAAATAATATTATCATTATTAATGTAAGTAAATATATATTTTAGTTCTATAAATAAATATCATGCTGAAAATATCAAAAAATATGAGCACTTCTTAATAAACTGTAGTTTATGGTATTTTAAAAATAACATAATTTTCATATTGAAAAATATATCTATTATATATCATAAAATTAGTTCTTCAAAATCAATTTCCATTTTAATATCTACATATCTTAATTTTACCCAGGTTAATTTTTGGTAGTTTTCAAAAATACTTTGACATTCACATGAATAAGTAAAATTATATTATCAAATTGTGCATGTATTATGAAATAATGATGTTAAAAAATGAAATAATAAATACTAAATTGGATATTTCACCCAAAATATAAATTAATAATTAAAATTGACCATTTAAAAATAATAAACTCAATATCTAAACAACAAAAATAATTTTCCAAAATCTAAAGTCAAAAGTGTCCCTTTAAAAAAACTATTTTTCATTTATTCCAATCGTATTTAAAAAAAATGATTAAATTAGTTTATAAATGGGTTCAAAGTCCTAAAACCATTTTATTATATATATTTATGCTTAATTGTTTAAAAAATTCACTATTACCAATTTTACCAATAATATAAAATTTTATTCATCAATTTTTTCTAAAAAAACATCAATCCTAAAGTATAAATTACCCCCTCTCCATTTCAAATAGAATCAACTCTTCCCTTTAATTAAAAATAATAATAACTTCCCAAATCAATTCTTTATTTAAAATATGAATACTTTGAAAGGATACATAGTAATTAAACTCCAATATTTCAAGAATTTGAGGGCCATATAAAAGGGACCATTTTAAGAAAGTGGTAATGTCCTTTCGTCTTTTTGTTTAATTTTCTACTATAAATTCATACCCAATATCTATTTTATTAATATAACCATATTAAACCCATTATATAGAAAACTCACATAATCTAAATCATGTTAATATACAATATAAAAATTATTTTTAATGTAATTTAATTTTATTCATCTCACACCTCATGGTCTGTTAGTGTATCATTAGCGGGCGGTAATCCACTATTGAGGAAGATAATAACAATTTAATTATACAAACTATATGGATAGTTATCAGAAATTATTTATGATATATTAATGTTTAAATATATTTATTATACACTTTTTTAATAAATTTAAATAATTTATTAATGAACATAATAAAAAATAGAGATATTGAGGGAAAATATAAATTTTTTTTATGAAAACATGATATAAAAACACATTCCATTTAATCAATGGAATTATGAAATATATTTAAATGATTATTATTGATCAATATTGAATAATTGGAAATAATTCACTTCTATTTCATGGTTACCATTATCTTTTTTTTTGTATTATGGAGATGAAAAAGAGTTGAAATAATGTAAGATGTAAGGTAAGGGGCTTCCGAAACCCAAACACTTTCTTTTGAGTTATCTCATATTTTACAATGATTTTATTAGTAATGTTTATATAATATCCCAAATATGAACCTTTTTATTACATATCTATTCATATGGGGAAATATTCATTTCTTCCTATCAAAATGTCTTCCAATCCATTTACAATGTTTTTTAAAAATATATAAATTTTGAAAAAATATAATGAATCCTCTAGAGTTGTTTCTAATTTAAACTTTTAAAAAGTTATTTCATTCCAAATTACGATATTTGTTGTTAAATTTAAATATTTATATTCATTTTAAGATGAATGAAATTTGAAATATTTTACAAAACCCATTCATACCATAATTTTATTATTTGACTATGATTATTATTCATCAAATGGGAATGTATGATTATTTGAAATTTGTGATTGGATGGCTAGGTTGAGAATTATATATCCATAAAATGCATTGTGTCATGTGATATATCTTTGGATATTCTATGTGTTATTCATGTAAATGAGGTGATAGTTTTTACCAATGAGGTTGTTATGATTTTTCCACATGTGTTAGGGTGAACATGATGCTATATTTGTTCACTACTACATTTTTATACGACCAATATGTAAAAATATTTGATAATTATTAATATTCCACATTCGATAAATCTATATAACAATTCTCTCATTGTCATAATGACAATTCTATACTTATGATTTAATTATATTAATTATTCACACCGCTATACTGTTGATTCTTATCCCTTATTCCTCCACTTATTAGTCATTTATCTCATCCATTTCATTGATTTAGAACGCCTGGTGACTACATATATCAAGGATATTATTAAAGATTTTGATTTTTAATTAAACATAATTTAAATAATGCATATGTTTAGTTATGTACAATTGATGCATGAGCATAAATTTTCCATGATTCTAAACATTTGGTTACATGATTGAATAAAATTTATGTTCTTATCTTAAAAATGATGTAATAGTCATGTAAGATATAAATGGGGTTCAATAAGTAGTTTTCAAACTTTTATAAAGATATATTTCTCAAAATTAATAGTAATTCTACAATAGAAACTAAAATATGTGGATTCGTACTTCAATTCGTAAAATATCAATGTATTATACTAAAAGTTGTGAAAATCATACAATTTAAGGGATTTAAAATGAGATAATTGTAGATGAAATATATTTTTCAATTTTAAGTCAAAAGAATTAAATGTTCAATATCAATGAGAAATTAGAGAAATTATTGGTAGATAATTTTTTTATATAATTCAATTTTTGAGAAATATGGATAGTTTCAACATTTTATTCTGAAAATATTATTCAACTATTATTATGAATATAGAAGAATAAAAAACAATGAAAACATGTATCTAGTTTTATGAATAAGAGTTTTGGTTTGTTTTTGAGTTCTAGAAATAATATATGAAACTTTACGGAATAAAGGATGATCAGATAGTTCAAATTACTAGATTAAATATTTTATTCATGGAATGTGATGAAATCATTGATTTTAAAGATAATTTATTTTATGAAAGTGGAAAATCATTGTGTTCTTTCAGTTTCTCATTCACATATTAGGTTATACATATGATTGAAAACAGAGGAAGACATACATGTTTGTATATTAATATCTTTCTTATAGTTGAAGACTGGACATAAATAATAATATAATATTCTTTAATATATGTACGTAATCAAATTAATTGAATATATTCTTCTTATTTGGAGCAGAAGAGCATGTTAAAGGGATAATGGTCTAAAATATAAATATCTCTATATTCATGATTTTTCATTAAAATGTTTTAAGGATGTATTTTACAGTTATCTTACAGTAGAATTGTAATACAGTCAGTAGTAAAGGTCAAAAATACATCTAAATGTTAATGCATTAATATTTTAGGGATAATCTATATCTACAAACTGAAACTGAACATGTATAGAATTATATACCCAAATGAGGTTGAGTATTATAATAAATATATTTTTTATTTTTACATTTCTATTGAATTTTGATTCAGTTATTCTTTATATTGAGTGGATATAGGCATTTTCATGTTAAAGAGGTAAATTTTTAAATTAAATTATTAAAAAAGTTAATTAATTCATCCCCTCTTGTTAGTGGTATAATAATAGAATTGAGTACATCTTGAGGTATCAAAGCTAACTATGTTCTAAATTAGATATTATTATAATAAATAAAGATTATTAATTAATTAAATAATATTTCATTCCCATAGTTTATGATTTTTTTGGATGGATGAACAAAATGAATCCCAATCATTTATCATAAGGACATAAAGTCATGTTGTGATAGTGGGGTTTTCACCCTTAGTAATTGATTCCATAATTACATTTATAGAAAAGTGAAATATATTTCCAGATAGAATGTCCATAAAGAAATTTTTTTATCCTTGTATGTGAAATTTAAACAAGAGAATGGGAACTAAACAAACAATGAAATATTATAAATGCGTAACAATATTTATAAAAGAAATGTAAAAAATTAATGAAGGACAGCTATAGATATATGGAGATTAGTTTTAATACATCATACTGGATAATGATGAAAATATAGATAACTATTTCAGTTAGCAGATTGAAAAAATTTACTTATATTAGCCGATTTAGGGATAGTTTTGAACAAACAATTATGTTGAACAAGTTAATGATACATTTTTCTAACATGTTTAATCCAATGAAATCATACCTTAAATGTAAAGTGGGCATAACGACTAATTTGAAATGTAACAATCTACTCAATAGCGAGGAAAGGATGTTTCCTATATTAAATTAGAAATAAAAGTAATAAATTTAATTCAATTCTTTAGGTAGATTCATTATTATATAAGAGGATATATAGACCTCTAATGAATAGAGTGATTATGTGGAGCCATACATAATAATAATACCTTTTATCACAAAAAATTTAATAATATAGGATTGGATTTTACAAATGAAAAATTGTTCTAATGTGAAATAAATATGGTGAAATAGTATTATTTGTAGAGAATTTTCTTATAAAGAGATGAATAATATTCGAAGATGATGAAATTGAAGAATAAAACCAATGAAATTAGTGTTTTAGAAATTATAAGGATGTTATGATGATTGGTGGGATTATGGAGAAATTAAAAATGTATATAATGTTGAGTATGGAAGATGGAGACTACTCAAATTAATATAGTCAATCTAATGAATAGATTTTTTAAATAATTAAGAAATTTATAGAACATTATGATAAATAGGATGAAATCCCATGTAGTGAAAATAAAATAATGAAATGTAAACTAAAAAATTGTTAATGTTTGAGAAAAAAGTGTTCTTTTGGAGTACCAATCAGCATAAGAAGGGAATAAAATCCCCAAAAAAGGCATTGTTAATTTGAATATGGGAAAATATAAAATCCTCATTAAATATAATGATTATATTTTGGAAAATAAAACTCTAAATCGGAATGTTGATGATCAATAGAAAATAATGAATGCATTTTTTAAAAATGGTTGTGTAACACCCCAGGTAAATAAAGAATATGAAATTTTCATATTTATCCATATTTGTGAATAAAATATTAATATGACTTTAAAGGGGACGCTATGCTCAATGGCATACCCAACAGGCGACAACGAGTTTCTTGGGAATCTTACGTTGCACTCAAATAATAAAATAATATTATTTTAAATGGTAGTTAACACATAGCTGTTGTATTCACGGGAATGGATAGAAATAACTAAAATATGATTATACATGTTTTTAAATGTTTTTACATTTATCCAATAAAAGATAAAGGCATAAAATACAGAATGAATTCTATTTTAGGCGTATATGCCCTAGTTTTCACTAAAGGTTCACTTATCACCTTTTGATGGAGAATCATCATTAAATATAGTTTTGTTCACTCTTAAACATACTTTTTGACCAAATAAAACTCTTCTTAAGAATTGGTACATCAAAATTTAGTTTGTGTAAATTTTTGGTATCTTTCCGATAAAGTTCATTTTTTTAATGAATAGTGTAAAATGATGTATTTTAATTCAAAACCTCTTTTTAATCTAATTTATATATATGATTAGATTATCTTTTAAATTGGTTTTAAATTGAAATTAAAATATATTTTTACCATTAAAACCAATAGTGGTCATTGGAATTAATTTCAATTTGAAATCAGACTTAAACTAGTGTCAATCTTTTGATACTTATTGTTTCATAAAAACACGCTATTTGCTCTGACATCGAGAATTAATTATTAAATTAATTAGTGTGAATTATATGTTTTGAATTTTGAAAAATAGACTTCATTTTTGAATTAGGAATATCAACTATAGCTTCGGGTTAATTTTTGGGATTTTTCTGAAAAACTTCAATTTTTGATGAATAGTGAAACCACTAAGTGGTACTTATAAAAACTAATTTTTCCGTTTAAATGAAATTTTTTCATCACTGTGTTTTGAATATCAAAAATCCGACATACGTGGTGGTCATTAAGAAGTAAAATGTGGTTCAATGGGATAAAAATAATTTTTTGGTGAATAGTAACTTATTAAGATTTTAATCGCGATTAGAGGTAATTAGTGTAGTTTAAGGTAAAAATAATGTTTTAATAATATGAAATGAACTTGAAACCTGTCCTAGCCTCATTTTATGTCTCATGGATGACCAAGACAACACATGGGTCAACTTGGGGACCCCATTACGCCACTTTGGTTGGAAAATGTCATTAATATCTTTTTATTTAAAGTTAATGTAAAAATGAGACAAACATGAAATGTTTTACTAAAACAATTTTTACATGAGGATATAAAAATAATATTTTTGACTATAAATATTAACTGGAAAGATAAAAATATTTCCTACATCATAGTATTTTTTTATAATTTTTAGACATTAAATAAATTAAATTTTTTATGACATCATGATGATGCAGCGATGACCTCATTATTTAACGATTTAAATAAAATGGAAAGATAATGTAATATCTAAGACATAAAAATGTCCAAAACCTATTGGATGAGTATATTTCGAACCCTTATCACCTTATCCTCAAAAAACATCAATTTTGGACCTCTTAAATCCGAATACCATTTTAAAATAAAGTGACTTTTCTTTACCTTCAAAGAGTGCCCCTCCTCTCCTTTTATAAAAGGCCCCCACCTCTACCTCCTTACCCACAATCCCAAATCCTTTGGCTCGGCTATCCTCTTCCCATTTTGTCTCTCCACTTCCCTCTCTTACTCCTTGAAGCCTCACGTTGGTCAGAAGTCTTCCCAAGAAATCCATTGAGCTAAAACCAAAGAGAGTTACCCGATTTTATGGTTATGTCTTCACTTGAGTCCTTTTCTTTTATTTTGCTTCTCCAACCCCATAAACTCTTTTTATTCATTTCATTTTTAACAAATAAAGTATCATAAATATACTAGGATTTTTTTTATAAGAATGATTCGAGCTACACATTCACACACCAACATCTAATGGTTAAAGAACATACTGTTTCCGTGGATGGCGAATTTCGGCCTCCCGAAACGATGATTGTTCAACATTCTTTTAACACCTTCAAAGGTGGCCATTAAGATGAAACTATATTTATATATGATATATAATATGTTTATGTTTTCCTTATGCTTCTGTATTTTTCATTTGGGGCATACCGTTATGGTTTCCATTATGGGTAAACACGATATATTCATTTAAGGAAGTGCGAACTACCGCCCCCTCAAAGTAATGTGATTCGTTAATGCAATATGTGGGACGTATAAAGGATGGATTTAAAGTTATTATATATGATGTTATACTGGAATTATAATATACCTATATATCATTATTATTACATTCCATAAAAATATGAAATAGAAATGAAAGTAGCGTTCATGCGTACGTACAGCTTACCGTCTCCATGAACGGTGCATTTCATTTCTTATCCCCAAATGTAATGTACTATTATAAGTACATGTATATAATAGATATATATGATGAATGATACATCTAAATGATGAATATAATTCTGGAATTAAAATATACATACTTATCATTTAGTTTTAATTCCATTAATATGACATAGAAATTAAAGTAGCTTTCATGCGTACGTACGGCTTACCGTCTCCATGAACGGTGCATTTCATTTCTTACCTCTAAATTATTATGTAATATTATAAATACATTTATATTCTGGATATATATGATATATATGATATCCAAATCATGAATATAATTCTGTATGTAATGAACATTTGACCACACGAACAACATGTAATTGTAAGAAGTCCACTTTCGACTTAAGAACCAAATATCAACAAAACAAACATTATTAACTTAAATGATTACATAATGTTTATAACATTGCAATAAGTGATATAAAAGGAATATTTAACTAGAAAAAGGATCTTAATAAAGTGGAAATTTACTCAAGTTTATTATTCAGGACGTTAAAGAACGATCGAGTCACGTCGGACCCGAGGTAAGGGATCCTACTCTTCTCTTTTTTTTAAGTACACTCTTTTATGTCATTCCTTCTAAGCTCATATTTATTGTTATTGGTATGTTATTTTATATTACTCTTACTGTAATTTTTATGTTCATATGATGAGAGAACCTATTCTCTCTCATCAATGCATTTTAGAAGTTTTGAGTGGCGCCGTTAGGCTACCGAATTTTGGTAAGAGATCTAACCTCTCTCTTTCTCTTTAAGTACTCTCCTTTATGTCACTTATTTTAATCCTCTCTTTGTTATGATGGGGGATGTTCTATTATATTCCTATTTCTGTACATTTTATTGTAATGTGATGAGATACCCTATTTGATCTCATCAATCCATTTTTGGATGTTTTATGTGGCGCTGTTAGGCTACCGAGTTTTCGTAAGGGATTTTTCCTCTCACTTTTATTCCCGTGAGATTTATGCTACATTTGCCACAATTTCCTTTGAGTGGTGTATGTACTGCCCATTATTTTACTCATTGTGTAATATTTTTTCATTTATGAGTATTTACATCAATTTTGTATTTTCCTTCTTTCACGGGGCGTACGTTTCGAAAGATACCCATGTCGGTAAGGGAACCTTTCACCCTCCTCTTTTTAAAAGACTTATTTTGTTATGTCTTTTAATTCACATAATATTATTTCGGGATATGTTCTTCTATATCCTTATTGATGTAAATTTTATGTCCAAGTGATGAGATACCCTTGTTATCTCTCATCAACTCTTTTTCCGAATTTTGAAGTGACGTCGTTAGGCTGTCTAATTATTGCAAGGGAACTTCTTAACCCAATTTCTATTATTTGGGATAAACATGTACACCTTGAATATGTCGTTCTATGATTATTTGTGAATGTCCTCTGATTTTTTTACACTTAATACCCACTTATATTTCATGTATTCATTTGTCACACACAGTTATGTAACTGATTTATCCTTAATCCAAGGATACCGTCTTTGTATGGGACTTCGTCTCAATCTCCTTTCATTGAGGCATATTTTTTTT
Organism: Viscum album; assembly: GCA_963277665.1. Taxonomy (NCBI): domain Eukaryota; kingdom Viridiplantae; phylum Streptophyta; class Magnoliopsida; order Santalales; family Viscaceae; genus Viscum; species Viscum album. The sequence goes on from OY728141.1 coordinate 772,713,907, forward strand.
TATACACAACCTTCTTTTTTATGGTCTATAAACCCCTTTTACTTTTACGTTTATTCAAAAGGAATCTTTTTTATATGAAGCGTTTACTAAATGACAAAAAAAGAATGTTTTTGTCGTATGTATGCGGCGACATCGACTTCTCCGCTGCCGTGACCATTATTTGAGTTTCGGCTTCCTCTACAAGCCATACCTTTTTTTGAAATGGAAAATAAATACCATGTTTTATTTTTCTTTTATTTTGGTATTGAAATTTTTTTTCATAATGTTTTTATATCAATGTGTTGTATTAATATATTGTGATTGAAAGGTGGAAATGTTATGTTTCCTTTATGCATCTTTTATGTGATACGATTATGTTGAGGTTCTTGGAAATTATTATGAAGACGGGTGGTTCCGTGATAGACTAAGTGCGGGTGAGCCTGATATATCTCTCCAATGCATTGGGTAACGCGAAGGATTGAAACGTTAAGGATTCTCCGAAGAGATTTAGGTAATATACTTGATGGGTATTCCAAACGTAACCAAGAGGGTTACTCCCTACGTAAGAATGTTATGAATGCCTCAAGTTACCTTTATGTCTTATGATTTCTATGATTTATTCATGGATTGATGATGTATGTTAAAGTGCCTATGTTTTATGGGTAAAGTATGATTTCATTCTTATGTATATATGAACTCATGTTTCCTTTCCATATTTTTATAACCCTTACTGAGGTTTTTATGCTCATCCCAAGTTTTTGAAATGTTTTTCACAGGTCAAGGGAAAGGTACATGATGTGATGATAGTGTCAAGGATTTTTCAAGAAAGAATCCGTGTTTTATTTTAAATATGTTTCCGTTGATGGGAAGAATGAATATTTACTTTTATGTAACCACTTTGTTTAAATGTGGAATGTAATGCAAGTTTCATGATCTAATTCTCTAAAACTATAATCCTAAAAATATCCTCAATGTGTAATATTGTAATAACTCAAGATTAAGTAAGGTTTATGGCTGGGGCCTTATAGTTGGTATCAAAGGTCGGTTTAGATAACTTTAGAGGTTACGGTATTTTTTAAGCATAAGTGACATTACCATAATGGTTAGGATTTCAGAAAGAGTCCTAGTTTTAGATAAAGTGAATCAGTAAGTATATCTTAGTGTTTACCTTCCTCATTAGTAAATGATGGTTTTGTTGATGTACTCACACTAACATTTCTATATTTAGTGAATGGATGGATCTATCAGGAACCAAAGAGACAACAAGTTTGAAGGAAGCTGTGGTGGTTCTCTGATTAAGATACTAGATAAAATGGATGATTCAATGAGGAAACTCGTGGTTGTTCTAAACCAAATATCAAGGAGTCATGATCAACCACTTGAACCTTGGTATGTTCTGTAATGCATCATGTACAAGATGACCAATCGATGTGGATGTTCAGGTAATAATCATAAAGGTAACCATTAAAGTTTATATGATCCTTACTTTTGAGGTAATTATGGGTTATTATATGATATGCTGGAAAATGAAAGGCATGAGATAAACTTGATGTTAAAATATGTTATGATCATTTTTGATGATTTTATCTCTTTTTGGGGAATGATTTAATAATTATATAGTTTTGGAAAAAGGACAACACGCAGACCATGTGACAACCCGTCGTGTCAGACAAAGCTGCGGGAATCAAACCCACAACCAAAGTGCGACTGGTATTTATCGCCTTCCACTGGACTACGTAAAGTCCCTGGTTAGTTTGACTGATTCTTTTTAGTTATATGATTTTATGAATTAATAGTAAGTTTATTTTGGGTTATTTATGAAAATTATTAACCTATCATAGAGGATATGTGATTACGTTAATTACTATTCAATATGAGACTTTAGGAGCAACTGATGTTGTTTGGAGATAAATGTTACGATTTAACTTGGAAGTGTATGTGAGTAAATCCTTAAAATATTTGGGTTTCAATCTTAGATTGGTTTACTTTGAAGAATTTCATGGACAAATTGTTCATCGGATGGTCCTCATTGAACTTTGGGTTTTGTTTGACAAATTTTGGAGATTAAGCATAGATTTTCTTTTTAATGGGTTATCCTTTTCTGGATTATCTAACCTTGTACTAACCTTTTTGGTTTTTGTTTTGGTTAAATCATAAAGACATGGGATGTATATAGTTCTCTTTGATGGATTAGGCGATTCTCTAGAAGTTGATTATAGTACTCTTAATGCGAACATGTCTCCCTAAATACTCGTCTTTTGGAAAAAATATGAGTTTGATTAAGGAATCTAGTAAAATTTGAAAGTCAACATGATAGGTGATTATGTTTCCTTATGAATAAATTCCTCAATAAAAAGTAACTTAAAACAAAAATGTTGTCTATTAACTTTTCCTACAAGGGAATCAAATACCGTTTAACCCATCACATGTTTGTGGTTTTCTAATAGTTAACTTTCTCCTAGACATGATTACTATCACTCTCCCTCAAGAACATGACCCTTTTCCTTTTCATCCATGTACATTTTTTTTCTACATATGAGTTAACTCGGGTGACCTCTTTACTTATCTTCATTCATTTTAAATTGATTGTTTTACCGACTCTCGTTCCGATGTGTGACTTTCAAAGATGTTTCCAAGCTCAATTTTAAAAATTGCGAGGACGCAATTCCCAAAAGGGGGGAAGGATGTAACACCCCAGGTAAATAAAGAGTATGACATTTTCATATTTATCCATATTTGTGAATAAAATATTAATATGACTTTAAAGGGGACGCTATGCTCGATGGCATACCCAACACGCAACAACAAGTTTCTTGGGAATCTTATGTTGCACTCTAATAATAAAATAATATTATTTTAAATGCTAGTTAACATATAGCCGTTGTGTTGGCGGGAATGGATATAAATAACTAAAATAAGATTATATATGTTTTTAAATGTTTTTACATTTATCCAATAAAAGATAAAGGCATAAAATACGGAAAGAATTCAATTTTAGGCGTATATGCCCTAGTTTTCACTAAAGGTTCACTTATCGCCTTTTGATGGAGAACCATTATTAAATATTGTTTTGTTCACTCTTATACATCATTTTGGACCAAATAAAACTCTTCTTATGAATTGAGACATCAAAATTTACTTTGTGTAAATTTTTTGTATCTTTCCGATAAAGTTCATTTTTTTTAATGAATAGTGTAAAATGTTGTATTTTAATTAAAAACCTCTTATTAATCTAATTTATTTATATGATTATATTATCTTTTGAATTGGTTTTAAAGTGAAATTAGAATATATTTTTACGATTAAACTCAATAGTGGATTTTGGAATTAATTTCACATTGAAATCAGACTTAAACTAGTGTCAATCTTTTGATACTTATTGTTTCATAAAAACACGCTATTTGCTCTGACAGTGGGAATGAATTATTAAATTAATTAGTGTGACTTATATGTATTGAATTTAGTAAAATAGACTTCATTTTTGAAATTGGAATATCAAATATAGCTTAGGGTGAATTTTTGGGATTTTTCTGAAAAACTTCAATTTTTTATGAATAGTGAAACCACTAAGTGGTACTTATAAAAACTAATTTTTCCGTTTAAATGAAAATTTTCCATCCTTGTATTTTGAATTTCAAAAATCCGACATACATGGTTGTCATTAAGATGTAAAATGTGGTTCAATGGGATAAAAATAATTTTTTGGTGAATAGTAACTTATTAAGTTTTTAATCGCGATTAGAGGTAATTAGTGTAGTTTAAGGTAAAAATAATGTTTTAATAATATTAAATGAACTTGACACATGTCCTAACCTCATTGGATGTGTCATGGCCGACCAAGAAAACCCATGGGTCATCTTGGGGACCACATGAAGCCACTTTGGTTGGAAATGACATTAATATCTTTTTATTTAATGTTAAAGTAAAAATGAGACAAACATGAAATGTTTTACTAAAACAATATTTACAAGGGGATATAAAAATCAGATTTTTGACTATAAATATTCATTGGAAAGCTAAAAAAATTTCCTACATCATAGTATTTTTAGACATTAAATGAATTAAATTATTTATGACATCATGATGATGCAGCGATGACCTCATTATTTAACGATTTAAATAAAATGGAATGATAATGCAATATCTAAGACCTACACATGTCCAAAACCTATTGTATGAGTGTATTTCGAACCCTTATCACCTTATCCTCGAAACAAATCAATGTGGGACCTCTTAAATACGAATACCATTTTAAAATAAAGTGACTTTTCTTTACCTTCCAAGAGTGCCCCTCCTCTCCTCTTATAAAAGGCCCCCACCTCTACCTCCTTACCCACCCTCCCAATGACTTTGGCTCGGCCAACCTCTGCCCATTTTGTCTCTACACTTCCCTCTATTACTCCTTGAACCCTCACTTTGGTCAGAAGGCTTCCCAAGGAAGCCTTTGGGCTAAAACCAAAGGGAGTTACCCGATTTTAAGGTAATTTCTTCACTTGAGTCCTTTTGTTTTATTTTGCTTCTCCAACCCCCTAAACTCTTTTAATTCATTTCTTTTGTAACAACTCCAGTATAATCAATATACTAGGATGTTTTTATAAGAATTATTCGAGCTACACTTTCACACACCTACATATAATGGTTAAAGAACATACTGTTTCCGTGGATGGTGAATTTCGGCCTCCCGAAACGATGACTGTTCAACATTCTTTTAACATCTTCAAAGGTGGCCATTAAGATGACACTATATTTATATATGATATATGATATATTTATTTTTTCCTTAAGCTTCTGTATTTTTTATTTTGTGCATACCTTTATGGTTTCCATTATGGGTAAACGCGATATCTTCATTTAAGGAAGTGTGAACTACCGCCCCCTCAAAGTGATGTGATTCGTTAATGCCATATGTGGGACGTATAAAGGAGGAATTTAAAGTTATTATATATGATTTTATACTCAAATTATAATATACCTATATATAATTATTATTCCATTCCATAAAAATATGAAATAGAAATGAAAGTAGCGTTCATGCGTATGTACGGCTTACCGTCTCCATGAACGGTGCATTTCATTTCTTATCCCCAAATGTAATGTACTATTATAAGTACATGTATATAATGGATATATATGATTAATGATACATCTAAATTATGAATATAATTCTGTAATTAAAATACACATACCTCTCATTTAGTTTTAATTCCATTAATATGACATAGAAATGAAAGTAGCGTTCATGCGTACGTACGTCTTACCGTCTCCATGAATGGTGCATTTCATTTCTTACCTCTAAATGATTATGTAATATTATAAATACATGTATATTCTGGATATATATGTTATATATGATATCCAAATCATGAATATAATTCTGGATGTAATGAACATTTGACCTCACGAACAACATGTAATTGTAAGAAGTCCATTTTCAACTTAAGAACCAAATATCGACAAAACAAACATTATTAACTTAAATGATTACATAATGTTTATAACATGGAAATAAGTGACCTAAATTGAATATTTAACTATAAAAAGGTTCTTAATAAAGTGGAAATTAACTCAAGTTTATTATTCAGGACGTTAAAGAACGATCGAGTAAAGTCGGACCTGAGGTAAGGGATCCTACTCCTCTCTTTCTTTTTAAGTACACTCTTTTATGTCATTCCTTATAAGCTCATATTTCTTGTTATTGGGATATTATTTTATATTACTCTTATAGTAATTTTTATGTTCATATGATGAGAGACCCTATTCTCTCTCATCAATCCATTTTGGAAGTTTTGAGTGGCGCCGTTAGGCTACCGAATTTTCGTAAGAGATCTAACCTCTCTCTTTCTCTTTAAGTACTCTCCTTTATGTCACTTCTTTTAAGCTCCTCTTTCTTATGATGGGGGATGTTCTTTTATATTCATCTTTCTGTACATTTAATTGTAATGTGATGAGATACCCTATTTGTTCTCATCAATTTATTTTTTGAAGTTTTAAGTGGCGTCGTTAGGCTGCCGAGTTTTCGTAAGGGATTTTTCATCTCACATTTATTCCCGTGAGATTTATGTTACATTTTCCATAATTTCCTTTGAGTGGTGTATGTACTGACCATTATTTTACTCATTGTGTAATATTCTTTCATTTATGAGTATTTACATCAATGATTTATTTTCTTTCTTTCACGGGGCGTATGTTTCGAAAGATACCCATGTCGGTAAGGAAACTTTTCACTCTCCTCTTTTTAAAAGACTTATTTTGTTATGTATTTTAATTCAAATAATATTATTTTGGGATATGTTCTTCTATATCCTTATTGATGTAAATTTTATGTCCAAGTGATGAGATAACCTTGTTATCTCTCATCAACTCTTTTTCTGAATTTTGAAGTGACGCTGTTAGGTTGTCTAATTATTTCAAGGGAACTTCTTAACCCAATTTTGATTCTTTGGGATAAACTTGTACACCTTGAATATGTCGTTCAATGATTATGTTTGAATGTCCTCTGATTTTTTTACACTTAATACCCACTTATATTTCATGTATTCGTTTTTCACACATAGTTATGTAACTGATTTATCCTTAATCCAAGGATATTGTCTTTGTATGGGACTTCGTCTCAATCTCCTTTCATTGAGGCATATTTTGTTTTATACACAACCTTCTTTTATACGGTGTATAAACCCCTTTGAGTTTTATGTTTATTCAAAAGGAATCTTTTTTATATGAAGCATTTACTAAATGACAAAAGGGAATATTTTTGTCGTACGTATGCGGCGACAATGACTTCTCCGCCGCCGTGACCATTATTTGAGTTTCGGCTTCCTCTACAAGCCATACATTTTTTTAAAAAGAAAAAGAAAAACCATGTTTTACTTTTCTTTTATTTTGGTATTGAAAATTGTTTTCATAATGTTTTTATATCAATGTTTTGTATTAATATACTGTGATTGAAAGGTGGAAATGTTATGTTTCCTTTATGCATGTTTTATGTGATACGATTATGTTGAGGTTCTTGGGAATTATTATGAAGATGGGTGGTTCCTTGATAGACTAATTGTGGGTGAGCCCGATATAGCTCTCAAATGCATTGGGTAACGTGAAGGAGTGAAACGTTAAGGTTTCTCCGAAGAGATTTAGGGAATATACTGTGATGGGTATTCCAAACGTAACCAAGAGGGTTACTCCCTACGTAAGAATGTTATGAATGCCTCAATTTACCTTTATGTCTTATGATTTCTATGATTTATTCATGGATTGATGAGGTATGTTAAAGTGACTATGTTTTATGGGTAAAGTATGATTTCATTCTTATGTATATATGAACTCATGTTTCCTTTCCATATTTTTATAACCCTTACTGAGCTTTTTATGCTCATCCCAAGTTTTTGAAATGTCTTTCACAGGTCAAGGTAAAGGTACATGATGTGATGATAGTGTCAAGGATGTGTCAAGAAAGAATCCATGTTTTATTTGAAATATGTTTCCATTGATGGGAAGATTGAATATTTTTATGTAACCACTTTGTTTAAATGTGGAATGTAATGCAAGTTTGATGATCTAATTCTCTAAAACTCTAAACCTAAAAAGATCCTCAATGTGTAATCTTGTAATAGTTCAAGATTAAGTAAGTTTTAAGGATGGGGCCTTGTAGGTTGTTCTAATGAGTGAAAACTAAACATGACTCAATATAGGTTTCATAAGTATAACAAACCCATAGGAAAAGTTAGAATTTAACATTATAATTATATGTGATTTTTTGGAGTCGTCTCACACTACTGGTATGTGTGGGGTATAAACTCATGATGAAATAGAAACTATATAGATACCCCAACAATTTTTTACATTGATAAATCTATATAATAGATACATACTCAATACAATAATAATAATTCATGGCATAATTGTTTATAGATAGTGCCATTAGAATCAAAAACATAGAAGAAACTGGTTCATAAATTTTCTATATTTTTTTCCAAAGAGTACATCACAAATAGTTCCCTTATTAGATATATAATTTCTAAAATCATTATTATTTAGTTGGGAAAAGTAAAAAAAATAGATAGGGTGTGGTCAGACACTCAGTAAAGGTAAAAAAGAATACATATTAATGATCAAAAATTCATAACTTCAATATAATGGAGTGATAACATGATATTGCCATTTGAAATCCATAACATGAATATCATTGATCATAATTTTCAGTCATCACATAATGATGGTAATTTCATAATACATGAATCATTAAATAAATAAATTAAAAGATTCATGAGGTCATAACATTAGATTATGAAATCTAATTGTGAAATACACATAAACTTATAGGATTGTGAACATGTATAAATAGAAACATGTTCACTCATTATTTTGAGGATGTCAAATTTGGCCCTCTTATTTACATGCGGACGTGAAACTAGGTCCACATAATATCTTATGGACATGAAAACTTTTTCATTACTTAAACGTATAGAAATGAAAACTAGGTGAATGTATAATCTTATTAACCTGAAATATTGGTCCATAAATAAAATTATTGTAACAAAACATATATCGGAACAAAAAATTGTGAACATGAAATTAGGTTCACAAATAATATATTTACCTCATGAGTTATATATATTTAACAAATTTATTGGAGGGATATAAATTCCCCACATTTCATATAATAATTATCATACAAATGATTGACAGAAGATAATGAAAAATATTTTTTAGAACCCATGAAAAGTAATTGGTTCCATAAATAGTTTATCATAACATAATCCATAGAAAAGAAATGGATTTCATACACATTTCATTATAGTATATACAATATAAAATAAATTTGTTTTGAAGATATTTCATTTTCTTATCATAGTATAACCCATTTAAAAGGAACAAATTTCATAAATAAAGTTTTATCGCAAAAATAAACCATCCAAAAAATTAATAAGGATGGTATCATTTGACCATGACCCAAATAAATAATAAGTGACATCAAATAATATAATATTATATAAAAATGATTTTTAAAGATCACATGGAAAAATTCATGATGAATATATCAATTTCACTTTGAAATAACTTTTAAAAAATAAAATTTCCATATTTTATAAGAAAATTATTTAAATTGAAAATATCATTGAATTTTATAATGTATGATTCAAATAATTTAATGGTCATGAATAAGAGAAATGTTTTTTATACTGTAAATGTAATTATAAAATATTCCTTTCATACACTTTTAAAAATAGTCAAAATGTATCTTATTTGGAAAATGATTAGAAGATATCCATTAAAACATAAAAACAACATCAACATGGGTAAAAATAAATTAAAAAGACAATAGATAAAATAAAAAAACATTATTTTAAATAATTTCATAAAAATGGATATTGAAGAAATTGGTTTTTTGATAGATGGAGGAAATAATGTCATTTTTTTCTTAAAAGCATATTTTCGATCAAACTATTTCATATATAGAAAATGAAATGAAAATATGTATTTTAAATAAATAATCTGAGGAGATTAGAATTCTTTCATATATTGAGAGGTAGATCATTATATTTTATCATCTAAACTTAATTATAAACAATTACAATATATTATTATACAGTAATATAAAAATAAATCATTTTCTATTTTTTTAATCATAATATCTAGGAAAGAAATATCTTAAAATTGATACATATGTCCCCCTAATTTTCTGGTAAATCACTATTAAAAACGTTATAGGGAATTATATACACCATAGGAAATAATTTATTGATGAATATGGAATGTTCCCCTAGAAATAGAAGTGAGACAGAATTCTCTTACCGCGAGACCCACTTCCATCCAAATTTGTATAACCTCCTATATAATAAAGATAACTATATAATAATTGTATACCAGATTCATGTACATTAATATTGTGTCGTATACATTCATTATATATATATATATGTTTTTCATTTATCATAATGGTAGGGAACAAAAAATAATTACACCGTTCATAGTTATGGTTGTCCATACGTATGAATGAATGGTGGTTTTATTTGTTAATATATAGATGAAATGAAAGGAACATAATATTTAAATTTATTATAATAATTAATATATCATATAGAAAATATAATCTTCAATTTAGTGATTATTAATAACAATTTAAAACCATAATGAAAGATGAATTGCATCACTTTGTGGAGGTGGAAGTCTATATGTATGCATGGTTGACATATTTTTTTCCAAAAACATTAAATGTATGAAGAAAGATAGGAAATTACCAATATAGAATAATATTGTGTTTATAAATATCATATATTAATTTAAAACTCAATATAATAATCGTATATAAATTTCGGTAATAAATAATAAATTTTATTTCTCTATGGAGATGGTAAGTCATATGTACACATGAGAGATGGATTAACATATGATTTAATGATAAAGGAGGTAGAAAATAGAGGTTTAATAATAATAATAAAATTTATTCATATATATGAGATTAAATTTATTATTTAGAAATAATGTAAAAAAAAATTTTAGATTGATAATGTGAATAAAAATGAATTTTCTTGGTTAAGGTTAATACATATTCTATAAAAAAAATTCATTAGTTCTTCTCTAAAGGATCTAAGGGATGGTCTTTTGGGATGAAAAAAACCAATATGAAGTGTATAATGAATCTAAGAAGGTATTTTGGTTTGTAATGGTAAATATAGAAGGAATAATATATTGTGAAGGAAAAAATGATGGGTGGTCATTTATAATTGAGGGGTGGGACACATTTCGAAGATAAAAAGTATTTAATTAATATAACATAATTTTAACGAAAAAATGGATCCAAATTGATAATATTATATTATAATATGACTATTAGTTTAAATAATTTATTAAAATAAAAGTTGGGTATAATTGTATAGTATTTATACACTTATCTTTTAATTTTGTCCCTTATTTAATATTTTTGAGATATACTATAAAATTGATGTTTTCTACCATATAAGGGTTAATAATGTTACTATAAATAAAAGAAAAAGATATTTTAATTGATGATGGATTATGTTTAAAACCTTAACTCATTCATTTTGATGAATATTTGATTATAATGAATTTGAAGACATTTAACAAAATATAATTTATTATAAAATATCATTAAGGACATTTTTATCATTGTTAATTTAATTTGACATCAAATACTTCCCAAAAAAGGGGTGAAAAAAATAAAATTCAGTAAAACCTCCCTGAAATGTCACATAGATCATGAAAATTTATGGAAAACATCACCTCATTAAAATTATATTATACTAGTATTTTTAAAATCATTTATTTTATATTTCTCTTATTAAATTAAATATTATATTAGTGTTGCACATGTAATTAAGGTAATTATATAATTTATTAATAATTGATATAAATTCATATCAATAAATTAATTTTATTAGTCTCACAATATTCAATTATATTCATTCATAACATTATTTTTTCATTTAAAATATATTTTGATATGAGAGGGTGTCTTCTTTTATCATTCTTTGTATTAATTATTAAATTCTCAATTTTTAATGAAAAATTTACATTAATCATATATATAATGAGAATAATATTATATGGGACAAATTGAAATTAAAAAATTAGAATTATTTTGTTAAACTGTTGTAATAGAGATTAACTTGATTTACTTACAAATGAGGTGATAAATTTGACCACAATTACTATTAAAAATGACGAAGAGTAAAAGCAGCCGATTTTCATAAATTGAAATCCAAATTCCAAATATTGAATCCATTATTATAAATTCAATAATTAAAAGTTTTATAAATTAATTCTTATTGAGTAGTGAAAAATGCGATGAAACTAGTTTTTAGAAAAAATAATTTGATTTTGAAAAATGCCTTTTTTTTATGTATAATTTTTTTTCGAGATATTAAATATAAATTTATTTCCCATGAAACTAATTAGGTAATAATAAAATAATATAAATATATTTAATTTTAAATATCTATAAAATAAAATCAATGTTTTTTATTCTAGAATAAATAATATAAATTTTGAAAAAAAATTTGTATTTTCCAGATATACTAAAAACTCATTATACATTGAAAATTCATAAAACATAAATATAGATAAATTTATATTTGTTTTTAAAAAAATTATATTATTTTTATAAAATAATAATTATAGAAGTTACATAACTTAATAACAATACTTTATAGAAAATCATTAAAAATAATTATTGAAGAAAAAATATTATTGAAGAAAAAAACACTTTACAAAAAATATAGTAAAAACAGTCTTATGATTTATATATTATTTATCGTGGATTTTTTTTTATTTTTTATAACTTAATTAATAATATTCATCGACACTAATTTACCTTATAGTAAATAATGACTATATTTATGTTTAAATATTTGGTAGTTTATTTAGGATTATTGTTTCCTATAATATACTTTATCAAATATAGTGTACATATTAAATAATAGGTTGTTACATTATCTCAAAATATAAGAAATCACATCCTCGTAATTTTAAATCATGTTTGGTAATAAATATTGCTATATTTAAAATTAGGTTTAATGTAAAACCACATCAAAAAATCTATTAATACAACTTCCTTTTAAAATGTTGGAAATAGAAGTTTGAAGGTTATAAAAAAAATAGTATTATGAATAGGAAAACGTTTTTGAAAAGTTAAAATATGGATATTGAAGTGAAAAAACATTCCTATGTATTAATATTGAATAATAAATTATATTATCTTCATAATTTTAAACATAACAATAATATTAATAAATGATGGGTTAAAATAAAAATGATTTATTATTCAGAACGTGTAAAAAAAGAGAATTTTACATCAATGTCCTTTTCATTAATTCATTGGATTATTTACCCTCCAGATAATCCTTTTGATGGAATTAGTTTACTTTAATTCATTCAATTTAATATGAAATATTTCATATTTTGGTTGTCCTTCGATCAATTTCCACTTATTCTCTTATGCTGGGATATAAATATTAAAGATGAGATTTTCATGCCCGATGCACTTTTTTGAAATTCAGATAATCTATATGACATTCGTTAAACCTATAAATATTTGACAAAACCAAAATATTAATTATAATTTATGACAAATCATAACTTAATGACAGACAATAATATATAATGTTGAACATAACCCATTCTATAAGTAGTTAACTATAAGACTCCACAAATATATTATTAACTATATTCAAAACCCAAAAATTGATTTTTTTTCTCTTATTCATTATGATCAAGATAATAATAATTTTAGTGACCCATAAATCCCCATTCCAATATGTATGTAACATGATCATATATTATATATTTTTTAATAATAGATTCCAATAATGTAACAATAAAACAATTTAAGATTATCAATGATATTTCACTTGTTATTCAATAAATCAGTTATTATTTAAGCCAAAAATATTTACACCAAAGTTTTCAATTCATCATTGACCTAATATATGACCTTTTGATAATTAATAATATAAAATAATATTTATATATTATTTAGTTATATATGTAGAGCTATTAAATTCACATAATCACATCAATTTTCACAAAAGGAAATGATTTACATAGTTCTTATTCATACAAAATTCACTACGTAATTTCCAATTCTAGGGTGATGGATAAGTGTTCCCTAACAATTATGATCCATCTAAACTATTTTTAAATATTATTTCCATTTATAAAATGAATTCAGTGGTTTTTTTGGATTATTATGAACATTTACACTAAGATTATGGAATTTATTAACAAATTCTCCAAACTATATTAATTTATAGAACTGATGTGTGGTGGTGTATTTTATTGTTCTCTCCCACGATAAATTTTATTAACTTGACACTTTAATTCACATGTAAATTATTTTACATGATTTTCATGTTTTCCAAATGTGAAATATTTTCTTGTCCCCTTAATGCATTCCCCTATGATATACATCCTTTTTTTTAGTAGTTAGTAATATTGAACTCATTCTTCCATCCTTGCATCAAACAAGAAAATTATCCAGGAAACCCTATCATCATTTTCTTATTACAAGATCCTTGAGTGTTCATAAATTCCATTTCCTATTTTATAAACGTCATAAAAATGTTTTTATAGTTTCATTATTACTTTGTTTATATTTCCATTCAATGTCATGGTTTCAAACCTCTATAGAATCAATCAATATTTCATTTAGACATCATGAGTAAACCCAAATAATACCTTGAATGTCTGGTAAAATCTTTTATATAGGTACCAATGGATTAATTATAATTGTTCATAAATCCATGTAGTTCCTTCTCCATTGTTTTGTAGAATTGTAACTATGTACATGATGAAAAATATTCCCTTAAACACTTTTCATTCCATGGTTTCAGTTTCCTCCAATTTATACTTATTCTAAATAATATTCTAACATTTGTATAATTCACCCTCCAAATGATAAATAGCTGAGAAAACATTTTCATAGTTTGAACAATAAATAATTTGAAATATCATTTCCATCATATTATTTCATTTTTTAATAAATTGTTGATCCAATGATCCACAGAAGGTTGGTGGTCATTTTCACATAAAATATTCAATAACTCATTTCTCCCTCCTTGGGGCATTTAGATGTTCAATATAATCCATGTTTCCAACAATATCATGAGATATTTACTTTATAATAGGTTTAATATATATCATCCCCAGTATTAAGTCATTTTTATTCTCATGGGGATGGTTGTTTGAATGACTATCCAATTTTTTTCCCATTATTCCATCGAGTTCCTCACATTGACTAAAACCAGAAATCGTAGTGTGAGGAATGATAATAATTCTGTAAAATCACATAATCAAGAAACATTTTTAATTTCATGACAAAATAAAGACACATTTTTTCAATATATGAGACATTATTTTTAACCTAGTTCACCCATGATCATTATAAAAACTTATCGATGTTTCCCTATACATAGGATAATTTACTTTGTTCTCACCAATATTTTCTCATCCTTGTTTCTATAGTTTAAATAATCATTTCTATGATACCAACAATATGTAGACATACTATTCAAACATCGATAACATATCATTGTAGATAAATATGTAATATAATAAATTAATGATCAATTCCAGAATTATATAGGTCTGATGAATTTGAAATTTAGAAACATAATTAACTAGTTTATAAATGATCTATATTCTCTCTCACTAAGATCATTATAACTAAAAAACAAATTATATATATCATTTCTAAAACATTTATTCATGATATTGTGAAAGGAATGATAAAAATTGTTTTGATAAGATTCTCAATAATGGCGAACAACAGATGTATTAATGCTAAAATAAACAACACATGAACATAAGTGTGTTCGAATATGATATTAACATTTTTTGTCCACACCCTACATATCATTGAACATATTCCTGAGTCATGAAATAAATCATGAGAATACATAATTCTTCTTCCATAATATAATCAAATAACTTAATCCAAAAGAGAATAACATTGGGATAATACACGGAATTTTGGAATACACATAAACATATAACCTATTAGACAACTATATATAAAAACAAGTATACTCATTAATTTATGGAAATGAAATCACAACCTCAAATTATCATAGGGACATAAATATAGGACAATGCGTGATCTTATGGGAATGAAATTTTACTCCATGCCAAAAAATTATGAACAAATAAACCAGGCCATTGCATAATATAATGTACAAAAAAGCCTGGTGTAACCCTTAAATTATTGATATGAAAACCTTATACACCCATAAAACAAGATATTTCATTGATTAAGGGTAATATTAAGTTATCTTATATTATTTTATTAGTCAATTTATGGAAGTCAATGAACTATATTATTACATATTGGGTAATGGAAGGTCTTATTTTTAATAAAATACTATTTTTATAAAATACCATTAAAGTCATTTTTTAACTATTAATTCCATTTGACATCATATACAACATGTATATGATAGAAATAAAATACAGTTCTATAAAACAACCCTAAAATGTTACATTGATAAAAAAATTAAATACACACATTAACTCATTAAAATTATATTATATTTATATTTTTAAAATAATTTATTTTATTTTCCACATAATTAAATAAATATTGTATTATTATTACACATGCATTTAAAGTAATTTTATAATTTATACAAAAATAAAATAATTTAATATCAAGAAACTAATTTTGATAATCTCACAATAGTTAATTATATTCATTCATAACAAGCTTGTTTCATTTTATAGACATTTTGAACTTAGAGGGTGTCTTTTTTTATCATTCTTTGTTTTAAAGAATAAATATGTAATTTTTATAAAATAATGCCCATGAATCATATATATTTTTATAATAAAATGATAAGTGTCAAATTAAATTTATACAATAAGAATTAATTTCTAAAATATGTGAAACTGATATTAACCTGATTTACACATTATCGAGGTGATAAATTTTACCACAACATCAATTCATAATGAATAAAAATTAAACTGTACAATTTCCCAAATCTGAAACACCCAATTATATATATTGAATCCCTTATATGAAATAAATAATAATAAATTTTAGAAAATAATTTTGATTGAGTTATGAAAAATGAGATGAAACGACTTTTTTGAAAAATACATTTATTATAAAAAATGACTTTTTTGTATTAAAATGTTTTATGAGATATGAAATATAAAATTATATATAATAAAATGGATTTAATATTAATAAAAAATAGAAATAAATTTTCTTTTCAATCACCATAGAACAAAATTCATTATTTTAATATCTAATTAGAAATATATATTCCAAAAAAAAATTTAGTATTTTACAAATTCAATAGAAAATCAACATGCATATAAAATTATTACGAAATAAATTAAAGTTATTTTTTAAATATTATTTCAAATTTATATTATTTATTAAAAATAATATTTTTAGAAGTTGCAGAAATTAATTATAATACTTTATTAGAAAAATCAATAAAAATCCTTTCGGAAGAAAACGTATTTCAAAAGCATAAAATAAGTTTACTAAAAATTGAGTAGTAACTTCTTTATAATTTATATATGATTTTACATTGACTATTTATTTTTTATATATTTTATAACTCAGTTAATACTTTTCATACCCATCAATTTTTTTGCATTTATATAATGACTATAATTATATTAATATTTATGGTCTATTCAGGCTTCATTTTTTTATGTCAAGTACTTTATCAAAAATATTGTTCATATAAAATATTAGGGTTTTATATTATCCCCAAAATAAACAAATATCACACTCAAAATTTTGAATCACATTTGGTAATAAATATTTTTACATTTTAAAATAGGTTACTGGGAAACCCACATCCTAAGAGGTGTTAATAAAACCTCCTTTCAAAAAGTTAGAAATGGAAGCATGAAGGTTATAAAAAACTATGTTGTTGAATTGGAAAATGTTATTGAAAATTAAAAATATGGATATGGAAGATAAACCATATTCCCATGTATTATTATAGAATGATATATTACTTATTCTTTAGAATTTTAACCATGAAAATTCTATGAATATATGATTGGTAAAAATATAAAAGATTTATTTTTAGGAAAAGTAAATAATGAATTTTTGTACAAAAATATCCTATTACTAAATTCAAGGGATTATATACTATCTCAATAAACCATTTGAGGAAATAAGTTTACTTTATTTCTCTTAATGTGATAATCGAAATTTTATATTTTTTTTTTCTATGATCAGTTTCCACTTCATTTTTTATATGACAAGATAGATATTAAAGATGAGTTTTTCATTCTAGAAGCACTTTTTACAATTCCAAAAATTCACCAGACATTCATTCAACCAATATATATTTACCAAAACCCAAATATTTAGTATATTATAGGAAAAATTGTAATTTAATGTCAAAAAATAATATCTATTTATAAAAATCACCAATTCCATAAGTAGTTGATCATAAGACTCCATGAATATATTATTCACCATATTCAAAACCCAAAAATGATTTGGTCTCTTTTTCACAATTATCAACATAATAATAATTTTAATCACTCATAAATACCCATAACAAAATTTATATAACTGGATCATATATTCTCCGATGTATAATAATACTATCAAATAATGAAACAATAAAATAATATATTCTTATCAATGATATTTCACATGTTTTTCTATAAATATGTTCTTATTTAAGCCAGAAATATTTCCACTGAAGGTTTTGGTTCCAAATTGAACTAATATATGACCATAGGATAATTAATAATATAAAATAAGATTTATATATTTTAGAAATTTATATGGAGAGGTAACATATGCTTTTAATCTCATCAAATTTCAAAAAAGGAAAATGTTTTCATAGTGCTTATTTATACAAAATTCTCTATGTAATTTCCAATTATAGAGTTATAGATAAGTGTTATCTAAATATAATGATTCCCTTCAAATATTATAATGAAATATGATTTCCATTTTTACCTTGAAATAAGAGGTCTTTTTTATTTTTATCATCATTTCCCCTTATATTATGTAATTATTCACAAAATTTCAATACTATTTTAATTTATAGAACTTAAGTGTGAGTGTTGTATTTTATTCCTACCTCTACCAATTAATTTCATTAATTGGACTCTTTAAATAACCTGGTAATTATTTTACTTAACATTCAAAATTTTCACACTTGAAATGTTTTCATATCCTTTTCAAGCATTCACCTATGTTCTCCTTCCAATATTTTTAGCTGTTAGTGGTTATAAACTCTTTCTTCCATCCTTGAATGAAACCACAAGATTATACATGAAACTCCATATTCATTATCTAAACCCAAGAACCCTGAGGATTTCTACATTCCATTTCTAATTTTATTACACATCAAATAAATGTATTTATAGTTTAATTATTACATTATGGATAATTCCATTCAATGAATTTGTTTCAAACCACTAAATAATCATACAATATTTCTTTCAGACAAGATGAGTAAGCCCAAATCATACCATGAATGTCTTAAAATGTTCTTTGTAGGTACCAATGGATTAATTATCATTATTCTTAAATCTTAGGATTTCTATCTCCGTTTTCTATTTGGAATATTAGGCATTTACGTAATGAAAAATATTCCCTTAAACTCATTCATTTCCATTGATTCGGTTTCCTCTTATTTCCTTTTTTTATAAATAAGATTCCATCATTGGTATAATTCACCCTTAAAATGATAAATATCTTCGAAATCATTTTCATTGTTGGAACAATAAATAATTTAAAATATCATTTACATTGTATCGATAAATTTCTCTATAAATAGTGGATCAAATTATCCATAAAAGTATGGTGGTAATTTTCACATATGAGATTCAATAATGCATTTCTCCCTCCTTGGGGCATTCAAAAGTTCAAAATGACCCTTGTTACCACCAATAATATGAGATATTTGAGTGATCATAGTTTTAAGTTATATCACCCCCAATATTAAGAAATTTTTATTCTCATGATGATGGTTTTTTCAATGACCATAACATTTATTTTCCACATGATTCCATGGACATCACTACATTGACTAAAACCCAAAATAATAGTGTGAGAAATGATAATCGTTGTGTCAAATCACATAATCCAGAGACATTATTAATTTAATTTATAAATAAAGTAATATTATTTTAAATATATGACATATTATGTTTAACTTAATTATCCCTTGATCATTACTAAAACATTATGTTGTTTCCCTATATATAGGATTATCCACTATGTTCTCACCAATATTTTCTCATCCTCATTTTCAATGATTAAATAATCATTTCATTTATTCCAACTACAGTGATCCATATTATTCATACATAGCTATCAAATCTTAATAGTTAAATATATAATAGATAAAATTAATGATCAATTCCAAAGTCATATAGGTCTTTTGAGATTGGATACAAGAAAACATAAAAAACTAGTTTATAAATGGTCTATATTCTCTCCCACTATGTTAATGATAAATTTAACCCTTCTTATATATATCATTTATAAAACCTTTTTTAAAGACATGGTTAAAGGAAACATGAGAAAGGATAAGATAATATTCCCAATAAGGGTGTACAAGGGATGTCTTTATGATAAAATAAACAAAATATGATCATAAGTCTCTGAAAATATGATCATAAAATATTATTTTGATACCCTACATATCATAAATCATAATCATGAGTCATGGAATATAGTATGACAATATATAATACTTGTTTCATAAAAGAATAAAAAAAGATGATCCTTAAGAGATTCACACTGGGATAATACATGGAATTTTGGAATACTCATAAAAATATAACCTAGTAGACATCTATATAAAGAAACATGTATACTCCTTAATTTATCGAAATAAAACCATGACCTCTCATTATCATAGAGGCATAAATCAAGGACCATAAATGATATTATTGGAATTAAATTTGACTTAATTACTAAACTTATTATCATATAAACCAAGCCCATGAATAATATAATGTACAAGAAAGCTTGGTGAAACCATAATATTTGGTATTTTAGAACCTTGTACACCAAAAAAATCGGAATATAAAACCTAGTTAAAACATAACATATTTACATCATGAGTCAGATATGTATAACCAATATATTGGAGGGAGACATAAGTCCCACCTAACACATAATGAAATTCAAATATATATGTTTCTTAAGATCATAAAAATTGTCATATTTTAATCCATATGATTTAATTGTGTTCATAAATATATTATCATTGCATAAACCATTGAAAATAAATAGGTTTCATAAATACTTCATCATTGAAAAACTCTTATAAATTAAACAGTTTTCATAAACATATCACCATTTCATCATTGTATAACCTATGGAGAATGATTTAGAATTATAAACATCTTTTAATCATAAAAATAAACAACAAACAGAATTTATAAGGATTGTATCATGGATCATAATCCCAATAATGCTTATGTGAAAACAGTAAACATCATATTATATGGAAAAATATTTTTAAATATCACAAGGAAATTATCTTTGAAAAAAATACCCTTCTACATTGAAATAAACCATTTTGGAACATTAAAATATCAAAATAATTATATAAAACATTTTTTAAAATAACCATAAATAATTATAATAGAATACTAAAATCATCGTTTATTCATGATTGTGGTAAATTTCTCTCATGTAATATAAATTAATATAAGACATTCCGTACAACTTTTTTTTGTAAAAAGTCATAAATAACTTATTTAGAAAATGAAAAGAAGATTCTTGTTAACCATTTTATGAAAACGTAAAAATAGTAAAACCCTACATTAAAATATTATAATAATATTAAAACAATATTTAAAACATTTTATGAAAACATTGATATGAATAAAAAAGGTATTTTGATTTTAGAAAAAATAAATTTTCCATTACACATAATATTTTTGTTTTCATGATTTATTAAGATAAGGAAAATTAAAATAAAATGTGTATTTTCAATAAAAAAACTAGAGTATAATAAAATTAATGAGTTTATGGTGAGGATGATGATTAATCTTCATCATCCAAACTTTATCAAAAAAAGTCCTAACAAATAATGGGATTATAAGATTAAACCATTACCACTTTAGAAAATTTTGAATCATAAAATCCCTAAAGAATATTACTTCATATGGATACATAAATTGCCATATTTTTTATTAGAAGAGTATAAAAATAATTTTTTTGGCACAATATACATAAGAAAATAATTGATTTATCAATATTATATGTTCCCCACAAAATAAAAGTGAGGTGAAAAAACCATACTCACATATTGAATTTTGTAAAATGTTATTTAACCCCATGTAAAATAAATTTAAATTTATTATAATAATAAAACAAATAAGTTACATTCATATTATATCATATATATTCATTAAATATATAAAATATTTGAGTCAACCATAATGATAGATCCTGAAAAATGAATTACACTATTCCTAGATATTATAGGTCATACCTACAGCTGAATATTGAATCCATTGTTCTATGGGTGGAAGAAATATTGGAAAATAATAATTCACCTATATATAATATTTATAATCTCATAAAAATAATTTATATTCATCAATTCCTTTCTTATTACAATCCAATTAATATATAAATGAATTATGAATCGCATCGCTTCATAGAGGTGATAGTTCACATGTATGCATGATCAACATTACCATTTAAAAATAGTTTAGAAGTTAAGAAGGTAAATTTGATATTATAATTATAGAATATTAATTTGTTCATAAATATAATCTATGAACTTTAAATCCTTCTTCTTACTCACCCATAAAATCATGTAATTAGAAAATAATTGTATCCCTAAGTGGAGATGATAATCTATACACACACATGATAAATAATATCACGTCTAATTTTATGAGAAAGAGGGTGGATAATGGTGGTATTATAGTCATAATTATATTTAATTATATTTATTAAAAATAATTTATTATTTAATTAATATTATTAATTTTTTTATGAGAAAAATAATGATTTTAAAAGAAATTTCACATTTAATGAGATTACCAGTTCATTGAACCAACGCCTTTGGATACCCTATCAAGGATCGTAGGGATGGTATTTCGAATGTAAAAAACACCTCTAAAATTTTTATATGGAATATTATATGTGATTTTGGTATGGTATGTTTTATATTAAAGTTCAATGTGGTGTTAAAGATAAAATGGAGGTGAGAACTTTTGTAGTAGAGGTGAGGTGATGTTTTTGAATTTTATAAAATATTTCATTTTTATAAAGTTATTTTGATGTAGAAAATGGATCCATGTTTAATAAAATAAAATATAAAATGAATAATTTTTAAAATAGTATCATCCAATTAAATTTGGACATGTTTGGATTACATTTTTAGCCTCATCGTTTAGTTTTATCACTTTGTTAGCCCTTTTGACAATGAACATAAAATTAATGTTCTCCACCTTTTAAGGAAAACGAATATTACTATAAAATAAAAAAATACACCTAAAAGGACCATGTTTTATATTTAACATTATTTCCCATTCATTTTTTGGATTATATTTTTTTAGTATTTCAAATAATTTAATAAGGTAATTAATTACAATATATCATTAATTCCATTTCCAACACTCCTCATTCAATTTGACTTTAAATACATCAATAAAATTAATTAATAAGAATATAATGATCCCAAAAATCCATAACATGTACCATAGATATATAACATTTTTGGGAAACATTAAATCATTCATATTATATCACTTAATATTTTTAAAACCATTTATTTTATTTTTCTATTAATTAAATAAATATTTTATTATCATTATAGTATAATTCAAGACAATGATATAATTCAAAAAAATGATATAAATTTATACAATGAAAATAAAATCATTATGATAAAATGTGTATTTATATTCATTCATAACATTACTTATTCATATAAGTGACATTTAAAACAATGAGAGTGATATTTTGTAGCGTTCTTTCACTTAAATATAAATTATATCATTTTCAAGAATTTGTATCAATTAAAATACTATTTATAAAATAATATGATATGCTTCGAATTAAATTTATCCAATAATAATTATAATGAAAAATTATGGAATGATCACTTAGTTTTCACCTAGAATAACCCAATTTACTCTTTATATATGTGATACATTTTCCCCAGTTCTATTCATAATGCTAAAAAAATAAAAAAGAACATATTTAACCCAACTGAAACATCCTAAATATAAATATTTAATCCTTTTTATAAAAATCAATAATATAAGTGGTATAAATTTACATTTTAATATGTACACTAAATTTCTTGAAACAACTTTATACAATATATAGTTTTTATGGAAAATCCATTATATATTTACATTTCTTATACTATGTTTAATAATAAAACTGAATCCAATTAAAATAATTTAATTTAAATAATTAAATATTACTAATTATAGTTTTAAACCATTTTATGGTAAAATGGAACTTTATAAATTCTTGAAATAAACTAACTATTTCTGATAAAAATTTAAAAGTGTCACTATACATGGGAAAATCAATTTTTTTAGAAGAAATAAAAAACATATTGAAGAAAAATTGGATATGAAGATATTAAAATACTATTATTTTATAAAATAAAATTTATCAAAAATCATGAAATTCCTTATAATAATTTGTCAAAAAAATTAACAAAAATCAATTTGGAAGAAAATGTGTTTCTAAAGCAGAAAATAACTTTACTAAAATATGAATAATTATTTTATAATTATTAACAAATTATTTTTCAATGTAAGAATACCTTACATATATTTTATAATTTATTTAATACTATTATGACAAGATAATTTAATGGTTATGTAATAATTACCATAATTAAATAATAAAATTTTGGGGTTCTTTTAAGATTGGTATTACATATCCTATATACTATCTTGAAGAGTGATCTTATAAAATTATGTTGTGTTAAAGACAATCTATACAATATTGGGATGAGAATGAATAAAAAATGATAACTTTTATATTCAAGAATGTTGAAACTAGTTTGCGATTGAATGAATCTACAGAAAAAAATTAAATTTTAATAAGAAAAGTACTTCTATAGAAATATGGTGATTACAATAACGATCATTAATTTCATGGATAAAATATCAATAAATGTTACACTTAGTGTGTTGGAGTATTTTTTGTACAAATATACTTTTTTTCATTATAATATAATTGTTCATTAGAATATGAGATTTAAAAAATTGACAGTGATATATCAATATATTAGAGGAATTAGGTATGTTTAGACGAATGTTTTGAGTATAAATTTGTGTCATTTATCATTTGAACATAGATTTATCCTTAAAATTGTATTTTTGGATGTATAATTACAATACTCAGTATTTTGAATAGTATATGAACATTATTCCAGAAAAATATCAAAATGGTATTTGAGGATGGAATTCCCAAAGTGGTAACAATACTAAAAATGTTACTTAAAAATAAATTGTCCCTCAAATATAGAAAGTGGATAATATCAAGGATTATTTAAAGAGTGTTCTCATCATACATTTCTAGAGACACCAATATCATTGAAAATTATAAAGAACATGATGAAAGTTCTGTTATCTTTGGGGAATAATTATTCCTATATATAAAATTAAGTAGTGTATCTAAAATTAATCCCTTAAAAGATGTTTCAAATTATGTTTTATTTGTATTGGGTATTAAATATTAATTGTTGTGTGTAACATATCATTGTGACGAATTCAGTGAAATTATCTTAGAAAATATTTATCTCATCAATATATGAATGATAGAAAACATTCCAATTGAGGTAAAGGAAGTTGTGGTACATTTTCTAAATTATAGACTCAACATATTAATATTATTATACCACAAAAGATTAAAATATAATATGTAATAAAATATTGGTTCCCTTTCCTCATGGAATCTTGAGAAATATATCAAATGGATATGTCATAACAGAATTACCTCACCTCAAGAGATAAATATAACAAATATTGGAAACCTACCAAAAGGAAAAGATACCTCAACGATATTTGAAAAATATTTACATCTGTTCTATTAGGCTACTTGAGTTGATACATATTCAATTTTTTTATGCATTAATGCTCAAAAAAACTCAAGGATATATTTATATCCTCAAATTCTCTAATTAATATACTATACCATCTACTTTTATATTTATCAATTATATATTATACATAAGGTAATTTTATAATTTTATTTTGAAAGAGTTTTTATAGAATTGGGGATGTGTATCAATAAGACTATATATACTAATGATAAGGATATTATAAGATATTAATTTGATTAATACCCTTTAAAATATGAAATCGAACATTATTACCATAATCCTTATAGACCACACAAAAATTTGTTAACATAATGAAATAATTGAATGGTGGTAGAGATAGGGAGAACCATTCGAGTTGTAAATAATAACTAAATTATTTAATAGTGATAATATTTATGAAGAAATATTCATCTGCAAAACATGTGTCTTCTAAAAAAATTATCGTGGAATCTTATGAGTTATTTTATAATAAATATTTGTAACTATATACATGTTTTGGTAGTCGAGTTATGAAAATCTCGACAGATTAATGGCAATGTTGATGAGGGTATCTTTTAGGGATATCTATCTATAATAAAGACTATGAATACTATAGAAATATTTTATATAATGTTATGATATATTTTGATGAAAATAAACATTGGGGATAAACATAACATTAATTTTTTAGGTGAAATGGGTTTTAAGATTCTGAAGAAGTTTGTGAAAAGAATTGTGATGTTGTTTGAGAAGAACACGGAAAAATGTTCCATATAATTATTATATTGATTCTAATCATACTAATGATTAAGAAGAGGCATATAATGTTTTCATAATAAGTATTAAATGCTAGATAATCATTTATAAACATAGAATATAAAGAGTTAGTAAAAAATATTTATTCATTATAATGAAAATCATCTTATATCCCAAATAGAGAGACATTCAAATGATTAATCAAATAAATAAAAAACAATATGTTTATCCAAAAAATGATAAATTTGACTAGATTAATAGAATTTACACTTATGATATTATCCCTTGAATAAAATAAATTAATATTTTTGGGACATAGTGGGAATTCAATAATAATAAATTGATAAGAAGAATTCATAAGAAGAAAGGTTGGTCTTGTTATCAATTTTTATGAACATATTGCCAATGTTAATTTTAATGAGACCCTTACTCATTTTTAATGTTTAAATCCATCAAAATTTGGTATACTATTTATATTATATGTAATAGAATATATATTATAGAGATATTAAATCAACCTTTCTAAATAGTGTTCTCAAAAATGAATATTATAATGAGAATACCAAATGATAAATTCATAAAAGTAATTGGAAAATGGTTTAAAAGATAAATAATCATCCCTATGGTATAAAAAGACCCATAGATCATAGTACCCAGTTATGGATAAATTATTGGGATGTTGATTTTTATCCATTGTTTTTGTGGATAACCTACTATAAATAAGAGAAATATAAGTGGCTACTCTCAATGTAAAAACTTATATTAATGTGCATCTCTTTTAAGGTAACCAAGAGGTTGTTTGAAAAGAATTTAGTTAAACTTATGATACATTTTTATATTTTTATTCATATATAAATGAGGAAATTTATAAAATTACATATTATTCAAGAATAATATTTTAATTTATTTTTTCACAATACATATATGATATAGGGTATTGACAAAATTAAATATATGACCCTACAATGTATTATAAAAACCAATAAAAGATGGAATAATGTGTTCTATTGATGATACAATAGAATGTTTGAATAAAAAGATGTTCAAAAAATTGATTAGCAGTTTATTATTTCTCATTGCCTCTAGAATATTTATTTTCATGAAGTAAATTTTTTGCCATGATAATTAAGTGATCTAAAAAATAACTTATAGTGGCTAAAAATACTTAAATACATCAATTATACTTATATTTTATGAACTATATTTTGGAAGAGCGATCACTTGAATCCCTCTAAAAACACATATTGATATCAGGTAGGTAATTTTGATTATAAAAATTCCCCTTCAAGATGAATATTTGTTCTAGGTTGAAACATTTTAAGTTATAACTATATGAAATTGAAATTTAAAAATTAGATTACAATTGAATTATAATATATTGTTTTGACTAGTCCATGTACCTAGATGATAGGATTAATGTAATACTTCAAAATTAAATTATTTTGATAAAATGAACTCTGATAATTTTAAGTGATAGGCATAATGGTATTGATATGTAAAAAAATACTACGAGAAACTCATGATCTAAGAACATTGATATCTTGTTTCACTAAATCATATAAAATGTTTCTAATTGTTAAATAACATTCCGTTTCATTCCTACTCAATACTACCATAATGATATATTAATCAATAAACATCTTAATGAAATATTTTTGGATATTGTGGTTATGAATGAATGTACCTCCCCTATTTCTCAATTAAGGGTGTTTGGGAATACCCAAACATAGCTTTATATTATATTTTCATCATAGGGTAGGTTTAATTAGTCCTTTTAAATCTATTAAGAACCCAAGATAATTAATTATTTTAAAAAGGGTTGGTAAAATCTGAAGTAGTGAATCTATGAATTATGGAGTATAATATTGAAATTAAAAGGAAAAAGTTTTATAATCATTATTAATTATATTTATATCAAACAAATAATTTATCCTGTGTTGTGGTAAAAGTATTTACATCATGTGAAAATGTATATGATTTTAATGAATTTTAATATTTATGTAGTATGCAAAAATATTTGAGTGAGGTAGAAAAAAATATACATTGGAGTAAAGAACTCATAGGAAATGTTAAATATGGTTTTTTATTTTGTCAAAATTAAAGAAGATTAATTGGGAGTTCCCAGATTTATTCATTATGTTTTTAGTATTTTATCAGAATATTGAAAGAACATAATTTATTCATAATATTTATGAGATTATGTTGAATAATTATTTTATTTCTATTTATTAGATGTAAAATTAAATTTTTTAAGACTTTTTCAAGGACTATTTATACACTATAATAGAGATATGGAAAAAGAAAGAATATTTTGAACCGATAAACTAGATTTCATATGTTTTGTCTCGTTTCCACAGGGGTTATATTAATTTATGTGAGGATTATTTTAGAGGAATAATTTTATAATAGGTGTGGATGAAATAGCTATCTATAGGGGACATTAGAAACACTATAAGGGTCAGTTGAAATTTTTGTTGGGGTTATCAGTACATTTACAATTATGAAAGTGATAGATATGTCATATTTTATAAGGGAAATTAACCCTTATATTGTTATCGATAACAAAAATATGAAAAATTAATAATAACTACTATGTTACATTGTTGGAAAATGGAAACTACATAAATAATAGTAATTGTATAAAATTTATTAAATTTTAAAAGGTTAATGAAATTTCCATAGAAGTCCTTGAAATAATTTATAAATTGACATTTTTTTATAATTTTATGAAGATAAATATAAGAAAATTCTATCATGAACATAAAATAGATAACAAATTATAGTCAATTATTTGATAAAATATCACAGGTTATATACCAGGGTCATAATGAAAATATAATTTCTTTAACGAATTATCTTGAGTTGTTCTTCTAAGAAATACTTTTGGAAATTTAAATTCTAAATATCTGAAATTGATTATAATGATCATATTTTGAAAATTATCAGGAGATATTTATGGAACATAAAAAAAATTGATGAATCATATATTTTATTTATATTTTATTATAAATTTTCCATTCATGTATTTCTATAAATTATAAGGAAAAAATAATAAAGGAATAATGTATCGATAATAGAAAATATGGGAGCCCATACATTGAGGAGTTATATGACAATTTTATTAGACTGATGGGAAAAAGAGAACACAAACTAGTTATAGCTACTATAAAAATATTTTGTTTTATATTAATTGATCATATTGTAAATGATAATTTGTTTTTACAGAGAGTTGGAATATTACTAAGTTTCACTTATATGCAATCTAAATTCAATGAATATTTTTGAAACCATGGGATGTTAAGATAACTTATGTACTACACTATTAATATTCATCAGGAAGCCAAACATTGAACCAAGGTAGAAGATATTACTCTATAATATAAGGATATCTTAAAATGTATTGAATATATTGTTCTTATAAGGATCAGGATATACTATTAGAGGTTTGGTGATTCTAATATAAAAAAATGGATATTATTTCTTTATATCATTAATCATTCATGATGTATTATATTATTATCTTATAAGATCATGAATCAATCACAATATTTAAGGAATAATCATACCAATATCTTATAATCACAAATTACTTTAGAGATAATCAATGTAATATTACATTATATATACCTATAAATAATTAGATACCCACATTTATATTGTAACCTATAAAAATAAAAATATAAATAATAGATTTATTACATTTTTATTATATAATTTTTTATTTTTTATTTATAGTGAATGAATCTATACTATAAAAATCCAAAAAGGTTAATTTTGAAAATAAATTAGAAAAATAGTACCACTAATTCATCCCCCCAGTGCTATAATATTTGACATGGGCACTTCATTGATGAGGTTATAGAAATTTAGCCGAGATAGAAATAAAATGATTCATATCATAAATATAACACCAATATAAGGAGGTTAAGTTCATATAAAATTTTTTATGAAACATTATTTCTATTGAAATTTTAATAGAAAATACACCCTCATGCTGATATACTTCATATAAACTAGTTAAAACTAGAAAAATTGAAAATAACTAATTATAGGTTATAATAGATTACAAACTTTATTTAATTCCATTTACATGTTGAATAATATAGCCTTTAAAATATATATATTCAATAATTTCTATAAGTAATGGAGTATGAAAAAGGTTTAGATATTGTATCTTTCACTCGAATAAATGAATATTATTATAATAAAATTAAACAACACCATAAAGAAGTTTTTTTATATATGGTCTTCACAACAATGTTTCAAATTAGTTTATTGTTAGTCATTATTCAGATTTTATGAGATTGAATTTATTACTCCATGTAAAAATTATTTATATAATTATCTTAACAGTCTATACGTGGGTTTTCTCTGTTTATAAAATTCAATTTTTATAGGTTTATCTCTTTATCTCATTAATCACATTCATATGTAGAATAATGTTTTATTAATAAATTTATGAAATATATATTAACCCATGTATTAGACTAATAATATTTATATTCCAAATGTATAAGTAGGAAAAGGGATGTTTCAAAGACTAAGGGAATTGAGTATATTCAAATTGGCAATATTTATAATATCTTATATGCTGATAATGTATTTATATAATTGTTGGAGAATTATGTATAAAATATATTGATATTTTTCACTAAAATTCATTTATTATCAATCTTTTTAATATTAAATTGTTTGATTTTTGATGTATGAAATGCGGTTCTAATGTAATGGATATATCCATGGTCAGTCATTCAATTCTATAATTTATCATTGTTAATGTTTTTACTATAGTCATTTATAAAAAATGCTGATATACCAAATTGGGTGAAAATGTGAAGATTTTAAACTATAATAATGGATTTAGAAATTTTTTCTATTTAATATTTATCTTCCACCAAATTTTACCTTGTGTCAACACAAGTTAAGATGAATGATTTTCAAAATTGTTTAAGAAATACACCCATGATGTTAATTAACGAATGATTAGAAAATTCAATAGCTATAATTTAGTTTTTTGTAATCAAGTTGATTTATTTAGTTAATCTATTTCATTAAATATTTAGTATAATTTCTTGTGAGATCATTAATATGATGACAAAATATAACCCAATATAAACTGAATTTAAATATTGTGCTAATTGTATTCTTCACTTAAGGTTTTTTCTCTTTACTATCCAAAACAACATTCATAATGATCATATCATTGTATTCTAGTTTCATTTATGAATAATTCTAACATACTGATCTATTAAAATTAGTGTACAATCCATTTTATAATGAAGAGATTCCTTTTAAAACCATTATTTTCGATCATTTCATAAATTTTTACATATTAAACTTGATACAATTATTTTAATGATATCAGTTTACCAATGTGTGATAGTATTAGTGGAATAAATTTTCTTATTATGAAATGATTCTTTAGGTAACTTAATATTGTTATCAATTATCCCTAGTTCTATATGTGAAAAAATGAAAATTTTTGACATTTAAAGTCCTATTTTTTCATTGATTTCAATGTATAACTCTTGAACTTTAAAAATTTTAAAATACAATTTCTTATTTTAATCCTTCATACTTATTAAATAATATATAATAAAATGATCTAAATAAAGAACTAATTTAGAGAACATAAGTAATGATACAAAGTTACAAAATTCAATGATACAAATAGAATCAGTTATAATATTTTTTTCTGGTTGTGTTGTTAATCATTAATTTTATGAGTATTATTATAGTTTGGTTTGATATTTTTTCATTTAATAGTCTCATAATAGTAACAAATTATATGTTTGTTACATTACATTTGGTATCAAAGAGTTGATCATGGTCTTGCAAAACCATTACAAATTCTTATACTATGACATTCTGTAAAAATAAAAAAATCATGAAATTTAATTTAAACAATGTGAAATATTTTCTTTATAGGGCGGTCATGTGGAGAGTAATAATAGAAAAATAATTAGTTAACTATATGTCATATAAATTTGAACTTGGAAAAATATAATGGTTTAAATTGATGCAGGAATTGGTAGATAAAATATTATAATATTTTTTTATATGCTAAATAATAAACCTTATCATGATATTTGATGGCCTGTCACTAAACCACATTGTACATTGAAGTGAGACATTTCGAAATTGAAAACCAATTATTTTTCATCACATCTTTCAAAAACATTATATGAATGTGATAAATAATCATCAATAGAGTTTCAATTGAAAAAGAGACATCTTCCCTGAATATTTATTATAAATCCTCGGTTATTTTATGGAATTTTTTCATCACACATTATTGGAATATGTTCATGAAATCATAATTACTAAAAGGAATTCATTTATAAATGAATATACTCTATGTATCAGTTAATGTTATTTTCTCTTCATCTACAAGAGTGAACCATATTTTTTTCATAATATCTATCTAGATATTTATATTAAACTCTTCCACAGTAAAATAATTTATTTTATTAAGTAAGGGTAATATTATGTTTTCTTAACATTTTGTATCATTCAATTTATGATAGTCAATGAACAACATTCATTATGTCACAGTTCTTGTATGAATCAATTACCATTTATCATTCTCAATAACTATGATACCACCTATTTTAGGTACCACATGGAATGGGATAAGCCTTATATTATCTTAGATTGAATATTTCAAGCCATTATTTATATATTTTGATGCATCTTCCTCGATGAGTTATATAAAATATTGTGTTATAAATTGTTTTGTTTTTTTACAAGATTGAAACTTTGTTTTTATGTTTATTCTATTAGTACATATGATTTGGTATATGTGTTTAATATTAACCATTATCCAACCCATAATTAGTTTTCTCTATATCAAGATATTGAGAAGTTGAAGTTATTTTTCACTTATGAGATCTGCATTGATGATGAATGATAATATGATTGATTCATCTAAATAAATATTCTTTATGTTTCATGGAATGGATAAAATCCAAGATGTTATAATTTTCACAATTAATAGAACTAATGAAGTGTGGATCTACTATTTTTATACCAAATTCTTCTATATCCATTAATAAATGTTAATCCACTTATCTATGTTTAAATATCAAAAATTAATAACATAATTTTATAAATATGTTAAATTAATTATTGTATATAGAAAAAAAAACAGTTTCCCAATAGTAGTTTTCCTTAATAATAGTGATTTCACATATTTATAATTTTTTCCTTTAAATTGAAAATAGGTTTCCTCTCTTGGACATCAACATGATATATATATATATATATAATAAATAATGGTATATTAAGGATCAATAAAACATATATATCTTCTTTTTTATCAAAAAAGATTAAGTAAATTTGAAAATTTAATTTATTCGTCTTTTAGCATCACTTGCTTTAAATACCCATGGAGTTCTAGACACAACATTCTCTTCCCGTGATATTAGAATAAGAATATCGTTGAAAGTGCTCAAATATTTAATTTAAATGAAATTCATAATTATATCCCATGTGTTATAATGAACTTTTAATGGAATATGTGATATGGTTCAAACTTCGACACTGACCCAAGTAGATATTGGTTGTTATGGGTGTCCTCTAGAACCATAGAGAGTAATGCGGTAAAATTAAGTGTAATTGAATACATTTAAACTATTTAACTTATTGATTTTTATTGTTCTTAATACAACTCCATAAACATTTATTGATTAGATAGGGTTTTAGATATTTTTTGTGGTGCCCTGCATATTTACAGTCAGATCCTAATTGGGATACCTGATTGAAACCCGAATACATTTCATAGTTATAGGACATGTTAATGGGAAATGGCCCTAGTCAGATGGTTGAGTTGGGAATGAGAATGGATGTGGGATCATGACATGGTTCGAGAAACACTTAGGATTTTTCAGTGTCTATTTATTATTAATTTTTCATATTTTCACATGGAACCTATTTGAATTAAATAAATACTTTTTAGTTTTGGATATTCTATCTCTTATTTTTCCCAAATTATTATATTGAAATTATTGTTGTTAGGGTAGTAAAATTTGGTTGTTGTTTTCTTATTTTATTAATGTAATACTTTTTTAAATTGGTTATAGTCTCTCCATGATCGATATTAGACCCACGTTTCTAGTTGGAAGCCTCTAGCATACATGAATCACAATTGAGGTCATATGATGGACCAGCTCAGGGCACTGTTGTGGGGCACCTAGGTCAGGAAGTTACATACCACTATCTGTTTTAATTTATTATATAATAACCAATAAATGTTAAAAACATACGTGGAAAAATATAATTGAAAATATTGAATTAAATTTCTATATTCAATATAATTGTCATTGTTTTAGATGATATTCCTTGTTCGTATGGTTGTAGTTTATAATTTATCTAATTGTACATTATATTAAGACATTAAGATGTATAATTCCTTACTCTCTGGAAATTGAAAAAATGTTTTTATATGATTTTCATATACCTGTATACTTTTGAGTCTTCTAACCATCATCTCTACAATTATTGAATATACATGATCCCTTAAGAATATTTCCTCCATGCTTTTTCCCACATTTTTTACATGTAGAAAATTAAATCTTTTCTCTTTTATCATCATCATCACATGACCTTTCGTGAGACTCCATGTTTCAATTCTATTATGTGTTTTATAATTTTTCAATGATGTTATTATCAATTATATTTCTTATTGATTTTTTGGCATAAGAGTAATGTTTCTCACTCTTTCCCAACTCTTATTGGTTGTTCATTTAGGTATTCATTTCATTTCCCTTATAACCATGGTTCTATTTCATTTATTCAATTAATAAAACAAAAAATAGTTAACATGAGTGATTATAATAATAAGATGATTATCATTAATTTTCATAGTAAAATTTTACATCAATATGTATCACTTTATTACACTATCATGTCATCCAATTGTTCTTACCACTCAACATGTATTTGATTCTATTCAATCTATATCATAGTCAGTTTAACATATATAATTTTGGTTCAAACTAAGTTACTTTGAGATGGGTTGTCTCAAAATTTGAAACATAATCATCAAAATAGTAACCCCAAAATACAATGAACAATCCAAAAATTCAGTGAAATATAGGCTCAAAAAAATTTATCCTTTAACGAGGAAGGCATATATTAATTAATAAATTTTGTAACATATGAATCTATACATTTCAGTATATAATATCCATGTTCAATTTCATATTAGTTTTTCTAAGTAAGAAGGGGTTAGTTCAAACACTTAGTAAAGGAAATATATATGTTAGGTAGTCAGAAACATAAGCACGATGTGCATAATATGTATGGAATAATAAACCTAAATAATTCCATAATTAATTCAACTATATGTAATTATATCTCTAAGCTAATAATTTAAAACATTTATTAAAAAAATATTGATTTCAAAATGATAGAATGAATAATTTTAAACATCAAATCATGCTATAAAGTCCCTTTTACAAGACATTATCCTCTTATTGGAAGTGTTATACACTAAAACTCAACTTATTATACCTGGTATGACATGTCTGTTCATCAAGAAGATATATAATTCCACATACCAAATATCACTTTATTAGGTCAAATTGTATTCCCTATATGATTAAATGATACTTTTCATACAATTCCCTATGGAACATATTTATAAATAAAAACAACTAAATCTATATAATGTTTTTTTAAGAATTCCAATGAATAATAAATTTTTATTATCATTCAATAATATGAAATAATATCAATATATTTACCCATTTCAATAAAATAGATAATATAATCAAAACATATCAAGAGAAAGAAGGTGGATAGACAATTAGTTCATTTTCAAAATTCCAATAATCATTATTATTGAAAAAAATATATATAATGTATATAATTTAGTGATTTTCCATAAATAAACATTAATTATAGGTGACCAACCTCCAATATTTTTTTTAAATGATGTTTTCATACAGTATAAGGTAATGAGTATACTATTAATTAAATAATGTGATAACATGATTATAATCCATCCATATAAATAAAGAGGATGGCCAAAAATTAATATATCATTAATTGATCAATGTATATATAAAACATTATTGATATAAAATAACAACATCCTCACAAAAATAATTCATTGAATGGAATCACAAAAGGAAGATATAATGAATCAAATTATTTCATACTGCGAGTTCAAAGCCCAAAATAATTATATATATATATATATTATACGATAGATCATGAAATATTACCACATTAAGGAAAACTCTTTCAAAAATGAATCAGGAAATGGATTTTTAATTATAAAATATCTTTAAGAAAACATTTTTAAAATTTATGTAAAATAAAAAAAATTATGTCGAATTCAATAGTAAATATAAAATTGTCACACAAAATAATTTAAAAATGATTAGTTTTAAATAGAATATCCTATAATAGAGAATTTAAAATACATAACAATTATCATGGTGTAATAGTGATATGAAGAAAAAATAACTGAATATTAAAGGGAAACACCTTTATTATTGTTGTCAATGTACCTTTATTTAATAATAACATTATATGAAGAGTAAAAAACATTCATCAATATTAAAAAATATTTTTACTGAATTGGATAATCATATATGATATAATAAAATATCATTTTGGGAGAAACCAATAATGTGAAATAATGCTGAATATAATTCATTATAACTCAAAGAAATGATTTTTAAATTAACAATATCCTTTATAGGAAATATAATTTGGGATTAATGAATCATTTGAAACCAGTTATACATTTAAAAAAGTAAACAATTTTTGAATGAAACATAATAAACTAAACTTTATTAATGTACCCATATTATATAGGTTATATTCTAGTGATTTTCCATAACTCAATGAATTAATCATTATTTGAAAAAAATCCTTATTATTATAAAAACAAATAAATAAATAGCAAAATTAATAAGGTAACATTATTTTGAAAGGAATTTTAATTAAATAAAAATCATAATGCATAAGTAATTTAATGGTATGTGCATACAGTGTAAAATTAACACATGGTGCGCAAAGTTTATTATATCATATAGAATCAAAATATCAACCATCAAACCCCATAAAACATTAGAAACATTAAAATAAAAACCCAAAAAATGGGTGATCATGTATTTATAAAATACTTAAATTGATTAAAATATTATTAATGATATGATATTATAAATAGGTAGTTTACACACCCCATAAACAAATTTGGTGAATGATACCAAACAAGCTTCAAATAAAGTAATTTGGGACGAAGAACCGTTACCTCAGTCCCAATTCATTCTTCACATACAAAAAATGTCTTCGTTAATTAATTTATTTTCACTTAATATATATAAAATAACCTAATTAACAAATATAAAAAATTTTACTCATTATTTATAATCATAATATATATATATATATATTAGTTATTCTCTACCTATTTTCATCACTGAGTGTATCTAAT
The DNA here is from genome assembly GCA_963277665.1 of Viscum album. Classification (NCBI taxonomy): domain Eukaryota; kingdom Viridiplantae; phylum Streptophyta; class Magnoliopsida; order Santalales; family Viscaceae; genus Viscum; species Viscum album. The sequence continues at coordinate 772,751,617 of OY728141.1, forward strand.
AATTATCTCTTAGAACTAGTCTTGTCGAATCTAGGTTTTTATCCATTATTTTACCAAACAATAAAATTATTATATCATATATGATACTCTAATATATTTTTAATTATTATTTCAATGGTATAATTTCATTCTAATGTAGTTTTAGATACATAACTTAAATATGAAATTGATGATGATCTTGTTTGGTTGATTCTTAACAAGAGAAAGTTGTTTTCATAATTAATGAATTAAATGATTATATGGAATAATCAAATCTAAAAAAATTATGTATGCATTTATATCAAATTATTAAATTTAATAAACCCGGAAATCCATTCATGATATAAACACATATTATTTTTTATGTAGTTGGTTAAATAGACACCAACATGAACCTTTCATGAGTTATAGTTTATTATGAGGTTATTTATATAAAATACGATTATACCAAATCCAACGTGACAATATATATTTTCTATTAGTTTGATATATTATAATTTTAAATTAATATAATGATGATATAATTTATATTAAGACATTATTTAGAAAGATGATATTATTTCCTATATAGTATGCTAATTTTAGACAATGGAATTAATGTAAATATTTTGGTTATCATATCATTAATTTGTTATCATATTCATAATAATAAACCTTCACAATATCATAAAATTTATATTTTTAATATTATCAAATTTTCATGATGATCTATAAAATATAATGATTAAATGAAAAATGGAAATCAATCATTCAATATATGAGATAGTCCACACATATGCATGGTTAAGGTTTTAATTTTACGTTGAATGGGAAGAGAACGTATGATGTTTAATTATTTGAGAATAAAACAATTATATAAATACAAAAGAAATTTATTCAATTCATCTATTAGACCATCCTTGTATTATGGTGAAGGAAAAAAACATTATACTCTGGAGGCGGTAGTCCTTATATCCCATGAATGAAATAACCATTTTTCTTCGTAGAAAAGGGAAAATGTAAATGATGATTGAGAACAATGAATTATAAAATTTAATCTATTAAAAATACATTTTTCCATACAATGTTATTTAATTAATATATTTTAAAAATTTAAAAATGAAATCAAATATGTTAATTAATAATGATTATTGTTGTTTAAGATATTGATACTACCTTAGAATATCTCTTTTTCAATGGATACCACGTGATATTATATTATAAATAGAAGCTCAAGTATTTAAAATATTATCCCAGTGAATGGAAACTTTTATGGAATTCATGAGGTAACATAATTTTTAAGTGTTATATGAATGTTCGATGAGATGAATCGGTAATTCGTTGTGGGAATGGAATTTTTGTAAGTATTTCAACATAATATAAGGGGATCACATGTCAAACAATGCATGAGTCAATAAAATTAGAATATATTTGAGAAGGTAATATATAATATTGAAATACACCTCATATGCACAATTATATATAATTTTATTATCGTTATTCTTTCCCAATATCCGTTTAATTATTACATTTACCATTTTGGCTAATACAATAGTAACTAACATTTAGCTAAGATAAAGTAATATTTACTCCATAAAAAATTCTCTATATAAAATAATTTATAACCAATTTTTATACATTTTTAATAAATATCAATTTATTAAATCTTGAAAAGTGATACTATTCAATTTTTATTAAAATATAATGTATTTTAAATAATTTTGGATAACGTATTACATCGGTACTAAAATATAAAATATATTTTTGTAAATTAAATCCAATTTTTTATATTATAATGTAACATATAAAATAAATATTTTGATGTATGAAAATGTTTCATGATTTTATAATTTAGATTTATATACTAATATTTTATGACAATATTATTATTTAAAAAAATTGTATTATTTATTCATCAAAGAGATAAATTCTTTTCTGAAAAACCCAAAATATTCATCCTATGAAAATATTAATATTTTGAAACCAGGATGAATTTTCATTTTTATAAAACAAAATTCTATAATTTGTAAATTTATTTTTAATATTAAAAGTCGAGGTAAAATGAATCTATTTTTATTTAATAGAATTCTAACTCCTAAAGTTATCTAAACCGACCTTTGATACCAACTATAAGGCCCTAGCCTTAAACCTTACTTAACCTTGAGTTATTACATGATTACACATTGAGGCTATTTTCGGGATTAGAGTTTTAGAGAATTATATCATAAAACATGCATTACATTCCACATATAAACAAAGTGGTTATATAAAGATAGTATTATTTTTTCCCATCAATGGAAATATATTTAAAATAAAACATAGAATCTTTCTTGACACTTCCTTGACACTATCATCATATCATGTACATTTCCCTTGGCCTGTGAAAATCATTTCAAAAAACTTGGGATGAGCATAAAAAGCTCAATAAGAGATATAAAAATATGGAAAGGAAACATGGGTACATATATACATAAGAATGAAATAATACTTTACCCATAAAACATATTCACTTTAACATACATCATCAAATCATGAATAAATCATAGAAATCATAAGACATAAAGGTAACATGAGGCATTCATAACATTCTTACGTAGGGAGTAACCCTCATGGTTACGATTGAAATACCCATCACAGTATATTTCCTAAATCTCTTAAGAGAAACCATAACGTTTCACTCCTTCGCGTTACCCAATGCATTGGAGATCTATATCGGGCTCACCCGCCCTTAGTTTATCACGGAACCACCCATCTTCATAATAATGCCCAAGAACCTCAACATAATCGTATCACATAAAACATGCATAAAGGAAACATAACATTTCCACCTTTCAATCACAAGATATCAATACAAAACATTGATATAAAAACACTATGAAAACCATTTTCAATACCAAAATAAAAGAAAAGTTAAACATGGTATTTATTTTTATTTTAAAATAAAGTTATGGCTTGTAGAGGAAGCCAAAACTCAAATAATGGTCATGGCGGCGGAGAAGTCGTTGTCACCGCATACGCACGACAAAAACATTCCCTTTTGTCGTTTAGTAAAACGCTTCATATAAAAAAGATTCCTTTTGGATAAACGTAAAAGTGAAAGGGGTCTATACACTGTATAAAAGAAGGTTGTGTATAAAACAGAATATGCCTCAATGAAAGGAGATTGAGACGAAGTCCCATACCTCGGGTCCGACTTGACTCGATCATTCTTTACTGTCCTGAATAATAAACATGAGTTAATTTCTACTTGCATAAAAACCTTTTTCAAGTTCATTATTCATTTTATATCACTTATTTCCATGTCATGAACACTATGTAATTATTTAAGTTAATAACGGTCGTTTTAACGATCATTGGTACTTGAGTAAAAAATAAAGCCTTTATAATTACAAGTTGTTCATGTATCCATTATATCCAGAATTATAATCATGATGTATATATCATATATATCCAGTATATACATGCATTTATAATATTACATAATCATTTAGATGTAAGAAATGAAATGCACCGTTCATGGAGACGGTAAGTCGTACGTACTCATGAACGCTACATTCATTTCTATTTCGTATTTTATAGAATGGAATAATAATTATATAAAGGTATATTATAATTCCAGTATAATATCATATATAATATCATAGTTCCATCCTTTATACATCCCACATATGGTATTTAACGAATCAAATCACTTTGAGGGGGCGGTAGTCTGTCGTTCCTTAAATGAAGATATCGCGTTTACCCATAATGGAAACCATAAAGGTATTCCCAAAATGAAAAATACAGAAGCTTAAGGAAAAAATAAACATATTATATATCATATATAAATATAGTGACATCTTAATGGCCACCTTTGAAGGTGTTAAAAGAATGTTGAACAAAAATCATTTCGGGAGTCATAAATTCACCATCCACGGAAACAATATGTCCTTTAACCATTAGATGTAGGTGTGTGTAAGTGTAACTCGAATCCTTATTATAAAAACATCCTAGTATATTTAAGATACTGGAGTTGTTACAAAATAAATTAATGGTAGGATTAATCTTCTAATAATTTTCTATTATTCTGATATCATTGATTTCCATTATATATTGATGTATTCTACCACCCATAAGGTCATTCATACGGTATAGGGGTTACTAGTTACTGAAGAGGCCATACTAATGATGGATATAAGAAAAATCATGTTATGGATACACATGAATCATATAAGATCATGATCCTAGAACATCCACACTTGAAGGGATTGTAGAATAAAGGGTATCAATACTAGGTTAGTATTGATAATTTTTAATTAGAGATGACTATGGATTTATGATAGATGATTCTATATCAATGAAATGTTTTGGAGTAATGATACCATTGATTTATGATTTAGATTACTGTCGTAGACTTGAACATGGGACCATAGCCCCTCAAAATATACATTTTTGTGGAGGATGTCTTGGCTTTCATTTAGGGAAACCCCATATGAGAAGCACTATACATATTAATATTTATTCGAACCACAAATACAATTGATGTATGAGATAAATCAGGATAAAAGCAATCACACTCTAATAATGTGTTTAGTATGGTCAAACAATGGGTACTTGATTAGTTCTCTTAGCAAGTGTACACATTATATTCCTCCCATATGGGGTTAAAAATGGATATTTCCTCACCTCAGTAGAGGTACTCCCTAACAAATAATACAACTAAAAAATGATAGCCCCCATTAGGGATTCATAATATATGTGTTTTCTATACCATCCTCAAAAAATTTTGAAATGACCCAAAAAATCTATGGTCTATGTTCATCTTCCTTTAGGTTCATTAGTTGTTATATCTAAGAAGATTCATATACCTAACGTCTCTACAATATTAGTACTAAAAGGATTCTATCATACGAAACCTAGTGGTTCACCATCCTATATGTGATGGATATCACCAATTATTTTAGTGAGTGTATACCAAAATTCTTGGAGTAATATAGTATCAAATAAATCTGGCATCTACCCATATGAAAATAATAGGCTTGGGGAATATAAAAATATAAAAATATGTCCCCAAAACAATGGAAAACATATTTATTCTGATTATCTATTCAAGGGTTTTAGAAAACTGCTAATGTTTTACCCTACCACAATGAATTGTATTGCCACTAGTACCTATATCACTAAAAAGGGAAATTGTGGTGATGAGGTAGGCATAGATGAATTTCCCATAAATGATATATAGAGATAGGTGAACCATGAAATATGTTATTAGAATTATCATCAATGATAGAATATGTGTATTTAAAATCATTCAGTATACCAAAACCAAAAACCCATTATAACCATGGATAATGTAAAGATGTTGTTCGAGCCTTTGGAATTATAGAATCCACTTTGACCATTGTGGGAGATTCCAAAAATAATAAATTCAATAAGTAATATTTGTCATCCAATATATCATTGATGAGATATTCCTGAGGTACCATTCAGATTGACATGGTATCTAATAAAATCATTGTATGCTTCATCAAGAAACACAAAATAGTTATTTTTTAGTTAGTATACCAGATATAAAGTAGATGTTTCCTCCCACCCAACCTAGATGAAATTAGTCGTTTAAACTCAACCAAGGAGTGTTCAGTATTTCTAGTGGTCCCCTCAATAATGATTTAATTTAAATTACCACTTCAGTATCACAACTACTCAACTTAGCTAGTGTTATGGACATCTAGTAGTCAATAAAATTGATATTTTCATCATGGTGGGTATATCAACACTCTGTATGCTAGATTAAATGTTATATATATACAGTAATATTGGATGTAACATTATTAAAATATTTTACCGGAGTTTGGGGATTTAGTTTTTGGACTACTATATTTTGGTAACCCTTGCTTCATCTATATTAATTATTTAGGTTAATAACCTCATCATTGTACATATTTCACATCTTAATGAATCGTGATGCTTGATAAAATGATTTTGAGGGAGATAGATATACATTGAGACATCATCCAGATGCTATAAATACATTATTTTTTCTAGAATACCCATTTGAAAAAATGATCTATCAAAATCTAGTAGGATATCCACTGATAATTACTCTAACACTCAATCTATACATTTTTTAATATTTTTATCCCAAACATTACTATATTTAATAATGAAATAGATTATACCATTGACTAATTACTTGAATTATGGGATTCATACAACCTAGGAATGGGAGAACCACTAAAAATGGAGTATGAGATTAATCAATGGATTAAATATTTCAAAATATCATCCACATAAAATATTCCATAGTAATTAGTTAGGATTAAATACTCTATAACATCTATATCAGTCATAATAAATAAAATGAATAATTAAATAAGGAAAAGGCACATAATATTTTGTACTATGTTCAACATATGTGTGGGAACCAACTTCTTATTATATATTGCTTATATCATATTCTATAACATTTTTATAATTAATTTATAATAGATTAAAACTGTAAAGGGTGGTATGACCATTTACATTAGAGTGTTTCTTGGCACTATAGATAATCACGATGATTTTAACTAGTATCACATTGATTATAATGATAAATAAATAATTGAAATGTTCACTTAAGAATATGTGTTTCAATATAAATATATAATTATCTTCCTCCAAGTACATCAAGATAGAAAAAATCATATTATTCAGAACTATTTAAGGAAATTTTCCACCCTAAAACACTACAATAAACCAATTAGTAGATTGTGATCATATCATATAGATACTACTAAATATTCTTCTCAATATTCTTCTCAAATATTATTTCATTGAATATTCATGTTTTGTTTTTTAACAAGGATAATTCTATTAGATTTATTTTATCTAGATTTTCAAATTAATAGTGTGATTTCTTGCAATTTAACACTTAGACTACCCCATTTTAATATACACTAAAATGTTCTCAATAAATTTAATTTATAGATTCAATATTATTTTGAAAAATAATGGATTCTAAAAAATAAATATTATTATGAGATCTCTGATTTGTCTTCACATTCAATGATTCATGTGGCTATTATCATATGATCATGTAGTATACTATTATTCATATTAGTTTAATCGTTAATGAAATTATAAAAATATAATTATTTTATTTTGTCCCTTTTTTAAATGGTAAATTAAAATTATCAGAAAAACCATTATCACTAGTCACATTTTAAAATATGTCTAAAATATATATTTTGATTAAAACCATAAATACTCTTTAATGATCTCATATGGATTCCACTAGTTCACCCATGGTTTCCATCTTCATAAATATTCTTAGGGAATGAAGAAAATCATTACAATACAAAAACACATGATAACATATAATCTTTATAATTACCACCCTTTGTTATAACATTATAAATAATAGTGTTATATGCATGTGACTAAGATCTAAATGTTAAATTTGTATTCCAATGAAATTTTGATGAAGAAGTGGGAAGCCTACACATGTCTATATATGAATCTATCTAAGAAAATACAATACAATCCAAAATCATCACTGCTAAAATTCAGAATAATCATCTAATGTTTTCTATTTAACAAAATCAATTTCTGTTAACACTTCCCTATTGAGTTTATCTCAGTATTGTACATTGTTTTTCATAAAGTGATGATCATGATATCTTTATAGAGTTTAAATATAAATTTTATCTTAGTTTTATTTATTAACTTATATCATCTTGGGGATCAAATGATTTAATTATTGAAATTAAATAATTCCAAAAATTTCCTCAAATTGTAACTATTTTTTTAAATTAATGAAATGATCACATATATAAAGAAAAATAATATTGTTGAACTCAAAAAAGGAAAGAATTGATACGTATTGTGATCAATCCTATGATGTCGTTTGGAACATTGTGAAATTCATTAGATAGTTTTGTGTAACTTCTCTAAAACTGAATCCACTAATCGGTGCCTCGAGCCTAGTCACCACCTGACATAAAGAGTGCTTCCCAATAATCAAGAGTTTTCTAGGAATAAATTAAGGTATAAATATCATGTGGGAAGACTATAGCCTCTTTATCAGACTATGCCCAATCTATAAAATATAAAATAAAGAAAATAAATAAATAATAGGGGACATTCATTACGATCCATTTAGCAAACATGGTTTGAACAACATCCAAATAGAATATGTGTCATGTCATGAAAAAATTTCCAAAATTGATGGAAATAAAAAATAAAGGGAAACAATTGAATCCATAAAATGTGTCCTGAATCCATGTTTTGATCCTCATCTAGGTATATTCTATGTTTAACTAAAATTTATATCATAGGTCCCTTTCACTTTTCATGACTTGAAACAATGAAATATACTCGTGTACTGAATAGAAGACTGAGTTGGGTGTGTGTAGAAATAAATAATTCACTACAAACGGTGTCTACAAAATATACTATATAAAATTATAGTGCATTAATGTACTAAAAATTGACATGATAAAAAAAGACAACTTGTGTTCCATTCAGTAACAATATTTAGATTAGCCAATTTCATCCTTTGTTCGGTGGTTAGTCATTTACATCACATATAGAACAACCCAATCTAATCAAGTAAGAATCCTAAGGAATAATTCAATTTCTCTATCTTATTTGGTAAATCCATTTCTTTGTCCTATACATCACACTTATCTTAGAATTTCAGTCTTAGTTGTTTCATCCAATACAACCATTATGGCCTAAAGAATTAGTTTGGAACTATAACCCATGAATTCATGGTGTGGGTCAAACCATCAATATAACCTAACAAATGGGAGGTTCCTATATAAATTATCCTATAATACCAAGTCTTGTGCTCATTATTATTTATAAATTTACAAAATATACCATATATAAAGTCATACACAATCAATAAACATAACATTCCTATATTAATAGTCAATAAACAGGTATATCATAATCCATCCTTAAATATTTAGAAGATCTACCATTTAATTAGCATATAACATTTAATCCATTTAAATTTTTATATCGTAACCACTTTTGGATAATCAATAATTATCATAAAATATCCCATTTAACATATTTTCAACATCCCATCCATTAACCCATCTATCACATTTATCATTTCCACTAATAAATTATAACTTATTCTCTTGAAATAAAGTCTAAAACCAACTACCATTGGTGACCCTCTATGATATAATATAACTATCAACATCTTTATAAATGGTTATACTTCATAAAAAAATATAACAATTCTTAATGGCACAAATCTGCATGTTCTTATGTTCTGAGAAAACCCATGGGAGGCACTAAATCTATATATTAAATTTTAATTAATCTGATAGGGATCTTTAGGGGATTAATTAATCATTAATACAATAATTTTAGAAAATATTACTAATGGAATAAATTTCAAAACAATCAGCAACCAAAAACAGGACTATCCAAGCACAATTCAACATCATGACAATGAGATATAACATGTAGACCACCTACTATGATTATAATGATGAATACACACATGACTATAAACATAGATTCATATTCAAGAACCCCTTGATGACCAGACCTATGATCTAATAGAAAATGGGGGTTTTTTGTATTTTAAAGAAGAAGAACAAAACCACAATCACTTAACCCTAAAATAAAAACTAGTAGAGTGTTAAACATAACCAATTCTTTGATCTATACCCAAAGGCACACGAAACAACCTAGAATGATATGAGATCCACCATTTAAATTATTTTTGATCTTGATTTCATCACTGGGGATTGAGGACTATAAAATAGGGAAAAAATAAGTAGAGAATATCAAAATCCAAATGGGAATGTTTCATAAATTTTCACATTTTAATGCAATGTATAGTCGGGCTGCAGTCTTTTCAAAACTTCCGCAAACCATGCTTCTAACTTTTTCCAAGAAATGTTATATTGCCCATATTCCTTGGGAGTGCTTCAAGGTTTTAAAAACTTTTCACCAACCACATGGAATCCCTATTTCCATGGTTTCATGGTTCTAAACACCTCCTCGTGTGGTTTTTCATAATAGTGTGCCCCTCTTGGATAGCATGTTATGGGTACACAATTATTCCTAACCATGTTCCCACTATGAAACATGTAATAGATAGATTAGATTCGCTTATTTAATGTCACAAACACCTGAAAACACCCTCAATATTCCTTTTTCACATGATGAACATCCCATTAACCAAAATTAAGATATTCAAAAATCAATGAACAAGAATATACACCTCCACGATGTCCGGGATCTTAGACCAACTAAACCTTATAACAACTCATCCTCAAGTTACACATCTAAGTATCATTGTTCTTATGATGTAAAAATATTGTGCTATTGGGCCTACACATCTAACACACTTTCCCATGTTTCCTCATAAACATTATCATGCTTCTACAGATTATCTATATAATTCATAGTAATTTCCAGTAATGTTTTCTCAATACCATCCATGAATTGTTCCATAAGCTTTTAAAAGGAAGCATCAGTGTCAAGTTGAACATCCTCTTCATCAATCACATGATATGAGTCCAGGTGATTTTATCAAGATTGGGACACATGAAAATAGATTTCGTACTAATATACCATTCTTGAAGACCCAATTGTTACTCCAATAGTCCAATGCTCTACACGGTCTTCAACAACCCCACAAATGTGGTTGCAATATTACCTTACATTCAAATCATACGGTGGCCCAACCTAGGTGACACATAAAGAAACTGATGATCATACACCACAAAAACAATAAGTCTATGAAGATGATCATTATATGACTTCTTCCTACAATGATCCATCTCCGTGTTCTTCTAAAATAAATATAAATATTATGTTGTCTCTTACATGAGACTCTTTCCAAGCAACTCAGATTACCAAGCCTCTAACCATCACACTAATGATCAACATAGTATACCATACATCACCTTAAATGGTGTAAATTTAATTATTGACTAATATATACAATTTTAGTAAAAATCCACAATTACTACATGTTTTTCAATGGTATACCGAAGTCCATGAAATTATTCCCCAACATATCCTCTAATATGTAAATAGTACGGTTCGACTACCCATCCATCTGTGGGTGGATGGTTGCAATCAAATACTCATAAATACCAAAAACAATTATGTAATCCTTACTAGAAGAGCTATGTGAAATATAAATCATGATACAAAAAAGACATTTAATGATCCCCGTGAAACCATACTACCTCTTCAACATATAACTCATGAAATTGATCCATGGTGAAATTTTATCAAATTAGCAAGAAATGAGATACCTTAGTCAAACAATTCCCAAATACCCAAATCAGTTCATTATTCATAGGTGTCTTGGGGAGACCCATCCTGAAATCCATTATCATAACAACCCATTTCTATTTCGGAATGTGTTGTGTCTACCACAAACCACCCTACCGATGATACTCTAAAATCACCTAATGATTGGTAAAGCATTGCACAATAAAACTTGCAACATATTTCTTCATCCCAAGACACCAAAATTGAATAACATGAGCGTGATACATTTTTTTCAACCGTGGATGTAATTCCCACCTTGATACATGGATTTCTTTTCTGAAGTCTTCTTGCACACATATTGGCACAACAACATGGCCATGAACATAATAAATCCCATCATAACCAATGGTACAACATTATGGAAACTCTCCAATATTTAATACATTATCAAATATAATTACATTATGAATAATAATTATGGGTCTCTTTTATATAGCTCAGAAGCAAAAAACAATGGCCATGGATATAAGGGCATTCCATTCTTGTCCATACTTGACATCAAGTTTCATCTCAGTGAAAAGTAAAATCATCCTAAACACTATGATTTATTCCAATACATCTTGGTTATGAATCATTTGACTTAATTAATCAACAAAATTACTTCCCTTTCCGTATGAGTAAACATTCTCAATGTAAAAAAATCCAACATTTATTTAACCCTTCCTAACTATAGAATATACAGATCACAATGGGAGAAAATATATTTTACTAATTTATGATATGTATACACCATAAATTGTTCCCCTAAAATGTATTTAATAAAATCCTTCAAAGAATACACCACATATCCAACTCAAGGTCATTCATAGGTAAGATTATTTCATGGGACTCTATGAGTGTTAACCATACACAACCACCTAATTGGCGTACATTAACATTTCACCAAGAAAAACACTGAATGCATCACGAAACAAGGTATAACACTTACCTAGATAATGAATAATCAATATTAGTGAGGTTATAAATTGATTGTCTAAATCATTAAATGTATTATCACATAACACTATCCAATCAAACATTATTCCCTTCTTTTTCATGCCCTATAGTGGTACTACAAAATGGAAAAAGATCCTAATAAAACTCTGTTTATAATAGCCGAACCCCAAAAAATATTAGCACATCATAAATGACATTTAGCTACTCCTTCTACAGAACTGGTTGTAGTTTGCCTAGATCCACTAAAACACTTTTCTCAGAGATGTTGTGACATAGGAAATGCACCATATCGGTCAAGAAAAGTATTTTTGTTTTCATGGAGTGTATCATATGGCCTCTTAGTGTACTAATGAGGAAGTTAAGATGTTTCAAATGTTTTTTAAGATTCATAGATTACCCTATTATTTCATTAAAAAAATCAACCAAACACTGATCTAGATAAGGATGGAATAATTGGTTTATTAGGTACATAAACAATGATTCCACATTGGATAATCTGAATGACATAACAGAAAATTCATAAAGTTTGTACAAGATCCAATAGGTTTTCCATGATATATCAGAAGGTCTCACCCTTAATAGATGACACCTGGATATCAGAATAGTCATTGAAAAGATTGAAGGCCATCTTAGTTGATTAAAGATATCATCAATTCTAAAAATAGGGTATCAGTTTTTCACTGTCATTTCATTCAGATTTATATAATCAATGTACAACAATAATAAAATGTTATTTTTCTTGGAAAACCGCAGAGGTGGTCTCCAGGATGAAGTGCTATGATGAATAAACCATTTATTATTCAATTAATCATGATTTTTTTACATTCCTAAAGTTCTTCTAGTTCAATTATATTTGAATGAATTGAAACTGGTTCCACTCCTGAAATCAACTCTATCATGAACTATACTTATCTCTCTAAAGGTAGCACTTTGTATTCTGGATAAAAAACATCCTGAAATGGAAACACAATTAGAGAGATTACATGATTCCCTATTTCTCCATCACCAACCATGAGAAAAGCCACATTGTTTGTGAGTTCACCCAACTATTGAAAAATTATCCTTGCAATTCCTTCTTGGAAATCTCATTCATGGCGATGGACATAAGTGTCTCCCTCAGGAGACATAAACTCCGCCATATGATTGTAATTGTTAATATGGTATTAGTAAAACACTATCTAGTCTATACCAAATTCAAATAAAATCCTAATATATCATGCATGAACATATCCAACAAAAAATGGTACCCACTGACCTCGAGAGAACATCCTTTACACTACCTAATATTTTCTGTCACACTCATAATGGTGCATCGATTGAAAAAACACCACAAATACATTCCACCACAACAACAAAAAATCAGAATTAATAAAGTAATTTGATGAAACTATATCAAAAAATGAACATGAAATAATTCAAGAAACAAATTCATCCATCGAGTATTCAATGTCATAGACTCACCACCTCTAGGTGTAGGATAAACTGTATAACGATGACCTTCCCCGTTACCCTGGGACCCTGTTTGAGTTTCTATAACTGAAATACTATGGTGATATTGGTGCTCTCACCATGGATTAACACATCCATAATATCAACCAGTACAACCATTCAAGATCCAAATACCTGCCTAATCTGGGGTAACTAATTGCCAGCTAGCACTTCACATTTTCCTCTTCCCATTATATGTGCCGAATGGTCATGAGGTCCTAGAAAAACATCAACAAATGACCCTTAATGCCACACGCTCATCACTAAAATAGTTCTCAGGGTTACATACCACAAATATACAATGGCCTTATACACTGATAGTAGTTATCATGGTCTCTACATTAAGATATTGGTTCCTTCCTATGATAACCATTTCCACAACCTCTGTCACAACCCGACCCAACATGGCACAAGTCGCGACTCCCCAAGCCCACCTCCAATAGGCCTGGGGCTGGCGTCTAGCACCGAGTTGGCTATCACACACAAGGGAGGCATTAACCTACAGTACATGTACTCACGAACCCACAAACATCTCCATGAAATAAAGAATTGATATATAAAATAGAAAAGAAATTGCATGCATACATCTATCCCAAACTAGAGTACAACAGTAGAACAAAAAGGGTAAAATAGGGCCCAGAAAAGGAAAACTAAAAATGTTTCCAACATGCTCAGAAGGAGGGAAAACAATTCTGAAAACACCTGTCGGTAAGCTCCTCAGCACAGATCCGGTAAACACCCTAGTCAAACCCACTCACTATGCTCCGCCTGCTTCAAGTCCCCCTTGATCTATATCAAAAGGCATCTGGTCTGCACAAGACAAAAACATGTTCGGGAAAAGCCTATGCAGGGGTGAGTAAAACAATACTCAATAAGAATCCCAAACAATACCAATACAAAAGAGAACAACTGAAAGGCAACAGTCCGCTCACCCCGGCCAGATGGAACCCCAACAAGAGAGAGAAACTCTATCTCGTGACCATCCTCAGCTAAACAAAACTAGTCAGCTCAAATCAGATGTATGGCCATACATATACCATGAACATCCAGATATACTCAACACACGCACCAAGCCACATAAGGTACCGACCTCCTCACCAGCATTGTTTCACAACTAGGAGAGCACACTCCATGATCAATGTCTTCCTAGATTTCACTCGTCCGAGAGATACACTCCACCGGGTCCCACACAAACACCTCAGATGCTCACACAATATATCACGGTCGTTGGATTCTTCCACTGAGGAAACCTCACTAAAACAACATAAACACCAAACATCTCTGATAGGGCACTGATCTGACGGTATTCTAGAGGATTCCAAAACCCACACCGATATATAAAGATCTTACATATAGGGGATCACTCCCAGGGTCCGCTGGGGGATACCAAAACCCAATTTGGCATTCATATATCTCACGTCTAGGGGATCACTCCTAGGATCTGCTAGGGGATACCAGAACCCGATCTGGCATTCATACAGAAACATGTCACTCAGATAAGGAATCTTCACCCATGTCACCACGATCATGATGATAATGAAACAATATTTGGTACATCTCGCGCTGTAGGGGATCGAACTGACGATCTCATAACCATACAGAAACCACACGTTGAGTAGGGGATCATATAACTAATGATACAACCACCTTACTATAAACATCATGCTGAGTTGAGGATCATATACCTGAGAATGCCACAACCCTGCTGATCTTGGACCACCGTGTAGGGGATCATATTCCCTATGATGCAGCAAACACTAATGGGTTTACCTTCTAGATAGTGGATCACCGACCATGGATAAGTGGTCTCAACGATACCAAGAACCCGATATAGAGAACCAATTCTAGAGAATCCCGCTCCTGGCCCACTGGAGGGATGCCACCACTCTAACGAATTAATAATCCCATCGAGAGGATCAAAAACCCATAATAAGGTTGTGATGTTGTGCAAACCCTCGTAGGAACGAACCAAGGGAGTACCCTCAACCGCTGCTGGTCCAAGCATCGCTAACCTGAGCCACCCGCCACAACGCCACACCACGCACCTCCACGGTGGATACCGAGGCCACCATCGCGATCCACATAGAAAAACACGAAGAATAGGCTATTTACTCTCTCGAAACGAACGACCGGTGGAATAGACACTATTCAGCATAGCTTTCCTTTGAGGGGGCCACAAAACAATCCCGAAACTCATCAAGAGAATCATACCACTGTGATTCCCTAAAAAAACCTAGGATCCACTACTCGTTCTCCCCAAATAGAACCCCAATGAAAAGGAACTATTCACCGAATCCAACTTGGGTGGGGCCCAAGCCTCGATCCCAAAACTCATTGAATAGATCACACCATTGTGATTCACTCGGAAAAACACATACGATCAAAAATTCATCTGCCAAAATCGGACTCCTGGTGAGAAAGTTGCATTTCTCCGAAAATGCCCAAACCCAGCCTCAAGGGGCCCGCATCCAAAACTCTATCCCAACAGTCCGAAACCATCAAGAAATGTCTGCCATATAATCAGTGTCTCATCGCCACTGAAGGCACGTCAATCGGACGCTCCAGGTAGAGGATACAATGGCCCAAAGTTGAATAATAATAAAATATTATTATTTTATTCAGTGTTTCAAACTCCCAGGCCATGATCCTGAAGCATAAAACTCATTATCCCACTCCGATGGGTTCGCCTCATCACCAAAGTCGTGCCTTCATAGACGGCACATGAAACAGACTTCTTGGGAGCAAGATAAGGGAGTTTTAAAACCCCCGTGTATTAAAAAAAGATGGGACTGGCCTGAACCGGCCGGCCTGGGCCAGTGGACCTCTGTTTTGCAGTGCCCCACGCCACCGCCCCAGGAGGCCGACCGCCGTGCTCCACCGCAAACCACCATGGGACCACATGGTCCATCGCGCTGATGTCGCACTGGTGGAACATTCACGAACTTCTAAGGGCACCCCGGTTGTCCGTTTTGTGATTCACAACCTCCTGCATGACCCTCCGGACCTGATCATCCCTGATATGACAAGAAAACGAAGAAATTCAATGAATAATTGGGTTCATATAAATTAAAACTCAAACTTCTTACCTCATGGGAAAAATGATGAAGCTTCGGGTGTAGAACGACGCCCGTGACACCCTGATGCTCGATCTGCTAATGATTGGCGCAGAAAACGGATGGTTGCATCTCGAATCGATGAAATACAGAGGGAGAGGGGAGGGTTTTTTTTCATGCGCATAGGTAGAAATGGGGGTGGAGGTGATTTATTTTCATTTTATATATTTGTAAACAAAACTTCATTTAACTCCCCTCCAACTCGCCTCCAACCCGACACCTAGCACCGACCTAAAATTATGTCACACCTTGGGTAAACACGACATTCTGAATGAAATGGCACACTCAGAACTATGAACTAAAACTTCGTTCAGGAGTTACTCGAGCCATCGTTCGTAAATTAACTTTTCCACGTATTTATGAAAATTCCCCTGGTTGATTTTCTCACAGTAGGCCCGCACCCGCAAAGTTTACACACTTCCTCGGCTATACTGCACACTCCGGCCACAAACGTGGCCTGATATTCTTGTTCTGAGCTACTATTCAAGAGATAACTCACCCATCCATGTGCATAGTATAAAAATACTAAATATTTTTATAAAATTATTTCTGGGAACACTGGGCCAAGGAATCGCACGCTATCTTCGCACCTAGCTCTGTAATTATTAATAGAAATATTCCAAAGACTGATAGGGCCAAAACAAGAGTCTCTATATCCTACTCCCATAGAAATTTTCTTCCTTGAAAAGTCACAAGCACATGGAACGATACTGGAAACTCAACTGGGTCTCCCACACCAACGAGTTCAACAACAAACGCCCTTGTCCGAACACATAAGTCAGAAGGTGTAGAGACCCGAAGCTTGACATACACAGATATTACATTACTTTTGCAGAGTACAAAATACATAAAAAAACAGACACACAAGGACCGTAATAGTTTAGTGTCTTTGGAAACTTGGAACGTAATCTTCTAATCATGGTGAAAGATCTTCAACATCTCCCATAAAGATCTTCCACTTTTTGTTTCCTTACCTAAAACCTTTATTTTAATCCTGGGGGAAAATAAAACATAAAAATGGTGAGATCAAATGCTCAGTAAGGGTAATCATGGATAAAATAAAACTTACCATACACATTTGAACCAAAAAACATGAACATAATGTTTAAACATTAAAATCTTGAGCAACGACATAATACAAGGAAGTACATAAGGTATAGATCATAATGGAACATAAATAATGATAACATAGAATGGGAATAAAACATGTAATTTTGGCATCCATTATGCACATGTAATGATTTCCATAGTATCCAAGTCATTGCTGCCAAGACCCTCTTAGTGGACAAAGTCCCATTCTGAATCGAGTTCACTCCTCTTTTCAGTTCTGTAACACTGAACCAGATTAACTTACCGTTCCAGAAATGTCTATCTCATGAGTTATAAAATCTTTACCCAATGAATTGGAGGGAGATATAGGTCCCACCCATCTCATATTGATATCATTCTTACTTGTGCCACAAAATAAACATACATCATTCATAAAACCCTAATAAATAAAATGGGTTTCATAAACATCATCCCATCATCACATAATCCATATAAAATAACTGGATATCCTTCCATAATAAGAAAACTGAAACCATGTAAATCATACAGACATTATACTTGAAACATACACATATGAAGTAATGTCATTTTAGATGAAAAATGGTTTTGATAAAAAACATGAAATGAATTCTTGAGGAAAATATCCTTTTTTCTTCAAAATCATTTTCTCTTCACAAAATGTCATGCAATTTTAAAAGAAATGGATTTTGTTGAAAATAGTCATGAAATATTTTGGAGGATGCTTCATGAAAATAAGGCTTTATGAAACTGTAAAAATATGTTCATTCCGTATAAGTAAAAAACATTCTTTCTCATACTTTTGCCGGAAAAGTCAAAAAAGAACCTCGTAATGTAAAAAAATGAAAGATTCCTTACATACAATGTAGTAAAAGTAAAAAATGGGTAAAAATTACTTTTAACATACATGATAACACTTTTATAAAACATGGACATGACTGATAGAAATAGCCGCAGCAAATACATACGAATAAGCAATCTCGGATAAAAATGAGATTTGAAAAATTATCCCTTACCTTAGGTCTGATATGCTTCGTACATATCTGAACCTCCTGTAATATGATTTAAATACTGTCATTGACTTATTACAGAATCATATTCATTGTTATGATATCATATATGGTTCACTTATGACTTTATATTACCCGTTCTTTTGTAAATTCCTTGTTAAAGAGCGTTTTGGGTAAAATCGTTTCATTTGTCGTACATGTTTTGACGTGTAATTATTCATATGATTACTTAGATCATGATTACTTAATTCCAGAATATAAAAAATGATTTATATATAATATATATTCATAATATACATATATAAAATAGATATATAAATTGAATGAAATACACCGTTGATGGAGACAGTAGGTCGTACGTACGAATGAACGTTGTTTTCGTTTCCTCATTGAATTGAATAGAATTAATTGGATGACATAAATATATATATAAATAAATCCAGTATCATTATTATTTCATATATTTCATGATTACTTATTATATATAATTTATAATCATTTATTAATGGTTAATCATTGAGAATGAATCTCATCGCGTCGTGGAGGCGATATTCCGTACGTACGCACGAGCGATGATATCGTTCCCATGATCGTGGAATTTTATTGGAGTGTATGTATACTATTACAAAATCAATATCACATTACAATAATCATATTTAGTTATTATTTACACCATTATACCCATCCTTGTAAGGTGGTGGTGGAAAATAGATTACACCACGGCGTGGAGACGGTATTCCGTACGTACGCACGCGCGGTGATTTCATTTTCCGTAAGATGGATAGATGGTGAAATAGGGTTGTTTCATACTTATAATAACATATCATTATATGAGTGATACTGATGTTATTACTTATTAATGAAACAACCTAAGAAGAATAAGTGGAACAAGAAATAAAGGTGAAAGAATCAGTAACGGACATTACCTCTTCTTTGAAACGCCTCTTTGATACCTCCTCTTAGGGTACTAGAATTGGTATTTGAAGAAGACCAGCACCTCTAGGAATTTTCTAGGGAAGTGGAGAAGAGAATTTTTCAGGGTTTGGGCGAG
This sequence comes from Viscum album, assembly GCA_963277665.1. Lineage (NCBI taxonomy): Eukaryota > Viridiplantae > Streptophyta > Magnoliopsida > Santalales > Viscaceae > Viscum > Viscum album. The sequence goes on from OY728141.1 coordinate 772,771,515, forward strand.
CGTGAAGGATCAATGTGGTGTGAGGAAGAGAGGGAGGAGGTGCCCTTTTATAAGGGAGGAGAGGGGCACCTTTGGAACAACTACAAATATTATTTTATTATAAATTCTTATTTGGTTTTTAATATCTCCAAATTGAATAATTTTGAATCTAAGGTGGTGATAGTTAGAAATCCTATCATCCAATTGAATTTAGACAAGTTTAGGTATCTATTTTAACCTTATCATTTAGATTTAACTTTAAGTTAGATAATTTAACTTTTACCGTGTCTTCCGGTTTTCTTACACTATAAGGTTAATAAAATTATTATATCTAGCCAAACGAACCCAAAGTTGTTTATTATTAATATATATAATCTTATCTATGTCATTTGGCCAAACCTTAGATTTTTAGGAATAAAATAACAATTAATAATATAGTATTTGTTTTAAAAACTATTTTATGTCGATTTTGTCACTATTTGGTAATTGATTTTTTTCAAAATCATAACAGAATGATTAGTTCAAAAAAAATTAATTAAATCAATAATAACATGTCATATTAACATATAAAATTATTTTAATTCATAAAAAGTCTCAAATTACATTTATTTGGGTATTTATAACATAAATTATTTCAATATTTCATTAATAAGATAATTATTGCATCATCACTGTGTCATAAATAAATTAAATTATTTAATGTCTAAAAATTATAAATAAAATACCATTATGTAGGAAATCTATTTATATTCCTAATGAATATTTATAGTCGAATTTATCTTATGTATGACCCTGTATTAAAAATGATTTACTTATTAAACTTTGATTTTAACTATTTTAACCCTTCTTTAAATAAATTAATAATAAATGTCCTAATCTAATCCAAGTGGGCATAAATTGTCATATTTTCTTCCTAATGTTGTTTTTGCTCGAATTAAACTTATCCAATAGAATTAGGACTTGTTTTAGGGTAATAATAATATCATTTTTACCCTTGACTACCCTATTTTTTTAACCGTGGTAAATAAAAGTAAAAAATTACTATTCACCAAAAATTATTTTCATCTCATTGAACCACATTTTACTTACTGAAATCAACCTTGTCTCTTGGATTTTTGAAATTCCACTCACAGAATGGGTAAAATTATGTTTTATGAAAAAATTCAGTTTTTAGCTACCACTTAGTGGTTTCACTATTCATCAAAAAATGAAAGTTTCCAGAAAAATACCAAAAATTAGGCCTAATATATATTTAATATTAGGAATTAAAAATTTATGTTTATTTTACCAAATTCAAAACATATCAGTTACATTATCTAATATAAAAATTAATTCCTGTCGTCAAAACAAATAGCGTGTTTTTAAGAGATAATAACTATCAAAAGATTGACACTTGTTTATGTCTGGTTTAAATGTGAAATTACATCCAATGAAGAACATTGTATTAAATTGTAAAAATATCTTCTAAATATAATTTAAAACCACTAAAATTAATAATTTATCACTATTAATTATTTCGATTAAAAAGGTTGTTTCGAAGTAAAATTTATTAATTATCACAATTCATCAGAAAATAAAAGTTATCCGAAAAGTACCAAAATTTCACCCTAAGCTAATTTCGATATTCATAATCCAAAAATGAAGTCCATTTTAAAAGATAAAATTTATAAAATTTCAAAAATTGGGTATTACTATTCATAACGGCTTGTTCATAATAATATTATAATAATATATCGTTAGTGAAACTCGGTATTGCATACTACACACGCTATCGAAGAAGGTCGCGATTGCGTGTAATGCAGCCAAGTTAGGGTTGCGTGTTGTGCAATACTCCTTTGTTGTAATTTAAAACACATGACATCTTTAAAATTAAAAAGAGTATTTCTCATAAAATCTCAGGGTGTTACATTCTACCCCCCTTAAAATGAATTTCACCCTCGAAATTCGTCGGGGTTATAAATGGTTTACTACTCGAAGGTTTTTTTAATAGAATCCAACATCGTAAAAAGGAATACAAAAACCAATCTTTAAAAACTAAAGTATGAAACATAATAGTTAACCAAATTAACTAATCATAGGGTTTCCACATAAGAGAACATAGGTGAAAATATGGATATGGAAGAGAAACCCAACCATCATGTTCTGATGGAGAGTGGTAGAAAATATGGCTTTGAAAAAGCCAACAATCACAAAGTTATAGATTTGTGATGATCTAAGGTACCATCTGATGCATCGGATATAAGGGAACCAGGAAAACATTTTTGGTTTTCAAGATCATTTCCCTAAAGTTGATGAATTAAATGAAATACCTACATGATTTTGGTACAAGCTCACTTTTGTTCATGAATTGAACAATTTCTAATTCATACCTTAAAGAAATGAAGTTGAATTTGTTATTCGTGATGTGTTAGAAGATCATGTGATAGAATGATGGGTTATTCCATCTGTTTCAAACAAAAGGTTTGCAAAAGTTATAATTCCATCTTATGGTTAGATTAATAATATATGGTTTCAAAAATGAACTTATACTTCATATATCATACCTCTTAATAAAATAAAACTAGTTTATACTAACTAGGGACTTCCTATAGGCTAGTGGTAGGTGATAAAGGCCTGTCACACTTCAGTTGTGGGTTCGATTCCCACAGCCTTGTCCGACGCGATGGGTTGTCGCCCGTCCTGCAGGTTGTCCTTTTTCTAAAACTATATTACTATAACATCCCATCAATAATATCGAAAAAACTTCTATCCATAAACAATACTAACTTATTTCCAACATAATCCATTCCAATCTTTAGGTTTATCCATAATACTGCAGTCCACTCTCATAATATAGTGAAAACGATTACCAGAGATTTAATACCATCGTTGATCCCCATATATCATAAGATATGTCTTGTTGGTCACATTCAAAAAATTAGAAGGCCTTAATCATGTATTCTATTGAAAAATGAATTCCCATTGAACCTTAGTGAAAACATGAATGCAGTTAAAAGTTAACACTTTCCACAAACCAAAATCCTAAAAATTCTATATACTCAAACCATGATATCACTTAGTCCTTATATTAATCATGAGCTCATGAATACAATCAAACATCTCATTATCTTCTTATTCCTTCATTATGCGCATATCATCTAATTTACAAAAATATCTGAATAACCTTCCATGGTTACTGATACCATTCAACATATACATTGAAATACTTTTAGGAAAAACAATAGTGTAACAATCCTTAGATGATTCTTTATTCCATAGTACCATTAACTATACAACATAACTCTCGATAAACATACAATCATTCCACTACATTCTAAAACAACTGACTGAGCTTCAACACTTCTTTCAGATCATATATCATTTGTAGTCCCCTCATCATCATCCACATAAATACTACCCATATGACCATGCTGATTATCTTCATGAGATTTTCCATTAGGGCATTGGTTTGAATAATTACCATATATTCCACATTTAAAACATCTAATCATTTTTGATGTCGTAGAAATACCATTATCCTTGTCCATGGTGCTAACTGAACATTTTCATTTTCACTTACTGACTTTGTGTCCTTCTTTTCCACACCAAAAGCATCTTCCATTTCCTTTGAAACAATCTCCCTGATGCCTCTTCCCACATGATGTACATGAGGGAAATTGAACATTCTTTTCTCTATGATCATCATGAAACTCCATATTTCTCTTATTATCTGAGACAGGAAACTTACCATAGTTGAGATTATTGATCATATTATGAGATTTCTGATTAGGCATAATAATGATGTTTGGACTTCTAGATCCCATTTCATTCGGTTTCTCATGAAGAATATCATTCCATTGTCTGTCATATCCTCCATTATCATGAATCTTCCTGTTTCCAGCCATTTTCTAAAACCCAAAAAGAATAGTGTGAGAGGCAAAAATCGTGCTAGGGAAAACAACATAGTAAAGGGGGAGTTCACTTAATATCTAACATCTTAGGCTAAATTATAATATCGTTACCGTAGTTCTAGGACTATATCCTATATGTATACTTATCCTTAGGGACATCCCTAGACATACCTAAGAAATATCTCTAGGGATCTCACTAACGTTTTCGCATCCTAGTTTCCACAGGTTGACTAATACTTTCCGCTGATACCAACTGTAGAGACCCGAATATTGACGTACATAGAAATTACATTACTTTTGCAGAATACATAATACATAACAAAAACATACACACAAGGACCGTAATAGTTTAGTGTCTTTGGAAACTTGGAACGTAATCTTCTAATCATGGTGAAAGATCTTCAACATCTCCCATAAAGATCTTCCACTTTTTGTTTCCTTACCTAAAACCTTTATTTTAATCCTGGGGGAAAATAAAACATATAAAGGGTGATCTCAAATGCTCAGTAAGGGTAAGCATGGATAAAATAAAACATACCATACACATTTGAACCTAAAAACATGAACATAATGTTTAAACATCAAAATATTGAGCAACATCTTAAAACATGGAAGTACATAAGGCATAGATCATAATGGAACATAAATAATGATAACATAGCATGGGAATAAAACATGTAATTTTGGCATCCATTAAGCACACATAATGATTTCCATAGTAGCAAAGGGATTTCTTCCAAGACCATCTTAGTGGACAAAGTCCCATTCTGAATCGAGTTCACTCCTCATTTCAGTCATGTAACACTGAACCGGATTAACTTACCGTTCCAGCCATGTCTATCTCATGAGATATAATATAATTACCCAATTAATTGGAGGGATATATAGGTCCCACCCATCTCATAATTAAATCATTCTTACTTGTGCCATAAAATAAACATACATCATTCATAAAAACCCAATAAATAAAATGGGTTTCAGAAATATCATCCCATCATCACATAATCCATATAAAAGAAATTGATATCATTTCATAATAAGAAAATTGAAACCATGTAAATCATTGAGACATTATACTTGAAACATACACATATGAAATAATTTCATTTTAGATGAAAAATGGTTTTGATAAAAAATATGAAATGAATTCTTGAGGAAAATATCATTTTTTTTTTCAAAATCATTTTCTCCTAAAAAAATGTCATACAATTTTAAAAGAAAAGGATTTTGATGAAAATATACATGAAATCTTTTGGAGGAAGCTTCATGAAAATAAGGCTTTATAAAACTGTAAAAATCCGTTCGTGCCGTATAAGTTAAAAAAACATTCTTCTCGTACTTTTGCTGGAAAAGTCAAAAAAGTACCTTGTAATGTAAACAAAAGAAATATTCCTTAAATACCATGTAGTGAAAGTAAAAAATGGGTAAAAAGGACTTTTAACATACATGAAAACACTTTTATAAAACATGGACATGGCTGATAGAAATAGCCCTAATAAATACTTATGAATAAGCAATCTCGGAAAAAAATGAGATTTGCAAAATTATCCCTTACCTTAGGTCTGATATGATTCGTACGTATCCGAACCTCCAGTAATATGATTTAAATAATATCATTGACTTATTACAGAATCATATTAATTGTTATGATATCATATATGGTTCACTTATGACTTTATATTACCCGTTCTTTTGTAAATTCCATGTTAAAGAGTGTTTTGGGTAAAATCGTTTCATTTGTCGTCCGTGTTTTGACATGTAATTATTCATATGATTTCGTAGATCATGATTACATAATTCCCGAATATAAAACATGATTTATATATAATATATATTCAGATTATACATATATATAATAGATCGATAAATGGAAAGAAATACACCATTCATGGAGACGGTAGGCTGTATGTATGCATGAACGTTGTTTTCGTTTCCTAATTAAATTGAATGGAATTAATTAGATGAAATACATATATATATATACATAAATAAAGTATCATTATTATGTCATATATTTCATGATTACTTATTATATATACTTTATAATCATTTATGAATGGTTAATCATTGAGAATGAATCTCATCGAACAGTGGAGACGGTATTCCGTACATACGCACGAGCAGTGATATCATTCCCATGATCGTGAAATTTTATTGTAGTGTATGTATACTATTAAAAAATAAATATCACTTTAAAATAATCATATATAGTTTTTATATACAACATTATACCCATCCTTGTAAGGTTCTGTTGGAAAATAGATTACACCACGGCGTGGAGACGGTATTCTGTACGTACGCACGCGAGGTGATTTCGTTTTCCGTAGGATGGATAGATGGTGAAATATGGTTGTTTCATACTTATAATAACATATCAGTATATCAGTGATACTGATGTTATTAATTCATAATGAAACAACCTAATAAGAAGAAGTTGAAAAGGAAATAAAGGTGAAAGAATCGGTAACGGACATTACCTCTTCATTGAAGCGCCTCTTTGAGACCTCCTCTTAGAGCACTAAAATTGGTCTTTTAAGAAGACCCAGACCTCTAGGATGTTTCTAGGAAAGTGGATAAGGGAATTTGGTAGGTGTTGGCTGAGCTTTAAAGCTCAAAGTGGTGTGAGGAAGAGAGGTAGGAGGTGCCCTTTTATAAGGGAGGAGAGGGGCACCTTTGGAATAACAAAAAATATTATTTTATTATAAAGTCATATTCAGTTTTTAATATCTCCAAATTTATTTATTTAGAAGATAAGGTGGGGATAGGTCGATATCCTCTCATAAAATAGAATTTAGACAAGTTTAGGTATCAATTTTAACCTTATCATTTAGATTTAACTTTAAGTTAGATAATTTAACTTTTACCGTGTCTTCTTGTTTTCATACACTATAATGTTAATAAACATACTATATCACGCCAAACGAACCCAATATTGTTTATTACTAATATATATAACCATATCTATGTCATTTGGCCGAACCATAGATTTTTAGGAATAAAATAACAATTAATAATATAGTATTTGTTTTATAAACTATTTTATGTCAATTTTGACAGTATTTGGTAATTGATATTTGTGAAAATTATAACAGAATGATTAGTAAGAAAATATTTAATTAAATAAATACTAACATTTCATATTAACATATAAAATTATTTTAATTCATAAAATGTCTCAAATTACATTTATTAGGGTATTTATAACATCAACTATTTCAATATTTCATTAATAAGATAACTACTGCATCATCATTGTGTCATAAATAAGTTAAATTATTTAATGTCTAAAAATTATAAATAAAATACTATTATGTAGAAAATATTTTTATCTTTCTAATGAATATTTATAGTAGAATTTATCTTATATATAACCCTATATTAAAAATGATTTACTTATTAAACATTGATTTTAACTATTTTAACCCTTCTTTAAATAAATTAATAATAAATGTCCTAATCTAATCCAAGTGGGCCTAAATGGTCATATTTTATTCCTAAGGTTGTTTATGGTCTAATTAAACTTATCCAATATATTTAGGACATGTGTTAGGGTAATAATAATATCATTTTTACCCTTGACTGCCCTATTTACTTTTAACCGTGGTAATAAAAGTAAAAAGTTACTATTCACCAAAAATTATTTTCATCTCATTGAACCACATTTTACATAATGAAATCAATCGTGTCTCTCATAATTTTTGAAATTCCACTCACAGAAGCGGTAAAATTAAGTTTTATGAAAAAATTCATTTTTTAGCTACCACTTAGTGGTTTCACTATTTATCAAAAAATGAATGTTTTTCAGAAAAATACCAAAAATTAGGCCTAAGATATATTTGATATTTGGAATTCAAAAATGATTTTTATATTAACAACTTAAAAACATATCAGTTACATTAACTAATTTAAAAATTAATTTCCGTAGTCAAAACAAATAGCGTGTTTTTAAGAGAAAATAACTATCAAAAGATTGACACTTTTTTATGTCTGGTTTAAATGTGAAATTACATCCAATGAACAAAATTGTATTAAATTGTAAAAATATATTCTAAATATACTTTAAATCCACTCAAATTAATAATTTATCACTATTAATTATTTCTATTAAAAAGGTTGTTTTTAATTAAAATTTAGTAATTTTCACTATTTATCAGAAAATGAAAGTTATCCAAAAAGTACCAAAATTTCACCCTAAGATAATTTCGATATTCAGAATCCAAAATTGAAGTCCATTTTATAAGATAAAATTTATAAAATTTTAAAAATTGGGTATTACTATTCATATCGGCTAGTTCATAATAATATTATAATAATATCTCGTTTAGTGAAACTCGGTATTGCGTACTACACACGCTATCGAAGAAGGTCGTGATTGCGTGTACTGCTGCCAAGTTAGGGTTGCGTGTTGTGCAAGACTCAGTTGTTGTAACGTACAACACAAGACATAAATTAAATTAAAAATAATATTTCTCATAAAATCTTCGGGTGTTACAGAAGGACTCATCCACCACACCTCAACACTATCCGCTTTGGCCGATACTGAATCACCCACAGTGTTTTAATCCCATCAAAAAAACTCATCTCAGCGGGGGGAAGGATCCATCTACATCATGCATTCGAATAAAATTGAACAAAACCCACATAGGGTCATACCAAATCCCTTAGAAAAACACGAGCAAGTAAGGAAGAGGAAGGGTACCGCTAAACAATGTCCATAAAACAACTGCATAAGGTAGAAAGGACATGAGACGTACCTCTATCCATCCGCGGAGCCACTAGTTCAATAGCTTCTAGGGCATTCTGTTGTCCTCGCCCTCAGCCACCAGCTCCCTGATCATGGCATGGACCACCTGGGGGTGGGGGTGTTGGAAACTGATACAACCTACAACCTCCTGCTGCTACACTAGATCCATTTCCACATCCACTAGCCTGCAGACCTCCTTGCTCGAGATGCTACCTCTACAAAGGCGGTCTGTTGACTGGCTCCCTCTCAGCATCACGACAAGTCGGAAAATATCTAGCAAGATTTTCCTGATCGTTGCAACATAACACCACCTCTCCTGCGGCTGACCAAAACTGGCATGCTAGCCCTGTGTGCCATGAACCTCAGATCCTCTATCCTGGGGTCACCTATGGAAATGTCACCCACATTCGGGCCCCTGAGTTTGTCTTCAGCTACAGATGTCAATCTGACTGATGAAGTCTCATCTCTCACGTGCCTAACACTAACAGGTGGGGTTTGCTCGGCCAGAAATCTCACCACCACCAATGCTCACTACCGCACTCCAACATATGTTGGTAGAAAAAATGAAACAAAACCTGCCCGGATATCCCTGTGTAACACCTTCTCGAAGGTCCAAGCCCTAATGAATGGGTCAAGAATCATATCCTAGGAGTAGCACGATATGTCAATAGACCCCACTGAGTACTCTGACACAGTCATTCCATCATGTCGAAGATACCAAAGCTTCTGGATCCGCACAGACCTCAGCGTTACTGAATAGAACTCATCCATGAAGAGCCACTCAAACTATGCCCATTTGAGTGTCTCCTCTTTCTAGGACTGCATCACTAGAATCCACCATCGCCCGACCGAACCATGCAGAAGGCTCACCGCTAGGATCACCATCTGATCTAAAGGTTTCCTCACTAGGCGGAAAACTCGGGTGACTGCGTCGAGCCAGTCATCAATTGCCTGAGGGTCTGGATGACCCAAGAAGCTCAGATGTCACTGCCTCTGGAACTCGTGCAACCCACTCAGCCTGCACACAAACTCATCCTACACTGCCAGCACAACCAGTTGCTCGACCCGTGGTGGCTCAACTGGCGGAACCCCTAGAGGTCTAGCCTCAAAACCTGTGCCCTTGTTCACAGCCTCAACATAGGGTGGACGGTCACCATAATAATGCTACGGAACTCTCGCTTGCTGTCGTTGTGGAGGCATGCCAAAATACAATCAAGACGCTCCATATTCAAAGAGTATAGATGGAGAGATGACTTAAGAAGAACAAGGGAAACCCAAAAACCCTTTCTTACATGATGCATGTACCGTTAAGTCCCTGAGACTAGTGTCCAAACGTTCTGAGTCGAAATGCAGGTTATCAGAGACCTAATGAATGGATAAATCGGCCACCACAACAACACTTGAGTCTGTAGCCTAAAAACCGAACTCAAAACATCGTAACACTACCGCTATGCAACCCAAACCAAACTCACAGCTTGACCAACTATGCTCGGAGATTCCAAAGGTGAAACACCCTTTGATACCACTCTGTCACGACCTGACCCAGTGGGCTAAAGTCATTGCTCCCCATGCCCGCCTTCAATAGTCCTTGGGCTGGCGTCTAGCACCGATTAGGCTATCACACACAAGGGGGGCATTAGCCTAAGGTGCATGTACACACGCACCCATATACACCTCCATGCAACATAGTAGAGATATATAAAACTATAATCATATGCATGCATACAACTATCCCAAATCAAAGTGCAACAGCAGTACAAAAATTTAAAAACATGGTACACCCAAGGAAAACTACAAAAGTGTCTGACCTGCTCAGAAAGAGGGTAAACACTACCAAAAACACCTTCTGGTAAGCTCCTCAGCACAGCTCTGGTATGAAAACCGGTAAAACCTGATAACTAATCTCTTCATGCTCCGGGTACTTCAGAATCTCAGTCGAAAGGCATGTGGTCTGCACAAGACCCAAACATGTGCAAGCAAAGCCATTGTAGGGATGAGTGTAACAATACTCAGGAGGCACCCCAAAAACTAAAAATAAAAGAGAGAAACTGAAAGGAAACAGTCCACTCATCCTAGACAGTGGGAACCCTGATGAGAGAGGAAAACTCCATCTCGTGACCATCCTCGGCTAAACACAACTAGTCATCTCAAATCATATGTATGGCCATACATATACCGTTAACATGCAGATATACTCAGCTCACACACCCAGCCACATGAGGTGCCGATATCATCACCAGCAATGGTTCACCACCACGACAGCACACTCCACAATCAATGTCATCCCAGTTGACACTCGTCCAAGAGATACACTCCATCGGGTCCCACACAAAAAACTAAGATGCTCACCTGAGAGATCACTCTCATCAGATACCGTCACTGAGGAAACCATGCTGAAGCAATATAAACACCAAACTCCACAGATAAGGGATTTCACCTAGGGTCCTCTAGGTGATACCAGAACCCACACTGGTATAGAAAGATCCCACAGATATGGGATCACTCCAAGTGTCCACTGGGGGATACTGGCACCCGATCTGGCATTCGTAGATATCATAGATAGGGGATCACTCCTAGGCTCCACTGGGGATACCACAACCCAATCTAGATTTTGTATCGAAAAAAGTCACATAGATAAAGGATTGTCACCCATGTCACGACAGTCATGACGATACCGAAACCCTATCTAGTACATCTCATGTTGTAGGGGATCGAACTGATGATGCCACAACCCACCAAAAACTATGCGCTTAGTAGGGGATCTTATAACCAATTTTATCGCAACCTTACTATAAACTTCATGCGGAGTATGGGATCACATAACTAAAAATGCCACAAAACTACTGAGAAAGTCCTACCATGTAGGGGGATCATATTCCCTATGATGCAACAAACCCTATGGGGTTAACCTGATAGATAGGGGATCACCACTCATGGATAAGCGGTCACAGCGATACCAAGAATCTGATCGTGGGAAACGATGATAGAAGATTCCACTCCGAGCCCACCAGAGGGATGCCACTACTATAACAAATTAAACATCCAATCGAGAGGATCACAATCATGGAATAAGGTTGTGATGTCACGCAGACCCTCATATGAATGAACCAAAATAGAACCCTAAACCATTATTGTTCCATAAGTCGCTAACCTAAGAGACCCGCCACAATGCCACACCACACACCTCATGCAGGATAGGCGTTTTACTCACCAGAAATGAACAAAAAGTAAAAAAGGCACTATTTAGCATAGTTATCCCATGTGGGGCACACACATCAATCCCAAAACTCATCAAGATGATCATACCACTGTGATACCCTCAGAATGACACACGAGATCCACTACTCTTTCTTCCCAAACAGACCCCTGGTGAAAAGGCACTATTCACCAAAGCCGTCTCAGGTGGGGCCCATTCATCGATCTTGATACTCATCGAATGGATCACATCACTGTTATCCTCGCATAAGAACACATAGGATCGACTATTCATCCACAAAAATTAGTGCCCTTGTGAGAATTTTGCGTTTCTCTGAAAACACCCAAACCCAGCCTCGGGGGACCCGCATCCCAAACTTAGTCCCAACACCCAGAAGCCATCCAAAATGTCATCCGTATCATCAGGGTGTCAATTCCACTAATGACATGTCAATCGGACGCTCTGGGTAGAAGATACAACAGCCTGAAGTCAAATAATAATAAAATATTATTATTTTATTCAAAGATTCGAGCTCCTAGACCACGATCACGAAACATAAAACTCACCAAACCACACAAAAGGGATTGACTTGTCTCCAGGGTTGAGTCTCCATAGATAGAACACAAAACTGATTTCTAAGGAGCAAGATATGGGGATTTTAAAACCCTCGTGTATTAAAAGAGGGCCCGACCGGCCTGGACCGGCCGGTCCGGCCAGCCGGGGCAGGCCTGCGGTGGCCGACCAGACTGCCAGCCCGCCCTGTCCAGCGGACCACCACGCTCTGCCGTGGACCATCGTTGGTTCGCCGATCCCGGTGCCACCACGCCGGTGTCACGACGACAGAACATCTCCAGACTGCCTGGGGCACCCCGGTGGTCCGTTTTCAGATCTGCAACCTCCTCCGCGACCCTTAGGACCCTATATTCCCTGCTACGACTACAAAATGAAGATATTAGAAGAAAAAATAGCTTCCTGGAAAAAATTAAAACCGCCTACCTCACGGGTGAAACTCTGAAGTATCAGGTGCAGAACGACGCCCACAATGCCATGAATCTCAATCCGCTGACGATCGGCGCAGAAAACGGACGGTTGCAGCTCGAATCGGCGAAGAACAGAGGGAGTGGGGAGGGTGTAATTCCACCTTCACATATGATGAAATGGAGGGGGGGAGGTGATTGACTTTTATTGTATTATTATTTTTTTAATAAAACTTCATTTAACACCCCAAAAACTCGACTCCGACTCGACACCCTATGCTGACCAGAAATTATGTCACTCCCATGGAAAACACGGTGTTCTGAATGCAATGACACACTTAGAACTACGATCAGAAATTCAGTTCAAGAGTTATTTGAACCGACGCTCGTAAATTAACATTTCCAATTATTTAGGAAAATTCCCATGTTGGCTTTTCTCCCAACAGGCTCGCGCCCGCAATGTTTACACTGCGCCTAGGGTAAACTGCAGACTCCGGACGCAACTGTGCCCTCATATTCTCGTTCTGAGCTACCATTTAAGAGATAACACACCTCTTCCATGTTCATAGTATAAAAATACATAATATGATTATGAAATTCATTTTGGGCACACCGGGCATTGTAATCGTGTGTCATCTTCGCGACTAGCTCTGGAATTATTCGTAGAAATATTCTAATGTCCGACAGGGCCAAAATGCGAGTCGAAAAAACCTCCATGTGGTAAACAACCAAAATAGTTCCTCTTACCATTATAAGTTTCACCACTCGATCTCCCAACTATTCTTAAACTCTCACTACCTAAATCCTCATTGTGTTTCCCTTCTGAAATAAGGTCCAAATTCCCTGACATAGCTACAATATTCAAAGAGACATTATTAACCTATGACATGATCTCTTGTCAAATCCCATCATGGATGTGTCTGTTTATAGCTTTCTCATCACCACTACTACTTGAATGAAGAATTAAAAGTTAGTGATGTTGGATGAATACCCCATCACTGACATAGATCCCTTGGTAAAAATCATAAAAATATCATCTTTACCCATCCTAATGGTATATGTATAGAATTGTTCAAATAAAATTTCATGGAAATAACTCCTGCCATTACATCAACCAATTGGGTCTTTAATAAATCATTCCACTATCACATTGGATGAACTCACAATTTATAATTCACCAAATTATATCTCCTCTTTGGAGGATTTTGTAATATATCAATAATTGATTGTATAGGCTCAATCTAAAATTCAACTACATCAAGTCCACCTTATCCAGTAAAATTTGGAGGGTGCTGCAGTTGCAAATCCACGACCACCTCAAACATAATTGGTATAACATGACCTATGTCTCATTCAATCATCATCATACAATAAAAAAACGAATTATCAAACATCTCTTATCTCACGTTATCTTGAATCACAAGGTTCTGTATCCCTACATCTTGAGGAACATTTTCAGTGACTTACTATGATCACCCCAATGAATCATGAAATTGTTGTTTCATATTCTTACAATACCAAGAAATTTTTTTAGAACACATACATATGAATTAAAAAAATACATTAAATAAGGATAACTAACATCCATAGAAATTCAATTTCATATACACAATTTCTAAAAGCATCGTCACACATAAAGCAGTACGCTCTTCCATCCCTACCACATTTCATGGATTACATGGGGTAAACCAACATACATTGTAAAATTTATTTCATTATTCACCTTTTTAAAACCATTTCCATATTTAAAATGTAATTCCTCCCTCTTAAAGAAATTACTCATTTCCCCAAATATTACAACCAACAATCTATTTCATTTACACTGTTTCAGTAAGAATTTTTTTCAACCAATCATTAATTTTTTTTATAAAACAATTTTCACTATATTTATTAGACATAATTTTCATAAACTTTTCAATTATGTGAAATTATTTATAATCTTTATGTCCCTTACACCCACCATGTGTGTATCTATCATGATTAATGTCACCTATATCCATAGGTGGTTAACCTGATGCATGAAGTAATGACCATATTTTCATTCCTCAATTATAAAATTATCATCAAACTGTCACATTACACAAAAAATGTATCACCCAATGTTGAAATATCATTATATTATAACAACTCATATCAAGATCAACAATTTCACCCATGGGAAGATGGGGTTTCCCTTCTAAATTGGTTAGATAGTCTCATGCACTAGCTTACTGCCAAGACTTGAAATTTTATACCCTCTCATCTCCCATCTAAAATTTAAAAGCATAGAAAATACCTAATTTGATAACACTTCATTACTTCCCCGACTCGGAAGACACTAACTGGTACCCCTACCCGAGTCGCCACATGACCTCTAGCACACCACCCCATATTCTTGGGGTTTTCAACAAGTTGCAATGGTCTAGTAGATCGTTTTGAGATATTATGCCTTATATATCAATGTATTCCAAAATAGGTAACAAATAAAATAAGGAAAAATAAAAAAATAACTAGAAACATTCATTAATAACAATTTTCCTATATATAGTATAAAACACATCCAAATACTGAATGCGTCATGTCATTCTAACTATGGAAAAAGTGACGAAAACCAAAAATAAAGACAAGAAGATATTTCCCAAAAATGGATCCTAACTTCAGGTCTGGATCCTCATCCATGAACATCCAAATCCCAACACAATCCCATAGCATAGGTACCTTTCCATTATCCTAAACACTAGACATAATATCTTCTTAGGGACCCAATGGATTCACAAGCATGGTGTTTGTAAAAATCAGTAGGCCGCCACTAATAGTGTCTAAGAAATATAATATCAAAATAGATTTTGCTTTTATGTACTAATTAAATTAAATGATAAACAAAATACAACTCGGGTTCTATTAGGTAACAATATTTAATTTATCCAATATTGTTATTTGGTTCATTGGGTAGGAATTTACATCATTTAAACAATAGCTTGTGCCTATCAAGTACCACACATAACGTATACGTGATGATCTCTATCTCATACAGAAATCCATTTCACAATCATTTGCATCACACTTAAATCAGAGCATCAGTCTTGGTAGTTTAATCCAATACAATCATTATGGCCTATTGCATCAGTTTGACTCCTTATATCATGAATTATAGGGGTGGGTCAGATCATAAGTCCAACTTGAACCATGGGAGGTGCATCATTCATGTATCCGAAAACACCAAGCCATGTAAACATTATTATTAATAATTTACCTCATATAATGTACCATAAGCCATCTTAAATTAATAAACATAATATTTACATCTCAATAATCATTCTACAGGTCAGTCAACATCAATCCATAACCCATTAGCATATTTACCATTTACGTAGCACAACCCATCTAATCAACATCCATTTTTTACATCAACCCATTTAATATATTCAACATTTCTTATAAATTATCCCACTTAATATATTAATCAACTTCCTATGAATTTTCCCATTTAACACATATATAATTTTATATTCCATAAAATACCTTATCCTTATGCTAATAACTAGACCAAACCCCCAATCCTACTCCTCTATGTAATAAAATACTATTAAATATGTTTAATATGGGTTTCAATTCATCTCAAAATAATATAAGGAATAACATCACAAAAATCAATGTTCTAAATTCCGACAGGCACTATGGGTGGCCCTAAATTGGTCTAATCAATCTCAACATATTCGATGGGGATTGTGAGTGGTTTAATTAATCATTTCGCCACATATTTCACCAAATATTAATAAAGCAGTCAAATTTACAATAAGCGGGAAGAAAGCACATGACCATGCAAGAACAAATCAACAAGAAAAATATCGGAAATTACTTGTAGAACACTTACATCAAATCCAGAGATTAATACATTATTGAACATTTCCATACATCAAGATTCATGATCCACATCAAGATCGAACCTATGATCAAATTAGATGAATTTTTCATGGCTCAATATAAATATTATTGAAACCAAAATCCTGAATCTAGAAATGAGAAATAAGGGGAGAGTTATAATTACATGGAGAATCAATCCACAACCAATAAGAATCCAAAAATCCTTGAATCGAAGGAGATTAACCCTTTAGAAAATTTTAGAGAATGAGTTCATCAATATTGATGTATGAGGAATTAATGGGGAGAAATCATGTGATAACATTAAAATCGTGATGGGATTGTATATTAAATTTATTAATTTTAATAGGAAATAGGGGTTTCCAAAACTATTGAAAATTATACACCAACAAATCTCCAAGAGGAGTTAATAAGCATTATTTCATGGGGTGTCCCACACAGTTTGATAAACCATTTTCAAATTGTGCGGAATGAATATGAGAATGGTTTCATAGTTTGGGTCTCACCTAACATGATTTTTCTTAACAATTTACCCCATTATAGATATCATGGATTGGTATCATAGTTAACCCTATGTATGTGACAACCATGAAACATGAACTGTATAGACCATTTTCCCCTTCTTTCACCACCTATATAAACCATACACCCCTGATCTTCCTCTTACACATGATTAGAATTTCATTAACTAAAATTCAAATAAATCCAAATTTTACACAAGGTCATACTTCTATAATGTTCAGGATCATAAATTATAATCCTTAAAAAATGGGTCAAACATAAAATGTTGAAATCTAGGAAGTTATTCAACTCACTAAACATACACTATACAATATGAAGACTATGAATCTTATACTAATGAATCCAAATGAATTTTTTGGAACCTTATTAATTTATTCTTTATCTTATGAAAATGTATATGGTTTTGGAAATTGATAGCTTTCCATAGTTTTATATTGAATTTTATATTCACATCAAATAACCACATAAATTGACAGAATCATATCATGGATTCCAAAAAATTTTCATGTACATTTAAAAAATAGAAAACACACTTTATAACCCTCTAATGTTTCTCAAACAAGGTTGATTAAAAATAAAGTACTTTGAAAATTACCTGTATAACTTCAATACTTGTCATATGATTATTTTCATCCATGATCAAATCTTTTGAGCAACCTCAAAATCATTCAACAATTCATGAAATATTATGATAACCATAAAATAACATCCTTTCAAACATGAAAGGTTTTTTCAAACATCACTATGAGAAAAAATGATGATTTTTAGGTAATTTAATTTCTAGATGATAATAAATTGTGATGAAATAGAGTATATGATACACCCATGAATTTATATATTCAATTCCCACCCATTTTCAATAACCACAATATAATATTAGGAAACTACTATGAAAAAAGAACACTCCCCCTTGTCAAATTAGTTATATATTTTATTATTTTGAAATGTGTTGTTCACACCTTCTCCCCCATTGATAAAATAATATAAATTCTTATGGTGTTATTTACACACATCCTAAAGTGGGTGGGAAAAGGCTCAATTAATATTTTTAGACCCAACATTTTGAAAATAACCCTTAAAAATTCCCTAATAAAGATATTTTTAATTTAATATTTCTTTGTGAAAATATATTCATATCTTATATGATCATTTTCAAATTTTATTGTGAATGGATATCATATTTCAATTTACATTTATTGTTTTATTTAACTGGATCTTTTGATTAATCAATGACACCTTGGTTATCATGTTCAATACTTAATAGAATCTTGATGTATACATTTATGTATACCATGTATATATATATATATATGAATACATAACAACTATGAGCTGGTCTATGTTATTGATATATACTTTACCTAAAATGTGAAAAATGAAAACTAAATTTACTACTTTTTATGTAAAATTAGTCAACTCATCCCAATAAAAAAATCATCCATTTTTTGTTGACTTCCTATCACTAAAATATTCTATGAAGTATTAATATGTGTATACCGAAAAAAGAAAATCATATCTTTTACTATATATATGACCACTATGTTGGGTTTCCTTAATATATCACAGTTTTCAGTTAGCTACCAATATATATGAGTCTTCAGTATCATTATGAAATATTTAGCATAAATTTAAAATAAAAATAATGTCAAACATCAATACAATTAGAAATATCATGCTTCAAATGATTCTATTAAAATATATCATGTTCTCACTAATTACAACATTTTATTTACTCTACATGGTAGTTGTTTCAATTAGTGTATATTTATTTACAATCATCCATTCCAAATTTCTTTAAAAATTCAATATATTATTTCTCTTAAGATAGAAAATATAGTTATCCTTCTATATATATTTATATTTATAAAATATATTTCATTTCACCTATAAATGACATCTCAAAATTCAATTTCTCATTATTCTAAAAATATTCATGAAGAGACTCTTTTCTACTAGAAAATATAATTTTATTAGTATAAAGAATTATAATTAGTTGTCTCATAGAAAAATTTAACACATATATGTTTCCATAAACCGTTCACCTGGAAAATTACTAATTTATCAAAAAGAAATATTAATTTGAAGAATATGATATATGATCCTACTTCAATTAATATCATGATTTCGTTAAACTATATATCATGATAAATTATTTTAATAAAATGAACCCTTTCCATTTATTTTGTGACAGATTCTTCTTCCATGTTTATATTTTGAAAGTGAAATTTCACATACATTTGATAAATCTATTAATGTATGTTTAATGAACTATTATGAAAATTCTAATGGATTCCCTGATTTTCAACGGTGAGAATGTTCTTTCAAAATATAATCATTTTCTTTTTTAGTAGTCTTTTTTAAAAAGACATTCTTTTTTCCTAATATATGACCATTATGATAAATATATTTAATAAAATTAAATGGTCCTATAAATATTTGTATTTTCATGAAATGAATAAATAAACAATATGGGGTTATTCTTAGATTGATCAAAATATTCATTATTTTAATTGATCCATTAATTATTACAATCTACAACAAATAAATTTTATTGATTAACTTTTGAGATAGTAATGGTATAGTTTTTCAATTCTAAAAAATCACAATGTTTGGAATAATGCCTCTTGATAGCTTATAAAATTTTATGAATAAATTTTTTTTCCCATTATCTAATTATTCAACTATTAATTTATGGAAATATCATTTTCTTTTTTTGTTATTGAATCATTATTTTCATGGGGTGTGGTTATGTTAAATTTTATTTTCCTATTATAGCATGGTGGCTATCCAGGTTTATCTCACTTGAAGAGATTCTTAGTTTAATAACTCACTTATTATAAATAAACTTATTAAATTATTTTTAATTGTTTTTATTAATTGTGGATATAATTAATATATATTTTTTATATTTAAAACAAATACATGAAAATCGTGTATTTAAACTAACCTAAAATCCAAAACCGAATGAGATAAATAGAAAAAAAAACCTTTTGTGTTATTTTTTTGTTAAATTATTATTCTCCATTAATATTTTGTTTTCATAATGAAACTTCAAACATGAAATATAAATTTTGGACTTCTATTATTAATTAAAAAAAATTATAAATCATTTAATGCCTAGGAAATATCAACTCCACATCCCCCTCAAATCATTGTTGATGACGCACCATGGTCAATGATGTTGCATATTCTAGGACCCTGCTCGATAGATGATGTTACATTCACTATTAGTTAAAACCCACCTTGTGATGATCTATGCAATTGAGACAGAGAAACATGATTTAAATAAAAGTATATAAATAAATTAAGTTTCATGTTAATGGTGCGAAGTCTAAAAATTAGTGATTCACCTCTGCATTCATGTCACTCATTTTACAGCAAACAAAAAAATAAACATTAACAGAAATTTAAGAACTCATTGAACACCCCTCGAGCCAAGAATTAGAGTCAGCATCTCATTTCCCTATGTAAGAGATCCCAATGGTGTGAGTGGGAATAAGGGAAGAATAAGAGAACAAGATGGGTGATATAATGAAAGAATCATTAATTTCAAATGAATGGATGTGACCAATAAATAGAATAAAAAATGGAAGAATTATGATGTCAGAGAGAGAGACATATAAAATAAAATAAAATAATGAAATAAAATGTAATAAATTTATAATTTATATTGAATTTTTAAATAATAAAAACAATTATTTGTATTAATATTTTTATGAAAGGAATAATTAAATGAAGAAGAATGAGATAATGAATGAAATAAAGAAAATAAATTAAAATAAGAATTCTAAAATAATATTTTTATAATAATAATAATAATTAGTATTCTTTTTAATTATTATTATTATAATTATAATTATAGAAGATGAATTTAATGAAATTAAGAAGAATAGAATAATGGTATACCAAAATTATAAAAAATTCATGAATTTTTTTAATTAAAAGAATGTAATATTAAAATTTGAAGATGAAAAATAGAAATAAATTTAAATAAAAAATTAACGAATAAGAACAATGAAGAGGATATGTGAATTTTAGTAGACTATAAAGAGATCTCCTTGGCAATGTTGAATGATGGATTTTCAAGGAGGAAAGTTTCTATTATATTGGAATGGTGGAGTGGCTCGGCCTAAATGACATTCAATGATCTCTCAAATTGGAAAAAATATAGGTGAATTTAAATCAACACATGACCAGTGTTGAATAATGATTTCAAACAGAATGAGTCTATATTTAAATTAGCATATAGAAATAGATTAATCATTCTTAAAAATAGAAGAATTCACACAGGATTCCTCGATAAGGTAGAAGTGGCAAGGGAACACCTAGTGAGAGAGAAGTAGTAGTTAGTGGATCTTGACCAGTGGTATAGAACGAGGTTCATCATAGGTTGTTCCACATGATAGGAAGAAGTAATGGAGGTGGCCAAGCTAGAGATAATAATAGTGCTTTGGTGACAGCTTGCATAACTCGATTCTCGGTATAGGTGGATAGGGGAGTGGTGAAGCAGCAGTGGTGAAGAGCGCTGCTAGGCATTGTGATCTTTGTCATCCTAGAGGTGCAGTAATGGGTGCTGGAGATGCGACTTTCGATGGTTCATGACCATGGTGTGGGTGGTTTTCATGGAAAATGAGGCGGTTAGAGGAAAAAAGTATTGTATGCAAGGGGTGGTGACATGTGGAGAGCTACAATCAATGCATGGGGTATCAGCGAGCATCCAGCCATGGTGCCTACATGGGGTCCGAGAGAGATTCTACACATGCATGGGGGGTAACGAGTGGTGAGCAGTGGTGCATGCATGGGATGATGGTGAGCGTAGAGTAGGGGTTCATGCATAGGGAGGTAGTAAGAGATAGATCATGCATGGGGTTGCAATGAGAGGCAGTGCAGGCATGGGGTGGAGAAAATTAGTGAGTGGTGGGGAATGTATGGTCTGGTATCGAGTGGCGAGTGACGGTGCAAGCAGTGGTTGGCGATAAGCTACTGCACAATTTTTAACAAAAGAATCATTAAAATAGATAAAAAAATTACAAATCATAATCAATATGTCATCAAAATATAAAAAATAAATTCCAAATATAAATCCAATTTATTTTTACTCTTAGTAATATAATTGTTTTCATAATATCATAAATTTAATCATTTAATTTAATAATTGAAATTCAAGTGTTTTAACATTGAAAGTCACCATAAAATGATTTTATATTTTTATAAACAATTTCCCATTTATTTGGTATTTCAAATACACCCACATAAAATATATAGATTTCCTCATGCCTAAAATCACACTAAGAAGTTAATGTGGGAACTCGTGATTATAAATATTCAATTTTCAAGGTAATAAAATCATCTGACAATCATTTTTACATAAAACTATAACAACTAACATAAAATATCAACTAAATTTCCAATTTTTCAAAGAAATAGTAAATTCATTTATATTACTTTTCTCTGTTAAAAAATCATGGATCTCCTCCTCTCATTTATTCTATATCCTCAATTCAAAATTATTGGAAAATCAAATCAGGGTTTAACTCACATGAGTATTTTCAATTATATCTCATTATAAAATTCAAGTATATTTATTCTTATATCATGAGAACATTCTCTTTATCCATATACTTCTAAATGAACTAATTCCTAATATTTGTAAATATAAAATATGCATAAAATCATGATTGATTTCAATAATGGTTCTAATGTATCTAAAGCTAATGGTTGGTTGGATTTGATTGTGTAAAAAATGTTTTCCATAAGAAGGATGTCTATCTCTTTAGTAAAATGAAACATATTCATAGTAAAAGCATAATGGAATTCGCCCCTTCAATTTATATTAACTAAAAACATCCCCAAAAGTCCAATGTAAGGATTATAATCTGTTTAAGCTTTATTATTTACTTTTTCACTACCTCGAATTATTTTTTACATTATTTTTTTTATCAAATAACCATTCCATTTTTTAATGTTATGATTATAATTTATATTATATCCACCACATAAGAATGTATGATAAAAAATCATATGTTTGGTATTGATGATTTTTTGGATTACTAAAATGTAAAACCTTTTTATCAATTTTTTCATTTATTCATTTTTATTTTTTTATATTCATTATGGGAAAAAAATAAAATACAATTATTCATTCAGTGGAATTTTAAAATTATCACAATAAGAATGCTGAAATTCTTCCTTACAATCTAATTCACCCTATTTTCCAAGATTCCCATCAACCCTACACTTAAATAATAAAATATATTGAAAATACTATGAGAATGGTAGGAATGGATAAAATGGATTTAAATATGGATCATTTCCTTAAAGGTCATGCATTGTTTCTAAGGGATAAATAAGGATTGATTTAAAGGTGTAATTTTATGCATATTTGTATTTTCAAATTATTCATCAAATATTTTCAATTTTTTCAACAGTCATAGATTTAAAAAGTTCACATTAATGTTATAGTAAGTGGCATGTCCCCTGATCACTCATGAAATATGATCAAGAATATAATCATATGTTATTTGTTTAGAAATCATAACAAGAATGGGACATATGATTTAGTATAATCACTCATGTCATGGTTAATAATAAAAATATAAATTCGCATGAATTTAGGAAATTTCAAAACTTAAAAATTTGTTTGGATTGTAGGAATCAATTAATTTATGTAAATCATTAGTCATCATTATAATATCCATTTTCTAAGAAAAAATTTAATTCTACATTTTACTCAATAAATATTAATAACATTGAAAAATAATACATTGAATCATAGTATTCTTAAGACAGTCGTGTATCAATGATTAGTCATGTAGAAAAATTAATTCAAGCATGGGCATGTGAATTTATAATTAAAAAACAGAAAAGGTTTCCAGATAAAATAAGTCGATTGTAAACGATAATTCAAAAATTTGAACTCCATTTCTAGTGAAATCATGGTCCAATATTCAAAATTCACTATCGAGACTGCCTTTTAACATTTATGATCTTCCAATAGAGAATTACACAATTACGCAGAAGGATCATGTTATTTACGATAAAAAAAATATAAGGAGTAATCTTCATGAAGGACAACCTCTAAAAAATGAATTTAAAATCAACATTACTAGAAAGAAATTGATTGGGACAAGTCATTGTATAATCCCTCTATGGGATGTTAATTTTTACTACCTATAGAGGGAAATATATGATATTTTAAAATGTTTTTTGGTGAATGAAGCATAATTTATTTGAACCACTACTTTTTTCTTTTACTATTTTGTTCTTTATCTTCAGTCTTTAGGAATGATCCATCGATAGAGTACACTTGACCCACCCTTAACAAATAGTTACCTCATTCATGTTAGGTTAAGGATAATGTTTGGATCATTCTATTTATTCATTAGAACTTTTTATACTTTTTCATGTCTTGGCTTTACATGGGGTACAAGAGTGGAATGATAAAAGGGGAAGTAAACATGCATATTTATACGAAAAAATTTTAATTTTTAAAATGAATTTTTTCCATTTCATAAAATCATTCTATTTAATGGTTTCCTCCCACTCCGTAACATGGATCTCTTCATAACCGGGTCGTCAAATGTATTTTCATAAAAACTAGGGAGAACCATGTTTTCCTCAATAAGGGCACATCCAGGTTCTTCTTCATCCTCCAGGGTATCATGTGAGTTTTATTAGTTTTAAATAAAAAATTACTTATTGGGATACATAAATTATTTCTATAAAATCATAAGATAAAGAGTTTAAATAATGGTCACATACCTATGTTAGTTTGGGATCAATCAATGCTTCAATAGTGAGTGCCTCTGGGAATTTGATTGTGGAATTTGAAGGTATTTAGTTGGGATCCTACACCTCATGGTAGAAATGAAATTATTGGATTCCCACATGAAAATCAGTAAAGGATAGTGTCGCCTTTTTCTTGGAATCTTCATGTGATATATTTGGCTCAAATTCTAGTACATTTTTAGTTTCTTTGGGCTCTGATGGTTCTTGGACATATATATAGTTATCCAATTTATTTTCCCTTTTACATTATTCACTATATCTTAACGATATTGAATATCTTATTTCATATTGTGTTTTTCAACTATCAAATTAAAATATTTGTGTAGATCTTATTCACAATTGTTGGGAGGAATTGGGGATCATGTTTCTTATGTATCGACCACATCATGATAAAACTATAGGAATTACTACTATAATTAAGCTAGTTATCTGGTCAATCCATCTACAACTTTTTTCTCAAGGTTCTCTTTGATCTCCTGGATATGGTCCCGAAATTTATTCTCTATCCAAATTTGGGACTGGTTTACGATGATCCCCCTATCCCATAATATAACACAATTTTCTAAAAACCATGGTTCTTAAAATACTAGTTCTTTCACATGAGAGTATTTCATATTCCACTAATTGTAAAAAAAATCAAATCCAAATTTCATAGAATAATTTTTTAATTTTTTTTTAAATGAAATAATAAAAATCAATATAAATGTGAAAATAAAGAAATATAATCAAATATATGATTGGATCCCTAGAAAATATACTCATTTTGATGCACATCAATCATGGGGGTGTGTTCAATAGAAGATGTATATTCCTAGTGTAGTATAGTGGATGACTAGGTTCATCTCATTTGAGAAGATTCTCAGTTTGTTCAATTAATTATTCTAAATCACCTAAAGTAATTATTTTTAGTGTTTTGATTAATTTATGAAATCAATAATAAATATTTATTGGTTATTAAATTTCAATACAATTCCATAAATAATTAAAATTCAAACTAACATACAATCCTAAATTGAATGGGTTAACAAGAGAATGAATTTTGTTTTGGGTTTAGTTTTTGGATTATATTATTATGATACATTATTCATTTGATTTCATATTGATAATTAAACACAGGAAATATCATGTTTAAACTACTACTATTTATTTAAAAATTGTGTAAATATTTTAATTCCTATAATATCTCAATTCCACTACCTCCTCTAATCAAGGTTTTTGACTCACCTGGGTCTAGGAAGATCTAAATTCTAGGAAATAGATCAGTCAATTTTGTTCCATAAATTGTATAGTTCAACTCTATTGTGTAAAAAAATATCCAATGGATAGAAGGAAAAGTGATGTCATTAAATGAATTGAAATAAATTGAGTTGCACGTCCTTGGTTAGAAGTCAAAATGTCAGAGACATATTCTTTGTTATTCCAATCACTCAATTCACTACAAACATAAAAATAAACCATATAGAAAACATACGAGTACCATGAAATCCCCCAAGGACAATCCTCGGAATCAACCTCTTCATTACGAGAGTAAGAGATGAGAATGGTGGATGTGGGAAAAATAAAATAATAAGAGTGGTAGAATTAGAGAAATAATAATTTGAGATGTATGGAGGTGAGAGATAAAAGAATAAGAATAAATATTGATGATTGGGGATGATAGAGAGAGAGATAGATGATATAAAATTAAATAAGAAAATAATATAAAATTTTAATTTATTATGATTTTTTAAATAATAATAAAAATGATAAAAATAATTAAGAAATTAATGTTTAATTGAAGAATAAGAAGATAAAAAAAGATAAATACAATAATATTAAAATAATAATTTAAAACCGATATTTATAATAATAATAATAATTATATATTTCATTATAATTATTATCATTAATAAAGAAGATGGATTAAAAAAATATAGGAAGGTTAAAAATTTAGCAGATAAAATTATACCAAAATGAATGAATTTTATTTAGTTAAGATAAATTACAATTACAATTTAAATTGAAAACTGAATAAAATTTAAATAAAATTAGAATAATAAAATCCAAAGAAGAGGAAAAGGGGAGAAGAGAAGAGCATATCAACAACCATCTTAGATACCACTATAGTGGAGTATCCTAATGGTTTTCAAGGAGGAAATTCTATTTTATATAGGAAAGGAGGTGTGTCTTCTCCATAATGGAGCTCAAAGATCACAAAAAATTCGGAGAAAATTATATGCAATTTAAATCACACCAAGACCCATGGTGAATAAATATTTATACATGGAATTAATTAAGATTAAAATCACTATATAGAAATGAGTTAATAATTATTCAATGAGGAAGAATTCACATAGTCATCCTCGATGAGGTGGTATCAGTATGCATGTTGCCAATGGGCGAGTAGAAGTGAATAGTGGATCTCAAGAAGTAGTGGAGAATGAGGTTAAAAATGGGATGTTACTCTTTTTATGTGAGAGTAATGGAGGTGTCTAGGGTATGGAAAATAGTACTTAATTAGTGACTGCATGGATGCATCGATGCTCGATGGAGGAAGAGTGCATATGGGTGTAGCGTTAGTGGTGATAGGAGGTTCCTGAAATGGTGATAAATGATAACATAGAGGTTCGACCATAGAGGAATGGGAAGCGGTGCTTGATGGTTCATAGTCATGATGGAGGTGGTTTTCATTGCAGCAAGAGGTAGTGAGGGGGAGCTACAATGCATGGTTGGGGTCGCAGTGAGTGGTAGTAAATTAATGGGGTGTTGATGAGTAGTTGGCGGTGTTGAATTCCAGGGGTTCCAGTTAGTGGAAATAGGTGATTCATGAATGTTGTGGTAGTGATCGGCAAGAGGTGGTGCGTGTATGGGGTGGAAATATGTGGCAGTGCATGCATGTGGTGGCAGCGATCAATGTGTGGTGGTTTATTCATGGGGTGATAGAGACTAGCATTACATGTTTGGGTGGAGACGAGCGACAATTGATAGTGCATTAATGGGGTGGCGGTTAGTGTGGAGTTGAGCGACGATCAAGGGGTGCATGCATGGGGTGTTGGGGAGTGTCATGTGATGGTGAATGCATGGGGTATTGGTGAGATACTGGCCTATATTTAACACCAATATTATTAAATTAGTTATAAAAATTCCAAATCATATTCCATATGTCATAAAAATATCAAAAATAAATTCCAAATATAACCTAAATCTTTTTACACTTCTTAAAATAATTTTTAATCCTTTCATCATAAATTCAAAAATTTAATTATATCATTGAAAATAAAGGGTTTTATCATTTGAAATCACCAAAAAAAGATTAATATTTAAAAAAATCATATTATTTAGATCTATCAGTTATATATGAGTCAACATGAACCAAATTATTCTTCTTTATAGATAAATATTAACATGTTTTTTTAGGAATATATATGCCACTTGTTTCAATATTTTATCCAATTATATTATACATAACATCCATATTGGATTTAATTTTAACAATTTTCACATTTAAATGAATGATGATATTGTGAAACCATTTGTTCAAGTAGTTTTTACCATAATGATAGGATAGGTATCCAATGAGTACTCATTTATAATTTTTTTCTTCAACCTTTCCTAGATTAGTTTTTAGATTATCATGCATCATGGGATTCCAATGATTTTAAAGTAATAAAATATTGGATTTCATTCCATATACATCTCATAGAATGATGGTTTTATCTTTGGTCCCAGTAACCATCTTTTATATATGTGGATAGTTGTGCAAAAAAAAATTACCTCTAGAATTATTTAGTCAGTTTTTACTCAATTAACATTATCAAACGCATGATAAGAATACTTATATAATTCCTATCATATACTCCACTATGTTATTTAGTATAGGAAACATAAAATTTTATCACGATTCCATGATTATATATATAATTTTTTAAATCATTAATATTGTATTACCAACCATTATTTGATCTCAGATTCACAATGAAGAACTCTAACCCTTTCTCATCGTGTCGTCTAATAATTTTCAACATGTAAATATATTCATATTCAGGTTTAATTAAGATAATTATTGTCATTTGAGTATTATCAAAAAATGGATGTAATTAATTACCCATCACCATTAAAATATTGATGTGTCATAGGGCTACCTATATTATAATTTATGAGTTTTCTTATAGTGAAGAGAGAATATCTACTTTATAATGGGTTTCATATAACATATTCCCCATTTGGAATGCATTCAAATGAATCTATTTATTTAATATAATCTTGGTTGTAACAACACATGAAAAATTTATCTATAATAATCCATGAACTTGATGCATTTTGTGAACGGTTTACATTACATATAATTTGATCATGGCATGTGTGGGAAAATATCACATTTCTAATAAAAGATTGATGTGTTATTTGATGAATATGACGTTCAGGTATTTATAACATGTAATGGGATTAAATTTTATTTAAATATTAAGAGTTTTGTTTTAAGAAGGTTTATTATATGATTTTAATTTTATGAAACTTCTATGTATCCTTCATCGACTAGAAGCTTACCCAAGGTGATTTTGGGTATCTCCTTCCCCTTCGGATCACATAATTCAGTGTTTGATCACCATTATGGTCAGATTATTTCTTTATGGGTATGTAATTCCTATTTTTATTCTTTGTTATTGGTTATGTCTATGGGTTGGTTGAATATATATAATCAGAAATTGTTTTATGTCGATACTTTTCATTTTCGTGGGGTTAACTGTCTTTGCATGGTCATTCTCATGGTTTCTAATCACTATTGTTTAAATAAACTAATATTCTACCATGTAGAGTAAAGTGTTTCAATAAAACATGTTAAATTGATGTATTTCTTGTTGTTATTGATATATTCCATTAGGTTATTATTTTATTTGATCTTATATACTATTTCAAATGATTTCTTATAAATAAAAATGTTTTTAAAAGAGGGTTTTTCATTAAAATGGATTAAATTGATTTGGAAATGGGTCTTCGAACACTGAAATGGATCAAATTGGTGTTAAAAATATTTTATAAAATTTTGAACTTGGTTGTGAAAATTTATTAGACAATTTCACATTGGGATCATTGTGTTGATAAGGAAAAAGACATGAGTTTTCTATGTGTGTGTTACACCAATAAGAGGTAACATTTAGTTATATCAACTGGTAGGACTAAATATCATCTGGATATATTTTATTCTTATTTATTATTTTTATTTTCTCATATATATTTTTTATATCCTAAATCCTAATACAAGGTTCATTATCATTTTTCATTTATGGTTATTTATCACATGTTTTTTTATATCATGAATTTTAACTCAAAGATTTTTATATGAGGGTTTATCACATACCATCACAATATAAGTTATTTCATGGATACTTTTTTCCTATATACTTCTTGATTCATGGATATGATTTCTTATTTTCATCACATATATATTTCATTTTTCCAATTTTAATTTATGATAGGGGTTTTTTGCAAATGAATTGATGAAAACAAGAAAATAATTTACAAATGGGTTTGAATTATGAAAACTCTTTGAGAAACTATTTTCATAAATCATTAAATATTGAAATTTTAATATTAGAATATTTATAAAAAAGGCGGTGATATCATATTGGGATTTATAAGAAACACTTTTTATGAATTTTATATTTTGTAGATGTAGAATTATAGGATTCAGGTAGAGGTAAGAACATCCTGTAGTATGTTGGATTTTCTTATTGATGTTACATTCTGGTTAGGTTGTCCAAGAAGATACTATTGGTCACCTTGGTATATGTCATACTTTTTAGGTACGTTTATTTTGGATTGGATTTTATTTCACAGGGTACCTTATTTATTTCCTATTTGTTCTTGTGTTTTATGTATTATTTTTTTATGTTCCAGACTGGATGTGGATATCCTATTTTACCCATATGATGTGAAATTCTAGTTTGTGTAGATTTTATCATTGATCATGGTTGAGTAGTTACATTGAGATGGTCTCTTACCACATTATATATATAAATTTTACTACATTTAATATGTTAATGTTGGAAAATTTTTTAATTCCTTATATTACTCACATTTTTGACACAAGTATCTCGAATTTGTCGGGTCATCAATTTGGAAAAAATTTAACTATATTATTCATATTTTTAATGAAATATTCCATAGACAATATTATTTAT
Organism: Viscum album; assembly: GCA_963277665.1. NCBI lineage: Eukaryota > Viridiplantae > Streptophyta > Magnoliopsida > Santalales > Viscaceae > Viscum > Viscum album. Next base: position 772,802,633 of record OY728141.1, read on the forward strand.
TAATCACATGTTATTATTGATGAAATGATTATTATTATTATCGTCACACAATTATTTCACACTAAGAAGAATAAATTATAGACCTTCCATATGATTTGAATTTATGTGTTTGATCCATTTTTAATCAATCATGCTAGTTACAAAATATATAATTCACATAGAACTATCATTCCAAAATTACACTACAACACTATAATCAGATTTTTTTTTCAAAAAAAATATAAATCCATAATTTTTTGAGGGACAACCCCTATCATAAATCCTTGGAATTCCATTCATTCATGCATTCAAGGCCACTTCAACATTATATAATCATTACCTCTTATCTATATTGTAAATCAATCTCCCCTTTTCATTGTTGGAATATATTCTAGGAATCTATTTCATATATTCTGCATCATAATGAATGTTTTGGTTATATACACCATAAATTTCATCAAAACACTCTTATATGCTTTGTGTGGACTGATTCGACGCATTTCTTCTCATTATTAATTTTATTTTTTATTCTCTTCAAATAATTTCAACACTTATCACAATTTTTCTTCATAACCATGTTATATAATGACTATACTTGAATGGGTAATATTTTTGAATAAATATTCCCCAAATAAATAATATCAATTTTTTTACGGTATTCAATAATAATATACATTCTATCTTAAATTTTTTTCTACTACATAACAAACTGTTTTTTTATTTCACCATTGGAATATGATTTTATTGTGTATTTATTCTCTTAAATATAAATGAATGTGGGTATTAATTCTTCAATATTACTCCAAAATTTAAATATTTTAGAACGTAATGTTTAATTATTAGTAAAAAAAATTCATTGAGATTTGTTACGTTCAAATTTTACATGATCCTTTGAGATAAAATTTTTAACTAGTTTTGATGTCTCATCATTAACATTAATTGATCTATTATAATCATATATTATATTATTCAATTCTTTTTCTGATTTAATATGTTTAGATTGTGTCTTTAAAAAAAATTTCTTCACAGATTGAGTTTATCTTCTATATTTTTTACTATGATACTATTCATTGAAAATTACAGATTGAAATTTTTATTTTATTAATAAATTTAACATCATTCATAATAATATCATCTATAGATTCATTTTTTATATTATTTATTAATTTTTTTCAATTATTAAAAATAATATTATGCTGAAATTGTGCTTTTAATTCTATGTTTTAGCATGTTTCCTATATAACTTGTCTTCATTCATTCTTTAACACTATATGATTATTCATAACATTTCTCTATACGAGACATTATATTTGTGAAATTTTAAATACTTTTAACATCAACATAGATACATGAATACATTTCATTCTCATAAACCTTACTCAATAGACTTCTTATTCTCTTTCTGAGAGACATTTTTATTTTTCACGCCATTTTTTGACCATTTTTGATGTTCTATTACCCGCATTATTTTTATAAGTATTCTTATATTTTTTGTCAGATTAAATCCCAAATTTATTCACTTTTGATATTTTGTAGATATATTTTCAATCAAGCACATTAGACCCATTTTATTGGAAATTTTCTTGTGTAAATTCCATTAATTTTCCTAGTACTCTTAGATAAAATAGATGATATTCTCTTATAAAAGTCTGAATTTTTTAAATTTTTCATTAGAATCACATCAGACATTAACTTCATATTCATTTGTATTAATGTTTACATTGATTAAAAGCCATCCCTTCATGATATTTCTTTTTTAATGATTGAAACATTATTTTTACAAAATATATGAATATATTATGATGTTCTTGAAGTGTAAGATCATATCAATGATCTATTGATAAAATCATAGGTTAAAATCAAAATATAAATTTTGACATCTTCCTCATCATAAATTTTTAATAGTATAGATTTTCAACATTACATCTAATATTACTAACTTTCTCATTTGATATTATAAATTATAAATCCCCGGGTTCCTCTACACCAATAATAATGTCATTAATAACTTAATATTTATTTTTTATTACAATATAAAAAGGAAAAATAAATCTCTAAAAAGTGAAATATGTATGGATGTAACCTACATGGGCATGTAGTATTATAGATAAGGGGAATTTTTGTTATAAATTTAAGAATTTTTTTGGAAACGACCCAATACGAAAATCATAAAAATCCCAGTGGAATAGTCACCTCCACTTCACAGGTTGTCTGTAGAGATGTTTTCCTCTCTTCATCCATGTAGAAAATTGATACTCTGGATACTATTGCTCATGCATTTGAAAATTAGAAAATAAGGATTCCCTTAGAATTACTCTTCAAATATGGTTATTCTGACATAATAATTTCTCTCTTCATCATTGAAATTCCATTCCTAACTACTTTCTCAATTTTCTTTAATTGATTTTATTTTTAAGTCCCATTAAATTAGTTAAGACCTTAAATTATAATGAGATTATAATTTCATTTATGGAATTACAATCAATTTTTATATTCTTTTTATCACAAACTATAGTAAATCACTTCTTGTAATTAACGATAACACAAAAGTTTAAACATCAATAACTTAAAGGAAAATCGTGGAAAATTGAATTACATCATACTCATATGACCATGGATATAATTTATATTGATGAGTTAAAACCCTATACTTTTAAAATATTCAATATTATTCATCCTTATAAGATGTATATTAGATATATAGAATATATATTCTTTAATAACGATTGATTTTCCCAATGAATTGGTTCACCTCCAGGGGATACTGTGGGTCGGGGTATGGATGTTGAATAAATGGTGAAAGAATTATTAATTTTATTTAGCTTGAAATATACCTCTATAATCCGTTGGGATTAAATAATCCAAAATATTCCTCCGAATATTAATTTAATGATTATAGAAATATAGACAAATATAGAACACATATTTGTTATAATGTTTATCATTAGTATAGGTACCCACTCTTATTACATTTGGCTGGTATCAAAATGTACAGAGGTCAAAATAACAATGAATCAGTTATCAAAAATGGGTGGTGAGGTATCATCATCTCCCTTTGGGTGTCCTCCAATTATAAAAGACCTTAAACCAGTTTTATGTAGCTTCCTATGAGTTAGTGTATAAAAAATTGAATAAGAAATACCAATTCAGAATTTTTGGTACCATAGTATCCAACGATATCCATACCCTAGAACCTTCAAGAGACATAGTAATATTTATATGAATACCTCTTCAAAAACATTTTCCATTTTAAAATTCCTTATAAGTAGATTAATCAGCATTTCTATTTTCCTATAAAAACACATAAATCATCTTCTAAACCATCTACAAAAACCATTTTACTGTATTCTAGGGGTCTTTATTGTTTTTATTTTTCCTCATGTATTAGATCTAAGAATTATTTTTATTAATAATTATAAATTTAGTTATGAGTCCCATATATTCTCTCTACAATTACTCGACTCGTCATATATTCACAATATTTGAAAATATATTTTTTTTAAACTATTTTACTATCACATTACATCAATGGGTTTGTAAAATTTGAGTGGTAAATAATATACTCAATTCATTTACTCAAAAAAACATTAATATGTTTGTATTAACACAATCAATGAGTAATCTATTCATTGTGTACCAACCATCTACACTACAATTTCATAAATTGTATTATTCTATTTTTGAATAATATCAGTTAGAGATAAAATACTTGATAACAAAAATAAATTCAATCACAATTCTAAAAAATAAAAAAACATGTATTTAATTATATTGTAAATACCTTTTGGGGATATACCCTTCATTCCACTGGAATATCCATGGTTGACATCCCCTTCATCCTGCTCATGGAATACATGAATTCATTATGTTGTAGTATCTATTCAGAACTTATCATGTTAATAATTATCTACATGATATATTAAATTGAATAAAAAAATTATTTTCATGTTATTAGTAAACTGAAATAAAACATAACATCATGACATAGTGAATTCGGAATCACCTTACGAAAAATCCATTTTCATTAAATTGGTGACAATTTAATATTCATAAATATGTTTTCATCACCATGTAATTTTGTTATTCATTCTATTCAGATCAAAAACTCATAAAATATATAGATTATAAATCTTAATTGTGATGTTTTAATCCCTTAAGATAAACATTGACATTAATTATTTTAATTAGAAAACATAATCCTAAAAATTTTATCAAATATTGGATATTTTTTGAACACGGTGAATTGGTCAACTCTCCATTCATCAACCTTACAACATAGAAATTTTTTATTATTTACCATATGATATTTTTTTCTCAAAACTATAAAGTAAATCTAAAACAAAAAACATTTCATGTTTTTTTCTTGAATATAATAAAAATTTCCAACCCTATAAAATTTTATTCCATGGATTCATTCTACTATACAATGTTGAACTACACATATTGATGTACCAAAACAATTTATATTTAAAATATATGTTCTTTAGGGAACAATATAATTAAAATATAAACCATAAAATATACATGGTTATTAGGATCTACTCGTATTTTAAAAAATCTTCTGAGGATTTTATATTTACATTGTATCTTAACAGAATATCATGAAATCATCTATAAGCCAATCAAATCCAATATAAGATATTTAAAAAAATATAATATTTACCCAATATCCTCCATTGATTATCATACATTACTGTGAAATAAAATTAATCCTCAAAAAAATTCCCTATGGAACATTAAGTATTGGAATAATCCATCGATGTATACCTTCCCCTAGATTAGTTATTTGTGATGTTCAAGGCAAACCAATTGTATAATATGGTCTTAATATTCATCTCCCCTATGTACACCATCATATTTTTAGTATTAACTAGGAGGTACTAATGAGTATAAGAGGTCATGAAATCATCTATGCATCCCCTCATATTCCTATTATATGAAATCGTCGGGAAGAAAATATTGGTGATGAGATATTAGATCCAACTCCGAAAATAATCTAAATTTACGAGACTCTATAATAATTCATTAAAAGAAACCAAATCCAGTTGAGAATGATTCCTCGGGGCCCCAGATTTGGAAAATTGGGTAAAACATTCCAAACATGAATGTATTGGGTTAACCTATTCTATTATGGTAAAGTATGTAGTTTATTTATATATGATATAGAGAAAATTCTCAATATTTAATAGATTAATAATCCGTAACAAGATAAGATAAATATCCCTACAAAATACATCACCTAAAAAATATTTCTCAAAGAGACCATAAAATAGTGTATTTCCTCCAATGAATTGATGGAAAAGTGGTACATCAGAAAATATTGTAACTAAGATACACATAAGAACATGTCACATGCTTCTCTACCACTAGTAATGATAATGTTGATATTGGGGATTGGTAAAATGATTTCGACTATGGAATAAAAAATTTCACAATTGGATAGGATGAATGTTGATCATATGAGACCATGGGATAATTTAATCCTTTGGGAATCATCCAAAATCCTACTTAAATATTATATTATCTCTTAGAATTTCATCATCTCTGCTACATTCAAAATAATAATGGAGGTAGTACCACCATCACCAGGAGAATCATGATCTAGTATCAGTGAAAACTCCAATTGAAACCCTCATGTTTTTCATAAACATATATTTTGGAAGAGTTTGAAAGACTAAATTATTATGTATGAATACACTAATAATGAACAATAATTATACACAATCAATTCATTAGGGTTAGTGGACCACTATTAAAATCATAAAAGTGAATCATATCTATCTAATAATCTAGGAACTCACTAGTGATGAACTAGGGTGAATTTTTAATCCCCAACGATAAGAATAATCTCACGTATAATATCTCTTAAAATAATATCTATGTTATTGAGACTATAAGAGAAAAATTGATTCAATCTCTATATGAAAATATATATATATATAAATTTATTTCTGTATTTCTTGATAGCCCACATGATTTTTCGATAATTTTTCATAACCCTGGGTATCCAATTATCAACAAACAACCTCATATTTTCCAACAGAACATATATAGATTCCAAAAAGGCACCATCTCCATAACAAATTGTTCCCTCCACATTCCATATCACTGAGTGTCCCTGAATAATAATGGATACTCCACAAGGTAGAAGTAAGACGAATCCTTTCCCACAATTGATTCCAAACCCAACTCTCAAACCTAGACATGTTTCTTCTATCAAATGCACTATATGAGTCCCATATTGAGGCCCTGAAGATCTCTCTATAGTTTGAGATTGATGTGGAATCTATAGAAGTATATCATGCAGAGGAAGGTTAGAAGGGATAATTTCTAGATACTATCAACTTCTTTCAAAAATATGTTTGTGGAATCATCAAATGAAATACACACCATCCATACATAATATATAAGATCAATGAAATTGATATCATCCAATTATAAGCTAAAAACAGCTTTGAGTGAAATATTAACTCAACTATGATTCTTCACATGATGGTGGTATATTTAGATAGATATAACCCTATAAAACATGTAAATTTAGGTATATTATAAGAGTGATTAGAAACTACTCAAAAGGACTCAAATGATATGCTAGTTTTGTATTTTGGTATCGAATATTGATTTTACGGATGTCTCAAAAGACCCTACCTTCAATGAATTACTAGAAAATCCTTAGATTCCCCTCCAAATTTATATAGCTGTACCAAATTTTTAGAACCTCATGTCCACCATATAATTATTTATGGGTGTTCTCCATATTGTTTCCACTCTATTTAACTCTATTAAAACATAAATCAATAATACATGTTAATTAAAAAGGGCTTAATAGAAACCAAAATTTAATGGAATTCTGTTTGTTAATGCTCTAAATTATTTTATATATGTAACACCGTGATATGTTGTGAAATATATATTTTCAACTAAATATAATGTTTTTTATATTTTTTATTACATGCAATATCTAGCATAAAAAATTTAAATACTATTAAAAAAATTATTCTTTAATATGATAATTATCACACTATTACTGGAATAGTGGATATGAATATGAATAACTAGATAATGAAAATATATTTTTTACACATTTTAATAAAATAAATTCATTGGTGACCTATTAATTTGAAATTCAATCTAAAACTATTTGAAAATTAAAGAATCCTTCTTCTGGAAAACTATTTTGATGAAAAATATGCATTTTACCCTAGTAAATTTAATAAAACCAATTTCTAGAAAAAAATTAAATAATTTCTATATTATATATTTTAAAAAACACATTCATCTAAAATTATTAAAAATACGATAAAATAATAAATAAATTTTTTTTAGTAAAACTATATTTTTCTGAAAAGTTGTATTATCGCCTTCTGCACCATTATTTTATAAATAAAATTTTAATATTTTAGTAAATTTATTTTAAAAAATAAGAACAATGTTTTATTCTATATTTCAAAATATTATTATCATGAATTTTTTAAAATTACCTAAATTTTGAAATTTTTAATGAATAGAGAAGCATATTTATTTTTATTGAAAATTTTATTTTATTAAATGAATTTATTGGGTAAATTTAATTTTAAAATCAATGTAGATGTAAAATTACTGTAATATTATATATTTAATTCAAATTTAATTTATTTTAATTAATTTAATATGAAATTATGATAAAAAAATTTTCATCTTTTGAAACATTTCTCTTTGGAAAAATGTTTTTCACCCCGAATACGAGATTGATGATAAATTAAAATTTTCCAATTAGTTGAATGGACTTTAGAAAATTATATTTATTGTTTTTATATAGAATAATTTATATTTTCTTATGTTTTAATTTTTTTTCCAATTTGAATAGAGAATGAATTAAAAATTAATTACTATAGTTAAGGTGAAAATGTGATTCTCAGGGGTTAATGTAAAATTATATGGGATATTATTACCAAGAAACATTTAAAAACCCCCATTTTATGTATATATTTAATCCTCATATCCTTTAAGGTTCATTAATGGACCATTTTTGGGCTTTGCTACAAGTAAAAAATGATAGTTCACCTTTTTATTGTTTAAATTTACTTGTGTTCCCCTAACCTCTCATATAAAATAAACGCCTCTATTATCCTATAAAAACATAAAATACCATTTGATCTGAAAATAAATTAAAAAAACTTAATTACTTCCCTCAACGATTCCTAGGAGCTTTAATTTGGTCAGACATTCTTCTTAAGAATACTTTTCTTAGAAAACAAAAGAACTTTTTTGAAGAAGAGGAAACGTCCCAAACCGATCATTTTTGGTTATTTCTACCTAAAACTCTTAATATTATAATTAAACTATTATTATATAATAACATAAATATTTTACATATGAATATTTATTTATATTTCAAATTCATATCATACAACTATCTTTACATGCATCCAATGGGTTACAAAATCATCATTTGTGTGTATGGCGGACTACTTCCTCAAAAATAGATGTAAATCATTTTCCATAACCACCTCTAATGGATGGATATAATGTTAGATTAAATACTTATTTATGATATTATTATTATTCCTATACTTTTTTAATTATTATATCACATATTTCTTCTTAATTTACATTTATTTGGAATGTGATATCGTCACTTGTGAGATTGTAAGACTACCAACTTGCGGAGTAATGTGACTCATTGCTAGTTTACATCTAAGATAATAAGGATGATATTAATGAAAATATATGAAATATATGACCTAAAATTTATTTTATAATGCTAATATAATATTTACACTTTTTTGTTTTAATCCTTTGAGAAAATGGAAATAGTGTTCATGCATATGTACGACAAATTGTGCCTAGAAACTAAGTGTTTCGTTTTATATATGTAAAATATATAGAATTAAAAAAATACATATCTTATTAATAAATATTATATAATGGTTTAAAAATGGATACTATAGAAGAATTACCAATGTAATAACAAAAGAAAAAACAAATCATAATTTCAGAAAAGCAACATAGTTATTTCCTAAAACATTACATTAACTATATATTATTAATAAATAATTAATAAATGGTCATAAGTAAATCATATATATAATGGGATATAAAATTATGTTTTAATAATATATTTATAAGAAAAATATATTTATTATTCATTAATATTTATTATTTTAGAATGAAGTCATGAAATAATGCAAGGGATTTTCATCATGCTTTTTTACTTTTCGAAGGAAAATTTTGTATTCTCTGACTATTTATTTTAAGTGGGGTTTATACTGACTAGGAAATTATGTAATGATATTTATTCTAAAAACTATTTTTATTTGAATATCCATTTTAGTATTTATCATTCATGGGGTTTGCGGCTCAAATGATAGAAAGGTGGTATGGGATGCTTGTATCAAATTGTATTCTTTGGGACATATCTCATATTATGTTCATATCTTATACTAAATGGTATATATACTACCCATTGGACATTTCATATCATAAATATACATATTTTCATGAAATTTATAGTATTATTTGACATTATTCTTTAACTAGTCATATATATCAGTTATCCCAAGGTGGTATGGTTTTTAAGATAATATTTCATCACTTATTGGGACTATTTATGATTTTTCTTTTCATGATAAAATATTACAATATGTCTATAATGAAACTCATGAATTGTTTTCTTGTTAATTCTATATAATAATTGTTTTCCATTAATTAATTATTTAATCTAGAGTTCTGTGGAACATTTTTAAGAAGAAACGATTATATTTCTCTCTTATTTTGAAATCCATTTTATATTATATACATGTTTTCTTGAAATAATGTCTCAATATTTTTAGCATTTACTGAATATTTTTTAAACTATATTACCCATTTTTTCTTTTTATATTAATAAATTAAAGTAATATTCCTCTTATTCTAACAACATGGGATGTTTGGCTTGTTCCAAAAATATAAAAGGAATGTTTGTTTTCACATGGTCAACATGTATGTGATGATTCACATTCAGTACCATTATATGTTTTAAATAGTAATTTATATGTTTTAATTTATATTTTCAATTACTATTATTTAAATTTTTTTTTATAAAGATTTTTTAAAATAGCAAAGGATATTTTCCCCATGAAATGATTTCAATGAATTTTAAATCATCCTTCATTTGATTTTAGGATTATTTTCTTAGAAAAGTATTTTGAAAATGATGTATGTATATATATATAATTTTTAATGTGGAAATTAAATTTCACTCATAAAATGTTTTAAATAATATTTTAAATTTATTTTATATGATTTCAAAGATTACATAGAATTAAAATTATATTCAAATTATTTTTTGATGTTTTAGCATTAAAAAGTGTTTTTTAAAGGAAGAATATTTTCCTCAAGAAATTTTCTATGTGATCTCTCAAAACAATCTTACATGTAAGCTAAAGTCCACTAAGGTTACATACTCTTTATCGAGGATATGATACAATGATACCATTCATAAAATTTCAATGAATGGTTTATGTTTTTTATGAAAAAATATTTTGGAAATTAATTTCTCTTCCATGGGTTATACTAAGAAAAAATACTTATGAGACAAGATTCCTTTTACATGGGTAATTATATTATGAAAAGATGAAATTATAATGATTTTTTTTTATTTTTAACAGGTTATGCTATGATGGAATTATTATGAATACACTTTTTTATCTTGGGTTATGGTATGATAAATTAGTTAAGATATTGTGTGGAAGGAATTTATAAATTTAATTATGTGATAGGTGGTAACCATATCTACCAATAATTAATTGGTTAAAGATTAATTACTTATGATATAAATATAATTTGAATCATGAGAGAACACATTTCAATATTAGAATTTTTCAATTATTATAGTTTTGGAAGCGAACCTTGAGTGATACGATTGTTTTGGGATTGAACCCATTCTATTATGATAGTTTCAAAAGAGAGAAATTACTAATATGGAAATGATTTTATAATTTTAGGTGTATACAAAAAACATGATTTATTCTAATATTATGTTCTCATGAATCTTGTTATTTGATTCCATTATGATTCGGGTCTTATGAGATGGTATGATTCATTTAAGGAATAAATTTTATGATCTATAATATGAAGGGTTTGATTTAAAAATGTAATTATAATGTTATCAAAACCAAATGTGCATGATATGTTGATATTTCTATTACATTCCCTTATAGAGCATCTGAGTTCACCCATTCTTTTATTTCCTTTCCAATTCTTATAATGATATGGTTTAAGATGTTTATGTCTAATAAGAGTTCCATGTGGGTAGATATTTATTGGTGATACTGAATATAATTCATGAAAAAAGAAGATTGTATTTCTTGTAACACCCGGAGATTTTATGAGAAATAGTTTTTTTATTTCCTATGTTATACGCAAAGGAATATTTCACTGCACACAAAACTAGCTTGGCTTTCATTACACGCAATCACGACCTTCCTCGATAGCGTGTGTAGTAGGAAATACTGAGTTTCACTAAACAACGATATATTATTATAATATTGTAAACTAGCCGTTATGAATAGTATTAATGGAATTTTGAATTTTATAACATTATAATTCATCTTACAAATTTTCTAGAATGAGGTATGAAAACAAAATCTGTTTTTTATATAAAAGAAGTATTTTTTAAAAATGCAGTTTTACTGCCTTTTGATAGTGCACCCATTTTTAATTTAGTTTCTGACATGTTTATAAGTAAATTTGACAAAATAAAATTCTTCTTTGGAATCAGGATATAGAAATTTACATTGGATAAATTTTTCATTTTATTCTGGTAACATTTATATTTTAAAGAATAATAAAAACACGCAATATTTTAATTAAAAACAACTTTTTTCATCGCAATAATTTATATGGTTAAAATATAATATTGAATGGTTTTAAAGTATAAATATAATATATTTTTAACTTTTATTTTGATTCAATAATTTATATGGTTAAATTTATTTCAAATTAATTATTACAACTTATGTGTTTTGAATTTTGATGAATCGATTCCATATTTGGAATTAGTGGGTCCAAATTATGTTAATAGGTTACTTTTATTTATTTTTTGATATTATGAATAGTAACTACAGTAATTTTTATTTATAACGGTTAAAGGTAAATAGGGTAATCCAAGGTGAAAATAATATAATAATAATTCAAAATTACCTTGACACTTGTCCTAACCTTATTGGATTAGTATTGGACGACCATGGGCATCCTTGGGTCGATTTTGGGTCCCCATTGAACCACTTGGTAGTGATAATGACAATTTGGATTCATTAACTTAATGCAAAGACCAAATTGACATTAACGAAAATCTTTTACTAATTAATTTTTATAAGGGGTTATATAAATTATATTTTCAACTATAAATCTTCATTGGAAATCTAAAAAATATTTCCTAAATGATGATATTTTTTTATAATTTTTAGACCCCAAATAAATTAAATTATTTACGACACAATAATGATGAAGTATTTACCTCATTAATAAATGATTTAAATAAATATGATTATAATGATTAAAATATTTTCCTAACCATGTCCAATTATAATTGGATTAATTTATTTCAACCATGAGACATATTATCTTAATCTTTAATGATTTTTGGACCTTTTGAAATCAGAGATAAGTTTATAATAAAATAATATTTTCACACTTTCCAAAGGTGCCTCTCTACTCCCTTATAAAAGGGCACCTCCTCCCTCACCTCCTCACACCACTTTGGGGCGTCAATCTCGTCCAACCCCTACCAATTTATCTTCTTCACTACCCTAGAAACATCCTAGAGGTCATGTTCTACTTCAAAGGCCAATCGTAGTGCCCTAAGAGGAGGTTTCAAAGAGGCGTGTCGAAGAAGAGTTAATATCTGTTACCAATTCATTAAAATTTATTTCTTCTTCTACTTCTTCTACTTTACTTTTTTTATTATTAAGTAATAACATCAGTATCACTAATATACTTATATGTTATTATAAATATGAAACAACCCAATTTCACCTTCTATCCATCATATGGAAAATGAAATCACCACGCGTGCGTACGTACGGAAAACCATCTCCACGCCGTGGTGTAATATGTTTTCCACCACCACATTACTTGGATGGGTATAATGGTGTAAATAATAACTATATATGATTATTTTAAAGTGATATTGATTCGAAAATATTATACATACACTTCAATAAAATTCCACGATCATGGGAACGATATCATCGCTCGTGTGTACGTACGGCCTACCGTCTCCATGATGTGATGCGACTCATTCTACATGATTTTCATTGCATAATGATTATATAAATGAATTTAATGAATAAATATGATATATATTACACTAATAACATTATGGAAATTAGGTATCTATAACCTAAAATGAAGAATAAGAATTTATTCGACAAAACGCACATAATAACATAATGCAATAAACACCCGAATAACAAGTAGAAATGAAATATTACTAATAAAAAGCTAAGAATATGGACATATATGATATTATAACAATGAGTATGATTCTGGAATAAGTCCATGACATTATTTAAATAATTATACAGGAGGTTCGGACATGTACAAAGCATATCGAACCTACGGTAACAGAAAATCTCACAATCTCATTTTTATCCGAGATTGTTTATACTTCAGAATTTAATGGAGAATATTTATCATCCACATCCATTTCTCCACAATATTTAATATTATTTATATCCTACTAAAATTGGTTACATCCAATTTTACCCTTCAGTGAGTTTTTAGTAAAATATATGAAAGGAATCGTTTGTCGTTTTTCATACGAGGTACTTTTTAACTTTTTCAGCCATATTACGAGAAGAATGTTTTTTTAACTTATTTGGCATGAATGGATTTTTAGAATATTGTTTCCAAGAAGTTTCCTTTACATGTTTTCAGGTTTATTTTAAATCTACATCTTTTGTTTAAAATTGTATGACATTTTAGGAAAGGAATAATATTTTTGATGAAGAAAGGATATTTTCCTCATGAATGGAGTTCAAGTGTTTTATCAAAATTATTTTCCATCTAAGATAAAATAGGGTTATGTTTCTATACCTATTTTAACATTGATTTAATTTTTTTATGATGGAATTAATTTTATGATGTCCTTTTATATTATATGGATTATGTTATGATGGCATGATGTTTAAGAATCCCATTTTTGTTACATGGGTTATGCTATGATGTATGATTTATGATTTTGTGGCACACATAAGAATGGTTTCATTATGAGATGGGTGGGACCTATATCTCACTCCAATGCATTGGGTAAAGATTTATATCTCATGCGATAGACATGGAATGAACGGAAAGTTAAACCAGTTCAGGGATACCGGACTGGAATGAGGAGTGAACTCTGTTCAGTAATGGACTTTGTCCTCTATGATGGTCTTGGAAATGATCCTTGAATAATATGAAACGATTTTCCATGATTATGTGTTTTTTCCAAAAAGTTTCATGTTTTAAGCTATGATTATTTTGGATTACTTTTAATTACTATGATTTATCCCATGGCATGATATTATGACACCTTTTACAGGTTATGATTTTCAAAATGTTATGTTCTTATGAATATGATATGACTGATATTTCTTTTGCTTACCTTTACTGATCATTTGAGATCACCCTTTTGTATGGTTTCTTTTCCCTACGCCAAGAAGAAGGACATTAAGTAGGATATTCCAAAAAGGGACTCTAGATATGATGAAATAAATGGTAGACAATGTAGTGGATTTTATGAACTAGTTGTTTATGTTTCCCAGTTTCTATAGACACTATACCTATACGGTCCTTTCATGGTTTTTCTATATTTTGTAATAAGTTTGCTTCAACTCTGAAGTAATAACAATGTATGTAATGTATGGGTCGTTATAGTTGGTATCAGAGGAAATGTATAGTCAACCTTTGGAAACTAGGATGTGAAAGCCTTAATAAGATCCCTAAGGATAAGTCTATGAATAGAACATAATCTTAGTGTTCTAGAAATGGCCATGAACAACCTATGATAAGACCTTAAGTGTGAGATTTTATTCTCAATTATGTGGTTTTCCTTTTATGATTAGTGTTTCTCACACTATGCTTCTTGGTTTTAGTCAGTGGATGGAACCTGATGGAACCGTGTTAATACTGAATGTGATGGGAAATGAAATTATTGTCCCCCTGAGAAACCAAATGTTATGGGATCTAGAATTCAAAATTCTATACCCATGCTCACATAAATTTATCACGTTATAAACCATATAGTACTTCCAAATGAGAAAAGGAAGGAGCAACATTTTGTTGAATCCTTCATGAGGCAATGTCCACCTTTATTTAGCGGGTATTCTGATCCATTAGTAGCTGAATAATGGATTAGTACCACTGAAAATATATTTTTAGTTCTACAGTGTAATGAACATGACAAAGTCATCTTAGCAATGTATCGTTTGGAAGGTGATGCGGATCAATAGTGGAATCTTATCAAGAATACAAGGCAAAGAGATAATGTTGAGTCCAGGGAGTGGGACGAGTTCATGAACTTATTTTTCAATAAGTACTTCCCTCGTATTCTTCGAACAAAGATGGAGAAGGAGTTTTTTTAACTAAAGAAAAAGGATGATGAATATGTCGGTACCTACAAAGTAAATTTTACAAGACTTGCAAGGTATGTTTCCGGAAATATTATCCAACTTGATAGTAAAATTGATCAATTCTTTAGTGGCTTAAAACCATGTCTTCAAAGGGTGTTAGCCATAAGGGACATCAATAGCTATGAGGAAATTGTTCTATGTGCTCTCACGGTTGAGATGGAGATTGGAGTAACCTATTATTCATATGGGTTTGATAAGAAGAGAAAAATGGAATTCAATGGAAAATCTAACAACCGCACTAAAAAAGATTATTTTTCTTTTATATTAAAATTGTGGAAAGAGACATGGAGGGTATTTTCTTAAAGGGACAAGAAAATGATTAATGTGTGGAAAAGAAGGTCATTGGGAAGTTAAATTTCGAAATAATGGGAAGAAGATGTCTAATGATGCGAACAAAGAAAGGGATACAAAGAATGCACCTCCTACACTTCAATGTTTCAAGTTCAAGGAGATGGGTCATTATGACAATAACTGCCCAAATCCAAGGGTTGTTGATGATGATTGACGTCAACAAACTCTTAAGGCCAATGAAAAAGGAAAGTCACATGCAATTACTATCAGTGATGTGGAGTACGATAACGAAATGGTGAATGGTAAACTTACCATCCACTCTAAAGTAGTAAATGTTTTATTTGTTTTTGCATCCACCCACTCTTTTATATCTGATGAATTTTATAAGAGTATCGCTGTATAAACTCAATAATTAGATGTTGATTTAGCTGTGACAACTCCTAATGGCACAACGGTCGCATCAAAAGGTTATAATTCTTCTCTGATTGATGTTTTTGGGAAAGTGCTTTCTTCAAATCTTGTGATCCTTCCAATAGTGGAATTTGATGTGATTCTTGGAATGGATTGGATTTCTTTATACAAAGCTCTTATAAATTTCCAAAGAAGGGAAATCATATTTAATATTCTAGATCAATCTATGATCATCTATCGATGCATGGATGAATATAACCTTCCAGAGGAAATTTCATCCATCTTATGGGTCTTGATTCCAATAAATGAAAGTTATTTATCACAAATGGTTGGAGAGAAACTCACGATTAGGAATACACCCATGTACAGGAGTTTAATGATGTCTTTCTGGAAGAATTTCTAGGTCTTCCACCAAATCCTGAAGTTGAGTTTTCAATAGAACTCATACTGGGTGCTATGCCCATTTCCAAATCACCTTATAGAATGGACCTAATTGAGTCGCATGAATTGAAGAAGAAACTCCAAGAGAATCTTGATAATGGATTCATACGCCCTAGTGCGTCACCTTGGGGAGCACCTATTCTATTTGTTAAGAAGAATGATGGATCAATGAGACTCTGCATTGGTTATCGAGAACCTAACAATAACACTATCAAGAACAAATATCCTCTCCCATGCATTGATGACTTATTTGATAAACTACGTGGAGCTCAATAATATTCAAAGATTGATCTTCATTCAGGGTATCATCAATTAAGGGTCAAAAGAGAGGATATACCAAAGATGACGTTCCGTACAAGGTATGGACACTATGAATTTATAGTGATGACATTCGGTCTTACTAATGCCCCTGCTATCTTCATGGATCTAATGAATAGAGTCTTTAGAGACTATCTTGATCAGTTTGTGGTAGTCATTATACATGATATACTTATCTATTCAAAGAGCAAGGAAGAACATGAAGATCACTTGAGAATTTTATTGAAGACCCTGAGAAAGGAGAAGCTTTATTCAAAATTTACCAAGTGTGAATTTTGGCTTAAAAAAGATGCAATTTTGTGTCACAAAATCTCAAAAGAGGGGATATCTGTGGATCAAAAAAAAACAGAGGTTATCAAAAGATAGTCGAGACCAACAGAAAATACTGATATCGGACGTTTTATTGGTTTGGATAGATATTATTGACTTTTTGTGAATGATTTTTCACGATTATCTAATCCACTCACCAGGTTAACTCGAAAAGGAGTTATGTTTGTGTGGACGGAGGAGTGTGAAGATAATTTCAATGAGTTGAAAAGAAGGTTATCCAGTGCACCTGTGCTCACAGTGCCTTACAGTGGAGAAATGATTGTGATCTACAGTGATGTATCCAAGAAGGGATTGGGGTGTGTTCTCATGCAAAATGATATAGTGATAGCTTATGTCTCATGATAGTTTAAAATCAATGAGAATAATTACCCAACTCATGATTTAGAGCTAGCTTCCATAATCGTTGCATTAAAGATTTGGAGGCATTATCTTTGTGGTGAACAATGTGATATTTATACTGATCATAAAAATATAAGGTATATTTTCACACAAAAGGAGCTGAATGCGCGCCAAAGAATATGGTTGAAGCTGATTAAGGAATACGACTTCTTAGTTCATTATCACCCTAGAAAAGCAAACAAGGTGTCTAACGCATTAAGTCGACAAGACCATGCTAGCTTATCCATGATGAGGATCACAAAAGATCCAATATTTATGGATTTATATAGGATCAATCATCGAATTATAATGGAAGGGAGAAAATTTTATCTTTCTCAAATTAATGTTCAACCATCTATAAGTGTGAAGATTAAAGTGGAACAAAAAGAAGATGTAGAGATACAAAAGAAGGTGAGAAATGATCCTGAATTCATCCATGATTGTGATGGGATAATAAGGTTCAAGAATCGGGTTTGTGTTCCTCCAATCCTAGAATTAAAGAAGGAGTTGATGGATGAAGCTCTTAGTTCTTCATTCTCTATTCGTCCTGGAATCACGAAGAAGTATATGGAATTGATAGAGTACTTCTAGTGGGATAGCATGAAAAGACATGTGGCTGAATATGTCTCTCGTTGCTTGGTTTGCTAGAATGTTAATGCCGAGAGATAGAAGTCTAAGGGGATGTTACAACCATTACCCATACCAGAATGGAAATGAGGAAACATCACTATGTACTTTTTCAATGGACTTCCTAAAATATTCAAAAGCAATAATGTTATCTGGGTTATAGTTGATCGTCTTATGATGTCGGCACAATTCATTGCTATTAGAGTAGATTTATCTCTGAATCAGAATGCCTGGATATATGTGAAGGAAGTGGTAATATTGAATGGAGTACCACAATCCATTGTATCTGATTGGGATCTGAGGTTTACCTTGAAGTTCTGGCGAAGTCTTTAGTATACTCTAGATATAGAGTTCAGTTTCAGCACTACTTATCATCCTCAAAAATACGGTCAGTCTGAGAGGACAATTAAAACTCTAGAAGAAATTATTAGAGCTTTCTCTATGGATTTCAAAGGTGGTTGGGATCAACACCTACATTTGGTGGAATTTTCCTATAATAATAGCTTTCACCCTAGTATTTAGATGGATCCTTATGAAGCTCTCTTTGGAAAGAAATACAGGACTCCAACTTGCGGAGATGATGTTGGGGAAAGAATGATATTAGGACCCGATCTTGTTGATGAGATAGCAGAAAAGGTCCAATCTATTCAACAACACATAAGAGCATCTCATAGTCGACAAAAAAGTTATGTCGATAACCGAAGAAATGACCTTGAGATTGAAGTGGGTGATAAAGTTTTCTTACGAATATATCCCTGGAAGAGAGTAATGAGATTTGGGAAGAAGGGAAAGCTAATCCCTAGTTATATCGGTCCTTTCGAAATACTGGATCGTGTTGGGAAGGTAGCTTACCAATTATAACTTCTACTGAATCTCTCTCAAGTTCCTGATGTGTTCCATGAATCTCTCCTGAGAATGTATATACCTGATCCTTCAAATGTACTAAGCTCAGAAGTTATACCGATGGAGCTAGATATTTCTTATGAAGAACATCCGATAGAGATTCTGGATCGTAGCGAAAAAGTTCTATGAATCATGACCACTAACTTGGTTAATGTTTATGGAGGAAGCACTAATTAGAAGAATCTACATGGGCACTTCAGGATATGATGAGGGAGAGGTATCCACATTTGTTTGTTACGAAGTGATGATTTTTGAGGGAAAATTTATTTTTATGGGGGGTAGTATGTAACACCCTGAGATTTTATGAGAAATATTTTTTTATTTCCTATGTTATATGCAAAGGAATCCTACACTGCACACAATAGTAGCTTGGCTTGCTCTACACGCAATCACGACCTTCCTCGATAGCGTGTGTAGTATGCAATTACGAGTTTCACTAAACAACGATATATTATTATAATATTATAAACTAGACTTTATGAATAGTATTGACTGAATTTTTAATTTTATAACATTATAATTCATCTTACACATTTTCTAGAATGAGGTATGAAAACAAAATCATATTTTCGGATAAAAGAAGTATTTTTAAAAAAAAATTCAGTTTTACTGCCTTTTGATGGGACACCCATTTTAAATATTGTTTTTGACATGTTTATAAGTTCAATTTGAAAAAATAAATTTTATTCATTGGAATCAGAATATAAAAATCTACTTAGGAAAATTTTTTCATATTATTCTGGTAACTTTTATAGTTTGATGAATAGTAAAAACACGCTATATTTTAATTAAAAACAAAATTTTTCATCGCAATAATTTATATGGTTTATTATAATATTGAATGGTTTTAAAGAATAAATAGAATATATTTTTACCATTTAATATAATGTATGTCATTAGCATTAATTTTACATTGAATTCATAGGTAAAAACATTTCAATATTTGGCAATGTTTTAACTTTTAAAACCTGTTTGCTTAACAACGAGATTAATTTTAAATTAATTACTACAACTTATGTGTTTTGAATTTTGAAAAATTTATTCCATATTTCAAATCAGTGGGTCCAAATTATGTTAATAGGTAACTTTTTTTATATTCTGAATAGTAAATACGGTAATTTTTATTTACTGCGGTTAAAGGTGAATAGGGTAATTCAAGGTTAAAAGAATATTATAATAATTCAAAATTACCTTGACACTTGTTTTTACCTTATTGGATGAGTAGTGTTCTACCATGGTCATCCTTGGAGAGATATGGGGACTTCATTGAGCCATTGGGTAGTGATAATGACAATTTGGATATATTAATTTAATATAAAGACAAAATTGACATTAACAACAATATTTTAGTAATTAATTTTTATAAGGGGTTATATAAAATATAATTTTGACTATAAATATTCATTGGAAATCTAAAATTATTTACTACTTGATTTTATTTATTATAATTCTTAGACACCATATAAATTAAATTATTTATGACACAGTAATGATGAAGTATTTACCTCATTAATAAATGAATTAAATAAATAAGATTATAATGATTAAAATATTTTCCAAAACAAGTCCAATTCTGATTGGATGATTTTATTTCGACCATGAGTCATCTTATCTTCACCTTTAATTATTTTTGGATATTTTTAAACCGAATATAAGATTATAATAAAATAAAATTTTCACACTTTCCGAAGGTGCCCCTCTACTCCCTTATAAAAGGGAAACTCCTCACTCTCCTCCTCACACCACTTTGAGCCTTCAAGCTCGGACACCCATACCAATTTATCTTCTTCACTTCCCTAGAAACATCATAGAGGTCCTGTTATAATTCAATGACCAATCTCAGTCGCATAAGAGGAGGTTTCAAAGAGGCGTGTCGAAGAAGAGGTAATATCTGTTACCAATTCATTCAAATTTATTTCTTCTTATAATTCTCCTTATTTAGTTTCTCCGTTATGAATTAATAATATCAGTATCACTCAAATACTAATATGTCATTATAAATATTAAACAACCCTATTTCACCTTCTATCCATCCTATGGAAAATGAAATCACCGCGCGTGCGTACGTATGGAATACCGTCTCCATGTCGTGGTGTAATCCATTTTCCACCACCACCTTACTTGGATGGGTATAATGGTTTAAAGAATAACTATATATGATAATTTTAAATTGATATTGATTCTGAAAGATTATACATATACTTCAATACAATTCCATGATCATGGGAATGATATCATCGCTCGTGCGTACGTACGACCAACCGTCTCCACGATGTGATGTGACTTATTCAACATGATCTTCATTAAATAATGATTATATAAATGAATTAAATGAATAAATATGATATATATTACACTAATAACATTATGTAAATGAGTTATCTATAACCTAAAACGAAGAATATGAATTTATTCAACAAAACACACATAAGAACATAAAGCAATAAACACTCGAAAACAAGTAGCAATGAAATATTACTAATATAAAGCTATATAATATTGTGATATATGATATCATAACAATGAGTTTGATTCTAGAATAAGACAATGACATTATTTAAATCATTATACAAGAGGTTTAGACACGTACAAAGCATATCAGACCTAAGGTAAGGGAAAATCTCACAATCTCATTTTTATCCGAGATTGTTTATACTTCAGAATTTACTGGGGAATATTTATCATCCACATCCATGTTTCGTCAATATTTAATATTATTTCCATCCTCCTAAAATTCCTCAAATCCAATTCTATCCTTCGGTAAGTTTTTAGTAAAATATATTAATGGAATCATCTGTTTTTTTTCTTACGAGGTACTTTTTGACTTTTCTGGCCAAAGTATGAGAAGAATGATTTTTTAACTTATACGACATTAATGGATTTTTAGAACATTATTTCCAAGAAGATACCATTACAAGTTTTGAAGTTTATTTTTAATCAACTTCTTTTAGTTTAAAATTTTATGAAATGTTAAGAAAGAAAATATGTTTTCGAAGTAGAAAGGATATTTTCTTCAAGAATGGACTTCAAGTGCTTTATCAAAATTATGTTCCATCTAAGATAAAATAGGGTTCTATTTCTATCCCTATTATTACATTAATTTAATTTTTTTATGATGGAATTAATTTTATTATGTTCATTTATATTATACGGATTTTGTTATTATGGCATGATGTTTATGAATCCCATTTTTATTACATGGGTTATGCTATGATGTATGATTTATGATTTTGTGGCACACATAAGAATGGTTTCATTATGAGATGGGTGGGACCTATATCTCACTCCAATGCATTGGGTAAATATTTATATCTCATGGAATAGAAATGGCTAGAATGGAAAGTTAAACTGTTTCAGTGATACATGACTGGAATGAGGAGTGAACTCGGTTCAGTAATGGACTTTTTTCTCAATGATGGTCTTGGCAATGATCCTTGACAAATATGAAATTATTTTTATGATTATGTGTGTATCCTAAAAAGTTTCTTGTTTTAAGTTATGATTATTTGGGATTACTTTTCATTACTATGATTTATCCTATGACATGATAATATGACCTCTTTTGCAGGATAAGATTTTCAAAATGTTATGCTCTTATGAATATAATATGGCTGATATTTCTTTTATTTACCCTTACTGAGCATTTGAGCTCACCCTTTTGTATGTTTTCTTTTTCCCAACTCAGGAAGAAGGATATTAAGTAGGATATTTCAAAAAGGGACTTTAGATATGATGAAATAAATGGGAGACAATATATTTGATTTTATGAACCAGTTGTTAATGTTTTCCAGTTTCTAAAGACACTATAACTATACGGTCCTATCATGGTTTTGTTATATGTTGTAATAAGTATTCTTCATATTTGAGGTAATAACAATGTATGTAATGTATGGGTCATTACATATCTCATATCCGAAGGAACATATGATTGATAATTCTAGGTCCTTACAAGTAGTATCATATGAATTTTTTATTTATCCATTGGAAACAAGGGTGATAATAAAATAGTGAAACCCGTAGCGATATGCCTATGTATATTTATAGTGACATGTCTACAGATATGTCGAAGGATGAGACCAAGTGTAGGAAAATGTCTTGGAATTTTGGTAATGGACAGAGTGATTGGTTTAAAAATAATTACATCCATGTCTCTATACTACAAGTGGATGAGTCTCTATTATATAGGTAGCTAGGGTAATAAAAAAAATTGAGATTTGAGATGAAAATGATTATCACATGATGTATAATTGTGGTCCTTTTTACACACCTACTTTAACACTCTTGAGGGATATGATTTTAAAATTTACATACACATTACAATAAATCATGAGGTATTTAAATAATGACCATTAATATACCAGGTTATGCCTAAGGTGTTATATAAGTAAAAGAATGTTCCACAATTTAAACAACCTATAAGTGATGTTTAATTATTTTGTGTTTTTCAAAAATGATTATTGATTCTAATAATATAAATATTTGATTTATTTAATCGGTCAAAAAAGGTAGAATATTATTAACACTAAATTTGATGTACATTTCAATGATTATGTGACACCCTATTTCATGATGACTAGACAAAAAAACATTGTGATTATGCATATTAATCTATCATGATATATCATTAAAAACGTTATATTATGTGAGATTCTAAAGGTGTTAAATAAGATGAAAATAGTCTCTTTTATATGTTTATGTCCTAACAATCAAAAAATAAATAAGATTCATGTTTCTACATGTCATGAAGATTGGAGTAAAACCTGACTAGAATATCTAAAATGGCGGGGAAGATGTTTTATATATAGAATTGATTGTCATTGGGCAATGGGTTACCAATGAATTCAATTCCTTTATATGGGTAACTTTGACATTATGTGTTACAATGATAAAAAATAATGGTTACACCTTATACCATAGAAATTCAAATGTTATCGTCACAAATTAAGTGATAGAATTTAAGTGAGAATATATTTGTCAAAGGAATCTTTTTTATTGTATTCAATCAATCTAGAACACACAACCATAAAATCATACAATTATACATGAGGAAAACTAAGGAAGATGACTGTAATGTAGGACAAGGGAATCAACCCAAACCAGATTCACACATTCAGTAGGAAGGATTCAGATTTTATAGAAAAGCGTATGAGGTACATCTAGGGACCCTCGTGGGTAAAGGATGTTTGTCACCATGTATCCCTCCAACCACATGTGAAGAAAGTCGATACAGGTAGTAAACCACCTCAAACATCCTCAAATAATATAACCAATAGACCAAGGAGTGGACACTCTTATATGGATATCAGTTTGGATAATAATATGTTTAGTTTTTATCAAATAAACCTTCAAATTATGAGAAATACCATCTTCCAGCCCATTAAGAAAAGAATAATCCTCCTTCATAATGTATCTCCCCTAACCATATAATCTACATTAGGTAAGGTTAACTAAACCCTTATGATTACGAACCACTTCACCTCCACGCATTACAAAATTATTACTGGAACCATATATATTGTGTTTCGATCCACTGATAGGAGGCTGCTAATAGATCTAGTACCCTTGTCTCGGAATCCCCAGAATTCCATAGGTTTGGTCATTACCCACTAAATAAAGAAGCATATTCCGGGGATAGATATTACCTTTATTTTTAAAAAATTCTGTTAGATTCATAGCAATAATTATATAATGGACATAGAAAACCATGGTTGAACTGTAAATATGTTCTGTGCGGGCAATATTGTGTGCACTTCAGATTAAACAACAACCTATCATGACAACTGTAGACCATGAAGTGCAATATTGAACAAGGAAATTAACACACGGCATGGCCATATGTTTCAAGCCCCTCCAAAACCTTGTTGCAAGTCAAGACCCATCACCTAGTCGAGGTACCTCCACCCCGCAATGACCCAATCACTTCTACCGAATAGCTATTCTGCTGATTCCATAAAGCCACTACGACAGCTCCAACACTAAGAGATAATGGAAATACCCTTATTACTGATCAAATCATCCGTAGGAATGAAATTGTTTTAAAGGATCCAAAAAAATAAAGAATAAATGATTAGAGTATACTTACATCATAAAAAACATCACATTATATCCAGATACTTGCTGGATAATGTATTAATTTGCTTCAGCAGATAATAACCCAAATGATGCCTTAGTGAAAATAGGATGATCAATGTCCAATGAAAGCACAATCCCTTTAAACATGGCCTACTGATGATGGTTTTCGATTGAATTAATAAAAAATGTATAGATGCTCACCTAAGCAATGGATATATCATGTTTCGGGAAGATAGGGTAGCCAAATGAGCAACTTGTCTAGTTATCAAACAATATTTTGATATGAACATTATCAAAAATCAATAGAGAGTATTGATGGAGGATTGGAGGGGGAGTTCAATGAGACTACGAGATCCAAGAAACATTACATTTTAGTGATTCTAGGTTAGAAACATAATTTTCTTTTATGAACTTAATCCAAAGAGAATGGCCCTCCATCACATCCCCATCCAACTTATATTTTAAACAATACATGGTCAACTACACACTATGATGATGAATTACTCTTCCTATAATCGCATATCCAAACTCTTCCACATGGACTAGTGATACCTTTCATCCCCCTGAGATTCTTAAATACACGATGTTAATATATTCTGAATATTTCTAAACACCCCGTCAGGAAACTAGAAGACTGATAAGACATTCATTTTTATTGAAGAATGGAAATAATTCACTATAATATATCATCCTCAAAAATAGAGGAACCTATTTTTCAAGCTATTGAACCTTTCAATGAACTTATTAATCACTCCATCACAATTCGCAATACGAATTCTACATGTAGAGATTGGGGCCCCATGTACCCCAAGGGAAACATCAATATATGAAGACAAAGTATAACCCCCATTATTTAAATCCTACCCTCCATACTAGCATGATTTACCTCGAAGTTACAATTTTCATATTTTATACAATTCTTCATCCATGATTTATAATCATCCAATAGAATTTTAAGGCCTCTATAAGAACTAATATCTCAGTTGATAAAATACTTCCTGTCAACTACCAAAATGAGATGAGAGAAATCATGAAAACCATCATGGGTTTTTGAGTTTAACATTTCTCATATGTCCAATGTATCATACACCCCCCTTTTAGGTTTTTTTTGATTGGATTTTTTCAAGATTAATGATATTTTAAAATAAATTTCTAGCAATAAAAAACAATTTTTTTATATATTTTGGGGAAAAAGTTATTTTAGGTGGATTTCCTCTTTATGGACACATGATTATGTTTATTACTAATGTTTAAGGTTTATCTTACCTTTTATATTTTGGTAATTATGGATTATGAAAATTTCAAACCATTTTATTTAATATATTTTTTAGAAAAAGTATAGCTTGCACGCCTTGAGACAAAATGTTACATCCAGTGAGGCCATAGGGCTTGATCCCACAACTTAATGGTCACAATGACATTGAGTGTAACTCTAGTGTATACAAAAGAATATTTCAAGTTAAACAATATAAAGAGGAATATCTTTGTGAATGTATCATGATTTATATAATTTCATTATTTGAATTCTATTAGATAGTTGTCTAAATAGATACTATGCCCATTATCCGTAATTCAATGGATATGAGAAGACGTCACTATGGGGTTTTCATTGAAATAACCAAAAAAATATAGATGGAAAAATTGTAGATGGGTAATATTAAAAATAAATAATATTTAATAACACAATATCTCTATTATAGAATATTTATCTTCAGAAACGCTATACAGAATATCCATTAATGATGAGTTTAGGTTACATGTAGCAAAAAAATTTATTATATCGGATCAAGATTTAGTATAAACTCTATGTTTTCCACAAAACATCAGAAAATTTTAGTAACAGAGTAATGTTTTATCACTATGTATAATACACATATAGATTATAAATTTGAGAGAACAATTAAAAATTTATTTGATATGTTATGATATGGTTAAATGTATTATAGTAGTTGTTGGGACCAACACCTTTTTGTAGTTTATTTTTCATGAAACAATATATTTTACACAAGAATTATGATAGTTCCCTATGAATCCCTATATGGAATGATGTTGATAACTCAAATATAATAGAATGAAGTTGTAAAAATAAAACTATTGGGATTGAAACTAGCTGATGAAAAGGAAGATATGGTTTGATACAATCAAAAATTCATTTGGGAAACACAAATTTATTAGAAAGATTATGCAGATAATCATTGATTCTATCTAGAATTTGAAGTTGCTGGGAATTTTTTTCCATAAATTAATATGTGCATGGAAGAAGGGAAACTATTTCCTTGTTATATTAGTCCCTCTAAAATCTATTATCATATTCATGCAGTAGCTTAAAATTTAGAACTTTTACCAATCCTCATGTATATTCATGATTTGTTCCATGTTTTCCTCTTAAGGATATACATACTTGATCCGTCACATTTAATGAATGTAGAGTTCATACCACTAGAAATGATTTTTCATTTTGGTATCAATTGATGGAAATTCTTGACCATACATTCAAATTTCAATGAAAAATGTACACTCACTAGGTTACTTTTTTTTTTGGTAAAACCACTATCTTGAAAAAGTAATGTGGGTACTTGAGGATGTAATGAGATAGACATGTCCTCAGTTTTTGGTACCAAAGTGATGAATTTAATGAGAAAATTTCATTTTAATGGGTGTAGAATGTAACAACCATATATTTAATGACCTATATTTTTTCAATTAATAATTTTCTTTTTTTTATTTCTTGTTAAATACAACACTATGTTTAAACGAAACATGACATACTGTTAAAAAACTATTTGTTAATATGATAGTTATAAACTGTCCTTTTGAATGATAGAAATGAATTGGATTAAATAAATTATGAAAATATTTGGTTTATACATCTATATAAAATGAATTTTTTAGCATCCAATTATTTTGAAATGAATGTAAAAACTATTTGGAAATAAAGGAATTTGTTTCTTAAAAAATGTTGTTATGCACACAAATGCATCTTGCCTTAATAAAAGAAAGATTATTTTTGGTGATTTATTTCAATGAAATTTATATATTATATATTCAATAAAAAAATTAACATCCATCTTATATTGATTTCCAAATACACTATGTGATAATCAGTTATTTACAACAAGATTTATTCCCATCGCAAATAATCTGTTGAAGAGGTTATTTACAACTGGTTGACCAACCCGTTGCAAATAACCAATTATTTGGGATGTGAATAGGCACCCTGTCATAGAAAGATCCACATGGATTGGTGCGGTTTACACGACAAACCACACGAAAGGGTAATGGTGACGGGTTGGCACCGCCCATCGCTAATGTTGTGAAGGGGTAAGACCTAGTTGTGATAGGGGTTCTCCCCATCTCAACATGTTCGACCCCTAGAGGGTATTAGCGAAAAACCCATCACAAATAAATGGTGGGGGTAACAACTTTTTTGCGACGGGGCCCGTTGCAAATATCTTTTTAACTACCGTTGAAAATTAATTCGGCCGATGGTGTTTGTGATGGGTCTCGTCCCCAAAAATTACTATTAGTAATGGAAATCTTGTAGCTAATACTCTCGTCGTAACTAATCTAACCTATATACACCCCATCTGACTTTTCATCTCTCCACCTGAATTTCTTGTTCCTCAAAATTCATAAACTCTATTTATAGAGTGAAAATATTATAGAGTTAGCTTTTTAAAGAAGTTGTGAAGCAGCCTACAATTATAAGAGGTCAAGTTTAAAAGTATTTATATTTTTTTAATTTAATATTTGTTTGGTTCTTTATATTAATTTTAATTATTTCTAATTAGTGGTAATTAAGTTAGATTTAAATTTTTTTACCATCAGTATTTGTTTAGAATAATAAAATAAAATTATTAGTACTAATTTTTAGTAATTAGTAATAATTAAAAATTATTAACGATAATAAATAATATAAATAAATAAAAAAAGGTAATTAGTAGCTGTATTTTGCAGTAATTAATAGTTATTAACGATAATAAGTAATAATTAGAAATAAATAATAATAATTGGATAAAATAGTAATAACTATTAACAATTAGTAATAAATAGTATTAATTAGTAATAATTAGTTATAAATACTAATATACAGTAACAAATACTAATAAATACTAATAAGTAGTAATAAATGATAATATTTACTAATAATTACTATTAAATACTAATAATTTTTAATAAATAATAATTAATAGTAATAAATACTAATAAATACTAATAAATACTAATAAATAGTAATGAATAGTAATAAATACTCACAAATACTAATAAATAGTAATATTTAGTAATAAATAGAAATAATTGGTAATAATTTGTAATAAGTAATAACAAATATTAATGAATACTAATAAATAATAATAAATAATAATAAATACGAATAAATAGTAAAAATAGTAATAAATACTAATAAATAAAAATATATTGTAATAAATTGTAATAAATAGAAATAAATAGTAATAAATAGAAATAAATACTGATAAATAGATATAAATACTAATAAATACTAATAAATTATATTAAATAGTAATGAATACTAATAAATAGTAATAAATACTAATAAATGGTAATAATTAGTAATAATAAGAAATAATTAGTAATAATTAGTAATCATTACTAATAATTAGTAAAAATAATAATAATAATTAGATATAATAAGATATAATTAGTAATAATTAGTAATAAATATTAATAAATAGAAATAAATTGTAATAAATTGTAATAAATATAAATAATTATAAATAAATAGAAATAAATACTAATACATAGTAAAATATAGTAATAAATATAAGTAAATACTGATAAATAGAAAAAAAATACTAATAAATATAAATAATTAATAATAAACACTAATAAATATCAATAAATATTGAGAAATAGTAATAATTTGTAATAAAAAATAATAAAAAATAATAAATATATATAAATAGTAATAAATAGTAATAAATCTAAATAATAACTAATAAATACTTATAATTAATAATAATCAGTAATAATTAGTAATAATTATTTAAAATTACTAATAATTAGTTATAAATAGAAATAAATAGTAATAAATATTAATTAATAGTAATAATTTGTAATAATTAGTAATAAATTGTAATAAATAGAATAAATGATAATAAATAGTGATAAAGTGAATTAAATGTTAAAAAATAATAATAAATAGTAATTAATTGCTATAAATTGCAATAAATTGCAATAATTAGAAAAAATTAGTAGTAAATAGCAATAAATAGATGTAATTAGAAATAATTAGAAATAATTAGCAATAATTAGAAATAAATAGAAATAATTACAAATAATTATCAATAATTAGTTAAATTTAGTAATAATTATAAACAAATAGCAATATTTAGAAATTAATTGCAATATTTAGCAATAATTATCAATAAATTACAATAAATTGCAATAAATATCATCAAATAGCAATAATTTGCTATAAATTTAAATAATTACTAATAATTATAAATAGTTACCTATATTTAACAGTACTTAGAAGTAATTAGATCACTAAATTGATAAGAGATTTTGTATATTGAGTGACCCACCATTAAAATTGTTAAATCATACAATGCATAAGTGGTGAATGGTTTTCGATTTCATACATGTGCATTTGGGGAATCAAAAAAACAACGAATACTGCAGTTTGATTGAGAAGATCACATCATAAAGAAACTGAAGTTGACTTTTACGCCATGCTGGATGAAATTATTAGCATGTGTTATCTTGGGAAAAATTACATAACATTGTTTAAATGTCGGTGGATAGATACTAAGAGTGGCTTTCCTGTTTATTCAATTCTTGTAATCGTTGATATTAAATATAAAAGACATCTTCTAGTAAGTGAACCATTTTTACTTGCTCAATAGGCTCATTAAATATATTATGCAATGTAATGTGCTACTTCAAGAGACCTGAGTGATTGGTGGAGCATACAAAAAATAAAATCTTGGAAGAATCAGTTTACTCAAACTGAATGTGGTTCTGATTTAGTACAAGGAATTGATATTTTTCAAGAGACTACTCAAAATCCATCCTTTTTATAGAGGCCTAAATATCAATGATGACACCCCTCAATTAATGGTTGATGGTGAAAATGATGTTAATGATGTTACAAATGAATTTGAAATGGTAAGGGATGATAAAAATGAAACTAATATGGATGTAGATGATGCAGATGATGAATATGAAGGCATTGACCTCATTTGAGAAAAAGAAGATGATGAAGGTGAACATTGACACAGTTAAATGATGGTTATAATAATAGATAATATATTTCTATATTTAAAAGTTATTTTCAACTATATGATAATAATAATCATTTTTAATTTCAGATGGACCCTGATCTACTTCGTGAGTTGGAGGAGGCTGAGCTAGCTTTGGATTAGGAGGATTTGTGATCATATGACCCTCAAGCTACTAGGAGTTCATGGGGTACGTGGTGGGGGCGCAATCTTGCGCAACTTATGACTCCTGACTCTATCCCCGAGCATCTTAAACATCTTGGTTTCAATCCACACATGATGAGGTATGATATCTGTGTATTTTATTTAGCATTAATTAAATTAATTAACTAATAATTGATTGACTATTTGTTTTTTTTTCATTTTTTTGCACATGTATCTATTAGATAGGGGATCACTATCTCACGCAACTATTTTTCTCAGTCATGGATCACATGAGAACATATTCCCATTGATATAAGGCTTGGAATGTTCAATCATTGGCTAGAATGTAATTAAATAAAATTTATTTTGAAATTTATTTCATTTATAACTTGATAGTATAAATTATTTTTAGGGTTTATGGTATCCCATTAATGATAGCTTGTGTGGCGCTCTAAAAGAGATATTGGAGGTGTCTATGTGTGAGCGTTTCCATCATGTTTTACCAAATTTGATAATGGAAGGGATTAAAAAAGTAGGAGTGACAATATTTGATGAGTCATGTAGAGCCCCCCGATAAGAGTACATTCCATCTCACATTTGGGATTGATTATGTTCATTAATTTTGAGTAAAGAATTTTAAAAGAGATATTCACTGGGCCGGTAGAACCGGGGGAGACATGAGATGACACATCAAGCTGTTAATCGTACATTTAGTATGCATAAAGAGCTAGTGGTATGTATCATTTTAACATATTTTATATAACATTATATATAAACATTTTTTTTCATATACTCATTTGAGCATCCTGATATTACAGAGTATGAAATTTATCAATGGATGTACATTAATCCACCCACTAGAGAGATTAGAGGTGATCAACATCCTTATAGTGTGGTTTTTAATATTTCTTTTTCCATTTGAAAATAAACTGTATATAATAATTTCACTATTTTAATTTCAAATTGAATATAAATGAGTCATATGAAGCCACGAACTCTCATACACAGGCTTAGAGTCAGGCGAAGATAGCTAATCAGACTAGTGCCCACCATTTCTATGAGCTGTCGTGGATGTAGGAGACCATGTATGCCTTCGATAAGGGCCGAGTAGTTGGTATCAGCTCTCATTTGAATCATTGTCCTTATTATGGAACTGTTTCGATGTCGGCATCCAACATGGGAGGATCATGTGTAGAGGAATCATCCTCCAACACATAGTATCATGAGTAGTTGCGAACTCAAACTCAGATTATAGAGAGTTTGCAAGATTATTAGGAAGGGATGCGTCAGCAACAACAATGCGGGGAGAACATGCTGCAATGGTAGCTGCAACAGCTGCAGCACAAGGGGGACATTCATCGATGGAAGCAGCTGCAGTATGATCAGATGGAGTACATGTCCCGTTTGACTCATAGTTTAGGGATGGTGCTTACCCCACTATCTCCTCATTCTTCTTCATCTCCTCCAAAAAACTATCCCCCTAGTGATTTATTTTGTTCTGTTAAAAACATTTGAATTGAATAATTATTTTAATATGAACTATTTATAGTTGTTTTCAATTATTTTGGTGCGAATATTGTATAATTTTTTTATTTATAATATTTTATTATTTTATTATTTATTATTATTATTATTATATATTTTATTATTTTATTATTTTACTAATAATAATAAAAATAAAAATAATTTATGATTTTTTATATTTCTGTTTATGAATATTGATAATTTTTTATATTTTTTAATTATTTATTATTTTAATAATATTAAATTTATTATTTTTTATTTTATTAAGTATTTGTGATTGGGCCTCTTGTGATGGGGGGCCCGTCGCAAATAGATTAAATATATTTTTAAAAGTTTTTGTGATATGTTGCTTTATGTTCTTAATAATATTTTGCAATGGGCCCATCACAAATGGTTTATAACATATAAGATATTTTCGATGGCCTGCTATCCCACCACTAAAAGTTCTTGTATATATAATGTATATAACTGGACATCTATTTGCGACGGGCCCACTTCCTTTCGCAACTAATATTTTTTGCGACGGGCGCATTGAAAAAAATTCTAGTTGCAACACCGTTTTATCCAACGAGATATTTTAGACGAGCCCACGTCGCAAAAGGGTTTTTGCGATGGGATCATGTCACAAATAGTCGGATTTCCTATAGTGATAAGAGAGGAGAATAAATCCTTTTTTATTATTAAAATGCGGTTTTTGTAAAAATAAATTATCTCATTTTGTGAACTTATTTTAATATTTTATTCAAATTAAAAAAACACTATTAAATAAAATAAAAATAATATTTGAAAAATAAATTACAAAATAATATAAGGGATAATTTTTTTGTTTTTCCATAAATGATTTTTTAATTGTAAAAATACATTTTTTTATTGAAAACTTCATTTTTATTAAAAGTACTTGAATTATACATTTTATTTTAATATAAATTTTTTTAATTTTATATTTTAGAAAAACAATATCTATTAATAAAATATATTTAATTAGAATCAATTTAATACTAAATATTGATAATCAATCTTTTTAATCTTTTGAAATTTTATTTATGGGACAAAAACTTCTTTTTTCCTCAGGATGAATTTAATATTAAAATTATTATATAATGTGAAAGGAATATCTAAAAAAATAATATATATAATTTTAAAAAATAATATTTTCTAATATGTTTAACACATATTTTTACCATTTTTAGTAGTAAAATTTGTAATAATTAATTACCCTGGTTAAGGTGAAATTGAGTTTACTGATAGGTTAAACATTAACGATACAGGGTATAATTACCTGGAAAATTCTAAAAAAGTTTGATATCAATACTTTTACCATATTATCTCAACATTTCAATAATATACCAATTTATATCCATCTACAAGTTAAACAAAAGGATAAACTTTTTTCTTTTAATAAATTTAAAGTGTTACACTCACCTTACTAATAAAATTAGACCCCCATATTCTCATTTTAACAAATATAAAACCCAAATATTCAGACTAGAAAATTAAAAATCACCTCTTAAATTCACTCCTCCCATCCTTCAATTCTTAATTTTGTTAACAAATCCAACCTAGGACGGATTTGGGTGCAAACTGAAATAATATTTCTGAAGAAGAAGTAATGTACATCACTAATCATTTTATTTTAGTATTTCTCCACCTCTATATGATTATTTTAAACCATGATGAAAAAATTAACCAATTATATTCCATTTACTGAGATTTTTTTATGTTATGTTCATTACCTATGAAGACATTCACTTCAATCAAATGTGATATACAATCAACATTTAGGTTTATAATATTATACGGACTTGTTAACAGATGTTATTTGTTTTCCATAACCTCATGTCATGACTTGATATAATTATATATTAAATATTTATGTAAAATATATATGATATCCTTATACATATTTAATTATTACATGACATATAAAATTTTACATTCCATTCTGTGGTAATACATTAATTTCACTCGTGTGCACAGCAGACTACAGTCGTATATAGTGATGTGATTCATTCATGCTTTATATTAGAGGTAATAATGGTCAATTTAATGAACATATTTTATATATATGAAAAAATGATTCTATTAAGGTAATGTATAATATACCATTATTTATTTCATTCTATTTAGAAAATTGAAAATATGGTTATGCGTATGTATGACATACCATTTACTTGAATAGATTATTTTATTGTCTATCTATAGATATTATGAATTGAATTTAATACATATATAATGAAAATATATTATATAATGGTTAAAATATAGTATATTAATTTAACACTGAAAAATGTAATAGGATAAAAAATAACACATCAAAACATACATGAAAAACAAAACTGTTATTACTCGAAACATGAATCTAACAAGGAATTATTAATAAAAAATTAATAAATGGTCATAAAAAATAATATATTGTATGATATATAAATTTATATTATGGAAATAGATATATAATAAATTTAAATTTATTATAAATTATTTTTTAATGTCTACAATGGAAATCAAGACTCACGTTAAGGGACTTCTGTCACACTTTTTTACTTCAGTGAGACACATGCCATATTCACCACATATTTTCTTTTCAGTGGTGTATATATTTACCATGACGTTATATTATGTTGATTCTCAATAAAATTATTTTTAATTTCATATCCTTTTTATTATTTCACTTTCATTGGTTTTACAATCCAAATGTTACCAAAGTGGTAAGAGATTGGTTTTTCAAATTTCCTTCATTGGGACATAAGTTATATTAGAAACAATATTCTTATATGATGTCTATATACTACCCATTTAAAATTTTATTACATTAATATCATTATTTATATGATATTTAGAGATTCATTTGAAGTTATTGTTTAATATATCTTATGATTAAATTTCACCAAAGTGGCAGGGGTTTTATGAAACAATCTCATCTTTTATCATATATATTAATGTTTAGGCTTATTTTGATGAAATATTGTGATCTATCTGTAAAGAAACTTGTGAATTTTTTTCTCCTACATTAATTTCTTGATAATAAATGGTTTCCTTCATTTTATGCTCTTTATATACTAAATATTAAGAAATAAATTTTCATGAGAATCAGATATTATTTATATCTTCAGTCAAAAAACCTTTTCATCCATATCCATGTTTTCAAAAATATGTTTTAATTTTTTTCACATTCCCTAATAAATTTTAAAATAACTTTATTTATTTTTTATCTTTTTTAAAATGTTTTATAATGGTACAATTTCTTATGTTAAAAAAATCCAATTTGGATTTTTATAAAAAAGTGAACAAAATCTTTATTTTAACACGTAAAACATATAAATGATTTTCCACTGTTATGACCACAAAATGTTGAAACGATTATGTTTTAATTTTTGATGATTAAATTCAAAGAAATGTAATTTTAAAATTTTTTATGTTTACAAATAGTGTTTTTCAAAGTGAGATGGAAATTTTCAACAAGAAACCTTTTAAATAATTTTTATGTATTCATTTATATTTTTTAAAAATTTATTTTCAAAGAAAAATTTATGAAAATGTATTTTGTTTTATAAAAATGGGTTTAAAATTTCAAAGTATGTTTTGATAAATAAATGATTTATTTTACTTTTAACTCGTTATTTATTAGTTTTAAAATAATATTTTCAAATAAAATTATTTTCCATTTTTATTATCATTTATTTCAAAAATTTGATTTTTAATGAAATGTTATTTTGCATAAGATATGTTCATTGTGATATTTCAAAATCATTTTCTATATAAATTAACATCAATTGATGTTACTAAATATTTAATGGTTATAAGATACCAATATATCATTTTTATTCTTTCACTATATGTTTTTTGATTATGTTGTTATATTGTTTTAAAAAAATTACATTCCACAAGTTATATCGTGAAAAATTATTTAAGAGACACAATTCATACACCATGGGTTTTTCTGTTATGAAATGATGAAATTATTATCCAAAAAAATTCTTTTAAAAAGGTTAAGTAATTATAAAATATTTTTGAAACCCATTTGTTTTAATGGGTTATGATATGATGTATTTTTTATGATCTTTTGTCACAAGTATGTATAATTTTCATATGTGATGTGGTGAGACCAATATGTCCCTCAAGTATATTAGCTAAAGACTGATATCTAATGAGATAAACAAGAATATAATATGCATACAACATAGTTTAGTAATATACTTTATACACTATGATTGTCCTTTGAGTGAACCGTGAATATATTTATGATTTAAGGAGTGAACAAATTACACTATGATATTATTTTTAATAATGTTTAAATACTAATGAATGGATTTGATATAGTTATGGGCATTTGAAAAATCCATTTCTTGTTCCTATGTTTTGTTCTCATATATCATTTTCATTGATTTCATAATAATTAATTTTCATTGAACTACAATGATTGATGTGATAACTCAAGTTTATGATCTATGATAAAATGGTTATAGTTTTGAAATGTTATTCTCTTGTTCTTATACACGTATGTTCATGAAATGTTGATATCACGATTATTTAACCTTACATAGAATTTGGGATCCCACTTTCTTTTCTTTCCATTCCCCAGGTTGTGAATAATGTTTTCAAGTAGATATTTCAAATAAGAGTAATATATTAGAAGATTATTATGGGAGATATAGAAGATATTTCATAAAATAAGAATAATGGGTTTTCAATATCTAAAGGAATTATACATTTACAATCCTTAAAATCATATTTATGTATTTTATTTAATATTAATAGATAATTTGTGATATATATGTATGAGAATCCCATACACTTATTCTAACTACATTAATGATCTTTGTGATAAACTAAAGAGAATTATTCTATATCTGATCAGTTATTTAGTGTTAATAATAATAGATATTTATCAAATTTCCATTATGAACAAAAAAGGTCTGAACTCATACCACTTCATCTAGTATTATTTAAGAATATATATGATGGTGGGGAGAATCTATCAAAATTTTTTAACATATATTTTTTCCAGTTACTAACAACCAATGTCTCCACTGTGAATACAAAAGATCTGGATCGACCCATTGATGATTAACAGAGGTTTAATGCTAAAATCTTGTAGATTGTTCACACTGATGCATACCATGAAATTCAGGATCAAAATCCAATATCCATACATGTTATTAAATCTAATAGTATTATAATCTAATTCAAAAATTTATTCCCCAATAGTGAATGATCAATCCAAATATAAAAATTGAATGACTGAGTTTCATTATTCACTCCCATTACTCACATTCCTAATAATATGGATTTGATATGTCCTCTCATTTCATTAAAGAATTAATTTTATCCACCACTTACTGGATAATAAATGTAATCATATGTTTTGAGGAAGATCTGAATCTCTCATTGATCAGTTCCATCATGTGTCCCAATGAATAAGAATGGTACATTGTTTTATTGAAGAATCAACTTGAGGTATTTTTCATTGTACTACTTGGATATTAAATGGATTTTTCAATATTTCACACTCTATATGATTTTCCTTTATATTGACCATAGTAGATATAAAAAGGAACCTAAAATTATTCACCCCAACCATGATTATATTATTGTGTTTGAATTTGAGATGATTGTCAATGAAAACATTTACATGGAATTTCATTGCAATATGTTATTAATAAAAAAATTATATTTAAGAGGAATAAAAATCTAGGATTGTATCATCTTCTTGGACATCAATAAGAATTTCCTAATGGATTAATTTCGAATTATGGTCCCAAAATTACTGATAGATCCAAACAATCCCTCCTGAACCCTTTCCTTAAAGGATTAATAATGAAGGTATAGTCAAATCAAGATATACCTTATTGATTATGATGTTATTACATTCAAGGAATCTATGAGAACAATTTTTTACTGAATAACTCCCTTCATCATGAATATTTTCTATGAAACCTAGATGTGATTTATAAATAACATTCTCAATCCACTCCCTAGAATGATGTTAATGTGTTATGTGGATGATATTTTGGGAAAATACATAAAATTACAAGACATTCTCAATGATATTTAGAAAATTATTACTTTACTAAACACTCATAATTTTAAGATAAAACCCTTAATTTTATTTTTTGCGTTACCTCTAGTAAATTCCTCAGTTTAGTTGTTCGATACATTATTATTAATATCAACATAAAAAACATCATGATCATCACTGAAATTCCTCCTCTAAACATTAAATAATTTATTTCGGGGTTTCGTTGTTATTTTCCTCACAAGAAATATTTGTCAATAATTTTAGAGGGAAAATGTATGTCCTTTTATATTTTTGGATGAAAGGACCCACATACCATTGGTTTGAGTAATTCCTTACAATATTTGAAATCCTCTTGCCATAAATATTAAATTCACTAGTTATCTTGTACATATCTTATGAAAACCCTTAGTCCTCTATATAATGTATATAGAGTAGTCTCCCAGTACCAACTTATCATACAAGAACAATAAATGTTAAAATAATATTTTATATAAATTTTATCACATGATGTAGAAAATGGATGTATGATATCCCCTTTCAAAAAGAAATTCATTTCCTCATTCCTAATGGCTCAAAATTATTGCCACTATTTGTAGCATATTATGGTCTATTTGATCACTTTTATCAATAATTTAAAATATTCCATCAAATTACCAATGCTGACTATATGGTTGTCTCACTAGGTAATGATCCTTTATCAATTTCATCTCTCCAAAGGATATCAATGGATAATCATTACTAGATACCAATATTTCACAGTCAAACATGGATTATTTTCTATTAGATTTTTTATTGAATAATCTGCTATCTTCATTTATGAAAAGGTTCCATCTTCAAAAAATCATATTTATGGTGGCTCTCAAGGATTGAAATAGAGGAGGATGGGAAACCCTAAACTCAATAAGTTCCATTTTCTATGTTCTTTCACTATAAATAAATTTTGTGATTAAATATATCATCAAAAAAATCATTGGTTACAATGACATCTAGAAATAGGATTCAATTCCCTTGATCATGAACAATCATAGTAGTACGGGAAGAATTCATTTTAATGATGATGGTTTCACATATATTATAGTCAAAGAATGATCATTCATAAACTCAGGTGAATGTGTAAATATATCTTTATCTTCTAGAATAGAAAAAACTGGTTATATATGATTTTGTGATACTTCTATAAGGATACACTCTCAACCACATGGGTATTTTCAACCTTCAATAGGTCAAGGAACATCGTGGCCCAACATTCTAACATTACAATGGTGGATGAAATCCACCAACTTGGTATACAATTTTATATCCTTGATTAGAATAGGATATGGTATGTCAAATCACTCTTCCATGGATTCATCCCTTGAGTTATCAACATATTCCAAGTATCCCTTATAGATCTATGAAACATTTGGGAATATTTTTTCTAGATTGATATTATTGATTTCATGTTTTAATAATGATACATTCTACCATCAAAATGAGGCTCACTTTGGTTAGAATTGATGATGAATTAGTGTATGTCATGAATTTTTTAACATTGGGAATATTCATATTCTGTTAAATGATTTCTCATTTTGACCTTTAGATAAAAATTTTCTAATTACATACTACATATGAGGTACATACCGTAAGGCATCCCATTCTTTTCACAAGAAAACCTATATTCAGTGCATATGTCTAATGTGGTTCAACACCTTAGACATCCAATACATTCCATACATTGTGTCATGCATTCATCATGGGAGGAATACATATCTCATTAGTGTAGAAAACATATTCTTATCACATATGTATTTCGAAGCTCTTCATCTATGTCAATTTCCTCTCATGACATTGGTATGGGCTTTAGATACATCAAGTGGGGTCAAAGGGTTATTTCCAAGTGAGGGAACTTTACCTATGTAGAGTCCAATGTTGATGTTTACACATAGACACTTCACACATGGTCTAGATACAAGTAAAATATAGTGGGGAGAAATCCAATAAATTTATATCATAAACTGGGATAGTCATAGTTTGGTTTCCTATGGTGATTTTTTTAGTGAGGACCTTATATTTTTTTTATGATGAGAGACAAGGTATACATCTAAATTGTGATCAAATTTAAATATTATTTCCTTTATATGGGGAGATATATTTTAAGTATTGTTTCGATTAACCATTAGAGTGGCACCCTAATAAACCTTCTAGCAAACCTTGATTGAAACCAAATGTACATTGAATTTATAACATAAGATCATGTGGAATGAAAATTCCATTTAATATAACATAATTCAGATGTGAGGCTTCCATTGTTTAGGGGGATAAAATAAGTGAATGTTTTTAGATTATATATAGAATCTTCGCTTAAGATGGAGATTTTATCTCATTCTTGTCACATGAGGCATCCGAAACTCATCAAAAAATCCATTGTACATTCATTTATTATTTCATTCTATGCACATCCCAATACTGATGGCCATAGATTAACATCTCATGTGATGATATTTTTTATGTAGATTATCATCTGGAAAATATGATTTTTTTTGTTTAAAGGATTCCATCATGGAAATTAATAGGGCTTATACATGTATCTACTATATCCCAATTATGTTTGTAATATTATAGGATACAAGGATCTTGTATGTAGTCATATTGGGTAATGATAATTGGAATCCATTTATTATTCCAATATTAGGGTTCATTTAACCACTTCACATGTTCTTTTAGAGGGAAGAAGTAATAAACACCACCCATTTCAGGTAGTAAGCAATGATCCTAATGTGATAATTTTTATTCTTTGGAGTAGAAGGCGATGATTATTCCAAGCCTGGGCATATAGAAAATGGCATGGGAAATAGGGTTGATGATTATAGTTATGAGAAAAGAGTTTTGGGGGTAAACATACATTGAATGGTGAACGAAAAATGGGAAATTAACTAGAACCTAATTATACAGGGGAGAAGGAGGTATCGAGCCATGTTCCCATATGATGTTTCAGGAGACTATAGTGTATAATGTATTATTATATTGATATGATCCATGAGATCTAGAACAAGGTTGGGATATTGATTTCGGAGGACCTTTTATTCACTTATTTTTGGGTCATGCACTTCCATGAGTTCTGTGATGGAGTAAATTCTTTTTTGATTTCAAATTTTTTCGATGGAATGGTTAAAATTTTTATATATAACTAATTCCAAGGAGATTTATTAAATGTGTGTTGGTTTTTACACAAGTTCTCTACACTTGAAAATTTGTACGATTCTTTGGTCTTATGAGTTCACAAAAGAAAGGGTTGTGTTTTTTTATATATGTATTACCTTAATAAGGAGATTTGGAGAATATACTCTGATCAAAAACTAAGGGATTAGTGTGTCATCATTGGATGAAAAAAAACTGTTTTGTGAATGATAGAATGAATCTTCAACATGAAAAGGGTTTTCCCTATAGATGGTGGGGGACATTATCTATTCACAGACATTTTTTTCCTTTTGGGGAATTATTTCAAGCCACTGTGTCCGTGTTGTGAAATTTGGAGGTGATTTGTGAATGTTTTAGTGATTCACAAAATATATGTCATTAAACTATTGGTTGTGTGACACCCATTCCTTTTTCCCTAAAGCTGGCCCATGGAACATTGAAATTTGACATCATATTTCTAAAGAAATTGAGTCTCCAATGTATATGTGACTAGAAAAAAAAGATATAATGTTTTGTAGAAATGCGTATTTCGATTTACAATGTTTACTAGGGAATGGTTTTCTTCCTTCCATATCGAGATCCCATATTTCAAAGTCCTAAATGATATATTTTCTTTCAAAAGTGCTTCATTAGAATTGGAGCCTATGATTATTCAGAGGTTCAAATTATGTGTAAATTAGTTAGTATAAAATAATTCATTTCCATTTGGTGAATGATTTCTTCATTTCATGAAACTATAAATCAAGATCACACAACACGAGTGATCCCATGCCTAAAAAATATTGAGTGGTCCCAAGTATGGCCATTTTACATTTATAATTTTAAATGTTCTCTAATGTAAAGATCATCAAACCATGCATGGACTCTCAATCTCCCATGGTGAGACATTATGGAAACTACCCATTTATACAACCATATTGTGTCAACAAGAGAAACACACTTATAATGAATGTTTTTTTTGATCTAGGGTGAATTTTCATAACACGGGGTGACTTATGTGAGAATGTATTGATTCCCATTATAAATTGTTATAAGAATTAAAAACACTTATAAAATGATCAATAAATTAACCAAATAAATTTGAAATACTTTTAGGAGGGAAAATGGATAGAAACAACCAAAAACCATCTAGATTGGAGGTTCATTTTTGAAAATAAGGCACTTATGAACCAACAGATAGAATCCTAGTCAGTGTATACACATAGAAACATAAAATTATTTTATAAATATGGTTTTCTTGTTGAATT
This sequence comes from Viscum album, assembly GCA_963277665.1. Classification (NCBI taxonomy): domain Eukaryota; kingdom Viridiplantae; phylum Streptophyta; class Magnoliopsida; order Santalales; family Viscaceae; genus Viscum; species Viscum album. The sequence goes on from OY728141.1 coordinate 772,846,365, forward strand.
AATCAATCTAATTATTTAGATCCACAAAAAACGTTGGATTGGTTCTTTTTGTTTCATGAGCATCATTGGTGGAACATCTTTCCCATTTGTCATTCAAAAATTAATGTTGATTTGTTGTCATTTACACCGTCAGTGACAAGAACTAGAACATTCACTTGAATGATATTGTAAGAAAAGGATTTCCAAGATCACTATTATAACATATTTCATTGAAATATTTATATTAATTATATGAGAATTTATTAAGACTTCGATCTGTGGTTGGGATGTAATTTCACTAACAACGAGAGAGGGAATATTTGGTTCAGATACATGTGTATCATGTAATCAGTAGAGCTATTTCAGTCCTAGTTGTATAAGGGAATGATGATTTACATGTTCCGTGTCTAACACCACCTTTAGTTACTCATAGAAATTTTATGTAGATGGATTTTGAATACCAAAACCTTCCTGATTTATCATGGGGGTGGAGATCATCCTCAAGGATTTTGAGCATTTATATGGGATTCCATTGGATATATTCTGGTTTTATGCACTTATCCATGTATAAAACACATGGACGGATGTATGGAAAACTGTTTTAGAGGTGTAAATTCTACTATAAAATGATAATAAAGATATTACACCATCATATTTTTTTCTACCAATACATCCCTTTTAATAAATTCATTTTCATGTTATTGAATATATCTAAGGGTCAAATACATGGATTACTGATTCAATACACTTGTGTATGGCATAAAATGAGACAAGGAACAAAATATATGACATTGGGGAATGTCCATCAAGTGTATTGTCTTTATAATGTGAATAATAAACATCAAGAGGATATGTAATCGACATTCCTAGTTATCTTCATAAACTGGCGGTTGCTTCTAGTCTTGGAAGTGTGCATCGACCTATGATTGGGAACCTTGGGGATTGTGTAAATCATAGAATCTAGAAACTAGGTCAACCAAGTAATCCTAGTTATATATTGTTAATATGATTAACATGTATAATTCATGTTGGAGAGATTACTAGAATCATAGGATATCTATTACCATATCTATATGAGTGGATCCTAACACACTTTTTCGGGTATGTGTTTCGGAATTCCATCACTCCTCCACTCCAAATTATATCATCAATCCCCAATATCCTCCCATTTCTAGGTTATGGATGACATAGTTTAGTGAGTTATGGGTGCTGGTATACATCAGTAAAATTGTAAACATCTACTTTATTCCATTCAATCCACCTTCATGCAAATTGATTGAAAAAAAGCTATGGACACTACAAAAGAGGTAGTTCATACATTCCTTCCAATGATGGGTGTCCATTTAAAGGATAGATAGAAACATATTCTTCAAACCCTACACATTAGAGAGATTATCCATGATATCCATCTACATTAAAGAACTAGTGATGTGGGTATACATTGCATTCAATGCTGAAAGGCACCCCTGTATAATTATCTAAATGTGGGAAATGTTCCCTAGTGATTTATCTAGAGAATTCAAAAAATATCCTCTTACTCGAATAAACACTAGATGTATAAAAATTAGTCCAAAATTTTGGTTCTAGATCATCTGAATGTGTTCATGAAGAGATATGTTTGATGATTAGTTCCATTGGAGGATCCCGATGAGGAGCAAGGCATGAGGCGGGCTTCCATTATGGGAGATTACTATGATGGAAGGAGGTACCATTTTAGAGAAGATATAGATACATGTATTTTTAAGGAACTAACATTCCATTCTATTTAAGAGGATATCTTATGGAAATTAAATTATGTTGTGTGGGTCCCCCTTGAAATGTCCTTCAGGAGAAGGTTGAGAGCACTCATGCTTGAGCAAGAAGATCCCATGAGGATCTTGGTATTAATATAAACTATATTGTTCAGGTAGCATATGAAACTATCAAAATTGTTTTTTGAGATTCATTGTAAATTTTACATCTATCACAGGTATTGGATAAATTATAGAAGAAGCTCATCGGGGGTGGGAATGAGCTTCCTGAGCTTAGGCTTGACTGGCCTGGAACATAGGTTGAATTTCAGTAATTGTTCAAATATCAGGTATACATGGACATCCTAGAATATTTTTTTAGGGAGGATGATCTGTATGTTTAAGGTGTGTTCAGTACACAGTGGGATCCCATTGAGTCAACAACCAAAAAAACATCATCCAAGGAGGTTCTAACCCAAGGTTCTAATCCACAATATTCTAGAAATGGTGATTCTTTGGTATTAACCAATAATAAAAAATTTCTTTTGAAAAATAAGGTAATTTAATATCTAGTGTAACTTGTTTGAGCCTATATTTAGCAAGGAAAGACTTATTCTTAATATTTATATGTTACAGCTTTCAATTTTCCTTTTATCATTAGTAATTCATCCATTTAATTTTTTTAGGAACCATCAAAGGAGGAATATGATGCTTCATTGAAAGGAATGGAACATTAATCTAAAGGTGATGAAGATCCCTCCACATTGTCAATCAGAAGAGGAATGGAAGGTGAAGTTCATGGTTTAAATTAATTTGTAGGAATATGGGTACCCAATCTTTTTGGTCATTTATGTGGTCCTCTCCTTTAATCGAAATAATAGTTCCATCTTACGAAGTAGAATTTATCCAATGGTGGATAACCATTAGAATTAGAAATAATCCATGAGGTAAAACATATATTACATTAGACTAATATTATATTTCATACAAAACATTTTTTTAATCCTATATAATAACTATAATATAATCCTTTTATACATCTCTCAAGAAAATATACCAACATGATTTCGTAGTATCTGCCAGGATGCCTACTGACAAAGAGTGGTCCTTGGTGGTTGTCATTTCCTTCAAATAATTAATAAAAAAGACACTATTCAGGGTGACATCCACCAGTGATGTGGTTTTCAAGGGGGTTATGTAGATGAATGTTATCCATAACGTAGAATTACGTATGTCCCTTACCACATGAGGCATATTTACCTCATTTTTTTGTTGAAAATGAGAAAACCAACCCCTTTATTTTTTAACAGTTTTTTAAGAAGCACCCTCTTATGTAGTGGAAATTCCAAAGGGGACTGGGGCCCTACATCATGTGTTGATAGTTATGTTGGGCTGCATGGAACTATCTTTTTATGAGGGGTGACCTCAATGCGGTGTGGAAAATCTATCACATTTATAGATTTCACATAGAACTATTGGATTCAATATCCAATGGGGAAGTCATGGCTAGTAAGGAGTCATGAGAAACTGATATACCACATGACAATGAACACATTATTCTAGAAATTAAGTCGAAGGAAGATCAAGCTACTGATGTACTCAAAAAATACCTCCAGTACCATCTCATCCATCTAGATTAATTGAGGATTATTTGTACAAATATTAAAATAATAACATATGGGTTTTACATAGAGAGTATAAGATCATCTAGATATTTTCCAAGCACACCCTGTTGGTTGACTTGGTAGGCCGGATGGGATCCATTCATCAATGGATGGTGAACCTAGGGACTAGAATTATGGACTAATTTCTACTTCCTTGAAATATCTGTAGACTTATTTTTATAGAGGGTTCACATGAAAATGAAATAATTTGAATATACCAAATACAATAACACATTTTAATGTTCCCATGCACTTTGAGTGGAAGAACTCAAGCTCAGTTTGATAGAGGAGCAAGTGGGGAAACATGAGTACATCGTCATTTCCAAAGAAAAAACCATCATATAGATTAGGGAAATACTGTTGGAGTCCACGTAAATGGAAAATGGGATGTCAATGGTTGTGGTTAATGTATAAAGTTGGGTTTGATATTAGCTCCGGCCAAAGTGGTTTCTCCTATAAAATAGGAGGATATTTTTTGCTATCCATGAAGAAGTGAGTATATGAGGAAACAAAATGTAGGATGGTCAATATGGAATTGTATGTCACCCATACTATTCCATATGAACATATTATTATAACCAGGGAGAGCCTTTAGCATATAGACAATCCTTCTCATTGTTGTTATATTTTTATCAAGGAATGGAATTATCATGTTCCTCATTTCCATAGGTTAAATTTTTTATGTATCTCTATCTTATTAAAGAGATAACCTAATATAATTTTATAATCCTATATGATTAATTCATAGTATTTTTAATAATATACTAATATAACACTAATCATTTAAAAGAGAGGTGTCAACATGGGATGAATGATCCAGATCATAATTTTTCATTAGTCACCTATAAGACCCATGAATTTAGGAACATGGATTGTGTGATTTTTGGGGTATGATATATCCCATTAGAGAGTTTGATGGATGAGGTCCCTTAAAGAATGGTGTATGAATTTATTATCATAATGGGAAATGTTAACAGATGTAAATTATTACCTCAATAATTCAAATTTTTGAATTATTGCTCATGGTTTTAGGATAATTATTTACAATGAATGAAACACAGGTTCAACATCATTTCTATTACATATGTATCTTCTAGGTTATGTTCTATAGATATGGGAGCTAGCTATTTTTCCCCTATGTTGTCTCCATAGGGGAGTATTTTCAGAGATGATGGAGGTGGATACTATAGGGTGTGTTCCCTTGGGTGCATGGTGAGTTTATTTTTTCCATTTTCATAATCATATGAGAGACCATTTGAAAATTTAAGGGGGATAAAATCAAAATAAAATGGGTGGGGGAGTTTTTAAATAGAGGATCATGATTCATAAATATATTTCAAACACTCTTACTACTAAACTGTCACGCATCAAAAATATTGTTGTGATAAAGACAAGGGGTTTAAGAATCCCTATGCGTCCCATGAATTGAGAATTAAGACACACATAGTTAAAAAATATGGTGTGGTAGGAGGCCAATTTTATAGGATGATGTTTTTCAACATGTGTGAGAATTGTGAGAATATTTAAACTATGTCATTTAAAGTCATGTAGAATAGAGCATCGGGATACAAGGCCACCAACCAAGGAAAATGAAATCTAATGTGAATTGATGGACCTTATAAGACACAATTCCATCAAAATTTATATTACTAATATGAATAATTTTTTGAATGTTCCCAATAATGAATTTCAGAGTTTAACTTTGTATCTCAGGCATAGAATTCCTGTCACATGTAATTTTGGTAGGTCCTAAGGATGGAGACTAGTTCTAGAAGGGAAGGTCCTCTCAAGTGAGGAATGAGATATAATATATTTTAAATTAATATGATGAATAAATGAACAATAACATTTAATTTATTATAGTAGGGATTATGGAAACATAGTTTGACATCATTTGGTGAGGATGAATAGAGTAAATTAGGTGAATGTTTGGCTCTAAATTTGACCTAAACCTGTTCTTCTAGGAAGAAAACCCATGTTTTTAATACCCAAAAATTATTTTGAATGACTTTATGAATTTATCATCTTTTAGTTTACTTATTTCTAATTGATATGGGTAACATGAGAAGTGAAATCCACAATTTTTCATAGTAATACCTTTGTGGGTTTTCAACATATAAGTAAATTTTAACCTCTTTTTTCTGTTAGATTAATGTAATACCGGTTGAACCATTGGGAGACTAGAGTTTAAGATCATACGATATCTTTTAAATATGGATATAGAAAAAAGTAACATGGCATCAAGAAAAATATTTCAGTGATATTATATAATATATGGGTCAAAACCCCATATGTATGGTTGGTGGATCAATGTATAGACTATCGTAAAAGAAATGGTGGAATACATTTTTCCTTTATAAAGCTTGGATCCTTAACCCAATTTTATGGTCGTGTGTATTGGACCAGAATCCAAAACATTGAGGATTGTATGACATTAGAGGTGTTGTGAACCCAATTTGAATAATGATAAAGAAAATCTTTGTTCAAAAAAACATCCCCTCGAATGGGTTGAAAAAACATTATGGTCATTATACCATCGTAGTGTGGAAGGTATTAATAAATCATGGAAATAGAATGAAATTTTCCAATACATTGAGGGAGGGGAGGAAAAATACCATCTATGATTATATATCACAACCAAGCATCCGTACATGTCCCATGAAATGGTAATAAAACCACACATAGTTATTAACATGGTGTGGTTGATGAGAAAAACCTGAAAAAGGGGGAATCCTCTTGAGTGTGGAATCTAGATGTTATGAATCATTCAATAATTGAACATGGACTCTACCATGAAGTTTCAAATCACATTGTTATGATGAAAAAGAAGAATCTCAATATTTTTAGTACAAAAGGTAACATTAAAATGATTTGAGTTGAAGTCATAGTTTGTAGGTACTTCAAATGAACCCATTTATTACAAAAGCATGTACTTGTCCTAGTGGGAATATGTTATGGATTGAATTCATATAAATTAAGGTTATAATTCTTTGAAATAAATATTTTATCCTTTTTTTGGTCATGGAGTGTGGGGTAGGGTTGAAAGGGGGAAATATCACATCAAGCTAGAGAAGATCGTAAATGACATGAATGGAAGGGCTGAGGGGCCAAATAAGCCTGTCTTTAGAATTGGTGATCCCATATGGAGTGAGAAACACATTTAGAGTTGTGTGATTATATAATTTGACATTGTTAAATGTAAATATACATAGACTGTGAGGGTTGTTACTAGTTCTAAGGTCAACATTCTTGGACTAGGAGGAATTTTGTATTTTAAGTTCATCAGGATTTGACCAGGTGTATTGTTTCTTATTTAATGTCATGGATCATGGGACAAGGTTGTTCTAGGGATTTTCATGTACTATAAGAGTTTGTACCACAAAAAAATTAATTTATATAATGGAATATGTATTTGAAACGAATATATGTTTAACTAAAATCATGTAGTTTATCTCCATGATTCTAAGGCCCAAGGGATTCCATTATAGAGAATGTTTATTAATCTCTTTATTTATAACAATGTCCTACCAAAATTTCCAAAGAGAAGTTGAGTTATTATAGGTGTGTGAAACTTGGATAATCTGAGGACCTACCTTATAACATGAGTGTAAACAAAATAAAAAAATAGGAATCTTCTCAGGGAGGTTCTTATGAAAACAACTTGCATAGTCAATGTGTGTGTGTACATGAAAGGGTATCACTAAGGGTATTATAACCCCCCAGAACCTGGGGAAGTGGAAGTGAAATATATCATAACATATAAGAAATAAACCACAATATAGGGCCTTCAGCAGGTGAGGATGGAAGGTAACTAAATTCAAGACATATGTTCCACAATTAAATCTTCGAGGTTGGGGTTATAAAACTATTAAATCCACTATTAACCATGTTTGAAATACATATATCATCATTTTTAAATATAGGTTCTTTTGAGAAATGTTCCGTAGTGAGAATGCGACCCTATCATGAATTGGAACCATTAAAAAATTAGACCTCATTCAGACCTAGATAATGATGAAGATTAAAATCAAAGAAGGATCGAAGTGCAGAAGTAAACATGATGTGATATTCAAGAAGAGTTAAAAATTCATGGTACAAAACCACCATGCATATGAGAACATTATATCAGTGTGCGAGGGTTTATGATATTCTCAATGGAAAGAAATAAAAAATTTTACTGGATATTTCTATGTATAGGATTCTTGGAGTATTTATGTATCCAATGAAATGGAAATAAGTCCATACATAGTTATGGAGTGTGGAATTTTATGATACTAGCACCGAAAGGGGAAGTCCTCTCGAGAATGGACAATAGTATCCAAATGTTTTATATTAGAAGAATATGTTATGGAGATTTATATTTTGTATCTTTTGAAAAGGTTGTTGGGAATGTAGTTAGCCATCATATGATGAGGTATATGTTTCATATAGTTTGAAAATTGTTGATAATGAAGTTCTCCTTCTATTTATTGTTATGAAACCTTGATATTTAAATACAGTTAAAGTCATCTAACCTAGATGTGGCATAATACTATTTAATTTTTCTTGTACAAGATTATTTCTTAATGATTAATGTAATATGAACAAATGACTCCATATAATTTAATGCCATGTGGTAATGATGATTCTCTTTAGTACAAAATCATGTTGCTAGATCAATTATCTATATTTTTACATCCTCTAACATGTATGATGTTATATATTTCAATGTTATGATGAATGAACTTTATGAACATAATGGTTATGAAAATTATTATTTGAGTAGAATTTTACTGGTGGGAGGAGTGATGTGCTCTCTATACAGAGTGATTAATGGTATTCACTATTGTAGTAAAACATTTGAAATATAAATGGGCCTTCACACATATGATCCATATTTGATGGCTTCTTTCAATGTATAATTGGAATCCTTATTTCCTATACTATGTCTCCCTATAGGAAAGAGTAGAGTTTGTCCTTTTTCATTCTCATGCTACCTCGTTTTGGTCAACCAAAATGTTTTATAGATAGTGTATTTTTCTCTATTAATGGGATTACAATTCATCCATTTGAACCTATGCCATTTTTCTGACGTCTATTGATCATAAATTATTTTCATAAGTGATGATAGTTTAAATTATAAAGGTAATAATACCTCTATCCTAAACATGAGAGTATATTCTATTTCAATGGTGTATTTAAGGGAAATATTTTAAAATCTATCATGTTTATTATATGGATCTTATTGATAAATTTTTGGACAAGTAATTTTTAGTAGGATATTAGGTAAGGTTTTGTTGAATGCCTCGATGGTCCCATTTTCCTAAACATGTTTGTGGGAGGTATGATTGGATATAATTTCATACTTGTTTTATAATATATTAAATTCCAAATCCATAATGTATTTATCATTTTATATGGGTATATTTTGAGGAACTCTTAATCGATGAATGACAAGTAATTTAAAAAATTCAATCACAGATCAATTATTTACCTCTTCTTGAAGGATGAAATTTTCCAAAATTTAGAAGAATTGAAGAATTGATAGGATCATTATGTATTATTCATATATCCTGGAAGGATATGCAACTGTGAAATCTGTTTCCCATACCATAATGGACAATAAGTCATTGGTGGAATGGAGGATATCTAGTGGTTGATGCATGACGTTGGTATAGATCTGACAGGCATGTATCTTTTTGGTCAGCTCCACACAATCATGAACCATGGTGTTATAAAAGTAAACCTATCTATGGATCTAGTTTGATAAAAAACCACTATTTTTAGGGCCTAAATTACCCATCATGGAATTCTTGACAGACTTAGGGGAACTTTTTCACTTAGATCCAATGAAGGAAGAATCCATCAATGACACACCTATTGGAAAAATGATTTATGTTGGGGCCACCCTAGAGGGTAAAATTCACAATGCACTTGTATATTTTATCATGCTTATCTAGTCCATACCATAGGGTCCCATGTTATAGGTACTCCATGAATGTATTCATGCTTTGGGTGTCTCTTCTGTCATATGTGTGTTTGAGGGTCATTTAGAGGATGTGTTGTTAAAAATTTGGGTCACCTATCAGTCATCTTCATTATAATTAATGTAGGAAATAACATTTTGATGATCTATATAAGTGAAAAAGTCAACATTGTTAGGATCTTATATGGGTGAAACATGCCTTTACAAATAATCTAGACTATCATTTTAGGACCAGGGAATATGTGTCACCATCGCCTTAGGTGGGAACCGGTCAATTAGTTGAAAAACTGCACTATAAAGTGGATAAAATCCTATTTTTTTATAATGTAATACTTATTGATATATTTAATGTATTTCCATAATTCTCCCTTCATATGTAGTAGTGGTACCCTGATCCTGAGGGAAAATATGAGGTATGTGATAATTCAATGGTACCATGAATCATTGTTTGTACATCCTTCCATTTAAATTAATGTGTATAATATGAGGTCTTATCATGGAGAAAAGAAAAAAACCCAAATCTAACCATTTTGACAATATTGTCCTTGATCATTCTTGTAGTTAATGTCTATGTAAAACCAGAAAATTGAATGTGATAGAACAACATGAAGAGATCAATAGAGATGATTGATTGATATGGTAATTAAATATACATGATAATATCATTAGTTATTAGTTGTGAGACTAGGAATGTTTCTAGTTAATGGAACTAGATATCCTCTTGGGACTAATCCTGACTCCAAAATACTATATAATTAATTCCCACTACACTAACTGTCCAATCGTTATAGGGTGGTTAAATATTTAATTTATCATAGAAATGTATGATACCATTCATAACTCATGATGTTTTATGTTGTTTCATTTATTCTAAATCATGAAGACCCTAGTAAGGAAACACATTGTGATGCGATTGTATCTAGTCTTTGTGATGAGAAAAAGTACAATCAGGTGATACTGATTTTTTTATTTACCATCCCTACAATTCTAAGAAGAGATGGAACCCATGGCTCATTCAAGGTTTTCACATAATAGACAAGGGGATTCCCTACAACGAGTGGAATCCAATCTTGTTTATGCTGTTGATAATTATTGATTTCATTGAACCCTGACTGGATTTTGTAATCGAAAGGAAAATAAATTCCATTATTTATGATCTTGTAAGATGTATTATTATTGCATTCGTGGTTGAAAACAAAATGTTGAATCATTGCTAGCTTTCCATAAAGTACATGTAACTGTTATAGATTATTTGGAATAAGCATCTAGATAATTTCCTTGATCTACTATTGAATAACCATGATACCCTTATTCCTGATAATTTTTTTAAGAAAATTACCATATGAATCCCCATATAATCAATTTAGGGGTTCATTTTATGGTGATGGGAGTAGAGTAGGTAAAATACATTCTCAAATTCCATGATATGGTCAAGCATTAGTGGTATTTAAAAAATCATCCACAAATGTTTAAATTGGTGTTTCATGGATTATCTTGAAGATATCATATAAGGAACACTAATTAGTGGAACTAGCCATTATTAATCCGAAAAACATAACATAGTAACTAAATGTTCCCTGAGGCACCTGTAGGGTGGTGTGTTTTTCATCTTAATGGGCCATCAGGATTTGATTATACCAAGAATACCTTTAAATAAATGATAGATATTAGAAATAATTATTTATTTCAATCAGAAACTCTGTCACTACGAAGGTAATTTCATTCTCTGAGAAATAGGGATTTAAATCCTAAAATTTAATATAGACTCTTATCATTCCATTTTCATCCAATTTTAAGTAATATTGTAATAATGGGGTATTTTAATTCCCTAAAAATGTAATCCTTTATGAGATTATAATAATTAACTGAGACCAAGTTCCCGTGTGAGGGATTCAACTAGTTGGCATCCTGTTTGAACACATGATGGCCAATGGGGATGGAATAACAATTGAAAAAATCTTAGGGATTAAGCACCAGAATATCATTTTGTGATAAAGAAATTCTAATCAATGTTATTCTACGATAAAATATATTTCAATGATTCAATTGGGTTAATTATTTTACAATGGTATACTCCCCTTACACAATCAAAAGTAGAGCCTTGTAAAAAATCATCTTCACCATTAAAAACATGGAAACCATACAATGAAGATAAATCTCTATCCCTGAGATATTGTACGGTTATATTGTCAACTTCCTCTTCAAGTATAAAATTTTCAGTGATAGATACCTAAATTTCCATCATTTTAGATATCATGGAAATAGGTGATTATGAACCATTACCATGTGGCTTCAGACATAGGTTTCCAACATGAAAATCGAAATAGTGGCGAAATTAATACATCTCTTGGCCCAAAAATGCTCTTCTAGAGTCATAGTTCTATTGTTCAACAGTGACCAGGGGATGGACCTTTCAGTATGAAATGGTTGTGAACAAGTTCATATTTACTAATTCCAATACATTGTTTAAATATGATTAAATATATTATGACTCCATATTCCTGGGGAATACAATACAATTCTAGAGGTATGGGGTTGTTGCCTCCATTTGGGGGACGATTATGATGAAACCATCCATAAAATCCACCCGAAGATCTAGTTATGTGACAATCAATTTTTTAGAAGAATTAACGTACACTGTTATATCGATATGAAGATAATTCCGCTCATTTTTAAAATACCTTACATCAAGATAGTGATCATTACCAGAGTCAATGAGGGAAAATATCACCATAAAGTACCCCAAATAGACTATTTAGTGATTACTTGAAGCACTATTGATATGATGAGGAGACCAATATGATTGAGTGAAGGTATGGTGTTCTAGGAAAGTCATTTTAGGTTGAAACTTATATGAGGACCATTGAATAAGTACTTGCCCTTATGTTACTGAATCATGTTTGCATAAAGATCATTCCAAATGGGTTTTCAACTCTTATCACATTATAGGATTGTTAGGCTTAATGAGGTTAAGTCTACCTCAGTGATCCCCATATTGTAAATTGTTTAGTATGGGATGAAATTTATCCTGATGACAGTTTCAACAAGAAAATTATGGATTTCCATTCAATTAAAATATCAAGATATAGTGACCCTACATATGTTTCTTTAAATTATTTATTCCATATCTTAATCGGATAAGAATATGATGGGATTACATTCTTCCAGTTTACCTTTATCAACATTGTTGGATTCAGGGATAACTACATCTATTTTAAAATGTACGGAGATATTCACAAACTCAATGAGAGAAACAAATAAGTATTGTGACCTCAAAATCACATTAATGATATGTAGTCATGCTGACATGTTAATGAGATTATTTATTAACTCATACTTTTGGGTGACAGGAATATTAGTTCATCCTAATGGTCCCTCATTTATAGGAAGTGTAGTGGGAATAATTGGCTGAATAACTAAGGCCTTATTTTTATATTTTGTATCCCACAATATGTTTTATGGGTTAAGATGAGCACTATGAGCTTGTGACTATGACTTGAATAGTTTTAATATGAACTAGTCTTTTATGGATGTTCAATATGAGCAACCAATATGAAAGTTTGTGGGGGGGTTTTCTTAACTGTTCCACATGTGAGGAATGAAACTGTTAAGCCAAAAGTAACAAATTTTGTATAGTTTATACTACTTTTTTCATCCTTTATAAAGTACTATATTCATTTTTTATATGTAAATGGTTACGTCATCCCATCCATAAATTGAATTTACTGGTGGTTTTTAAATGGATGGGTGATGTACATCACCATGGGGTTCTATGCTATAGTCTTCCATGATGATGGCATTGAGAGAGTCATTGTTTATCTCCTAATTAGTGGAATACTTTTGGAATATCTATATTTTTTGTTGTGATTCCAATTATATGGAAATTATATCACCATGTGTGAAATGTGTATTAGAAAATGGTTTTGGATCTTGATTTCATAGATATTATTGGTACTGACTCATCCAAGACCTGGAGGACTATTAAGTCAATGATATAGTATGAGGGGGCCTAGAAACTATGGGGGTGGTGGTTTGTTAAACAATGAAAGAACAATGGAATAGTGTTGTGAAACTCGTTTATGGTTGGGAAATCATTAATTTCTATTTCATTGTCTAGAAAAACGTTACCATTCTTAGAGTCTATATCATCACCATTAACTATTGAAAAGGCACTTGTAATATACACAATGACATCAAGAATATTGACCTAACCATGGTCTACCTGGTCCATAATCCAGTCCTTTAATATACATCGCACTTTGATTATGATAACTTCTATCATATGGTATGTATAGTTATTCACACAGTTCATTAGTATAACATTGTGTGTAATCCTCAATTATAGATATATTAGGGTTTTTAGGGAATTTATAATGTAAACAGTATTAGGTCTATCATGTAAGTAATAATCCCTATTATTTCATTCTATGAAAGGAACACATTGTTCATATCCTTGATTTAGTGCTAGATTGGAATTTTTATAATGTGATTTTACATAGTGAGGCCTGTTATACTAAGGAACCTAATGTCAAATCAACTATGGGGTCTAGAAATTCTTAGTATTTACTATATTTTGGCTGATGATCTTCCAAAGTGTAATTAGAGAAGTTAATGGTCATGAATGATACTTGGTAGATTAATACTATTCTTACTTATTCTGACAACATTCTTAAAATTATTTAAATCATCCTTGAAATCTTAGGGAGATGTGGTTAGGAACCATATCTTCTTAGATATTTTCCATGATAATTCCCAAAATATTTCAATAGAAAATATTCATATCAAGGGAGTATGTGAGTCCCATACATTGTGAAATAATTTAATAAATATGGTTGTTTTTCAATTTCAATCATTTGGTGTGATTACATATTCTATTCCATGTCATGGTGGTGCTAATGTGAAATCGCAATTTTCTATAGAGATCTTCCCAGTTGGTGATGGACCCCAAGCCCATCTGATTATTCCATTCAAAAACAGTTCCCTCTATGTTTTTAAAAACACTAGATTTTTTTCCATCTTTTTTTAATGGTGTTCCTCTCATCAGGGACACAACATGAGGTGATGAGATATTTATATTTATCAAGGTCACATGAAACCTTAATCAATGAGATTATTATGTTACCAACAGCAGGTGGTGGATGAGTGTGGTCCACCTAGGTCAAAAATGAATTCCTTTAGGACTGATCGAGGCACACTATATTTTCATGGGAATATAGATGATTAGTGATCATAGCTATCATATCTTATGGGTGATAAATTTTTATCATTTTCATCCTAAATGGTATTCCAAATAGATAGGTATAATTATCAGGGTTCAAAGTTGGGAACTCACATTAATCGATTGATTTAGGATCATTGGGAAGCACTATAAATGTAATCGTTTGAGTGTAGCCACCATCCTCTAACCTGATTATGAATGAAGGACCACCATCTTTGAACCTGTATGTTGGAATATGAAAAATGGCTTATGGTGGTTCAACTCTTGGAATGATAGGATCCCCTAAAACCACATTTTACTTTGGATGATACACGCTGGGAATTTTGGTAGTGATCCTCTTCTAACTCTCAAATATCTAGAGTAATGTGTCAATTTTGGAGATTATTTCCCTATCAAAAATGGGATTATATTTACCAATAGTCACATTGTTTCCTTCCCCTTGATAATAATTCAATTATTAGGAAGCAACATATACATGAGACTCATGAAGATAAAATTTCACCTCTTTCGGTGAACCTGGAAACTATCTAAAGGGTCTACTGAATGTTCTATCTCCCCTTGTGGTGGGTTTTCATCTACATCCTCCCTACCACCGAACAAATTTATTTGATCGTATAGAGGGTTCACCATTATACCATTAATAATAATAGTATATGGTAATGAACATTCACGATCATTGAATTAATTTTCTTGATGATCTTATTATCACAATGAGGGTGGGATAAAATAAAAGGAAGAATACTTCCCAAAAAATAGATATACACATGTGGAAATTCCATTTTATTGAATTACAGATGTAAAAATTGGATAAAAATTCATTTTCCCTAAATAATCCAGTAGTACACATATGAGTGGGTCATTTTGTCAATGGTATTGTTGTAATATCAAACTTCCTAAACTTATGATAGATTTCATGAAGGGGTTCATTGATACCAAAGATACTCATAAAGAAGTATTATATGTAGTTAACCTTATCCCATAACTTTTTTATAAAACAATTTTTTTTGATTCATAACATTAAACTCTATGATGGAGAATCATGTGGTATTAAGATGAATGAACAATATATATATTATATTAGTAACCCAAATATCAAAAAATAATTCCTCTTGATTTTTGTTCGTTGGAGGATAATACATTTTTAATTTACCTAATCTCTTATTAAGAATTATTAGGGATATGAGAGAGGTGGTGATGTGGATCTTCACTATTACTGGTTTTTTGGAAGAGGAGGCATTACATGAACCAACACCTCAAGGAATGAGGGATTTTTCTATGGCGGAGGAATCAATATCAAGACCATATCAATGTAGGAGGGATATCCATTGACATATTACATGTCAATAAGGTCAACCTACACTTGTGGCTTGATGGGGTTATCTCATTAAATTGAATGTTCAATGAACAACCCAACATCTCCTCTACATCTATAATAATGTTTGAGGGGAGAGAATCCTTTGAAGGTAAAGATAACTTCACAAAGACTCCATGAAAGGAATCCAAAATATCCTCTTTATGAAAATACATGTAAATAATTTTTTGGACCATATGAACATCAATATTATTTATATCTATTCACAATTGATATGATCATTAACCAATCTCTAGTGGTGGAGGTGGAGGAATTTTACTTGAGTATTTTTCACATCAAACTTTGAGATTTCGATGGTGATTCAACACTTACAATAACCCTATATTTCATTGTGACCTGGGATATCCTTGAGCAAGTGCCTGTGAGGGTATCATGGATTTCTTCCACATGTGTTATAGAAAGTTCTACAGTTTTGTACCCCATTGACATTATTTGTCCTTTTAGCCCTGATAAGTAACCCCAGGGAAAGGAAAGTCATATACACGGATAGGTACTCCGTTACATCTAATAGAATTAGGGGTTGGACCTCCAGAGCTGAATTAATTATCAGGGGTCAAAAAACTATGATGTATTTTGGTGATTCCCCTTAAATGGAGACTCAACCCAGCCCTCTTGGGGGATGGTTGGGGTATTGAACCCAACTACGCATGGATATTCCCTATCATGATGGCTTGGATGGAAGGTGGTGTATTTGAAAAGGAAGGGGCCACTATAGATATTAGAGATTCCACTTTATAGGAATGGTAGGCGGATTTCCCCTTATGATGTGGCTGCATGTTACTGATTGGGGATGAATTAGAATGTATTGGATCTCCCTACACATCAACTAACAAGGATGGTTGACATCGTTAGATTCACCAAGTGGTGAGATATCTATTATGATACTACCAGGAGATAGTCGTATAATGGGAGAAATTGAATCCCCCATAACTTAAGAATTTGGGATATAACATTCAGATCAATCCATTTATATATTGCATAAATGGTTTTCATTGGAAATATGGATGGTTTACTCCAGTGCAGACTCTTCAAGAGAAGGCATTGTCATGGTGTCATAGCTAGTTATTCCTGATAGCCCATATATCTAGTTGGGATGATTCATTTCATTTTGTAGTATTGAAAAAGAAAATCGGTCACTCT
Source organism: Viscum album (assembly GCA_963277665.1). Lineage (NCBI taxonomy): Eukaryota > Viridiplantae > Streptophyta > Magnoliopsida > Santalales > Viscaceae > Viscum > Viscum album. Next base: position 772,863,433 of record OY728141.1, read on the forward strand.
CTATAGGATAATATTATAGGGGGATATAGGATGTGGTTAGACAATACACATGGGGGTGTCCATCATAAAAAAGAACAGTTGGGAGGGATTTCTGGAGAATTGTCCCTCCAACACAAACACTTATTGGTGGTTGGTTGTAATGTTTTTAAATTGTTGGTGTCCTATTTTAATATTGAATTCAATATTAATATAATTATTCTCATGATGATTCCAAACATGCATAATTTCTTTTATTTCTCACTTAGGTGGAGGAGACGAGATTCACGTCAATGATAAATAGAGCTAGAGTTTAACAAAGATCCTCATCTAAACTAGCTACATGAAAATATATTCATATTTTATACACTATTTTTAGTTCCAATGTTTCCAACAAGGAAAAAATTCTTGTTAATCGTTACCCAAGTACTTGGGTTGATCATGGCTCTTCCTAGCCTCGAATTACTGTATTCTAAAGGAAGAATATCTGCAACTGTGGTTGATGATGTTTCCTCCTTGATCAAGATGAGTTGATGTGATGATAAATCTTATATTAATAGATTCCTCCTAAAATTTCATATTCTATTATAGGTTTCCTTTATTTATATAATTCATGTTCATGAATCTCATTCCTAATACCATCTTGTATAGTACACAAGTTAACTAAACCCATTATAGCTATGATATGGAATCCAACGGGGGTTATAAAAAATGATGAGCCCTGGTTTGTTGGGAATATATAAACATTGAAAATGTTGGTATATTTAAATATATTCCTCATTTTTTTAAAATATATTATGAACATTGGAATAGTTATATCTGATTTAGAACTCATGTAATTCAGTAATTCTATTCAGGAATCTTACATTCTCTGCATAAGGAATCTATGCTCAGTGGATAAGATATTATTTTTTTCACCTAAGGTAGCTCACATTAATCATGTGAGGCATTATGTTCTTTTAATTTTAACAATATTACACTCACCACATAAGGCTTATTATGTTTTTTACCAGGTGTTCCCTTGGGTTTTCAATAATGGTTTTCCTTTTAAAGAACCATGTCGGGTAATTGGTTTAAATACGTGTGAGGGAACATCACATAATTAGAGTATGATGTGGATTTTTCCCTACATAGAAATAATATATAGGTTGATCACTAGTTTAAATTTATATGAGAACTATTCTTATATATTCTCATCATGTAATGTGTCTGGAACATGTTAGCATCCTACAGTTATTAAATTTTATAGTGTGTTCTCACATAAGTATGATGAAAGGGTTGGCGTACTATTGAATGGTCATCATAATTTTGAGTTTCCCCATCCCAATAGGGAGATAAATTTATAGTGTTTTGGGTATTAATCCATAGATAGAGTCATCATTCCCACCATATTACAATATAGTGATCAAAACCCTTATTGTAAGATCCCACATTTTATGTTCTTGTGGTAGGACCATAACATGTTGTATAACACCATTAATTAAGATTATGTGTGTTGAGGAATGGGTTACAATAAGTGATGAAATGGGGATTATTCATATCTGTTTCCCATAAGATAGAGTAATCAGCTTTTTCTCATCACATTAGGAATATTGATCTCATCAAATGATATTCCCAGATTCATCATGTATGGAATCATATTCTCATCACAAAGGGTTTTTACACTGTCTAATATCATATTATAATTATGTATTCATGTAGTTTAACATCATGTGACTTTGAATTTGTGAGTAATGTATAAATTATATATGATTGTATTTCTTTGGGGAATTATAGTTGTATATTCCCAGTCCCAACTAGAGTGGGAGGAGAGGAGGATATGGGGATTGAACATGCACTAATATAGGGGAACGATGGTTAGTTTAACAGAATAGTTATGTTATTGGGTATTATATATCCAATTAATAGGATATTTCTACGGGAATAAGGCTTGGAAAATACCCATTTAGGGTAATATGTGGGTGTTTTGATGTGATGATAACTTAGATTTGGAGTATAAGGAAATGAGTTTTTGTTAACACAGACCTGAACATAGGTCTTTTTCATGATTGTTGAAGATACCAATTCTGTGAATATGGATTACATGGGTTAAACTAGTTTGAATATGTGTCTGGCCCAAAATAACTCAACATGCTCATAATTTTCCCTATTAGAGGAGGAATCATGATGGGAACCTAGTAGATAAATCACATAACCTTATAGTTTAATTAATCATTAGCTTTTATAGATTATTGGTCTCTAATACAAGGGCAGGACATTACTGCTTGAGTCCAAGATATGTAAAACATTTGGGGTCATGTGAATCTTGGATTAGAATAATGGAATTTCATTATCTATTAATATGTATATTGTTCAACATATGTTATATGAATTCATATCTAATATTTTCCTAGCATATTTAGTGTTTTTTGGGGTTTTATCATTAGATAGCTAACATAAATAATCCATCAGATTTGTCGGTGTCATGTTTTTATGAAATAAAATGTTTTTAGATCTATAGAATGACACCTCAACATCCATAGGCCCATTGTGAAAAAATGGGAGGGTGATACTCTATTTATAGAAATTTTGGATTTTGGGGAACAATGTCTCACAACTACATCCATGTCATAAGTCATGGGGATTGATCACATAAAATTAGTGGAATATCTATGACTTTTTCATGCCACTATGGGTTACACAAAACCCATGCCTTTAATACTCATGGATACCTTTAAAACATTGGAAATTGATATTTACTTTCAGATGGAAGTGACTATCATGAATATGTCTTGATCTATGATTAAATATTTATTAATTTCAGCAATTTTATCTTTGGGTTCATAATTTTAGTTGATGCATGGATTTCTCCATTCGCTAGGTAATTCCTAGGATTCATGGTACTAGATGCCATTTTTGCGACAACCACATGGATGATTTTCCCATTTCAATGAGAAGGAGGACTGTGAGGAACGTCCTCATTCAACTATCTCCTCTATTGTAGTTCCCTTACATTCTCCACGATAAATATATATTAACATTTGATGTCTCCATTGATTAATTACCCAGAACACGAAAAATATTCTGTATTGTTGGGCTGAGTAAGAGAAAATTCACACAAGGATGGAATAATATTTTCTTGGGGATTTCCCCAACTAAGAACAAATTCATAACCCACATAGATTCAGTGGAATATATATCCAATACATACATGGAATGTAAATTCCTCTTTTTTATAATAGGTTCATAGTAGGGATCTTTGAGCTCACCAATAAATATTTATTGTCTCACCACATAACAAAAATTTGGGCCACCAATAGTCTAACATGGTTCCCAACTACATTGATTTTTAAATAATATTCATGAATTATAGGTTCATTAAATCTTCATACAATATATTATAGATAATATCTATACAAATAAATAATCATTTAAATTCACCTTATTAGAAATTTTATTTTTTGGTTCTCTAATATCCAATACCATCCAATGTTTTTAGGTTTATCATTAATGATATCACATTCTTCCAAAAATGGTCTATATCTATCACCCACAAGGAGGTCAGGACATAGTCATTGATCATGTTGGTTATATCCCAAATCATTCCCTGATTTAAAATTCATCACAACAACTTCCTAGAATATGGAGCACAATTTCGTGATTCCAGATTAAGGAAGCTTTACACCTAGTCTGTCATTAGTTATAACCTACTTACCATTATCACACCATTAAGATCCAGGATCACTTTAATGTAAGTTTTGTTCACGTTTTGGTTTTTCCTCTTCTTTCTAGACATATAAGAATTTTCCAATGATTAGGTGAAGTCTTGGTGGTGTTTTGGGGGTTCGGGACACGAACAAGAAATAAAAGAGAGTTCCTAGGAATGTTTCATGATTTTCACATGGTTAGTGAAATCCATGCGGATCATACCTATAAAATGTGCAGTCATAAATAGAGGCTTACATAAGGTTAATAAAACCATGAATAATATCCATGAAACCATGTGAATTGGGTTTTTTTGGGAGGTGGCTCACACATGGTTTTCTTACTGTTTGGAAAACCCTAATGGTAAACTGTGTGCTAAGAAGTATAGGAAAATATATAAAATTTCCAATCAGGGATTTTAAAACAGAACTCGGGTTTTTCCCCCATTTCACCCCAATAAACGTAGTGATGATCTTGGAAATAAAATGCTTTCCATGGGTGGTTATCCTTCCATTACTGGACGTTTAGAGCACTATTGGTTCCGGATTGAAGCATCAAGTAAGTCTAACACCGCTCTTAATTCTCTTTTTCAGATTAGGATTTGTGGTAACTTCCATCTTCTTCTGAAACCATAAAACCCTCTCTTTCTAGAAGAACCAATGTTGGGGATTCAAGTGGTTCTTGATTCCAGATCTAAGGATATGATTAAGAGTGTGTTTATAAATGGAATCTAAGTAGGTGCTCGACCATTATTATTCTATATTTTTATCTTGGATTGTGTATTCAAGCTCGTGTTCGTATGTTTCCCTAATTGGGTTTTTGTTTCCAATGGTGTTTTTGATAAAAATGGGGTAACTAAGTGATTGATTGAAACCTTCACAGTCCTCGTGGGATGTGTTGAAGATGACATGAAAATTTTAGGACCACCCCTGGGGTGTGCCGGCTAGCACGAACCTCGAGTGTGGTAGGGTTAATTGAAGGATTTACGAATATTAATGTGGAACCCATGTAGAATACTGATTAATGGTTGATTAAGATGTAAATGGAAGGATATTAAATATTACTAAGGTGTTAAAGGCGTAAGGATTTTATTTATTTGAGATTAAAACGGGAAAATAGAGTTTAATGGGATTATGTCAGTTGTTTAACAAAATTTGGTTAGAAATGCCTAATTGGATTAGTTCATATTTAATACTTAACATATTATTAGATGATGGTATGGGAAATGGGTAACATGTTAATGCAATTTAATAATGTAATGGATGAATATGTTAAATAGGTTATTATATAATAATAGTGGGACACCTAAAGGTTGAATGTAATAAGTGCATGGGTTATGAGATATGGGAAATGTAATAGTAAATAGTATGTTGGTAATTCTAATGAAATGATAAATTGTATAATGGGTAAATCTATAGTCATTGATGAATTTGGCTAAGGCATAACGGTTGTTGAATAATCACAAAGGGTTAAGGCATGAGAATGAGAAATTGGCTAAAATATTTTGAATTGTAATTGGTAAATTTGTTAATTGTTTATGAAATAGTATTAATTACCATGTTATTTGTTATGCATTGTGAATGATGATTTGTAATTAAATTAGATATGTTATATTTTATTGTTTAATGGTTTTGTGGATTTGATAAATAAGCATGTGAACATGGAAAGGTAGAGTGGGGTATTGACATAGGTTATTTGCCCACAGGATGAGTTAGACAAAGGCGCTAAACTCCCCCCCCATAAATACACGGTTTACAGAAGGGGTTAGAGGCTCTACTCCCATAACGGTTTCATTCCACCCAGACTGAGTTATTTAGGTGAGGATAATGTATTGATGTTATGTGCATATCCCTAGTTAGATAGTGACTTGTTTGAATTTCCCTACACATTGGCATTGATTTCCTTGTAACCTTGTGTAGATGATAATTATGCCTAAAAAATATAACATGTGATCAAAATGGTTTATGCAATGAATATGGTAAAAAATGAAATTTGGATAAATTCTAGGAGTTAATTAAGTGAACCTTTGATATCTAATGACACCTAAGTATTCTTTTACTTACATAGAACTTATTCTATACTTGAATGCACTATATTTATGACTGAATATATTGTACACATCATTGGTGGTGGCCTATTGAGTTTTGAACTCACAACCTGCTCAGGCCACTATTGGGTACCTGATTAGAGATCATGGTTGTAGGAATGTACTAATGTGTAGACCCTAAAATATGTTGTCGAGTTGGGTCCAGGAGGTACATCGAGAAAAATATAGACTTGGAGTTGGGACCCGTTCAGAGTTTTTTTTTGTCTTATTTTTTGTGTCTCATTCAGTGGGAATAAAATTATGGCATGGAATTTTTGTATGTGACTTGATGTTTGTACCATATTTGTGAAATTCTTGCCTATACATTTTTATTGGTTGTTCATATTGCTTCAGTTATTTAAATTTTGTTCTTTTCTGTCTTACTCTGACAACGATGGTATATTATCTTCATCTGGCCTATTTGACCTTCACTTCTAGTCGGAAACCTCTAGCGTACTAGTAGGCATGCTAGATGTCATGTGATGACTCGGCTTAAGGAACCGTTTAGTGGATTATTGTCTGGTGACATCACAAAGTGGTATTATAGGAGTTCTTTTCTATTTATTACTATTTGGGTATGGTAGAAAAGAGATTAGGGTGTTTAGGGCCATGGTACTGCGATCATCCTTGAGAGTAGCTAATCCATGTACGAGGGAAAACCCAAGTCACCTTGGGTGGGAATTTTTGATCTTGATATGTGTTTTTATAGTTTAATGATATTTCACCATTAGGTTATGAACGTGTTGTGAGATTTCATTGATTTATGATATTTATTTCATTCCTGAATGGCATGGGGTTGTTCACTCGTGCATCATATTAGGCCCTTATGGATATAGGTGGCATACATCATTATTTTCCCACAACTGGGACGGGTGTGTGGGACACAGATAGTAGAATGAATTTTATTTCTTTGATAAAAATGAAGAAAATGATGCCTAATCATGGTAATGAAAGTGGGTGAATGAAAAGACCACAAATGAATAGTTATGAAATATCTTGTATAAAAAAAAGTTGTTACATGTTTAATGTTTTGGGTTATGATAAATTATAAAAGTTGTTCTGGTGTCTAAAAGAAAAATGGTTTTATAATGTTGGTAAAATTGTTAATGAATTTTTTCCCATGAATGGTGTAAATGAATTAAAACTATTATTTTAACATGTTTTGAAAAGGAAAATATTCCAAATGTAAAAGATTGTGTTGTAAAAGGAGAATTGGTTTGAAGATGTTTTGATGAAGGACTTCTGATTATGTAAATTGATTACCCCATGTTTACTATGACCCACAGTAGGTATGGTAGAGTGTATTTATCTCGGTGTGATGATGACTGTCAGAATATAGTACGAAGAATGGGTTGTTTATGATTGATAGCAAGAGATCAGTTACAATCCTGGTTAAATATTATTTGTAACTCTTCAATGAGTTGGGTGAATGATAAGATTAAAATGAAAATGATTTAGTTCAAAGGTGGGTATCCTTTTTGTTGCTGGTTTGTCCCATGTTTGTGTGGGTTGGGCAGTGAGAGTGACCTAGATTGAGACCTTGGATTTAGATTTTGAGGCCTTTAGAGATATAATATGTCTTAGGTGGTGTGTTTAGCGTACCCTTGGTAGGGTTGCGGCCTTTGGTTTGTGAGGAATTGTTCGATAATGTGAGTGAGGAAACTCTCATGGTTCGTGACCGTATAGATAGCATTCTAGACCCTATGGATGGTGTCCGGGTTATAGAAGACTTGTGGGTAGATACCAGTAGAGTTTCACTTTAAATCCCAAAAATAATGTTTTTCTTTTAGTACTGATGAATGTGTATACCTTTGGTACATAACCTATAGTTAATGGTCACTTGATGAATTGGGAACAATATGAATCATAATGGGTATCAGAGGTCCATCTCTATAAAGACCTGAATTTTCCATTTATTTATCTAATTATATGGATTTTTTACGTGCCTGTGAAAATTGATGGTGCATGATTCTGAGGCCCAGTTTTCCAGAAATAATTTTTAGAAATATTTTATGTTACGTTCAGTAAATGCGTGAGCATCGTTTTCAATCATTTGTTCTAGTGATCAGATTTAAAATCTGAGAGCACCGTTGAATCTGCAACACTGTGATTCACATACGGGAGGCTTCACTTATACCACAATAGGTCTGGGAAAAAATCTATATTTTTGACATTTAAAAGATTATTATAATATCAATGTTATGTTATTTTTCATTTTATTTTCCCTCCAACGGACAAGCGGTGGTGGTGGGACCAATGACACGATAAGTCATTAATAGTCTTGACACTTCAATCATTGTAACAACATCATTGGAATTTGGGATATTCATTCCATAAATGAACATCATATTTTCCCAATGGCATTAATCACCCTCCAAATCTCATATATATATAGTTATTGGGGTAGAGTATAGGCATGGCTTCACTAAGTGAAAAATCATTGGAAATGTGTTGTGATGATAACCACTTGGAAGTTGAGACCGGTTCCAGTGGGCAGTGACGAACACTGCTGAATCAAGAAATGAAGAACACCGTCCCCTCCTCAAATGATGAAATTCTTCAATTAATCATGAAGTAGGGTTTATTTCTTGTCTAAATTACAGAGTTGTGGAATCATTATACTACCATCTTGCTATCAAATTAACGAGGAGGTTGTGGGCCAAACAATCAATGTTCAGACCCTCCACCTTTTGTTGAAATTTGAGGTGTTCTTCATGAGCGATATATTCGGGATAGATGAAACCCATAATGGTGGGTTTGTGGCTAAGATTATGTCCTATATGTCCATTGGCTCCTTAGGATAAAAAACGGTCCACTGGAGATTTCCATGTGACCCGCGGAAGACCACTGGCATGTCACCGGTAGGAAAACACCATCAACTGGCACTGGTGGATGACGACAGTAGCCGGAAAAGGATGGATACAAAGAATATGGCATTTTGATGATTTTCACTACCAAAAGAGAAGGTCGTAGTGAGTGGAGATGGTGGCCGGCTCGGGCCAGCTGCGGGGGAAGGGGTGGTACGCGGGCGCCGCCGGAGAAGGTGGTATCAGCTCATAAGACGTAGTGGATGTAGGGAGCATCTGGCACCAGCTGGAAGCACGAGATGGAGTGACAGATAATGGTGCAACTCTTGAAAGGTTGGTCACAACTCTGATGTTGCATCAACATGGAATCACTCCATGCTGGTCCAATGGGAGACCAAGTGAGGCCACATGGCATCGACACACAATCCGAATGGCTATGGACATTCCGAAAAACTAGGGGGCTTCTCCCCCCGTGCCAGATAGGGCATGCCCTACTCCAGTAGAACACACCCCTCTGAAGGCCAAGCCATGCGAGCCCTACTGGAAGGGCCCTCCGCAGGATGGGTTGCGTGACCCCAGCAGGCCACACCAGCCCAGCATGCCACACCACCTAGGGGGGTCTTGCTGGTCCACGGCACAGCGGGTTGAGCCCGTCGCGTCCCGGCCCAACCGAGAAGGCATAGGATAGTTTGATTTGGGCTAAGTCGATCCCAGATAAGGTCGGTTCCACCCTAACTAGTTCGGGCCAACCCAGACTGGGTCGGGCTGGGTCGGATAGGACCCTGGCCATTCTAGGCCCAATTTCGCTATAGGATCCATAACATGTGAAACGTGCATCCTCTTGACGAACTATCTGCAATGATACGATCCATAGTGAGTGAAGGTCATATTTTTATAATCTACATATGTTTGAGAGAATTTTTTAGTATAGTTGGGTGGGATCAAACCTAAATACAATCGGTTCCTCGGTACTACCACGGTTAAAAGTTACAGACCAAGCATTCGATTGATGCACTGTCTATCTCTTTGGAACCTTTATGACATGTCAGTCCTTTTGGATTCTTTTTCATGGAACACCATGGATGTTGAGGTATAATCGATGGTTTGAGGAGTGGATCCTCTTGGAAACAAGGGTTCTTTGTGTGGGAATCTCATGGTTGGTTGTACTGTGATGAAATAACATCAATCCAATGTGGGTCAACATATATTGATCATGTGTGGGTCAGTGTGTAGTGATCCTATGTGGGTCACAATCTATAAATCCTATGTGGGTCAGCGCCTATCGATCCTATGTGGTTCATCTTATATCGGTCATGTTAGGGTTAGCAACAGATCCTCTCAAAACAATAAGATGATCTATTTTTACGACTATTCATCTGTACTTATATACTTGAGTTATATACCTAGTGTGAGATAATCCTTTTACTGTTTTGGTACTTTTACCATCACGGTGATACATTCGTGGTGTTACCTTTGTGGTACTTTTACCTTTATGGTGTTACCTTCGTGGTGTTATCATTTTGGTACATATACCTTTATGGTGTTACCTTTGTGTTGTTGCATTTGTGGAATTCTTACCACATGGATCAGTTGTGTTAAAGGATTAAAACGTGGAGCCTTATGTTTCCTAATGTTTGAGAAGAGTATATCTTGATAAATTCGATATATGTATGTGCATATACCTATGTAGAGTTTAGTCAAATAATTTTTTCCCATTTTCTAAAATCCAGTTTGATGGTTGCCGGTACCCATTATAGGACTTCACCACATCTACACACCTCATCAAAACATTCAGCTCAAGTTCGAAATTCAAATTTAAAAAACAAAATCAACATGTCAGGCCCTCGAGTCGCGCACCTGCCACATCAATTGTGGAACTCTGGGAGACCATTGGGGGTCTAAGGGTCCCTAATGAGCTGTGCTATACTCACACTTGCACGAGCTATGAACACACCGTTTTGTGTCTTGTGCAGACGACATACAACATTGATTGAGGACGAGGGAGCCTGAACTAGATGGTGCTCAGAGGTTGACCAATTGACGTGACATAAAATAGTGAGTTATACCTACCCTTCAGGTAGGATCCTTGGTGGACGATCCAGGAACTGTTTTATCATTTCAGTTTTACATGTTCATTTATGTTGGGTTTGAATTCAGGCCCCTTTACATTAAGTACACTTTTTACTACAACAGTTTACTTTGTGATTACGTCATGTTGTGTTCTTGTATTGTGTGTTTGTATGGGTTTAAAGGTATTGTCTTTCAATTATAGGTATATCCCTTTTTGGTTCTAGTCCCTAGCCCCTGGCATATGGAAGTCGGGTATGGTGTAGTCATGGCACGAGCCCCAGGGGATGGGTCATGTCAATGTTGTATCATAGGAGTTGGTTCTACTGAAGAAATAAAACTCTGTTATTTTCAATGTGGTAATATTAATATGTGTTATGAGTGTGGTATTCAATTTGGGGAATCCAATATTTGTGTGGAGGATGACTTATTTATAAACTAGGACCCTGAATTCTGATTTCCAACTCAGTTTATGAAAACCCAGATTTTCTTGTGTTTTGAATATTTTTTCTTATGATTTCTTTGTGTTAGTTCACTAAGTATAACATATTGAATATGGAAAACCTGTATTAATTAAGGATGTCTCCACATATAGAGCAATCCATGTTTCTCGAGAGTGTACTCGATGAGAGCCCATCTAGTAATGTGGCCTTCGTGTAAGGCCCTCTTACTGTTTTAGTACCTTCCAGTGGTGTACCTGCAGCACCACTACCCATTGGGATACCGTTTCCACCTGCCCCACCGGAAGAGGGTGCATACCGATTGAGCACATTTCATGAGTTTCAACAGTAGAGACTTGGAGGTTCTGAGTTGAGAAGGATTATCAAGAGGCTGAGGACTGGCTTGAGGTTGTTGCCATTGTTTTTTGCTTAGTTGGAACCCCAGTTGATCTGATTTTGATCCTAGATTTTATTATTTCCAGGGAGCAACTGGGAGATGGTGGAATCTGACACTCCAGTTATATAATGAGGAGACCCTCAATTGAGTAGACTATGATGTCATTTTCATGGAATAGTTTGTCCTAGCATCCATACGCTCAGTGCATGTGCTGGTGTTTCTACACATACAACATGGGAGCATGACCAAGGCCTATTACTTAGTGAGGTTCACTGATAACTTCTACTGCTCCACTAACATGTTATAGGACCCTTTATTTAGTGCCCAAACCATTGAGCATTGTATATGATGGGATATCAGAGCCACAATGATATTGCTCAGCATTCCGACGTAGGTTTGTGTGTTAGTGCGAGTGGTTTGGGTGGAGTGCTTCATAGCTGAGTAGGGACCGACAAAGAGAGAAATCATCAGACGTCAAGTAGTACAGTCATCCACAACAGGCTGTAGATGGATGATGCAGGGGCCCAATAGGTCCATATCATCTTGTGGTTGACCTCAGGATACATGGTCGGTGGTGCGAGACTCATACGATAAAGGAGGACAGATGAGGAGCTGGTAGTGCTACTTTTGTAGCGGGCCAGGACACATGGCTCGTGACTGCCTAAACCATTATACAGACCACCAGAAAAAAATCAAGGGACTACAGAGGTTGTGGCCAAGGTTTGAGTGAGGAGGCCTGTAGGGTGGTGGATGTGGTAGAGGAGATGGCTGTGCAACATGCGGTGGGCGGTGATTCGAGGTTCTAACACCACCACCTCAAGGTGTTTCACCCCGACCACATGTAGAAGGTGGATAGGGATGAACATAGCTCTAGGAACCTAGGGCCTATGAGCAATGAGCTATTGAGATTATTCGGGTTTTGATCTGTGTCTACCCACCTTAGCTGCAGTAATTATAGACACATGTGACCATAACTTTTTCATTTCCACGACGCTTATTCGAGGCTCTGTGATTTCGATGGAGCGGTTAGCTCAATCATTACAGCTATCGAATCATACAAAATGGGATTCGATGATTACACATAGGTTTAGGAAATTTTAGCTTACTCTTGGAGGTGAGAGATTTGGATTGAATGTTATTGTTGCAGTGTCGTGGCCTTACGACGTCATCTTGGGTCTGGATTGGTTATCCACATTCCATTCTTAGATTGAATGTTTTAGGCACAAAACATTGTGTTCCCATGGGAATAGGATTATTTTTTCCATACATGATGAGAAGGTATACTTTTCCGCACTGGATGGACATACCTGGAGAGGGCTGTAGCAAATCACACATTAGTTGGCTAGTCTTACCCTCAGAGCAGTTGATGTTGAGAGTCTGATCTATCCTGTAGTGGTGGAACAATCTGTCAATGTCTTTCTTGGTGACGATCTGGGACTACATCCATGTTGAGAGGTAGAATTTTACATCAACATGTACCTTGGGATAGCACCGATATCTACACCAGCATATTGGATGGCTCATGCGGAGCTTCTTGAGTTACAGGTACAACTGGAGGACTTGTAAAGGAAGGGGTTCATAAAGCCCAGTGTTTCACTATGGGAAGCCATAATTTTGTTCGCCAAGAAGGAATATGGGAGTTTTAGATTCTCCGTTGACTATCAATGCCTAAACCTAGAGACTGTGAAGAACAAGTATCCACTTCTAAGGATTGATGATATATTTAATCAGCTGAAGGGTGATCTATGGTTTTTGAATCAAGACCTCATATCAGGGTATCATAAGCTCAAGTTACAAAATGAGGATATGTAGAATACGTCCTACAGATATCCATTTGGACACTATGAGTTCTTGGTTATTACATTTTTCATGACCAACGCTCCTTCAGTGTTAATGGGACTCACGAACATGATATTTTAGCCATACCTCGATATCTTTGTTTTGGTCTTGATCGACGACATCTTGATATACTCGGCGGCAGATGAGGAGCATTTCAATCTTTTCCATATTGTTCCGAATACACTCCAAGAGCACTATCATTATTTTATGCTCTTTATGTTACATTTCATGATATGGGAGGTCAAATTTCAGAGACTTTTCATCTCAGAGTCTTATATTTGGTAGATCCGGCGAAGATATAGGTAATTCTTTGTCGGGAGACACCCAGGAGTGTGATAAAGGTGTATAGATTCCTAGGATTGTATGAGTACTAATGAAGATTAAAAACTGACTTTTCTAGAGTTATAAACCCCCTTTCAATGTTGAAAAAGAAGAGAATGCCCTTCGTATGGATGAAGAGATACCAGAAGGGTTTTCATGAGCATTGACAGAGACAAATGAGTGCCCCCATTTTGAGGCAACTAGAAGATGGCGTTGGGTATGTAGTCTACTGCGATGCATCAGGGATGAGACATGGATGTGTACTAATGCAAGAGAAAGCAGTGATCGATTATGGTTTACAATAACTAATACAGCCTGAGTAGAACTATTCCACTCATGACCTAGAGATTCCAGCAATGGTCTTCGCCTTGAAAATGTGGTGGTATTACATGATGGGTGAAAGTTATACTATCTACTCAGATCACAAGAGTCTCAAGTATATAATCTCACAGAATATCCAGAACATGACACAATGATGTTGGATAGAGATCCAGTGGGACTATGACTTTGAGATAGTCTACACTCCAGGTAAGGGGAATATAATAGCAGATGCACTATGCTAGAGGTCTGGTCTACAATTACTGAGTGAGGCAACAGGGCAGCTAGCCTCATTGCTGATATCATGTATGGATAGAGATGGAGTATTTTACCTCTAGTCTATAACTGTCACTCCCCCACTTCTTCAGCGAGTTTGAGAGGCACAACTAGGAGAAATTGACTACAAGGATTTTAATGCTTACATATCCATATTACAGGCACCTGACGGATTTTTCTAAGGTGGGGAGCACATCATCCTCTTTTTAGGACACACCATGGTACAAGTGGTTATAAAATATTAGGTGTTTAGGGAGTTCCATACGTCCCCTGGGGTGGTACAACATGGTCTAGAAAAGATGTACCTGGACCTCCAGCATCTGCACTAGTGTCTAAGGATGATGAAAGTAGTGGCATAGTTTGTTTCACGATGCCTCACTTGTCAGCAAGTGAATTCCAAGAATTAGGTTCCAACATGATTAGCCCATCCACTGGAGGTTCCAGAGTAGAAGTTGTATGGTATCTTCAAGGAAATTTAGATAGGGTTTCCATGTACATCCTGAGGACATGATTCTATCTAGGTGATCACTGACTGACTCACCAATTTGGCCCACATCCTACCCATCTGAGAGCAGGAATCAGTAGAGGGCATGAAATAACTCTACATCCAGTAGATTGTATGACATAATGGGGCACAATAAATGATCGTATCTGGATGTGACACATGTTTTACATCCCGGTTGTGGAAGGGATTAAAAGTGGGGTTCGAGAATTAGCTATATTTGAGCACTGCCTTTCATCCTTAGAAGGATGGTCAGACCGAACAGACCATTTAGTCACTGGAGGACATGCTTCATGCTTCAGTCCTAGATTTTTTATGCAATTCAGAGGATAACATGCCCATAGTGGAGTTTTAATACAACAACAGTTTTCAATCCACCATCTGTTTGGAACTATTTGAGGTCGTGTACAGTCGACCATACAGATCCCCTCTCTATAGGACAGACCTAGGGAGTCTGCACATTTGGTCCCATAGTAGGTATAGGCTACCACTGAGAAGGTTCAGATAATCTAGGACCAGATGAAGAATGCACAGAGCAGACATAATTCTTATGCTGATAGGAGATGGAGACCTCTCGAGTTCTAGGAGTGTGACCACATATTATTGCGAGTCTCCCCTAGATGGGAACTAAAAATATTTGTCCAAGGCGTCAAACTATCACTTTGTTTAATTTGACCATTTTTGATACATCATTGGATTGGAGAGGTGGCATAGTCTTGGCCCTGCCACGACGATTAGAGAGGGTGAATGGCACCTTCAACACATCCTAGCTTCGAAGATACGAACATGACCCATCTCACATCATCGACCATGGAGAGCTGGACATTGATGAATGGGCGTCATTTAAAGAGGTTCCAGAAGAGATTGTGGATCAACAAGAGTGGGTCCTTCGTGGATGATCTACCCCTCTAATGTGCATTCACTGGTAGCACAAGAACCTCTATGAAACCACATGGGAGCGGGAGGCTCAGATTAATGCTTAGTACCCCCATTTCTTTTCCTTTGTCTATGTAGTGTATTTTAGGGAAGAAAATTCATAAGGTGGGGAGATTGAAAAGACTTGGATTTTCCATGTTATTTTTTTTAATTATATGAAATTTTTATGAGTCTGCAAAAATTGACGACCAATGATTCCAGGGCCCGGTGTGCCTGGAATTATTTTCAGAACATTCTTAATGTATATTCAGTAAATGCACGAGTGGCATTTTCTAACATTTGAACGGGTGCTCATATTAAAAATCTGAGAGCACCGTTGAATCCCCAGTGTCGGGATTCTCTTACGGAAGGAATTACATCGACCG
Source organism: Viscum album (assembly GCA_963277665.1). Taxonomy (NCBI): domain Eukaryota; kingdom Viridiplantae; phylum Streptophyta; class Magnoliopsida; order Santalales; family Viscaceae; genus Viscum; species Viscum album. The sequence goes on from OY728141.1 coordinate 772,879,447, forward strand.
TAGTAGGTCAGGAGAAAAAGATATATTTTGGACATTTAAAATAATAATAAAATAACAATGTTTTTTATTTTTCTTTTCCCTCCAAATGACAAGTGGTGGTGGTAAGACCAATGACATGTCAAGTCATTAATTAGAATGGATCACCATTCATCATAATAGCACTGTTGAAATTTGGGAGGTTCATTCATTAAATGAACCTCATAAATTCCTAACATCATTACTCACCCCCCTTCTTCTATTTATAAGGAGCATGGGGTAGAGGATTTGTATGGATGAACTATGTAAGGATGCTCTGGAAAAGTGTTGTGACGCCAACCACGTGGAGGATGAGACCAGTTCCGGAGATCAGTGATGAACGCCATCAAATCACGAACCAACAAACACCGAATCCTCCTCAAATGCAGACGTTCAAATATGAATGTTGAGGTAGGGTTTATTTCTTATCTAAAATAAAGAGTTGTTGAATCAATATACTACACTCTTGCTATCAAGCTAACATGGAGGGTGAGGGTAAAACAAACAAGGCTCGGAACCTACTTCTTTGGTTGTTATTTGACGTGTTCATCACATGTTATCTATTAGGGATGAATGAAACCTTGGACGGTGCATTTAGAAATGAAGATGACATCGTAGGAAGTCCATTGGCACCTTTAGATGGGAAAAAGGGCCATCGTAGCTTGCTCGGTGACCTGTAGAAGACGGCAGGCATGGTATTCGTATTACAGCACTAGTGAATGGCGTCGGTGGGTGAAGACGGTGGCCGGAAATTTTCGGCCATGGAAAAAATGGTGGAGCACTTATGTACACCACCGGTGGAGAATGTTGCGACCAAAGCCGTGGTGGGTAGAGATGAAAGCTGACTCGAGCTGGACGTGGAGGAAGTTGCGGTGTGTGTTCGCTGCTAGAGGAGGAGGCCACTACTCATTAGTAGTAGAAAACATAGGGAGAGGCCACCATATTCTAGCCGTAGGAGACGGAGTGGTGCACAACAGTGCACTGCCGGAGAGGCTGGCCGTAACTCTAATGTCGTGACAGTAATGACCTGCTCCCTATGGGTCCCAAGGGAAAATAGGCGGCGCCACATGTCCCCACCACAAAATCCAAATGGATACCACTGTTCTGGAGAACTGGGGGGCACTCCCACCGTTCCAGGTAGGGGGCCCCGCTCCAGCGGGTCGCGCCCCTAAGTGAACCAGGTTGCACGAGTCTCACCATCGAAGCGCCAGGCCTCACAAGATCAGTGGGCCACGCCCACCGCAGGCTAGGACACACGAGCCCAAGGGGTGGATCCCTTCACGGACCGGGCCTTGCAATCCAATCGGGGAGTGCCAGCCCAGCAGGATGCACCGCCCAGGCGGGTCGGGCTAGTCCACAACCCAGCTGGCCGAGCCAACCACGGCCTAGCCGAACCAAGCAAGACCGGGCAGGTTCGTGATAGGCGGGGTCCGACTGAGACTGGGTTGGGTCACCCAAAACTGGGTCAGATCGGCCCCAACTAGGACGGACTACACTCGGGCCCTTATAGGCTTAGTTTCACTAAATGATCCATAACATGTGAACCAGGCATCCGTTTGACGAACCATCTATGGCGCTAAGATCCACGAAGAAAGAAAGATCATTTGTTGTACTCCAAAAGAATTGTTGAGAATGTTTTATTATGGATGGGTTGGATTAAACCCAATTCCAATTGGGCCCTCGGTATTAAAACAGTTATAAGTCACAGACTGAGAGTCTGATTGTCGAGTCATTTTTCACGTTGGAACCCATATGATATGTCAGTCTATTGGGATATATCCTCCTGGTACTTCTTGGTAGGTAAGGTATGGTTGATGTCTTGAAGAGAAGATCCTCCAAGAGTAAAGCGTGCTTAGTGTGGGATTCTGGTGGCTGTATGTAACGTGAGGACAAAACATAGATCATATGTGGGTCGGCATCAATCGATCTGATGTGAGTCAGTGCCCCGAGATCATGTGTGGGTCAGTATCTATCGATCCAGTGTGTTTCATCACGTATCAATCTTTTGAGGGATAGCATCTATCGATGATGTGCGGGTTAGTAGTATAGTCTCTTGACAGAATAAGATGATCTTTTTTTATAACTAATCATCCATACGTCTTTACTAGAGTTTTATACCTAGTGTGATCTATGACTTTTACCTTTTTGGTAAATTTAACATCGAGATGTTACCTTGGTCGTGTTACCTTTTTTGTACTTTTACCTTCGTGTTGTTACCATCATGTTGTTATCTTCGTGGTGTTACCTTTATGATGTTACCTTTGTGGTATTCTTCCCTCACGGATCAGTTGTGCTAAATTCCTAAAATTTGGAGCCTTTAGATTCCTCATGTTTGAGATGAGTATATCTTGATATCATAGGTAAATGTGTGGGAATATACCTAAGTAGAGTTGATGACTACTTCATGATTTGTGTTTGAGGTCTTGCTTTGGGGTTTATCTATTGTGGAACCATGGGTGACCTTCAGGGGACTTAGAGTCCCTACTGATTATTTCTATACTCAACCCTGAACAGGATATTTCCACACCATACTATGACTTGTGAAGACAATAGACATCGTTGATCAATGCTAAAAGATGATGGACATGATGGTTCTCATAGGTGGACCATTTGACGTGACGTGACAAAGTGAGCTATACCAAACCTTTAGGTAGGATCCTTAGTGGATGATCTAGAATCTATTTTCTCTATTCGGTTTTACTTGTAATTAACATTTGGGCATGTATTCCAACCCCTTAACTTTCAGTACACTTTTTACTATAGCATTTTACTTCGTGGTTGTTTACTATAGTGTTATTGGATTGTATGTTTATAATGGTTTAAAGGAAATGAATTCCCGTTATAGGGATACACCTTTTTGGTGCTTGTCACCAGCCCCAGGCTTATGGAAGGAAGGCTTGGGGTAGTCACAGCACAAGCCCTGGGGAACGGGTCATGCCAATCTTTGATATTTTCTTTGTACATATCTTCATATATATGGTTTGGAGAGAGGGCCAGTGGATTTTACTAGTTATGAAACCAGTCGAGGGAGTTGGTATAGCTAAAATTTCATGGTGACTTATCAGAGATTTTGGATGGGGTTAGAGTGATTTTGGGTGTCTGCTGCTCATGTGGATGTTTTGGAATCTGATAGTAGAAGTCATAGTGTTCTGTAGTGTGGGTTTTTTCAAGAGGGATAAGTGGGAAGGTTGATGGTTGGTGGTGCTACGCAAGTTGTTATTACACGATGGTAGTTTTGGAAAATAATTGGGTAAAACATGGGATTTTATGCCATCGGTGCATGTACCATGGAATATGAATCATGGGAGATGCATTAGACGTGATGTCAATTCCTACCATCTACCTCTGTGTTTTAGTAAATGGTATAGTTGTTCCTGGTTCTTTATTAAGGGAACCCTAGTTCCTGTGATAGGATGAAAGGTTTCTTTTGAAGGGTGGTGTCATAGGGATTCTAAACATGCTTGTTTGGATGATGATTAATGAAGGAGTAGAATTTATTTTGGGAGTGGAAGAGAAAGGGTGGCTGGAGTGTGGTTATATGTTTTCACTCGATGGTGACTTCTGAGTTGAGGGTTGTCACGTCACTGAAATTGTTTTTATTAATGGTTTGGTTGTTAGGTGAGAAGTAGATGATGACATAGGACTGATGAGGCTGACCAACCAAGTTGCTTGGTTAGGTATGTATGTGGGAGATGGGCTACACATAGATAAATGTTGTCTTGTGAGAGACCATTGGTTTTTTTGTTTTGATAGACCATGCATTTTGGTTTTTAGCCTCAGGGATGTATCAGAGAAACTAGACCAGTGTGGTGGAGTTAGTTCCACATAAAACATTGGATCATAGTTTATTGGTGGTTCATTCATGGAGTGATTGTTAAGCTTGGTTGGAAATCACACCTAAGTTATGGTGATTAAATGTTTATGAGATGTGTTCGACATGGAATCCTAAAACCATTGGAAGGTCAGAGTGTACCTTATTTTGACAAAAATTGATAAGTTGGTGGTGTTGTTCTTTAAAAATTTCTTAGAGTACCTCATCTAGTGATGAGCATGTCTTCCATCTTGACATCATCCTATGTACATTAATAATCTCTGGCTCATGCCAAGAGATATGAAGTTTATTGGTTGGATGAGGTATGTTATGAAATTATGTTCATGGAAACTAAATAACTCATGTTTTATAGTGTAATTTACCCCCTCAATTGCTTCGAGTGAGGTCCATGGTTTGGACCGAATGTCGACAATGCCACGGGTCACATTCATGGAAGCTAAAATGGGAATTGGGTGACATTCATCTTCTTTTAAAAAAAATATCTTGATAACCATGACAATTTTTTGGGGTTATAATTGTGATTGAGTGTATGAAATGATAGTTAGAATCCCTCTTGAGAGTAGTGGTAACAACACACCTATGTTTCCGAGTGATACGTCAGCCCTAGTTTTGGAGAATAGAACGTCTAGTTGACATAGTTTCACTGAGGGGCCAATGAGAAACCCATGAGGTGATTGTTAGGTTCCACAGAGAGGCATGTGGGCCTTTGATGTGGTGTTTTATTAGAACAATGTTGGCTTCGAGCATAGGGTTGTTCCATGCGAAGCTTGTGATGTCTATACCGAGTCGTAGAAGGGCGTGGTTGGATTTGACACCATGTTGTGGCATTAAAGGATAGGTTCTATAACTCTAACGAGGATTAGGGTTAGACTAGGGAAATTTACCCTTTGGTTGTTTTAGAACATTGTGTAGTTGGGTGAACCTTGCCCATAGGATGTGGTGTCATGCAAAGGGTGAATTCTGATGATTTTTGGGAGGGTAGTAATACAATGATGATGGAATTATAGTAGAATTAATGGAGTGACCTATGTGGGTTCGTGGAATGAAACTTATATGATTCATGTGAGTATCACCTTTAAAACGTGTGAGAGGAGTAGAGTACCATAAGTGGAAGGTGGGTGTTTTGGGACCATCCAGACGGGTGTGCTCTGACCTGAGATGTTAATCATGACATATTGATGTTAGTGTGACCCACCTCCGAGTTGATATTGTGTCCTAAAGTACTTTTATAGAATTAAGTGTACCTGAGTGAGGTCATCTTGACCCAATTTTCAATGTCCCAGTTCCGGAAGCCACCCAGAGGCGCCCCATACCCGGTTGGTCACATGGCCTCAACCACATTTACCCAAATTCCAGAGTCTTCCGACTAGCATTTAGGGCCTTGGGTATTATAGTGGGGAAACTATGCCCTCATTGGTAGAGTACACAACAGATGAAAATAAACATGCAATAGTAGAAGCAGTAAATAACCAACAATAATAAACAGCGGAAAAATAAATTAGAAAAAAAATAGAGTACATATGTATATATATTATATGATGCACGATACATATCTAAAAATGCATCCAAACAAGTCACAATGCTGAAAGAACACAATAGTTGCAAAACAAGTACAAAAGAAGTAAACAGATCCTCCACATCGCAGGCCAAAGCTTGGTCTCATTCTCTTCTACTCTAAGAAATAAAGTTCAAGAAGTCGAAGGGATCTTTCCCTTGTCTATACCTGTAACAACATAGTCTTCTTGGGCCCAAAAGCATGGACCAAATAGGGTATGAGTCTAAAATCCAAGTAGGCAATGACTCGAAGATCTATTCCTAATAGTCAATGAGCATATGGCATGTAATAGTATAGTACTCAGCAAATAGTAACAGTAAATAGAAGACAACACACAATAAGCAGTAACAAGATGATATAAAATGGTAATCAATCCACAGAACGACAAGCAGAAGTGAAAAAAATAGCTAAACACAATAGGAACCCCACTAGGAAGTACTCGCATCCAACCCCTCTGGTCCTATCCAAGAAGTACCACACCCCTCTGGGTAGTGCACTCAGCCTAACCCCTATAGTTTGTTCATACAAAAATTATATGACTCTCTAGGGAAGCTCACTCATTCAATTCCCCTTATAGTATATGGTAGTCAGGGACTCCGTGAGGGAGATCACGCAGTCTAACCCTTTTGTCCCCAAGGAATAGAGACTCTCTGAGGAAGCTCACTCAGACAATCCTTCTATAGCCTCCAGTATACCACAAACTCTATGAGGAAGATCACTCAGTCAATTCCTCCTCTAGCTTGGGAAGGATTTAAAGGCATTTAAACATGGTAAAGACTCTTTGATAAAGCTCACTCGGTCTACCCTCCTGTAGTCTATAATAACTAAGACTCTCTGGGAATCTCACTCGGTCTATACCCTATAGTCTGTTATAACTAAGACTCTCTGGGAAGCTCATTATCTATCCCCTATAGTCTATCATGACCCAGACCCTCTGAGAAAGCTCACTCGGTCTATCCCCATGTAGTCTATAACATCAGGTTCTCACAGTCTCGTTCCAGTCAGTGTATATTAATGCTATGTGGTCATAGTACACCTATAGAGCTACTTGTCTAACAAAAGTACACCTATAGAGCTACATGGATGAACAGTCTAGAGAGCAATAATCATGTTAACAACATCATTTTTTCCTATGATCACAAGTCATGGAAACAGGTACAACGACCATAAGCTAACAAGACCCAAAGGATACAACAACAACAAGGCAAGGGAAAAAAATCAAAACATGACAATTATCCACAAGAATGATCAATTTACCTCTACACAAGAATGCAAGCAATGAAGGAATAACCAAACTGGAAAAAAAGTAAACACGCAATACCCCGTTCAAAGGTATTGGTGGAATCTGTACATAAAACTCAAACACATCGAAAGGTAAGGCACAAACCACCTACCTCGATCCTAGTATATCGATATAATTGAACCGTGAGGATGGATTCTCCTAAGAACAACATAGATCTATGAAAATGCACAAAACGTTTAACCCACAATAACTTTTGAAAGAGGAGGAATTGGAAATCAAGGATCTAGGAGAAGGAATAACTCACCATTGTGGTTCCAACACAATTTATGGAGGTTGATTCGGAGAACGGACAGAGGCTCGGGGTCTCGGAGAAGATTCGCGGCCGTTTGGGTCGCTCTTGGTCAAAGGTGAGGGAGAAGAAGACAGTTATGTTTCTTAGGCATGACCCTGCTCCATTTAATGAAAAAAAGAAAATACACGACGTGTAATTCTTCAGTACATGGTGTGTATTCTACTTTTCATCACTCATCTTTATGTGTCTTCCAAATCACCCCTACACACTATGTGTTTGGCCTGGACAAGGACAGTACACGGCCTGGCACAACATGGGAGTACAGGGAGTGTACTTATAAAGTACACTGCGTGTACCTCTAAATTTTCATAAAATCCCACATTTCTGGAAATTCCATAAAGAGAGAAGACATAATTGAAAACGAGATCCAGGTTCTTACAAAATTCCCCGCTTAAAGAAATTCATCCCTGAATTTCCCTACTGAGGTGCAGAAGAAGAAATATCGAATAGCTCCGGCCACTGCGATCGTACATCGGCCTCCCTCTCCCAAGTCTCATCCTGCATTTTCCCGTGTTGCCACAACACTCGTACTAGAGGAACATACCGGCCACATAGAACATTCATACTGAGATCAACAACCTGGATGGGATGCTCCTCAAATGATGCATCTGTTTCAAGCTCAACCTCCTCGGGTTGAATTACATGAGACTGTTCTGAAAAGTAACGTCAGAGCTGAGAAACGTGGACGCTTTCGTGCATAGCCCGGTACCACTGATGTAACCACAACCGATAGGCAACCGGCCCATCACTGTCTAACACCTCAAAGGGTCCGATATACCGTGGTGAATGATTACCCTCTCTCTGAATCCTCTAGTGTCCCAACCTCATTGCGACATGCAAGAAGACCTGATCCGTGACCTTGAACTCTAGAGGTCGTCTCTACTGATCCGCATAAGACTTCTGTCGAGACCGTGCTGTATCCATCCTATTCCGAATCAACTCTATTTTCTCTGAGGTCTCCTGAACAAGAAGATTTCCCAGTAAAGCTACCTCTCCTACCTCTAGAAAACATATGGGTGATCGTCTTGACCTACCATACAAAGCCTTGTAAGGTTCCATCTGAATAGTCTCCTAGAAACTGTTGTTATAGGAAAATTCAACCAGAGTAATATGCTACTCCCAAGAATCGCCAAAGACTAGATTGCAACCTCGAAGCATATCCTCAGCACCTGGATCGTGTGCTCAGACTGGCCATCAGTCTGGGAATGGTTTTCTTTAATCAAAAGTACTTGTGTACTCAAAGGCTTATGAAGTCCCTTCCAGAACCGAGAAGTAAAGCGCACATCTCTGTCAGAAATAATGGAGTGTGGAACTCAATGTAGATGTATAATCTCTCAGATATACAACTATCCAATCTCATCAAAACTTAAGGTCTCCTTGATAGGAAAGAAGTGAGCAACAATTGTAAGCCTGTCGATGACGACCCAAACATAATCACTTCCTCAAGGTGACCTCAGTAAACCAGTCACGAAGTCCAACGCGCCATCATTCCACTTACACTCAAGAATGGATAATTTCTGTAAAAGCCCTTCGGGTTGTTTATACTCTACTTTCAGCTACTAACAAGTAGAACATCTCATGAAAAAACTAGAAACATCTCTCTTTTTACCTGGCCAACAGTAATGGAGGTGTAGATCACGATACATCTTGGTGACGCCAGGATGAACTGCCCAAATTAAGGAATAAAAATTCCTATATCATCTCCTTACGTATATCTGTTGTCACCCATACGCTTCCCTAGAAACTCAAGATCAAATACTCACCCACTGTACATCTAGGAAGATGGTCCTCTCCAGACACACTATCCCACAAAACTATGCCTTCAGAGTCAGTTAGATGCCTCATCCGTAACCAATCAAGAACAGAAGTGGTAACAGCTACAGAAGATAAAAAAATCTGTCCCTGTCTGTCGTGAACCTCCAAGTGCATCTCATAGAACACAGCCATAAGCTTCCAATCCCTGAAAGCCTCCTGAACTGATTTAATATGAGTTCTCCTACTCAACTCATCAGCTACTATGTTAACATTTCCTTCCGTATAGGAAAGCTCGAAGTCGAATGACGGAAGATACTCGGCCCACCTGCGCTATCTCAAATTAAAATCGCGCTGAGTGAAGATATACTACAGACTCTTTGGTTAGTGAAAACCACAACGTGCTCTTCTAGAAGGTATTTCCTCTAACTGCATAAGGAATGAACAACTACTACCAACTCCAGATCGTGCGTCGGGTAGTTCCTCTTGTGTGGCCTCAACTTCCAAGTCCCATAAGCAATAACTCCATCTCCCTACATAAGCACAGATCCCAGCCTGATACTGGAAGCATCACAGTAAACAGTATATCCCTTTCCCATCTCTAGAAAGTGTCGTATCGGTGATGACGTCAACCTCCCCTTCAGCTCCTGAAAGGTTGACTCACAAGAATCTGACTACAAAAACATTGCCCCCTTCTTGGTCAGACCTATCAGTGGTGCTGCTAGGCGTGAGAAGTCCTATATGAAATGCCAATAGTATCTATCCAGCCCTAGAAAACTCTGCACCTCAAAGACATTATTCGGATTCTCCCAAGAAACCACAGCTCTAACATTATCTGGGTCCACTGATACTCTTGTCTCTAAGATGACGTGACCCAAGAAGTGAATATGATCCGTCCAAATGTGGCATTTCGGGAGCTTAGCATCTAATAGATGCTCTCTTAGTATACTCAAAATGATCTCAAGATGTGTGGCATGGTCATGTTGAGTGTGAGAGTACACCGATATGTCTTCCACAAAAACCACCATAATGGAATCTAAGTACGGATGGAACACTCCGTTCATCAGTTCCATAAATACTGCTGGTGCGTTCATGAGAACGAACGGCATGACTGTATACTCGTATAGACCATACCTGCTCTTGAAGGCTGTAAGAGGTATATCTGATGGTCTAACACACAACTGATGATAACCAGACCACAAATCGATCTTTGATAAAGCCCATGCTCCTCGAAGCTGATCAAAGAGTTCATCGATCCTCAGAATGGGATACTGGTTCTTGACCATCAACTGGTTCAGATTCCAATAATCCACACAATGCCAAAGGGTTCCGTCTTCCTTCTTTGCAAATGGGATAGGCGAACCCCTAGGAGACGTACTGGGTCAGATGAAACCCTTTGATAGAAACTCTTCCAACTTATTCTTAAGCTCTTGTAACTCAGGTGTTGCCATCCTATGTGGGGGAATGATGATTTGTGCCGCTCCTAGAACAAGCTCAATCGATAAGTATACTTCTAGATCCGAAGGAAAACCTGAAAAGTCCTCTAGAAAGACATCTCTAAAATGATCCACCACAGGAGGAAATTCTAACTATGAAGTCCCCTGGTCATCTAGATAAAGACTGGAAATCTGGGCTGTAACTCCTCCTAGCCCATGATGCTCTGGTCCAACTCTAACCGCCTAAACATCCCACTGACCTATATGAAGTAAATATCCACCCTTTGGTGATACGAAACTCACCCTACAGCTATAACAATCGATGAATACCTAGAACGGAACCAACCAGTCCATCCCAAGAATGAAGTCATATCCTGTCATCTCTAGGACATAATGTTCCCATAAGAAATGACACCCTGCAACCTTAATAGGACACACTCTGCACTGACATACTCTATATTTCCCCATTCCCAATGATGTGTCAAGGGTCAACATGTCGGTAGATAAAAAGATACAGAGCCTAAGGCTCTCAAACAGAGCAACAGAGATAAAACTATGCGATGCACCAGTATCAAAAAGGGATGAAGATAAAATTGAGGCCACTAAGATCGTACCTCAAACTGTAGAAGGTCCAGGATCCTACTCCTGGTAGGTCTAATCCACAGTGAATGTCTGGCCTCTACTACGACCCTCTGCCCCCGGCTGACCACTCTGAGCTGATCCACTCTGTTGTCGCTGGTAACCTGGTGACTGACCACCATGGCCACGACCTCTGCCTAGGCCCGAACGGCCGAAAGAACTCCATTTCTCAGACTGGTGAGAAACTGGTGAAGCATCTCTTGAACGTAGGGTCATAGAAGAACCCCTACCACCAGCTGAAGGTGATAAGATCTGACAAAAATAGTAAATATGGCCCATCTTGCTGCAAGATCGTCCCTCCAAGAGATCTCACTGAAACGGAGGCCTAGTATGCCCACTCTTACCGCACTAGTAGCACACCACCTATCTGCTAGAAGATACATCCCACCTGACCTGATCTCCTCGAGAAGTCTCTCTGCAGTGCTTCCTACTATCTATAGGAGGAACACCAGCCCTGAATGTCGAACCACTCTGGCTCATAGATCTAGAATCCCTCAGGTTGCACTTAGTGAGCAGCACCTGGTTGGTGATAGAGGATATCTAAGTCAAACTGAAGATATTCACCAGGGAATGGATCTCCTACTTGAGGCCGTCCTCGAACATCCTAGAAAGGAACAAATCATCACCTCCTAGGATTGGCATGAAGCGCTGCAACTCGGTAAATAAAGACGATTACTCCATAATTGAAAGAGTACCCTGCTACAGACCCATAAACTCCTGGGCTCGGTCAGCCCTCAATGACTTTGGGTAATATTAGTCATAGAAGGTGTCGCGTAACTCGTCCCAAGACATAATCTGTTGGAGCCCCGACTACGAGATCAACTCCCACGACCTCCTGGCGGTGTTACAGAGCATATATGTGGCCAGCTTTACACTTTTCTCAGGGGGTATCTCTAGATGCTCAAAGATCTTCAGTGTGGCCTCTACCCATGACTCTGCAGCCTAGGGTCCTCCATCCCATGAGAAAGTAGGAGGATGCTACTATTGAAAGACCTGCGTCAATTCAGCCATCGGCGGGGTAAGAGGTGGCGCTCCCTGAAAAGTCTGCATCATCCACTGGAAGTCCTCCCTGAACTACGTATCGGCGCCTGCGATGGGTATGAGTGTTGGATCCTAGGATGGAATAGTAGGAGTATTTGCAAGAGGTCCTTGATTGACCATATCTAGTGTCTGATCACCATCTGGAAACTGATGTACAACTGGAGGACGTCTCAGAGGCAAAGCTCTTAAAAGATCAAAAGCACACATCAGAACAGGATAATCTAAGACTTAGAACACAAGAATAAAAAACGGATACAGGAGAAGTAAACATTCGAGTTTACAAAATAGGACTACATGGCGTGTATAAAAACTACACGATGTGTTCACATAAAACAAAGACATGGGCATGTACTCCTGCCACCTCAGTTAATGTAACACCCAAAACTACACGGCGTGTTGTTCCCACACATGGCGTGTACTTGAAGTCGATCCCCTTCCTGAGTCTCTTTACACAGCTAACCCACACGGTCTTCTTAAACTAAGACTACACTGCGTGTTCCCTATGGACCCTGCGTGTAGTGGAGAAGGTTTCGGTGACCTGTGTTGTTAGTCACAGGGCCGGCTACACAGCTAACCATTACACAGTGTGTTCTGAACAAACACAGTGTGTATAGGAGAAGATAACACCGACCCATGTTGTTCGTGACACGACCGGGTATCTGGATCAAAACTACACGACATGTTATTTATCAACATGGCGTGTCCTGTACGAGCTTTCGCGACCCGTGTTGTTGGTGACACGGCCGGGTTCATAACTCTATATGATACGGCGTGCACCTACCGTACACTGTGTGTTCCTAATGACATTTTCCTCAACACCGTGTTCCTGCTCACATAGTCAGTGACACGGTTTGAAACTACATGGCATGTAGTCATAAAGTACACACCGTGTATTTTGGGTTTTTTTGGGAAGTTTCTCAAAAACATTACCGAAGCCCAGAAACACAGAAAACAAGGCATGAAGATGCCAAATTCTGATTAGTGAGGGCCCATACTCCCCACGAACCAAGGGATGGTATCCAAAACATTCATATATAAGGATAAAAATGTCAATGACTCACCAATATTTGATTCAGGAGGACCATAACACCTCCGGAACCAAAATTTGACATCCATTTAAGCAAGGTACAATAAAAAAAGTCCTATATAAAACAACATAGATTCTATCAAAACATCTATCATAACAGCATGCATAATCTACATAAAGTCAATCACAACAACTTGAAATCGCTAATGCATCCTAGATGGCATGGCAAGAATGCATGACATGTGATTTCTAACAAGTGACTATATGATTCATGAAATGGAATACGCTCATCTCCTCAGGTTGTGACAGAAATAAAACCATAATATAAAAAAACTAACAACACAAGTCAGGTGAATCACTCTAGGTGAAATCATATCAACTGTAAAATCTCAATAACAAAAAACTGCAATAAAAGAGGTAGTATGGCTTTTCCCTGTACGTGGGTTAGCTACTCCCGTGCACAACTTATTACCAAGTATTGAATCAATCATATCCCTGGACAAAGGCTCCAAACAATAAATAAAGACAAAATAATTCCTCTATACCACTTTGTAACATCCCGGTTTCGGAAGCCACCTAGAGGCGCCCAGTACCCGATTGGTAAAATGTCCTCCAGCACAATTCCCCAAACTCCAGAGGCTGCCGAATTGCAGTGAGGGCCTTGGGTGTGACAGTGGAGAAACTATTCATTCATTGGTAGAGTACACAGTAGAAGAAAATAAACTTGGAAGAGCGGAAGCAGTAAATAACCAACAATAATAAACTGCAGAAAACTAAATCCGAAAACAAATACAGTACATATGTATATATAAGAAATGATGCAAGATACATATCTAGAAATGCACCTAAACTAGCAACAATTCTGAAAGTATAAAATAGTACCAAAAAAAGTACAAAAAAAGTAAACAGCTCCTCCACATTGAATGTCAATGCTTGGTCACATGCTCTCCTACTCCAAGCAATAATGTACTAGAAGTTGAAGAGAGATTTCCATTGTCTATGACTGCAATAACATAGTCTTCTTGGGACCAAAAGCATGGCCCATATAGGGTGTGAGACTAAAATCTATGTAGGTAACCACCCAAAGATCTGTTCCTAACAGTCAGTGAGAATATGGTAGGTAATAGTACAGTAAGAAGCAAACAGTAATAGTAAACAACAGACAGTACACAGTAAGCAGTAACATGATGATATGATATGGTAATCAATCCATAAAATTTCAAGCATCAGTGAAACAAACAGCTAAACACAACAAGAACCCCTATGGGAAGTACTCAAAGCCAACCCCTCTGGTCCTATCCAAGAATAACCACAACCCTCTAGGTAGTGCACTAAACCTAACCCCTTTGGTTTGGTTATACGAAAAATATAAGACTCTTTGAGGAAACACACTCAGTCAATTCCCCCTAGAGTCTAGGGTATTCAGGGACTCTCTGAGGGAGATCATGTGATCTAAATTTATTTGCCCCATGGTCTAGAGACTCTCTGAGGAAGATCACTCGGTCAATCCTCCTATAGCCTTTGGTATACCACAGACTCTCTGAGGAAGCTCACTTGGTCAATTCCTACTCTATCCTGGGAATGTTTTAAAGACATTCAAACACGGTAAAGACTCTTTGAGGAAGCCCACTCGGTCTACACTCATGTAGTCTATAATAACTAAAACTATCTGGGAAGTGCACTCGGTTTATCCCCTATAGTATATAATAACTAGGACTCTCTGGGAAGCTCACTCAGTCTATTCCCTGTAGTCTGTAATGACCAAGACTCTCTGAGGAAGCTCACTTGGTATATTCCCATATAGTCTATAACATCGGGTTCTCACGGTCCCTTGGCAGTCTGTGCATATTAATGCTATATGGCTAGAGTACACCTATAGAGAATTTTGGCTAACCAATGTACACATATAGAGATACTTATCTAAACAGTATAGAGAGCAATAACCATGTTAACAACATCATTCTGTCCTATGATCACAAGGCATGGAAATAGGTACAACGACCGAAGGCTAACAAGACCCAATGGGTACAACAAGAATAAGGCATCTGAAAAACATCCAAACACGACAATTAATTACAAGCATGATCAATTTACCTCTACAAAAGCATGCAAGAAAGGAAGGAATAAACACAAGGGAAAAAAGGTTAACATGCAATACCCCGTTCACGGGTATTGGTGGAATATTCACATAAAACTAAAAGACATCGAAAGGTATGGCACAAACCACATACCCTTATCCTAGGAGATTGATATACTTGAACCACGAGGCTTGATCCTCCTCCTAATGTCATAGATCTTCAAAAACACACAATGATCTCAACCCACGATAACTTATGTAAGATGATGAATTGGAAATCAATGCTCTAGGAGAAGGAATAACTCACCGGTGCGGTTCCAATGCAATAGACATCGGTTGATTCGGAGAATGGACGGAGGATTGGGAGATCAGGGGCTTGGAGAAGATCTGCGGCCGTATGGGTCGCTCTCGGTCGAAGGCGCTAGAGAATAAGATAGTTCTGTCACATAGGCACGACCCTGGTCTATTTAATGAAAAAAAATAAAATACATGACGTTTACTTCTAGAGTACATGGCATGTATTATACTTTTTCGTACTCCACATTAACCAGCCTTCATTTCACCCCTACACCCCATGTGTGTGGCCCGGACACGGACAACACACAGCCTGGCGCGACAAGGGAGTGCATGGCCTGTACTTATAAAGTACACTGTGTGTACTTCAAAATTTTCCCAAATCCCCTCTTTTCTCAAAATTCCAGAAAAAAAGGGATGACATACCAGAAAATGTGATCTAGGTTCATACACTATTTCTCGAATAGATAGAGTAGGAATGTCCTTCTAAATGATTTCGGCGGTCTAGCTTGATGCCAATGTAGGGTAATTCCCCAATGGATGCTTGGGTGTGGTGAGATGGAACATATTAGATGCTGGGAAGGTTGAGTTTATTTTTGGTGGTACTTCGTCAATGGAAGAGGTTCAATTTAACCAAAAATGGTTGAGATAACCATACCATAAAAATGATTGGTTGATGACATGATCATAGTGTTGGGTTGGAAGTATTCGAGAGGTCACTATTCGGGTGAGTTGGCCTTGATAGAGAGCCTTATCACGAGGTTATTTGGTCGAGTACCTATGAGTTTGTGGTTTTTTTATGTGTAGTTGTGAGTGGAATCATTTGGAAATGTGATCTGGTGGACTGTGAGTTTTCCTCTTGGTGATATTAGGTTTTTCACCATTAGAGTTGGGTGAACCAGAAAATGATGCCATGTAATTTGTTTCATGAGTTATACTGAGGATCGGTCCAAAGTGGTGCTGGGTAGTTTTCTCCTAAATGAGATTATGATGTGTGTTATGATTCCATGTGTTTTGTACTAGGTGTTTTCACCTATGTTTTCCCCCAAGAAGTTCTCATGGTAAGAATGTTAGAAGTTGATGAATCCTCAAGGAGTACCATCTTGTGTTGCGGTCATAGTGAGGAAGGCATGTAGGGAAAGTCTCTTCCCTTGATCCATGTTTGGTGGAAATAGTGATGTGGAACCAGAAACATGTAATGTGGAAATGGATAGGCATGCATTGTGGAGTGATCTCTAGTTATGGAAGTTAGTGATGCTCAGAATATTTTCTCGAGGACGAGTCATTATAATGTGGGGAAGCTGTAAGATCCCAGATCATCATAAGGTATATTTTTGTTAAAGATTTGGTTTGGTCTCATATTTTTGGATAAAAAAATGTTTCTTAATGTTTATATGAAGTAACATGGGAGTTTGGGGGGTTCTAGACACAAATGAGAATGAATAGGGGGTTCCTAGGAATGTTTCATGGTTTTCTCAAGGTTAGTGAAAACTGTGTACATCATCCTAGGAAACTGTGCCACCATGGATAGAAGCATATGCATGGTTGGCACATGATTAAGTAAATTGCGTGGAATTCCAAGGAAACTGTTTAAAGGGATGTTTTTGTGCAGTTCCTCATGCACAGTTTGTGCACTATTTGGAAAACCGTGAAGGAAAACCATGAATCCCATAAAAGATGGAATATTTACAAAATTACAACTTTGGGATTTAAAATCCCAACTTTGGTTTCTCCAAAATTTTACCCCATGAAACCCTAGTGATGAGGTTTGATGAACCACGATTCCCATGTGTAGGTATTTTTCGATTACCATCCAATTGGAGCACCATTGGTCATGTATCAAGTCTTTAGGTAAGTTAATTTCTCAACTTGCTACACTTTTTGGATTCGTGTTTGGGTTTTCTTCCATCTTCTTTAGAAACCCTAAAACCCTCTCTTCCTAGTAGAACCAAGGTTGGGGCTTCTAGGGGTTCCTGAACCTGGATCTCAGGGCATGATTAAGAGTTTGTTCATCATCCATTTCGAGGTAGCTGGCCTACAAGAATTATCACATAGTTTTATCTTGGATTGTCTATGGAATATTGTGTTCTTCATTTTCCCGAATTGTGTTCCTGGTTCCATTTGAGTGTTTGATAAAAATGGGGAATCTATGGGACTGAATGAATCCCTCACAGTCCCCATGGGATACGTAGAGGAGGACTTGACCATTTTTGTGCCACCCATGGGGGGGCTCCGGCAAACCCATACCAAGAGTCTTGTAGGTGTAAGTGAAGGGTTTTAGAATAACAATGTGCAACCCATGTATAATATTTTTTAATGGGTGATTATGTTGTAAATGAAATGATGATAGACATTTTAATGGTGATAATGACATATGAAGTCAATTGACATGACATTAAAATGGATAAATTGGGTTGAATGGGATTGTGTCAATTGTTTAACGAAATTTGGTTAGAAATGCTCAAGGGGATTCATGTATATTCAATGGTGAACTTATAATTAGAAGATGTAGTAGGAAATGGGTAGCATGTTAATGGGATTTAATAATGAAACTGATAAATATGTTTAATGGTTTAATTCATGGGAACTATGGTACACCTAATGGTTAAATATAATAAGGGCTCGCATTATGAGACATGGGAAATGTACATGTAATGAATATGTGGGAAATTCTTGTTAAATGATAAATGGGTTAAATGGGTAAATGTAAGGTCATTGATAAATTCAAAAAAGGATTATGTGTTTTTTAATTAACATAAATGGTTAAGGCATGAGAATGAGAACTTTCTTAAATGGTTATGAATTGTAATTGGTAAATGTGTTAATCAGTTATGACATAGTAATAATTCCATGGTCATTTGTTATACCTTGTGATTGATGATTTCCAATGGAATTGTTTATGTAATGTTGTGTTCTGGTATTATTAGGGTGATTTGGTAAATAATCACATGCGCATAGCTTGGTGGAGTGGGGTATTGTCATGAGGTTCTACTCCCACGGGTTGAGTTACACCAAGGTTCTAAACTCCACCCCATAAATGAAGGGGTTAGAGAAGGGGTTGGAGGCTCTATTCCACTATTGGTTGCATTCCACCCAGACCAAGACTTAGGGGGGAGGATAATGTGTTGATTTGATATGTTTATCCCTAGTGAGATAGGGACATGGATTATTTTCACTATGCACTATAATTGATTTCCTTATACCCTTGTGTGGATGATAATTATTCCTAACCCATGAATAATGTGATGAAAATTGATTATGTAATGAAGATGGAAATGAAATGAAATTGGGATAAATTCTAAGAGTTAATAAAGTGAACCTTGTGTAAGAACATGGGTTATTAGAACATTTCAAAATCCCGACCCTATTTGAATTCTGGACTTGTCCCTGAGAAAACATGAGAAAATGGGCAGTTTCTGCAAATTTATAGACTACATGACATGTACTTTAAAGACATGTTGTGTATATGTTAGGTGAGTGACTGACCATGTGCTCATCGAGTAAATGTCGTGTGATTTCCACGTATAAATTACTTACAAAACGGCGTGTAATTTCTGACACGCCTTGTACCTTTGACTGTGTGGGGGCCATACAAGGCATGTAAGCCTGTTGGCCGGGTTGAATCCTTTAACCAAGTACACGTTGTTTCCTCCTTGGACAAACCGTGTAGTATGGAAATGTATGTGGGATATACATGGCATGTGGGCCTGTTGGGAGGGTAAAATCATTGAAACCAAGTACACATCGTGTCCTCCATGGACACGCTGTCTATTTCATCCATGTATGAGGGATATACATTGAGTGTGGTTATGTCGGCCAGGAAGAGAAGAGAAACTAAGTACATGCCGCGTACCCCTAGGTATATGTCGTGTACTCATGTCGGATGATTCTCGAAAGTAAGTCGGCGGAATTTCACCTGCTATATGAAATGTTAAATGATATACATGGATTTTAGTCATGATGTACATGTTGTGTACTTTATTTTTTTCGTTAAAACATAATGTGGCCTCTTTTTTGAAGCAAAACACCAATTTTTCACCGGGTTTCATAAACCAAGCCCGCCGGGACATCATTTATTTCCCGAATCTTCGTCTGAAACCTGATTTAACCGCCAACAAATGCATTGGAACCCCCTCGGTATGGACTTGATTCCTATTAATCCATTCTTCTTGATTTCTATTATTTAATGAGTTATAGGGGTTTGAGAGGTATTGATTCTTTTATAGATATATGATGTTTTACACCTAATTGGAGGACGTTATCAGAAGAGTCGCATCGTACGAGTCTGAGGTTGGTGGTGCATACTTCTTTTTTCTCTTTTTGTTGTCATTTGGGTGTCGAGGCCTTCGACCCGTTTTAAGGTATTTTGAGCGGGACCCATTTTCTCTACTATTACATATTGAATTGATTGTTTGACCTATAAGATGCATTTGGGAATGCCATGTTACCAGTTTTGCTCAAGCGGGGACGGGTGAGGGGTCGTTGCTCATCGAGGCATTTTGGCCGGGGGATGCCAAAATAGATATATTTTAATTAAATTGTTTTAAACTATTTATTTTAGTTATTAATCCTTGAATTTAACTATTATAGGCATTCAAGACCTTAATTCTATTATTTGATAACTATTGGGAAAGTGAAATTCAACTCTTTAGTTTGTTTTGCCTATTTACGTGTTCTGTTAAATGTGTTATATATGTAATTGTGGGATTACATATGCTAGAACCCTTGATTTGTGTTTGTCATGGCCTGGATATTTTTGATTGATGCTTATCGTAGGTTGGGCTTGGTCTGGGTTACATTGTGTGGTTCTGACCACGGGATTGGGCATCATGGGTGGCACATTGATGTTGGATGACTGTCAGGTTGGGCATGGCCCGGTTTACTGGGATTGCATGGCCATCAGACTTGAGAGACATGGTCGTAGGGACATGAGGTGTTAGAGGTGTAGTGGCATGGGTAATATTTTTGGGATTACTGCTCACCAGAAAACATTGAGTATTGAGCACACAAAGTGACTCCGTGATGTGGTTCTTTTGACCACTCGTGTGGGTAGAGTCCCCAGTTAGTTCAATTTTAGGTTCATTTGGTTTGGGGTGATTACTATATAATTCCACTTGAAAGGTGAGGAGACTCCAAGGGATAGCATTGATGCTATCAGGTTGGGGGAAGAGGCTCGCCGTTATTTGAGATCAGACATCGCTATCCCTCTTGGTACTTTATATGAGGGCAGACATAGTTGTCCCTCCAGCAACTAATTTTGAGGGCAGAGATTGTTGTACCTACAGTTACTTATTTGTAGAAAGTCATTGATGTTCATATGGGATAATGATGTTGGGCATTCCTTCAGGACATCATAACATGAGACACGCTGTGTCTGGGGGAACATTGTGCCAGGTTACATGACAAAGATTCCAACGTTGGCCGAAGCCTGTGACACTCCATGGTGGCTGCTGAGCACCAGTGAAGTCAGTGTTTATTTGTGCAAGTTTATTTTTAATGATTTACTTATAAATGAATTCCTTCTTAAACACATATATTAGGTATGCACTGTTGGTTGGTATCCTACAAAGATTGGTGTCAAACCCTACAGGGGCCCTTCGGGATGCGTGCAGACATTATGGACTCATGTGCAGAAAAGAGGCCAGCTTCAGGAGTTGGGCTGTATTAGTTGTTGCATGGAGATGGTATGGACCATGAGGTTTTGGATAGCTGGTGTTACCATGTTTTTTGTATTCTTGTATCAGCATGTTTACCTGTTTTTTAGCTATAGTTTGTTAGCCATTAACAGACTTTATATTTAGGTATGTATGACCTCCTTTGGTTTCATGTTTTGTTATTTAGTAGAAGTTACATGTGATCAGCATGCTGTTGTGTTTATTTACAGTATTTTTTATATATTTACTGCTTCTTGTATTTATTGATATTGAATTTTCATCTGCTCTGTGGGTCTAGTTTAAGTCTAGTGAGTCGTTTGTTCCAGTAAATCATTATTATTATACTCAGACCAATACTATTATTATTTTCCTCCGAGAGGGTATAACCTCCCCACTATTCCTATAAGACCCTCGCTACTAGTTGACAGCCTTTGTCATTCAGGGAGAAGCACCTAAAGATCTAGAACCTGAATCGTTTAGCACTGTTCGGGTGTCTATTTAGGTCTGGGTCGTTACAAAGTGGTATTAGATGATTTCATGACAGGTATTTAGTTGCATCATTTTACTGGCTATTATTGATATTGAGACTTATATTTTATTTTTTATGGTGTTACTATTAAGAATATGGTAGAATGGAGATAATGGTTGTTACTAAAACTATGTTTCTAGATGGTGCTTGGGTGCCTGCAGCCCCAGGTACGAGGGATGGTCCAAGTTGTCATGGGTGGGAATTTTTGTTTTCTTTTTTACTCATATTATAGTTTATATGATTTCAACCTCGATGGATCACTTGGCGTGTGATGATCTTGATTGTGATATGTAAACCGTGACCTTGTTTAATAAGGGAGAATTGGACCTTGTCCCAGTATGGCAAGGCTTGTTTTCTTGGCTTTTCATATGCACATTTTTTAGTTATTTCAATTTCATAAGTGCATGTATGATTTTTGAATTGATAATTCCATGAGAATGATATCAATTGCAATTCTTTGTATTCATGAAATGTGAATAGGTGAATTTACTGATAGAATTTCTTGTTTTTTCAATGTTTATGCATTGATTTATATATTTTTAGAATTGCATGTGACATGGTATTTGGTTCTGGATCTTGTATGTGAAGGCATGTATTATAGGTTGAGGTGATTTTGATCACCGGGATTGGGTAACTCAGTTGTCGGTTTGAGGCAACATTGGTTGTCAGGACGGGCATGGCCCAAGGTACTTCTGATACATGCCTCTCTTAGGGGTTGGTGAAAAGTCCATGAGGCCGGGATGACCTGGACATGGGTTGCGGTGGGGGATATTAAGGGTAGTAGTTATGCACTTCCTTTTACTCCTTTACTTATCAACAATGAATATATATTTTTATATATGTTTGGGATGTATGGACATTTATGGTATTCAGTGAGTTCCTTTATGGTGACTTAGATGGAGTGTTATACGGGAGATGGTACAGTGATGTAGTAGCTGGATCAGGTTCAGGATCAGGTGCAGGTAGAGAAGGAGCTACAGATACAGGGTTGGGGACTGGATCATGTTCAAGATCATGTGCAGGTAGGACAACAGCTGGGTTTGGCAGCGTTCGGACGATGGCTCAACGAGAAGCACCAAGCTAGCCTAGTGTGTGTCTTGTAGGGGATCGACAGAGGTTCACATGTTACATATCCATCTATGGAATATCTGATGCACGAGTTCTAGTCGCATCACCCGCCACATTTTTAGAGTGAGGGTGGTCCACAGGCGACATAGAACTAGATAGAGAGCATAGAGATTGTAACACCCAAGACTTTTATGTTATATAAATCATCAAAAGAATCTTTCTCTACACACAACACTTGCTTGGCTTGATTTACACAAAATCGCAACCTTCCTCGATAGCTTGAGTCGTACGCAATACCGAGTTTCACTAAACAATGATATGCTAATAAAATATTATTAAAACTAGCCGTTATGAATATTAATAACCACTTTTTAAAATTTTATAAATTTTATTTTTCAAAATGGACATCATTTTTGGATTCGGAATATCAAAATTATCCTAGGGTGAAATTTTGGTATTTTTCTGAAAACATTCAATTTTTGATGAATAGTGAAACCACTAAGTGGTAGTTAAAAAACTGAATTTTTCATAAAACTTAATTTTACCTCTTCTGTGAGTGGAATTTCATAAAATCCGAGAGATACAGTTGATGGCAGTAAGTAAAATGTGGTTCAATGAGATGAAAATATTTTTTTGTGAATAGTAACATTTTACTTTTTTTACCACGGTTAAAAGTAAATAGGGTAATTAAGGGTAAAAATGATATTATTATTACCATAACACATGTCCTAATTCTATTGGAAAAGTGTAATTGGACCAAAAACAACCTTAGGAATAAAATATGACCATTTAGTCCCACTTGGATTAGATTAGGACATTTATTATTAATTTATTTAAAGAAGGGTTAAAATGGTTAAAATCAAAGTTTAATAACTAAATAATTTTTAATATAAGGTCATACATAAGATAAATTCGACTATAAATATTAATTATAAATCTAAAAAGATTTCCTACATAATGATATTTTATTTGTAATTTTTAGACTTTAAATTATTTACTTTATTTATGACACAATGATGATGCACTAATTACCATAAAAGTAAAAAATTAGAATAATTGATATTATAAATACCTAAATAAGTATAATTTGAGACTTTTTATGAATTAAAATAATTTTCTAGGTTCATATGACATGTTAGGATTGATTTAATTAACTTTTGTCGAATTAATCATTCTTTTATGAGTTTCAAAAAAATCAACTATTGAATAGTGTCAAAATTGACATAAAATAGTTTTTAAAACAAATATTATATTAGTAATTGTTATTTTATTCCTAAAAATATATGGTTCGGCAACATGACTTAGATAAAGTTATATATATTATAAAAACACAACTTGGGGGTCTCTAGGATGTATATGGTATGTTTATTAACTATATAATATAAAACAAAAGTGACATGGTAAATGTCAATCTAATTAACTAAGAGTTAAAACTAAAAGATAAGGTTAATATAATGACCTAAACTTGTCTAAATTCTATTTTATGAGAGAATTTAGACCCCTCCCCACCTTATATTCGAAATAACTCAAATTGGAGCTATTTAAAACCGAACTTGACTTTATAATAAAATAATATTTTTAGTTATTCCAAAGGTGTCCCTCTCCTCCCTTATAAAAGGGAACCTCCTCCCTCTCTTCCTCACACCACTTTGAGCCTTCAATCTCAGCCAACCCCTGAAAATTTCTCCTCTCCACTTCCCTAGAGACATCCTAGAGGTCCTGGTCTTCTTCAAAGTCCAATTTTATTGCCCTAAAAGAAGGTCTCAAAGAATCACTTCAAATAAGAGGTATTGTCCGTTACCGATTATTTCATCTTTATTTCTTCTTCCATTTCTTATTCATTAGTTTTTCCATTATGAAGTAATAAAATCAGTATCACTAATATACTGACATGTTATTATAAGTATGAAACAACCGTATTTCACCATCTATCCATCCTACGGAAAAAGAAATCACCGCGCATGCGTACGTACGGAATACCGTCTCCACGCCGTGGTGTAATCTATTTTCCACCACCACCTTACTTGGATGGGTATAATGGTGTAAATAATGACTATATATGACTATTATAAAGTTATATTGATTCTGAAATAGTATACATACACTCCAATACAATTACATGATCATAGGAATGATATCATCACTCGTGCGTATGTACGGAATATCGTCTCCACGATGTGATACGACTCGTTCTACATGATCTTCATTTCATAATGATTATATAAATTAATTTAATGAATGAATATAATATATATTACACTAACACCATTTTGGAAATGAGGTATCTATAACCTAAAGAGAAGAATAAGAATTTATTCGACAAAACACGCATAAGAACAAAAAGTTATAAACACCCGAATAACAAGTAACAATGAAATACTACTACTAAGAAGCTAATAATATGACCATATATGATATCATAAAAATAATTATGATTTTGGAATAAGTCAATAACATTATTTAAATCATTATACAGGAGGTTCGGACACGTAAAAAGCATATCGAACATAAGGTAAGGGAAAATGTCACAATCTCATTTTTATCTGAGATTGTTTATACTTTAAAATTTACTGTAGTGTATTTTATCATCCACATAAATGTTTCCTAAATATGTAATATTTATATCCTTATACAATAGTTTATATCCAATTTTACCCTTCAGTGAGGTTTTAGTAAAAGATATGAAAGGAATCTTCTGTCATTTTTCGTACGAGGTACTTTTTGACTTTTCTGACAACAGTACGAAGAATTATTTTTTAAATTATAGGCCATGAATGGATTTTGAAAACATTATTTCCAAGAAGATTCCTCTACAAGTTTTCAAGTTTATTTTTAATAAAATTCTTTTAGTTTAGAATTGTACGACATGTTAAAAAAGGAAAAGTGTTTTTGAAGTAGAAAGGATATTTTCCTCAAGAATGGAGTTCAAGTGTTTTATCAAAATTATTTTCCATCTAATATAATAAAGGGTTCTGTTTTTATCCCTATTATTACATTGATTTGATTATGTTGTGATTGAATTATATTTTTATGAATTCCTTTATCTTATATGAATTGTTTTATGATGTCACGATGTTTAAGATTCCCATTTTTATGCTATGATGTATGGTTTTCTGATTTTGTGGCACACATAATAATGGTATCATTATGAGATGGGTGGGACCTATATTTACCTCCAATGCATTGGCTAAAGATTTTATATCTCATGAGATAGAGATGGCTGGAATGGTAGGTTATACCGGTTCAGTGAAATAGGACTGAAACGACGAGTGAACTCGGTTCAGAAATGGACTTTGTCCACTAAGATAGTCTTGGAAATGAGTCTTGAATAACAAGAAATGAATCTCTATGATTATGTGTGTATGCCACAAATTTTAATGTTTTATGTTATGATTATTGGGATTTCATTTCACTTCTATGATTTATCCCATGTTATGATATTATGATCTCTTTTGCAGGTTAAGATTTCCAAAAGTTATGTTCTTATGTATATGATGTGATTGATATTTCTTTTGATTACCCTTACGGAGCATTTGAGCTCACCCTTTTGTATGATTTATTTCCCCAAGTCAGGAAGAAGGTTAATAAGTAGGATATGCCAAAAAGGGACTCTAGATATGATGAAATAAATGGGAGGCGATATAGATGCTTTATGAACCAGTTTTTTATGTTTCCCAGTTTCTAAAGACAATATACCTATATGGTCCTTTCATGGTTTTGTTATATGTTGTAATAAGTGTGCTTCAATTCTGATGTAATAACAATGTATGTAAAGTATGGGTTTTTATAGTTGGTATCAGAGGAAAGGTATAGTCAACCTTTGGAAACTAGGATGTGAACGACTTAGTATGAACCCTAAGGATAAGTCTAAGAAAAGGACATAATCTTAGTGTTTTAGAAATGGCCATGTATAAACTAGGATAAGACCTTAAGTGTGAAATTTTATTCTTTATTATGTGGTTTTCCTATTATAATTAGTGTTGCTCACACTATTCTTCTTGGTTTTAGTCAATGGATGGAACCCGAAGGAACCGTGTTAATGCAGAATGCGACGGGCAATGCAATGATTGTACCCCTGAGCAAACAAACGTTATGGGAGATGGAATGAAAAATCTTGTAGCCCTGATCACACAACTTTCTCAAGCTATGAATCATGCCGGACTTCCAAACGAGCAAAGGAAGGAGCAAAATTCTGTTGAATCCTTCATGAGATAGTGTCCACCTTCATTCAGTGGGTCTACTGATCCATTAGTTGCTGAACAATGGATTAGTACTACTGAAATGATATTTTCAGTTCTTCATTGTTCTAAGCATGATAAAGTCATCTTAGCAGTGTATCGTTTGGAAGTTGATGCTGATCAATGGTGGAATATTATTAATAATATGAGGCAAAGGGATCAAATTGAGTCCATGGAATGGGACAAGTTCAAGAACTTATTTTTCAATAAGTACTTCCCTCATATTCTCCGAAAAATGATGGAGAAAGAGGTTCTTGAACTGAAGCACAAGGATGATGAATCTGTTGGTACCTATGAAGAAAATTTTACAAGACTTGCAAGGTACGCTTCTGGTATTATTATCCAACATGAGAGTAAGATCGATCGATTCTTTAGTGTCTTAAAACCAAGTCTTCGAAGGGCCTTAGCCATAAGGGACTTCAATAGCTACGAGGAAATTGTTCGATGTGCTCTCAAAGTTGAGATGGAGATTGGAGTAACCCATCAGTCATATGGGTTTGATAAGAAGTGGAAAATGGAATTCAAAGGAAAATCTAAAGAGCACACTGAAAAAAAGATGAGCTTTCCTTTATGCTCAAAGTGTGGAGAGAAACAATGAAGGAGTTGTCTGAAAGGAACAAGTAAACGTTTCAAATGTGGAAAAGAAGGTCATCGGGCATTTGAATTCTGTAATGATGGGAAGAAGATGTCTAATGATGCAAACAAAGGAAGGGATGCACAAAATGAACCTACTACACTTCAATGTTTCAAGTGCACGGAGATGGGGAATTTTGCCAATCAATGCCCAAATCCAAGGGTTGATGATTATGGCCGACGTCAACAAACTCTTAAGGCTAAATACAAAGGAAAGTCACATGTAATTTCTATCAGTGATGTGGAGTACGATAACGATGTGGTGAAAGGAACACTTACCATCCACTCTAAAGTAGCAAATGTTTTATTTGATTTTGGATCCACCCACTAATTTATTTCTGAAGAATTTTCTAAGGGTATCACCGTATTACCTCAACAATTAGATGTTGAGTTAGCTGTGACAACACCTAATGGAACAACAGTCGCATAAAAAGTTTATATTTCTTCTCCGATTGAAGTTTGTGGGAAAGTTCTTCCTACAAATCTTGTGATCCTTCGTATAGTGGAATTTGATGTGATTCTTGGCATGGAATGGCTTTCTCTACATGGAGATCATATCAATTTCCAAAGAAGGGAAGTCACAATTCATATTCCAGATCAATATATGATTGTCTATCGATGCAAGGTTGAACATAACCTTCCAGTGGAAATTTCTTCCATTTTATGGGTATTGATTCCACTAAAGGAATGTTATTTATCTCAAATGGTTGGTGAGAAACTTGTGATTAAGAATATGCCCATTGTATGGGAGTTTGATGATGTATTTCCATAGTAATTACCAGGTCTTCCACCGAATCGTGGAGTTGAGTTTTCAATAGAACTCATACCGGGTGATTTGCCTATTTCAAAGACACCTTATAGAATAGACCCAATTGAGTTGCAGGAATTGAAGAAGTAACTCCAAGAGAATCTTGATAAGGTGTTCATACGCCCTAGTGTGTCACCTTGGGGAGAACCTATTCTATTTGTTAAGAAGAATGATGGATCAATGAGACTCTGCATTTATTATCGAGAACTTAACAAGATCACTATCAAGATCAAATATCCTCTCCCGCACATTGATGACCTATTTGACCAACTACGCAGAGCTCAATACTTTTCCAAGATTGATCTTCGTTCAGGGTATCATCAATTAAGGTTCAAAAGGGAGGATATACCAAAGACGGCTTTCCGTACAAGGTATGGACACTATGAATTTACAGTGATGCCATTTGGTCTTACTAATGCCCCTAATATCATCAGGGATCTGATGAATAGAGTCTTTAGAGACTATATTGATCAGTTTGTGGTAGTCTTTATAGACGATATTCTTGTATATTCAAAGAGGAAGGAAGAACATGAATATCACTTGATAATTATATTGAAGACCCTGATAAAGGAGAAGCTTTATGCCAAATTTTCCAAGTGTGAATTTTGGTTTCAAAAAGTTGCATTTTTGGGTCACATAATCTCAAAAGAGGGGATATCTGTGGATCCAGCAAAAACAGAGGTTATCGATAGATGGTCGAGACCAACAATAGTAACCGAGATCCGATGTTTTCTTGGTTTGGCAGGATATTATCGACGTTTTGTGAAAGATTTTTCATGATTATCTAATCCACTCACCAAGTTGACTCGGAAAGGAGTTAAGTTTGTTTGGACAGAGGAATGTGAAGAGAATTTCAAGGAGTTGAAAAGAAGGTTATCCAGTGCACCTGTGCTCACACTTCCTTGTAGTGGAGAAAGGTTTTTGATCTACAGTGATGCATCCAAGAAGGGATTGGGGTTTGTTCTTATGAAAAATGATATGGTGATAGCTTATGACTCACGACAGTTGAAAATAAATGAGCAAAATTACCCAACTCATGATTTGGAGTTAGCTGTGGTAATCTTTGCATTAATGATTTGGAGGCATTAACTTTATGGTGAATGGTGTGATATTTATACTGATCATAAAAGTTTAAAGTATATTTTCACACAAAAGGAGCTGAATATGCACCAAAGAAGATGGCTGGAGCTGATTAAGGATTACAACTGCTCAATCCATTACCAACCTGGGAAAGCAAACAAGGTGGCAGATGCATTAAGTTGACAAGACCATGCTAGTTTATCCATGACGAGGATCACAAAAGATCCAATATTTATGGATTTACAAAGGATGGATCTTGGAATTATAATGAAAGGGGAAAATTGTATCTTTCTCAAATGAATGTTCAACCATATATACATTTGAAGATTAAAGAGGAACAGAAAGAAGATGTTGAGTTACAAAAGAAGGTGAGAAATTTTCCTGAATTCAACCTTGATTGTGATGGGATAATAAAGTTCAGGAATCGGGTTTGTGTTCCTCCCATCCACGAATTAAAGGAGATGTTGGATGAGGCTCATAGTTCTTCATTCTCTATTCATCCTGGAAGCAAGAAGATGTATAGGGACCTGAAAGAGTACTTCTGTTGGGATGGCATGAAAAGAGATGTTGCTAAATTTGTCTCTCGATGCTTGGTTTGTCAACAAGTTAATGTTGAGAGACAGAAGTCTAAGGGGATGTTACAACCATTACCCATACCCGAATGGAAATGGGAAAAACATCACTATGGACTTTGTTACAGGACTTCCTAAAACATCCAAAGGCAATAATTCTATCTGGGTTATAGTGGATCGTCTTACAAAGTCTGCACACTTCATTGTTATTAGAGATAATTTCTATCTGGATCAGCTTGCTAGGATATATGTAAAGGAAGTGTTAAGATTGCATGGAGTAACAATTTCTATTATATCTTATCGGGATCTGAGATTTACCTCGATGTTCTGGCGAAGTCTTCAGCATACTCTGGATACAGAGTTGAGTTTCAGCACTTCTTATCATCCTCAGACATACGGTCAGTCTGAGAGAACAATTCAAACTCTAGAAGATATGTTGAGAGATTGATCTATGGATTTCAAAGGTGGTTGGGATCAACACCTACCTTTGGTGGGATTTTCTTATAATAATATCTTTCACTCCAGTATTCAGACGGCTCCTTATGAAGCTCTCTATGGAAAGAAATGCAGGACTCCAACTTGCTTGGATGAAGTTGGGGAAGGAAAGCTATTAGGACCCGATCTTGTTGATGAAATGGCAGAAAAGGTCAGATCTATTCAACAACACATAAGAGCAGCTCAGAGTCGATAGAAAAGTTATGCCGACAACCGAAGAAAAGACCTAAGTTTGAAGTGGGTGATAAAGTGTTCTTACGATTATCTCCCTGGAAGAGGGTCATGAGATTTGGAACGAAGGGGAAGTTGAGACCTAGATATATCGGTCCTTTCGAAATACCGGATGGTGTTGGGAAGGTAACTTACCGATTGGCGCTTCCACCGAATCTCTCTCAAGTTCATGATGTGTTCAATGTATCTCTCCTGAGAAAGTACATACCTGATCCTTCACATGTACTCAGCTCAGAAGTTGTACTGCTGGAGCAAGATATTTCTTATGAAGAACAACCGATAGAGATTCTGGATCGTAGCGAAAAATTCATACGAAACAAGGCCACTCAATTGGTGAAAGTTTTATGGAGGAACAACCAATTAGAATAAGCTTCATGGGAGCTTGAGGATACGGTGAGGGAGAGGTATCCTCATCTGTTTGTTACAAAGTGACGAATTTCGAGGAAGAAATTCATTTTAAGGGGTGTAGAATGTAACACCCAAGACATTTATGTTATATAAATCATCAAAGGAATATTTTTCTACACACAACACTTTCTTGGCTTGCTTTACAAGAAATCGCAACCTTCCTCGATAGCTTGCGTCGTACGCAATACTGAGTTTCACTAAACAATGATATGCTAATAAAATATTATTAAAACTAGCCGTTATGAATAGTAATAACCACTTTTTGAAATATTATATATATTATCTTTCAAAATGGACTTCATTTTTGGATTCGGAATATCGAAATTATCCTAGGGTGAAATTTTGGTATTTTTCTGAAAACTTTCAATTTTTGATGAATAGTGAAACCACTAAGTGGTAGTTAAAAAACTGAATTTTTTATAAAACTTAATTTTACCGCTTCTGGGAGTGGAATTTCAAAAAATCCGAGAGATGCGGTTGATGTCAGTAAGTAAAATGTGGTTAAATGAGATGAAAATAATTTTTGGTGAATAGAAACTTTTTACTTTTTTTACCACGGTTAAAAGTAAATAGGGTAATTAAGGGTAAAAATTA
Organism: Viscum album; assembly: GCA_963277665.1. Classification (NCBI taxonomy): domain Eukaryota; kingdom Viridiplantae; phylum Streptophyta; class Magnoliopsida; order Santalales; family Viscaceae; genus Viscum; species Viscum album. The sequence goes on from OY728141.1 coordinate 772,911,020, forward strand.
TATTATTATTACCATAACACATGTCCTAATTCTATTGTACAAGTTTAATTCGACCAAAAACAAACTTAGGAATAAAATATGACCATATAGGCCCACTTGGATTAGATTGGGACATTTATTATTAATTTATTTAAAGAAGTGTTAAAATAGTTAAAATTAAAGTTTTATAACTAAATCATTTTTAATATAAGGTCATACATAATATAAATTCGACTATAAATATTAATTATAAGGATAAAAAGATTTCCTACCTAATAATATTTTATTTGTAATTTTTAGACTTTAAATAATTTAATTTATTTATGACACAATGATGATGCAGTAATTACCATAATAGTGAAAAATTAGAATAATTGTTATTATAAATACAGAAATAAGTATAATTTGAGACTTTTTATCAATTAAACTAATTTTCTAGGTTAATATGACATGTTAGTATTGATATAATTATCTTTTGTTGAAGTAATCATTCTGTTATGAGTTTCAAAAAAATCAACTATTGAATAGTGTCAAAATTGATATAAAATAGTTTTTAAAACAAATATTACATTATTAATTGATATTTTATTCATAAAAATCTACGGTTTGGCCAAATGACTTAGATAAGGTTATATATATTAATAAAACACAACTTGGGGGTCTCTTGGATGTATATGGTATGTTTATTAACTATATAATATAAAAATACAAAGTGACATGGTAAATGTCAATCTAATTAACTAAGAGTTAAAACTAAAAGATGAGGTTAATATAATGACCTAAACTTGTCTAAATTCTATTGTATTCAAGAATTTCGACCCATCCCAACATTAACTTCTACATAAATCAATTTGGAGCTATTTAAAACTGAACATGACTTTATAATAAAATAATATTTTTTGTTATTCCAAAGGTGCCCCTCTCCTCCCTTATAAAAGGTCACCTCCTCCCTCTCTTCCTCACACCACTTTGAGCCTTCAAGATCATCCAAACCCTGCCACATTCTCCTCTCCACTTCCCTAGAGACATCCTAGAGTACCTGGTCTTCTTCAAAGACCAATTGTAGTGCCCTAAAAGAAGGTCTCAAAGAAGCACTTCAAAGAAGAGGTAATGTCCGTTACCGATTCTTTCATCTTTATTTCTTCTTCCACTTATTCTTATTTAGTTGTTCCATTATGAAGTAATAACATAAGTATCACTAATATAATGATATGTTATTATAATTATGAAACAACCCTATTTCACCATCTATCCATCCTATGGAAAAAGAAATCACCACGCGTGCGTACGTACGGAATACCGTCTCCACGCTATGGTGTAATCTATTTTCCCCCACCACCTTAATTGGATGGGTATAATGGTGTATATAATGACTATATATGACTATTATAAAGTGATATTGATTCTGAAATAGTATAAATACACTCCAATACAATTCCACGATCATAGGAACAATATCATCACTCGTGCATACGTACGGAATACCGTCTCCACGATGTGATACGACTTGTTCTACATGATCTTCAATTCATAATTATTATATAAATTAATTGAATTAATGAATATGATATATATTACACTAATACCATTATCTAAATTAGGTATCTATAACATAAAGAGAAGATTAAGAATTTATTAGACAAAAAACGCATAAGAACAAAAAGTTATAAACACCCGAATAACAAGGAGCAATGAAATATTACTACTAAGAAGCTAAGAATATGACCATATATGATATCATAAATATAATTATGATTCTGGAATAAGTCAATAACATTATTTAAATCATTATACAGGATGTTCGGACACGTAGAAAGCATATCGGACCTAAGGTAAGGGAAAATATCACAATCTCATTTTTATCCGAGATTGTTTATACTTTGAAATTTACAGGAGTGTATTTTATCATCCACATCCATGTTTCCTAAATATGTAATATTTATATCTTTATACAATAGTTTATATCCAATTTTACCCTTCAGTGAGTTTTTAGTAAAAGATATGAAAGGAATATTCTGTCATTTTTCGTACGAGGTACTTTTTGACTTTTCCGAAAAAAGTACAAAGAATGTTTTTAATAACTTATACGGCATGAATGGATATTTAAAACATTATTTCCAAGAATCTTCCTCTCCAAGTTTTAATGTTTATTTTTAATCAAATTCCTTTAGTTTAGAATTGTACGACATGTTATGAAAGGAAAAGTGTTTTTGAAGCAGAAATGATATTTTCCTCAAGAATGGAGTTCAACTGTTTTATCAAAATTATTTTCCATCTAATATAATAAAGGGTTCTGTTTTTATCCCTATTATTACATTTATTTTATTATGTTGTGATGGAATTATATTTTGATGAATTCCTTTATCTTATATGAATTGTTTTATGATGTCACGATGTTTAAGATTCCCATTTTTATGCTATGATGTATGGTTTTCTGATTTTGTGGCACACATAAGAATGGTATCATTATGAGATGGGTGGGACCTATATCTCCCTCCAATGAATTGGGTAAATATTTTATATCTCATGAGATAGAGATGGCTGGAATGGTAGGTTATATCGGTTCAGTGAAACTGGAATGAAACGAGGATTAAACTCAGTTCAGAAATGGACTTTGTCCACTAAGATGGTCTTGGAAATGAGTCTTGACTAACAAGAAATGATTCTCTATGATTATGTGTATATTCCACAAAGATTCATGTTTTATGTTATGATTATTGTCATTACATTTCACTTCTATGATTTATCCCATGTTATGATATTATGATCTCTTTTGCAGGTTAAGATTTCCAAAAGTTATGTTCTTATGAATATGATGTGATTGATATTTATTTTGTTTACCCTTACGGAGCTTTTGAGCTCACCCTTTTGTATGATTTATTTCCCCAGGTCAGGAAGAAGGTTATTAAGTAGGATATGCCAAAAAGGGACTCTAGATATGATGAAATAAATGGGAGGCTAAGTAAATGATTTATGAACCAGTTGTTTATGTTTCCCAGTTTCTAAAGACAGTATACCTATACGGTCCTTTCTTGGTTTTGTTATATGTTGTAATAAGTGTGCTTTAATTCTGAAGTAATAACAATGTATGTAAAGTATGGGTTGTTATACAGATGATCTTTGAGCAGCTCGAGACTCTTCCTGGGAAAAGGGTCTAGGTGGCAACATATATGCTGCGAGAACCGGCAAGGAGTTGGTGGGATGTGAATGTTCAGGCTCGCAGGCACAAGAGACCGGCATGGGAGGACTTCGAGGACATGTTTTTTGAGAACTTATACCTAGTGACACAGAGAGCCGAGAGAGCTCGGTAGTACTTGAGACTTCAGCAGGGAGACATTTCTGTCATGTCCTATGCTACTACATTCACAGAGTCGTCTCGATTTTCCCCAGGTATGGTATGAAATGACGTGGCTAGGGTGAGGCACTTCGAGGATGGCTTACGACACGCCATTCGGATCCAGGTGAATATCGTCAGGCTGGGTTCTTTTTCAGAGGTGATGAACCAGGAACTCATAGTAGAATGCAGCCAGTGGGATATGCCTCAGGTTGGAAGAACAACGGCTTCAGCTGAGTGTTCGGACATGAGGAAGCGAGGATGGGTTGAGTCCAGGTAGGGAAGTCAGGCCAAGAACTTAGCTAGACCACCTTGTAGCAGTTCTTAAGTGGTTTTCTTTCAGTTTGGATAACTAGAACATGTTTGGACTTAGTGTGACAGGCCTCCAATGGAGTGCTGGGCATGTGTATGGGTCAAACATATGGAAAGGTTTTGCAGGTATCCATCTCAAACATCCGGTAGTAAAGGACCAGGATAGATGGCGGCATCTAGAGTTGGTTCATATTTGGTACTGGGAGAGGGTAGCTGAGGTTTAACTGCACATGGAACACGTAAAATAGAAAAATTGACCCATATGAGGGGGTCAATGGCTGGTGGCTAGAGCAGTAGAACAGGGAGGTCTTGCATCTGGGAGTCGTGCTTCAGGCCAGGTGCACGCTGTGGAGGTTCTAGAGGCTGAGCAGGCTGGTGAGCTGATGACAATTAGAGGTACACCACTATTGTGGACCTGATTTTCCATGTTTTCTATTGGAATGACCTATAGAGGAATATGTGTTTTGAGTGCACATGATTCACATGATCTATGTGGACTGACTAGATGTTATTCAGTGGGATTGGGACCATATCTGGTGAATTATATATATATATATATATATATCTGTGTGTATGAGATGCTTAGCATTAGGGTCATCAATGATGCTAGTTACGTGAGATGTTCTGCGCATCGGGGCATCGGGGATGCATGTTAATTGAGGTTCCATGGGCATCAGGGCATTAAGGATGTGAGTTACTTAATGTGCCTTGGGCATTGGGGAATCGAGGATGTGGGTTACATGACGTGTCGTTGGAATCAAGGCATTAGGGATGCGGGTTACTTGAGGTGCATTGGGAATTGAGGCATCGAGGATGTAGGTTACTTGAGGTTCTAGGTACCGGGTTCATTTTTGAGCATCCATGGGATGAAGGAATTTGTGGGCACGAACACTGATGCGTTGCAGGATATGTTGGGTGCTGGGAATGGCACAAGAGAACCAATGAGGCGCATGGGTGATGATTCGTAAAAGAAGGACTATGCGTCCGGAAAATAGGTTAGTGGAACTTTGGTTGTTTGAGTTTTGTCAGGTTGAGAGAGAGTTAAGAGATTCCTAATGTGGGCAACCCACTTGAGGAATTTAGCCAGGACCACCGAGGGTGGGAGAGTCTGGGTTACATTGATCGTGGTTGTATGTTTGGTGCAATCTCTGGGTTTCATTTGATTTCTCAGGGATGAGCTATATTAAGGAGGGGAGACTATAAGAACACGAGTTTTTAAAACGGCTCAAAATCCCAACCCTATTTGAATTTTTGACTTGTCCCTGAGAAAACTGGAGAAAATGGGTAGTTTCAAGAAATTTCCATACTACCTGTCATATACATTAAGTACACACCGTGTATATGTTTGGCGATTGACCGGCCGTGTGTTCGCCGAGTACATTTTGTGTGATGACCTTATAGAAATTCCTAATAACACTACATGTATTATTTGACACTCTATGTACCATTGACCATGTGGAGGCCATACATGGCATATATGCCTGTGGGCTAGGTAGAATCATTCAACCAAGTCCATGTCGTGTCCTCCTTGGACACACCATTTAGTCTGGTCGTGTATGAGGGATATACATTGCGTGTAGTCATATTGGATGGGTAGAATCGTTGAAATAAAGTTCACTCCTTTCCTCCTTTGACACACCGTGTAGTCTAGCCATGTATGAGGGATATACATGGATTGTGGGTAAGTCATCTAGGAAGAGAAGAAAAAATAAGTACACACCGTGTACCCCAAGGTACATGACATGTACTCATGTCAGAAGAATCTGGAAATTAAGTTGGAAGAATTCTAGTCGCCATATGAATTGTTAAATGATATACATGGCATGTAGGCATGAAGTACACGTTGTGTGCTTTTTTGTTTGCTAAAATGGGTAGTAGCCTCATTTTTTGGCAGAACTCCAATTTTTCCCAGGGTTTTGTGAACCAAGATGGTCGGGACTACATTTCCTTCCCAGATCTTCATCTGAACCCCGATTCAATCGCCAAAAGATGTGTTGGAACCCCCTCGTTAAGGAATTGATTCCTCTTGAGCCCTTCTTCTTGATTTCAGACCTAGAATGAGTTATAGAGGATTGAGACCTTTTGATTATTTTGTATATCTACGACATTTTATACCTAATTGGATGCTGTTATCAAAGCAGTATCATCATGTGAGTCTCGGGTAGGTGGGGAAAACCTCTTTTTGTGATTTTGTGGTCATTTGGGTGACGCGACCTTCATCGCATGTTGGGTTATTTTGAGAGTCACTCGGTTTATCTGCTATTTCATATTGAATTTAATGTTTGACCTATGGGACACCTTTGGGTATGCCCTATTACCAGTTTTCCTTGAGCGGGGCCGGTTAAGGGGTCATTTCTCATCGGGGAATTTTTGCCGGGGGATTCCAAAATGGTTATATTCAAATTATATTGTTTTATAGTATTGAGTTTAGTTATTAAAACCTGACATGAATTGTTAGAGGCATTCAAGACCTAAGTGATAATGTTTGATAACTCTTGGGTTAGTGCAATTCAACTGTTTAATTTGTTTTGCCTATTTACGTGTTCTGTTAAATGTGCTATATATGTAATTGATGGATTTCATATGCTGGAACCTTTTCATTATGTTGGGATGTCCCAGATATTCTCGAGTGATGATGATCACAGATTGGGCTTTTCCCGGGTTACGTTGGGTGGTTCTGACCACTGGATTGGGCATCATGGGTGTCAGTTTGAGGCAGGATGACTGTCATGTTGGGCATAAAATGGGTTAATAGGATGGAAAGGCCAACATACTTGATCATCATGGTCATAGGAACACAAGGTGTTTGAGGTGTTATGGCTTGGGTACTATTTCCGTGATTATTTCTCACTTGGAAACATTGAGTAGTGTGCACATCGACAGACTCCGTGATATAGTGGTTTTGACTACTTGTACGGGTATAGGACCCCGTTAGTTGAGGTTTAGGTTCCTTCGGTTTAGGGTGCTTTCCATTGGAATCCACATAGAAGATGGGGAGCCTTTAGTGGATAGCATTGAGGCTATCGTGTGGGGGTAGAGGCTCACCGTTATTTGAGGGAAGGCATTATTGTCCATCCTGGTACATTATTTGAGGGAAGACATCACTATCCCTCCAGCTACATAATTTGAGGGAATACATTGTTGTCCCTCTATTAACTTATTTGAGGAAAGACATCGTTGTTCCTTCGGTTTACTACATTTGGGTGTTATTTTGGGACTTTGGTACATGAGACATGCAGTCTCAGGGGGAACATGGTGATGAGTTACCTGACATAGATTCCAGTGTTGCCTAAAGTATGTGACAGTCCATTGTGGCTACTGAGCACTAGTGGAGTTTGTATTTATTTGTGCATCGTTCTTTTTTCTGCTTTCCTTAAAATGCATTCATTCTTAAACATTTTTATTAGGTACGGACTATTGGGTGGCATCCTACTGAGATACATCCCACACCATACACGGTCCCTCCAAGACATTTGAAAACTTTATGGATTTGTATGCTGGAAAGAGACCAACTTCAATAGTTGGGATATATTAGCTGTTGCATGGAGATGGTATGGACCTTGAGGTTCATCCTAGCTAGTGTTACCATGTTTTTCTTTAATCATGTATTAAAATGTTTACATATTTTGTAGCTACAATTGGTTATCCATTGGAGCCATTTATATTTAGATATGTATGACCTACTTTGGATGCATGTTTTGTTGTTCAGTAGTAGTTACAAGTGATCAACATGCTGTTGTGTTTATTTCTATTGTTGTTGTTTATATTTATTTCTTCCGTTGTTTATATATATTGAATCTTCTTCTGCTTTGGAGGTCTTGTTTGAGTCTGCTGAGTTGTTTATTTTTCTACATATTTATTATTATACATGTACCAGTAGCATTATTATTATCCTTTTGTGGGTATAACCTCCACACAATACCTTTAAGACCCTCACTACTAGTCGGCAGCCTTTTGAGTTCGGTGAGGTGCGCCTAAGGTAATAGCACCAGACCTATTTTGCACTATTCGGGTGCCTGTTCGGGTCTGGGTCGTTAAACCTTGGATATCTAATGGCTCCCGATTTGACCTTTTATTACATACCATTTATTTTCTACATTCATGCACTATCTTTTAGACTGAATATTTTGTAGACACCGTTGGTGATGGCCTGCTATGTTTTGTACTCACAAACTACTCAGGCCTCCATTAGGTACTCGAGCATAGATCTTGGTTGCAGGTCAGGAAAAGGGCCGAGGACCAACACTAAGTTGTGAAGTTGGGATCAGTATGCTCATGGAAAAGGAACCAAACATGGAGTCAAGACACATTTTGTGTTTTTGGTCATTTGTCTTATTTTTGGGTCTCATTCACCTTCACTACTAGTATTGCAGGAAATTGGTGTATGTGATTTGCGGTTTGTACCCTATTTGGTAAATACTTGGCTATACATGTTAATTGGTTGTTCATATATATTCCGTTATTTATTTTCTTTTCTTCTATGGATTACTCTAGAAAATAGGGTATAGTCTCCCCATGTTACTTATTGGACACTCTCTGAAAGTTGGAATCATCTTGCATACATGGAGGCATACTTTATGTCATGTGAAGATTCGTATTGGGGAACCAGTTAATGGCTTCCAGGTTGGGGATGTCACAGTGAACCATTAAAAAGAAGCATTAATGAATTAAATAATTTTTTCTCAAATATTTTGTGAATATGATAGACCCAAACAGTAAATAAATGTAAAAAAATCTCTTAAATACTCTATTGAACTAGTAGAAAATGACTCATACTTTTACCGAGGTGATGATATACACTATATTGTATAGAATAGAAGTATTATTGAACATTAAGGATCAGATAAATTTTCTCAAGATAGTAATCTATGCTTGTTAGATTGAAGGTCCCCATTAAATCATGATGATTTCGAATCCATCAATGAAAATATACTCCAGTAACAACATAATATATAGGTTAAAAAAATAGTTCCATATGTATTCAATATGATTACATTCCTCCAATAATTAATAGTTATTGATTTAGTGTTGGTATTGAGGTGACCATTGAGACAGGGAAGGAAACCATCCACGATAGAGCCCAAATGATAAATCTCATTCCCTATATATAAGAATTAATCCAATGGTAAATATTCACTATTCTTCATGGAAGGAGAGTAAATAAAACCGCCCACAAATATGAAGTACTTGAATAGGTAATTCGCATGACATCACATCCAGTCCTTGGTCCCTATCTCATGACCTTAGAATTCACAACACTAGTCCATACTATATGACATTAAATTTTGAATAATTTCATTACTATAATATTTTATAAAATGAAATATTACCCATATTCTATTGTAATGTCATTCAATTAAATCAATTGTTTCTAAACTAAATGACCCTAAATTACATGACACAATAGTCTTATCTTCATGTCCTTTAACATTGATTCATTCAATCTACACAATATGGTGTTGAAATATGTGATAAATTTCAATAAAAAATGAAAAGAAACATCATTAGTATTTCTCATAGAGATATCATCCTAAAAAACATAGATAATTTCTTTTTGTGGGATTATTTAACAACAATATTGTGTTAGGTCCCTCATTTGGGATGATTCCTCCACTATTTTTTTTTTGTTTTTCACCTACCGACCTACCTTCATAGAAGAATGTTTTCCATTATTAGTGCCTCATGGGATATGTAATGAGATTCAAAACCACATGAAAGATCCCAACCATAGATGTTACATTCACCGCTATCATCACAACCTTCTATAAAATGATTATTATTTGTATAGAAGTCTAACATATCAGAAAACTATTTCGGGATTAATACATATTTGATAGGATTCATTGTTAGTCCAATATCTCATATACTAGGCCTAGTTTCTCATTACCCATTTCCTATAGTTTTTCATGGTTCTCAGAAAAAATTTGTCAATTTTTCATCCCTATAGAGTATTGAGGAAATGGTACATGCGTATTGTGATTCTCAAATCAATATAAATATAAATTATATCCCTAATGTTCTTGTATAGTTATCATAAAATTTTCCAAACCTTTACTAATGTCTGATGATTTTAAAATACAGGATATCTAATTTATTAGATATTTAATTATTTATTTGATAAATGCAAACCCTAACAATCCATGAAAAATAACAACAAACATTGAGGAAATGTATTCATGGTAATATATTTTTTCCCAAACCATCTAATCCACATTTGGTGTACACCGCCAAGTACTATGTGGATTACCTTATATAGACCCTTTTTCCAATCAATATGAATTTAAAATATATAAAAATACAGACTAATTTCATCCCCCATGTGGAAAAGTTAAACCTTTCAGAATGTCTTATATGGGTCTAATACTCCACCAGACATAGTGTATCACATTAACTCGAACAATGCTTCATATTTTACCCCCAGGGTTCTTGAAACTCTACATGAGAAAATTATTATAAATTTTCCGCAAAAATTCATTCTACAATAATAAAATTTCATAGTAATTATTTATGTTTATAATATATTCTATTTTGTTGATGGCGTTACCCCCATTGCCCCACCTCATATCCTTGGAAGATAGCCTTGTGTAGTTTTCATTTCCAGCGACTGACATTACCCATAAATTAAATTCATAATATTACATTATTTCAGATAAATGATTAATCAATAACCTAATAGTACACACCATAAAACTATAAACATAAATTATCTCTGAATTATAAAAACATAAACATATTATTTCATGAATGACCTTTAATATTTCCCACAAATTTCTCACATAGTATACTTCTCAGTCATATCCTACATAAAAATATTCTACGTAATATAGGGATGAGAAACAAAAGAATTGGTGAGCATATATGATCAGTAAGGTAAATCATGTAATATATCAGTCAATGATCATATTTATGAATAAAACCATAATAAGGGTATGATAATATATTCAAAAAAATTAAAATCATTATGTAAAATAAATATATCATAATGATGGAATATAACATTGATATATCCCAGTAAATGAATCATAGAATAATAAAAGACAATGATTAATGAGTTCATATCATTATATTAAGAATTTATATTTTATATTTGTGTAAATATTATTTTATATACATATTCAAAAAAAGAATATGTCAAGGATACAAATTAAGAAGATAATCACATGTTTTCCTAGGGATAACCACCACTGTACCTGATTTCTGATAGGTATAACAACCCATATACCACTTTCTAGCCTTGGGTTAACCACCCATTCACCCATTGAGATTATAAATAATTAATAATTACACAATTCTTTAGTGGTATATATTAAAACCACTCATAAGATAATAATAATCTATTCATATATATATGCCATAAAATCATGAAAACATTTATCATTTCTTCGTTAACAAACCGATGTAAAAGAAAAAGATTTTTCTTCAATATTTAATTATCTCAAAAAATAACCATCTAATAAATGATTAAATATTGTAAAATTGGCTCATTCCCCCACTAAAATAATATAAATACTAATGGATATTGTTATAAATGAATATAGAATGAATATATCACTAGATAATTTATTGAGTTCTTGAAAGCACATATTTCAAATCATAAAAGTTCAGTATGGTTAGGAAACATTTTTTGGAAAGGTGACTTGAAATACAAAAAATGATTCCTCAAAGAAAATATTACTCATTGTGGTTGGAAAAAAGAATTTGTGGGGTATATGAGAAAAAAACATTTCATTCCCCCATTTGGTAAAAATTGGATCATTCAAAAAATGAAAAGTTGATTTATTTTTAAATTTATTATATAAATTAAAATTAGTATTAAAGTGGTTTTAATAAATCATTATTTTACATTAATAATGGAATTGAATTTATTTAAATGAAAATATGGTAACTTGAGATTATTATTCCTAAATAAACTGAAATACAATGACTATTTTACTTGAAAACATTATTATGGAAGTTTGATTTCATAGAGATTGTAAATGAAAAATAAAACATATAATATAGGGAAATATCCAATTTATGATATACAATATGATATTTTTGAGATATAGATTATATAAGTTCAATAACAAAAATTTATGACTAATTAATCCGGGTAAAAGGTGAGATTATAAAAAAACCTATACCACATGTTTGACTTACTTCATAAATGATTTTAACATTCTAGTTAATAAATTATTGTTTATTAAATTTTATAAAATATAAAATTCATATTAATAATACCATTTTATAATAAATTATAACATCTTATCATCCATTCAATCACAATCATTCATTATCAACATCGTTCTGTGTGTTAAGTGCTTTGTTTGTCATGTATCTTTTCATTCGATAGTAATATGGATTTCATCATAAAAATGGTTCCATCAGATCTAATATTATAATACTGAAATATATATAATAAATAGTCCATACAAACATACTTAGAACCATCTATTAATGTATGATATATAAATTTTGAGTACACAATTCGTGGAGAAGGTAGTTTGTATGTACGCAAGAATGGTGTTTTCATTTTCTATGAAAAAGAAGGTTGTAATGATAAATGATATTTTTTCATTGAATAATATTAATTATATAATAAATATATTTTAAATATTTTAAATATATCATTATGTAGTAGTTATGGAGGATTAATCCTATCACAACATGGAGGTGGTCATCCACACACACGCACCAGCGATACGTTCACATACCATTGGATGGAAATAAGGTGGAGAATGGTTATACCGTAACAATAACTATATATTAATGTATTTATTATACGAGATTAATTATGTTAAAGTAGATATATAATATTTATAGTATTTATAATAATAGGTTTTGGGAAAGATGTTTACCGCATATATAAAATACCAGTGTTAGAGTACACCATAATAATACATTGGATCAAATTACTACTAAGATGCAATCTTTTTTAAAATGATATTTTTTCCTAATTTTTTTAATACAGATTATACAGTATCATAAATTATGAAAATAATGAGAAACCAATAGATCATTATATACTTTACAATGTTCATTACATTAGATTCTGATGAAACAAATTAAAATGAAAAATATTAAAACATAAAAAATATATAATAAAACAACTAAAATGGAAATGTATGGATCACATTAATCATCTAGATTCATAACTCCCAAATAAAACACAACATAAATAAAAGAAAATATTAATAAACTAGTCAAAATATTATGAAATATAAAATATAACCTTAAGAAAAATTGTAGTGAATTTTGAGTGAAATAATGAAGTGGTATTTATAGGGTATAAATAAAAACATAAAAATTAATGTTTGAATGTTAGAAGACCATTGGTAAATATGAAAATTTTAATCTATACCCCTGTTTTATTATTTTTACCGTAATATTTTTTATTTTTCAATTGTAATTAAAAGGTGTAATTCATAGTGAGATGGGAATCGATGGCCTCAATCTATAGATTCGTGAAGTTTGAATCACATTTATAATAACATAGGAGGGAGGTATATTCCTAAGGGTTCTCCCTTAACCAATCCCAATATAAGCTACATTATGTAAAGATTTAATTAATTTTTATATGAGATAACTTCATGTTAGTGGAGATTACTACTCGGTAAATGTTTTCCAAGGCACCCCATAATACTACCACTATCACACACCTCGCCCATAGAAAATATGCTATGTAATAAGAGGTTACATGTCCAAAAATGAGTGAAATTTACATTGTATAAATAAAATTTCTATTCAGTCAATTGATATTAAAAATATTTTTCTTCCAAAATATATTTTTAATTAAGAAGAATTTTATTATTTTATTTTAGGACATAAATAAAAAATAAATGAATTTATATGGAAGAAATATATTTTTTTAATAATCCAATTCTATATAAATATTATTTTATTAATTAAATATGATTTTTATAACATTTATTTAAATAATAAATTATAAAATAATTTTATAATTTTCTAGGAATGTTTTTATAAGTGCCAGAATGTTTAATATGCCTTAAAAAAGCTTATTTATAAATTAATAAGGATTTAATATTTAATCATAAAATTATTATATTTATATAATATTGATAATATAATAAACATAATTTTTGGAATTATTAGATCTATATAATGTTAGTTTGAATTTATAATAATTTTCTGAAATAATTCATTTTTTCATGAATATTTTAAAATACAGTTTTAGGGATTCAGTATAGTTTTTAACATAAAATTTATGTATAATTTATGTAATAATTAATTAAAAAATCTAATGAACTTAATAAATATTATTTTATTCATATTTAGTTTTTAATAAATTTAATGAATATTTAAAACAATATGTGACTTTCCAATGTTTAAAAAGGAAATTATGATTTTTAAAAACATTGCGTTGTGTAATCTGAACTTTTCTATGAATAAAATATGTATTTAAATGTGATATTCAATTCTAGTTTTTTAAAATTACATAGAATGATACCAAAATTTCTAAAACCAAGAGAAAAATTCATGTGTAATGCAATGGTTTTTCATTTTTCACAACCTACATTCAAGATCTATATTTGGATATTTTTAAACAATTCCTCGACTTATCTTATAAATACCCACCCATTTATACATTTACATTCAATCCAAATACATTCCCCATGATATTATAGTGATTTTATTCACATGGAGTCTTCCATGGTGTCCTAAATACCCAACGATCCATCATAATGTTTTAGGAACAAACCCTTAATATAAAGGAAATCACCACCTCACTTTTATATTCATAATCATTTTTCTTGTGTCTTGTCTTTAAATTTTGGAACTAAGTTCAATTTTAGATTTTCAATTATCCAATTTCATTGAAAATATTATTTTCTTAATAGTAGAACCTTGTCCCATCTTATATTATCATTTCTAAAACTATGTTTTATAACTGTCATATTGTAAAATTTTCTTCAAAAAATTGTATTTATTTACTTTGGAAATTTAGTTTTCCTTGTTATTTAAATTCATAAATATAATATATTTTATATAGGTATTCCAATATATAGAAAAATTACTTTTATATTCATTTATTTGAAAATATGATACTCAAATTTCCATTCATGTGTTAAACACAAGGTAACAATCATGTCATTAAGATCTTTTGTATGCGATGATTTTTAATAACAAATAAGTTTTTCATTTTACATCAGTTATGAATTAAATGAATAATTCTGATCTATGTATATCACATGAAATTGAGATATATGAAGTTTGTTCTCTGATATCACTCCAATGTTGTAGTTAAAGAATTGGTCTCTAGAGATGGATTGTTTTATAGTACCTTGGTGAATAACCTTTGTAATTTTCTTTTATGACACCTTGGTTATAAACCATGATGATATACTAGGCCCAATATTATAGATTAAAAAATCATAAGATAATTCAATAATTTGACTTTAATTCACATTGAGCATATTTTCAAGTTTATAGGATTATATTTTTATGTCATAACTTGTGCATAACAACTTAAATATTACATAGTAGACACTTCAACTAACAATCCAATTTATTTATAAAATAAAAACTTTAACAAAATGGTTTCATTTCATGTCTAAATAACATATATATTTATTGATCTAGTCCATGACTCTACTCTCATATAAATACTATGAAAAACATTTCAAACTCCGGATGATCATAGAAGCCTTTGTAATGGATAGACATTGTTGGAATGATAGTTAGTATTTTGAAAACGTGTAAACAATGAATACATTATCATAATGTAACACTTTTCACATTGATGAACAAGTAAATACACTTCAATAAACATTGACTTGTTTATTAACCATTTGCAATCTAAATATTAATATAAAACTTATATAATTCACTTCTATCACATAAGGGTAACTTGGGACATAATCATACCTTAATAGAATAATCATTTGGTAAACTAATACACATATCACTCTTACAAATTTAATATTCATACAGTTAGGTTCCATACCAAATTAATTAGAAGTTATAATTTAAGCACCCATGCATAGTTTATCATGGAACCATCCATCTTTGGTTTATCATGTTACCACCCATCATTGGGTTATCAGGTGAATTCCCATAAAATGTCTAAGTACCATTATACAATCATAACACATAAAATATTGTAATTATTAACATTTTAGTTATAAAATTTTCAATCAAAAAAAATCATTAAAATATATTGATCAAATGAAACAATTATTAAAACCAGTTTCAATACAAAAATACCTTTAAAGAAAATATGGTATTAATTTTTCTATTTAAAATAGTTTTTCTGGTAGTGGAAGCCAAATACCAAATAATATTTACGGTGGTGGAATTGTCAATGTCCCCATGTACGTTTAAGAATCATTAAATTTTTTCATCTAGTAAGAAACATCATAGAAAATTGGTACATTGAAATATATTTGAATAAAAATAAATTTAAAATGGATTTATTATACAACATATAAAATAAGGTGGTGTATTACATCAAAATATGTCTCAATGAAAGGAGATTGAGACGAAGTCCCATACCTTAAATTCAAATTAATCAAGTACGATCCGTATCCCCTTAAATAATATAATAATGTTAATTTATTCTTTATTGATAACCATTTTCTATAATTTCTTTTATATAACATATTATAGTCTTATAAAAATTACATAATTATTTAAGTTCATATTAGACATTTTATCGATATTTGGTACCTGAGTATAAAATGAACATCGTTTCATGTCACTAATCCAAGTGGTCATAATTAAATGATGACCAGAATAATATTGATTACATTATTATTATTTTTATTCATAAATTATACCTTAAAATAAAACAATGAAGCATTTATATAAAAAATGGACAATGTAATATTCAGGGAGACAATAAGTCGTACGTATGCATAAAGTCTTCATTTTTAATTGATCATTATAAAAGTAAAGTAATTATTATTTCATCATTAAATAATGATCATATAAACATTTACATAATATTACAAATTAAAATATACATACACACACACATATATATATATCATAAAAGTGATATAAGTAATAAAATCGAGTCACATCGCTTCGTGGAAGTGATTGTTCACTTGTACACACGAATGAAATTATAATTTTCATGCACATGGAAGTATGAATATAATTTATATATAATTACATTATAAAAATTAATATTTTATTAATATCACATATTAACATTAATTTCATTATTATAACCACTAATGAGAAACAATTATGGAAAATGATTTAGATCGGTTCGTGGATGTGATAATTCACAACTATGGAGGAACGATTAATTCCATTACAATCTAATATTAGTAGAGATGGATTTTTTTGATGATAATAAAATAATAATATCTCAGTATATTTAGGATGCAAGAGTTATTATATAATCATATTTGGATGATATTTGAAGGTTGTGAATGAAGAAGTAAAATAGAAATGCTTAAAGAAAACAATACCTCTCGTGAGGTTGATCCCCTTTGATGAACACCTTATCACCTATAATGTGGGTGTTCTGCCTAAATTAAGGCATTAATAATTTTTATAGGAATACTATGAATGGTTTAGGGTAGATATATATAGACCCAAAATGTTTTGGAAGTGTCAGTAATAAGGAGGAATGAGTTACTTTTAATATTTTAGGGAGGGGTACACAAGTTTAACGTATTAAATTAATTCAAATTAAATTTCGATTCCAAAAAGTCCAAAACTCATTTATTTTTAATATAATATGAAGATATTTATAGATAAACTCAAAAAATAAAATATAGAAATGTATATGGTTTATTTTAATCTATATCTTTTAATTTTAACCTTAATTTTTCTCTCTTTAGATTAATTGTTGTGAAAATATTTTACATATTAAGAGGCTATAAGTATTATTTTAATGGCGTAAATTTATCATAAACGAATGAGTAAAGAAATTTTATAATTTATCATAATCAATTTGTAAAATTTATATATTTTATAATTTTTAAATAATTTAATAATATATTATTTTTATAAAATTATAATTAATTCAGTTTTGATACTATTTAATTTATTAAATTTCAATTAAATCCAAAAGAGATATAACTTCGGAAAAACCCATTGAATTGTATAATAACATGTTATATTCACCAATAAAAGTCATTTATTACATAAATTATGTCTTATACTATTTTTTAATATTTAAAATATAATATACTTGATATTTTCATTAAAAAGGAAATCATTACATCAACATTGTGTCATAATTAAAATCATCTATTTATTATCTAAAAATTAAAAATAAAATACCATGATTTAGGTAATATTTTTATATTTATAATAAATAGATATATAGTTAGTTATCACTTATATAACCCTGTATTTATTTCTTTTATCAATAGAGTCATGCCTATCATAATTTTTCCTTTACTTATAATTAAATGTTCTAAGAGCCATAATCTCACCCATGTGGAATGAAAGGAAAATGACTCATCACTAGGGTTATTCGGTTATCCAAGACTTATCCATTAAGATTAAGACAACTGTTATTGTAGTTTTATGTTGTTATAATATTACTTTTATGCTTATTTACCTTATTTACCCTTTAACCATGGTAATAAAATACTAATGATATTATTGAAAAATAATAATTTTGATCACATCAAAAAATAATTTTCATACTGCTTACAACCACGTATGTTATTTTTTGGTAAATTCAATTCCTTGATGTGGAAAAATTAAATTTAGAATTAAATCTATTGTTGTAATGAGAAAACAAGTTTTAAAAAACATCAAATGATTCATATTTGTTTATATAGAATTTCACTGTGAAATTATATTCAATGAACAACATTGGATAAAATTAAAATTAAATATAAATATATTTTAAACCCAATTAAAATTTATTTATATAACAATACAAAAAAATTAGACAATAATTAAGTTTTGAATTAAAATAAAGTATTTTCACTATTCATATAAATATAAATTTAAACAGAAAAATACCAAAATTTAAAACAAATTAAATTTTGATATCTCACATCAAATAAAGAATATTATTTGTCAAATTTAGATTATTAATGTTCAAAAACCATATTTAAAAAGGTTTCTCCATCAAAATGTGATAAAACAACCTTTTAAACATTGTTAGAGTATTTTATGCATAATTGGTATTTTTTCATTTTAAGACTCTAAACATTATTTGATGAATGTAAAGGCATTTAACAAACATGGGGTAACATAATATTGTTATTTTTGATCATTACATCCCATATAATAGATATTCTTTAACAAAAATTTTGAAAAAATAATAATAACATATTATTTTTGGTATAAATCAGTCTTGTGTGTAATGTTTGATTTCTGAAAAATATATTGTTGCATTTTGGGTAAGATATTAGAAAATGAAAACCCTTTAACATAAAATTAATATCATATTCAAAAATATTAATAGATATTAAAATTTCTTATTTTATAATAATCAAGGATGTCACATCATTCCCCCCTTTTGAAAATTGAAACCCCAAAATGTAAATACATTGAATTTCCATGAATGTTTTATAAATAAATGAGAATTTTATGAGTCTGTAGTTTCTGACGACACTTGATTTCGAGCCCCGATGTGCCCATAATCTATTTCTGAAGTTTTTTTGGGTACATTCTGTAAACGTACATGCGTGTTTTTAAATCTTTTGAACCGGTGCATGGAATTGAAATCTGAGGGCACCGTTGAACTCACAGTGCTGATATTCAAGTATGAATACCCTTACCGTATATTCATTTTGTCAAGGATGGAAGTTATTTATTTGGGGATTCTTAATAAATTAAATAAAAATTACGTGTGACAAACTTTTATTTAATTGGTAGTTTAATCCTCCAAGGGGATGTTGGAGGTGGGGACCACCACCACATAACCTCCCATAGGAGGATATTAGGTGGTGGGGCCCACACAAGCATCAAACTCCTCAACTCCTTTTGAACCCCCTTTAACTCTTCGAACTCCCCATAAAAGTTTTGGAGCATCATCACTTCCACCTTAGCTCTTTATGGTTCCATAACACCAAATTATTTAATTCCAATTAATAAATTTGGAAATGTTTGAATTATTTTTGAATTGCAACAAATAAAATCATGGAGTAGCGACTATTTTATTTTTGGAATGGCGATTTTTCTTTGGGGGAGCTTGGGAGAACTTTTGGACGAACACCATCCTCTCGATGAAGAACTCTCCACGTCTCTGAAGATCCTGAAGCATCACATTCTACCTTCTTCAACCAGAGTAGGGAAAGGAAGAATCACCACCCACGAAGTACACTGAGGGAATCATCTCAACATGACTTCACCAAGCTCTACTCCCTCCAACATTGACGGAATGGCATCCGTCTTCTGTGATGTCCGTCTTCCACGACTCGTCCACACACAATGAAAATACGACGTATGAGTTTTTGAATATTTATTTATATAAATTTTACCCACATTCCTTTTTGATTTTTTGATATCGATGATGGCTACTTTTTATCACCTAATGCGGTGGGTGCGAGCCGAACTAACACGACCCAACACTGCTCCGTTGGTTTTTGTTGAATGACGTCGGTGGCGAAGGTGAAAGGGTGTGGTGTCGTCGCTATAAGGCCCCATCCTTAAACATTACTTAATCTTGAGTTTTTACATGATTAAACATTGAGGATCTTTTCTGGTTTAGAGTTTTAGAGAATTAGATCATAAAACTTGCATTACATTCCACATATAAACAAAGTGGTTACATAAAGATAGTATTCTTCATTCCCATCAATGGAAACATATTTAAAATAAAACATGGATTATTTCTTGACAATTCCTTGACACTATCATCATATCATGTACCTTTCCCTTGACCTGTGAAAAAATTTCAAAAAAACATGGGATGAGCATAAAAAGCTTAGTAAGGGATATAAAAATATGGAAAGGAAACATGGGTACATATATACATAAGAATGAAATCATACATTACCCATAAAACATAAGCACTTTAACATACCTCATCAAATCATGAATAAATCATAGAAATAATAAGACATAAAGGTAACATGAGGCATTCATAACATCCTTACGTAGGGAGTAACCATCTTGGTTACGTTTGGAATACCCATCACAATATATTCCCTAAATCTCGTCGAAGAAACCATAACGTTTCACTCCTTCACGTCACCCAATGCATTGGAGAGCTATATCGGGCTCACCCGCCCTTAGTTTATCACGGAACCACCCGTCTTCATAATAATGCCCAAGAACCTCAACATAATCGTATCACATAAAACATGCATCAAGGAAACATAACATTTCCACCTTTCAATCACAAGATATCAATACAATACATTGATATAAAAACATTATGAAAACCATTTTCAATACCAAAATAAAAGAAAATTAAAACATGGTATTTATTTTTCTTTTAAAAAGAAGGTATGGCTTGTAGAGGAATCCGAAACTCAAATAACGGTCATGGCGGCGGAGAAGTCATTGTCGCCGCATAAGTACGACAAAAACATTCCCTTTTGTCTTTTAGTAAAATTCTGCGTATAAAAAAGATTCCTTTTGGATAAATGTAAAAGTCAAAGGGGTTTATACACCGTATAAAAGAAGGTTGTGTATAAAACAAAATATGCCTCAATGAAAGGAGATTGAGACGAAGTCCCATACCTCAGGTCCGACTTGACTCGATCGTTCTTTAATGTCCTGAATAATGAACATGAGTTAATTTCTACTTTCTTAATAACCTTTTTCAAGGTCATTATTCCTTTTATATCACTTATTACCATTTCATGAACACTATGTAATTATTTAAGTTAATAACTGTCATTTTAACGATCATTGGTACTTGAGTCAAAAATAAACCCTTTATAATTATATGTTGTTCATGTATCCATTATATCCATAATGGTATTCATGATGTAGATATCATATATGTCATATATATCCAGTAAATTCATGCATTTATAATATTACATAATCATTTAGAGGTATGAAATGAAATGCACCGTTCATGGAGACGGTAATCCGTACGTATGCATGGACGCTACTTTCATTTCTATTTCGTATTTTATAGAATAGAATCATAATGATATAAAGTTATATTATAATTCCAGTATAATATCATATATAATATCATAGTCTCATCCTTTATACGTCCCACATATGGTATTTAACGAATCAAATCACTTTGAGGGGGCGGTAGTCTGCACTTCCTTAAATGAAGATATCGCGTTTACCCATAATGAAAACCATAAAGGTATGCCCAAAATGAAAAATACAGAAGCATAAGGAAAACATAAACATATTATATATCATATATAAATATAGTGACATCTTAATGTCCCCCTTTGAAGGTGTTAAACGAATGTTGAACAATCATCGTTTCGGGAGGCATAAATTCACCATCCACGGAAACAGTGTGTCCTTTAACCATTAGATGTAGGTGTGTGTAAGTATATCTAAAATCCTTCTTATAACAACATCATAGAATATTGAGAATACTGGAGTTGTTACAAAAGAAAATAATAAAAAGAGTATAGGGGGTTGGAGAAGCAAAATCAAACAAAATGACTCAAAAGAAGACATTACCTTAAAATCGGGTAACTCTCTTAGATTTGAGCTCAAAGGCTTCCTTGAGAAAACTTCTGCCCAATGTGAGGATTCAAGGAGTAATAGAGGGATGTGGAGAGCCAGAATGGGTAGGGGTCGGCCGAGCCAAAGGATTTGGATGTGTGGGTATGGAGGTAGAGGTGGGGGCCTTTTATAAGAGGAGAGGAGGGGCACTCTTGGAAAGTAAAGATAAGTTACTCTATTTTAAAATGAGTTTCCGATTCAAAAGGACCCACATTGATATAATTAGAGGATAAGGAGATAAGTCTTATAAATCCACTTATCCAATTTTTTTTCTACATGTGTAGGTTTTAGATTTTACATTATCCTTCCATTTTATTTAAATCGTTAAATAATGAGGTCATCGCTGCATCATCATGATGTCATAAATAATTTAATTTATTTAATGTCTAAAAATTATAGAAAAAATACTATGATGTAGGAGATCTTTTTATCTTTCTAATTAATATTTATAGTCAAAAATCTGACTTGTATAACCCCATATAAAAATTGTTTTAGTAACATAACTCATGTTTGTGTCATTTTTACTTTAACATTTAATAAAAAGTTATTTATGTCATTTCCCAACCAAAGTGGCTCCATGGGGTCCCCAAGTTGACTCATGGCTTTTCGGGGTCGGCCATGACACATCCAATAAGAGTAGGACATGTGTCTAGATCATTTCATTTTATTAAAACATTATTCTTAACTTAAACTACACTAATTACCTCTAATCGCGATTAAGAACTTAAGAGTTACTATTCACCAAAAAATTATTTTAATCTCATTGAACCACATTTTACTTCTTAATGACAACCATTTATGTCGGATTTTTGAAATTCAAAACACAAAGATGACAAAATTTCATTTAAACGAAAAATCAGTTTTTATAAGTACAACTTAGTGGTTTCACTATTCATCAAAAATTGAAGTTTTTTCAGAAAAATTACCAAAAATTCACCCTAAGATATATTTGATACTCTGAATTAAAAAATGGAGTCTATTTTACAAAATTAAACTCATATAATTCACATTAATTAATTTAATAATCAATTCCCGCTGTCATGACAAATAGCGGGTTTTTTTGAAACAATATCTATGAAAAGATTGACACTAGTTTAGGTCCAATTTCAAAGTGAAATTGATTCCAATGACCACCATTGGATTAAATGGTAAAAATATATTGTAATTATACTTTAAAACCAATTCAAAAGATAATCTAATCATATAAATAAATTACATTAAAAAGCAGTTTTGATGTAAAATGCAGTATTTTTCACTATTCATTAAAAATGAACATTGTTAGAAAAATACCAAAAATTCACACAAAGTAAATGTTGATGTCCCAATCATAAAGAATAAGTTTATTTTGATAAAAACAGTTTATAAAATTGTCAAAATATAGATTCAAAAATGGTTTTCCATCAAAAGGTTGTAAAACAATCTTTTAAAAATATTAGTGTATTCCATGCTTAAGATTGGATTTATTTTCATTTTAAGCCTCTAAAACACTATCTAATTCATTAATAGACATAGATAAAAATATCTATTATTAATTAATTACTTGGGGTGTTACATCTTTCCCCACTTTAGAAAATCGTGTCCCCATAATTTATTTACTTATCAAATAAATGGGGGTACTTATCCCTCATTGCATTTTCAGATTCCCATGTCACCTCTTCAATCATGTGGTTTTTCCACAAAACCTTTACCTGGTGAATCACCTTATTCCGTAACACTTGCTCCATGTGGTGAAGAATCCGGACCGGTTGTTCCTCATAAGATATGTTCTCTTCCAGCTGAACTACCTCTGGACTCAAAACATGAGATGGATCTGGCATTTACTTTCTCAACATCGAAACATGAAAAACATTGTGTACCTGAGATAAACTCGGAGGTAAGGACACTCGGTAAGCAACTGATCCAACTCTCATCAGGATTTCATATGGTCCAATGAACCTTGGACTCAGCTTTCCTTTCTTAACAAATCGCATCACACTTTTCCATGGTGATACTTTGAGAAAAAAATGATCACCTACGTCAAATGATAGATCCTTCCTCCTGTTGTCTGCATAACTCTTCTGCCTGCTCTGAGCTGTTCTCATGTGCTTCTGAATCAGCTGAACTTTTTCTGCCATCTCTTCTACCAATTCTGGTCCCATCAACTTCCTTTCACCCACTTCATCCCAGAATGCTGGAGTTCGACACCGCTTCCCATATAATGCATGAAATGGTGCCATCTGTATACTGGAATGAAAACTGTTATTATACGAAAATTCATCCAAAGAAAGATGTTGGTCACAACTTCCCTGACAATCCATAGAGCAAGAACGTAGCATATCCTCCATGGTCTGAATTGTTCGTTCTAACTGCCCATCTGATTGAGGATGAAAAGCTGTACTAAAATTTAATTCAGTACCCAACGACTTCTGAAGGCCTTTGCAAAAGTTAGAAGTGAACCTGGGACCACGATCAGATACAATGGAGAGAGGAACTCCATGTAACCTGACTATCTATTTATGATACAAATGGGAAATTTGATCAAGAGAGAAAGTATCTCGTATAGCAAGGAAATGAGCAGATTTGGTCAAGCGATCAACAATAACCCAGATTGAATTATTACCTCGAGATGTTTTCGGTAATCCCACAACAAAGTCCATGGATATATTCTCCCATTTCCACTCTGGAACTGGTAATGGCTGAAGCATCCCTTTCGGTAACTGCTGCTCTGCTTTAACCTGTTGACAAGTCAAACACTTCATAGTAAAATCAGCAATATCTCTTTTCATTCCATCCCACCAGTAATACTCCCGCAGATCTCTGTACATCATAGTACTTCCAGGATGAACTGAAAATGGAGAACAATGAGCTTTACATAACAACTCTCTCTTCAACTATGAATCACAAGGCACACACAATATCTTCCCAAATCTCAAAACACAATCATTATCAATGTTGAATTCAGACAAATTACCTTTCTGTACCAGCTCTACCTTTTTCTGCAACTCACCGTCTTGCTTCTGTGCTTGCTTGATTCTATCTAATATAGATGATCTCACTGATACCTGAAACAAAACAGAAGAACTTCCTGCACCAACAACTTCTATTCCAAAGTTCATCAAATCCTTAAACAAAGGATCACATTCCAAACACACCATTGCTAATGAAGCATTACTTTTTCGACTCAAAGCATCAGCCACTTTATTTTCTTTTCCCGGATGGTAATGAATTGTACAATCATAATCCTTGATTAATTCCAGCCATCTCCTCTATCTCATGTTTAACTCCTTCTGAGTGAATATATACTTTAATCTTTTTTGATCAGTATATATTTCACACTTTAATCCATACAAATGATGCCTCCAAATTTTTAAATCAAAAACAACAGAAGCTAATTCCAAATCATGTGTAGGGTAATTTACCTCATGAGTTTTCAACTGTCGTGAAGCATAAGCAATTACCTGATCATTCTGCATTAGAACGCAACCAAGTCCTTTCAATGAAGCATCACTTTATATAACAAACTTACCATTCCTGGAAGGTAGTGCCAAAACTGGATCAATCACCAATCTTTTTTTCAGTTCCTGAAAACAATCATCACATTCTTTTGTCCAGATAAACTTAAAACCCTTCCGAGTTAGCTTAGTTATTGGACTAGATAACCGTGAAAAATTTCAAACAAACCTTCGGTAATAGCCTACCAAACCAAGGAAGCTACTAATCTCGGTTACATTGGTGGGTCTTGGCCATTCTTCCACAACATTTGTTTTTGCAGGATCAACAGTTATCCCATCTTTAGAAACAATGTGACCAAGGAAAGAAATTTGTTGCAACCAAAACTCACACTTGCTGAATTTCCCATACAATTTCTTTTATTTTAAGGTTTTAAAGATTACCCTTAAATATTTTTCATGATCCTATTTACTTTTAGAAAACACCAAAATATCATCAATGAAAACCACCACAAACTTATCCATGAACTCATGGAAAATTCTATTCATAAGGTCCATGAATACAACAAGTGCATTGGTTAGCCCAAAAGGAATTACTACAAATTCATAATGGCCATATCTTGTACGGAATGCGGTCTTTAGAACATCTTCTTCCATTACCTTCAACTGATGGTACCCCGATCTCAGGTCAATCTTTGAAAAATACTGAGCTCCCTGGAGCTGATCAAAAAAATCATCGATATGAGGTAAAGGATATTTGTTCTTAACAGTGATGTTATTCAAGGCTCTATAATCAATGCAAAGTCTCATTGAACCATCTTTCTTTTTAACAAATAAAACAGGATCACCCCAAGGTGATGTTCTAGGTCGAATGAAACCTTTCTCTAATAGATTTTCCAATTGCTCCTTCAACTCTAAAAGTTCAATTTGAGCCATTGCATAAGGGGGTTTTGAAATTGGCTTAGCATCAGGAACTAAGTCAACAGTAAACTCAACTTCCTGATCTGGTATTATTCTAGGAAACTCTTCAAGAAAAACATTAGGATATTCATTTACCACTGGCACATCATTTATCTGAACAGTTCCCTTGTTTTCAACAATGTGTGCAAGGTGACATTCATTTCCATCTTTTACAAGTTTCTCGGCCTCTTGATAAGTTATCAACAATAAGGGTTCATTATTGTACACAAACTGAAAGTATTTCTGAGAAGAAACTTCTTAATCTCTACAATCAATCTTAACATGGTAAATAGAGAGCCAATCCATTCCCCGGATAACATCAAACTCTACTAGAGGTAGAACAATAAGGTTTGCAAGTAGGTTCTTTCCACAGATAAGGATATGAAGATTCTTATAAATTCTTTTTGCCTCAACATTTCCCCCATGTGTTTTTACCACAAGTTCAGGAGTCACTTCGTGAGATGTTATTACCATTTTACTAGAAAAGTTTTCAGAGATGAAAGAATGTGTAGACCCCGGATCAAACAACACACTGGCATAATCTGAAAAAACAAACAAAGTACCTGATACAACATCATTTGATGGCCCGACGTCTGCCGATGTAGTTTCAAAATATTTCACCACCCCTTTCTGCTTGTAGTCCAACTGCTTCCCATCACTCAAGCTCTTTTTCGAACACTCGTTTCCATAGTGACCCATCTCATTGCATTTATAACATTTCACTAACTGTAAATCAAATTTGGTCTTACCATCACCATGATCTTTTTCAGTGCAATCACGAGCCTTATGTCCCATCTTACCACATCGTTAGCACTTTCTAGAATTCAGAAGACATTCCCCCACATGCCTTTTTCCACATTTATCGCAAACTGGAAACATAGTTTTCTTACCATCAGACTTTTTTGAAGAATTCTTACCTTTCTCCTACCACCTAGGTCTCTTCTTCTGTTGGTTGTTATAGAACACTTGGTCATCGGCAAACTCCATTTCCACCTTCTCAGCACATCGAACAAGCTTTTCATAACTTTTAGACTCCCGAGATGCTAATGCCCTTCTATATTTTGGATTTAATCCTGATTAAAAATTATTGATTTTACTATCAAGGTCTCGGAGAAAATTTGAAGCATACCTTGCCAATCGAGTGAACCTTTCTTCAAAGGTAGCCACTGAGTCTTCCTCTTGCCTCAATTCCACGAATTGCTTTTCCATCCTAAGTCGAACATCCTTATGAATATACTTCTCCAGAAACATCCTTTGAATTCATCCCAGTCAAGAGCATAAATCTCATCAGCATCCCTGATATTTTCAACCATCGACCACCACTGATCTGCCTCACCCTCCAAACGGTAAATAGCAAGACTAATCTTTTGATTGTCTGAACACCCCATGACATCGAAAATATTCTCCAGTTCTTTAATCCACCCTTCAGATAACACATGGTCAGATGATCCTCTGAATGATGGGGGATGTTGCCTCATGAAATGTTCCACCACTGACATGTTCCTCAGTGGTTGATCTGACTGATCTCGTGCATGGATACCACCACCATTTATCGCTTGAGTCAACTGCGCCATTACTGCAAGAAACTGTTCAGTTCCAATTCCGACCATCTCAGGATGCTGTTTCAGAAGGTTATTTCCATCTATATGCCTTCCTAGCACTGCTTCCTTGTTTCCTCTGCAGAAAACCATTCTGAACAAACATGTCTTAGATGAAGCAACATAGTATTCTTCAAATTCTATATCACTTCAATTTGACCATAAAAAATTATTTTTGGATAATCACTTAATATAATTCTTACTCCTAAAGTTATCTAAACTGACCTTTGATACCAACTATAAGGCCCCAGCCTTAAACCTTACTTAATCTTGAGTTATTACAAGATTACACGTTGAGGATCTTTTCGGGTTTAGAGTTTTAGAGAATTAGATAATAAAACTTGCATTACATTCCACATATAAACAAAGTGGTTACATAAAGATAGTATTCTTAATTCCCATCAATGGAAACATATTTAAAATAAAACATGGATTATTTCTTGACACTTCCTTGACATTATCATCATATCATGTACCTTTCCCTTGACCTGTGAAAACATTTCAAAAAAACTTGGGACGAGCATAAAAAGCTCAGTAAGGGATATAAAAATATGGAAAGTAAACATGGGTACATATATACATAAGAATGAAATCATACTTTACCCATAAAACATAAGCACTTTAACATACCTCATCAAATCATGAATAAATCATTGAAATTATAAGACATAAAGGTAACTTGAGGCATTCATAACATCCTTACGTAGGGAGTAACCCTCTTGGTTACGTTTGGAATACCCATCACAGTATATTCCCTAAATCTCTTCGGAGAAACATTAACGTTTCACTCCATCGCAATACCCAATGCATTGGAGAGCTATATCGGTCTCACCCTCCCTTAGATTATCACGTAACCACCCGTCTTCATAATAATGCCCAAGAACCTCAACATAATCGTATCACATAAAACATGCTTAAAGGAAACATAATATTTCCACCTTTCAATCACAAGATATCAATACAACACATTGATATAAACACATTATGAAAACCATTTTCAACACCAAAATAAAAAGAAAATTAAAACATGGTATTTATTTTTCTTTTAAAAAGAAAGTATGGCTTGTAGGGGAAGCTGAAACTCAAATAACGGTCACGGCGGCAGAGAAGTCGTTGTCGCCGCATACGTGCGACAAAAACATTCCCTTTTGTCCTTTAGTAAAACGCTTCATTTTAAAAAGATTCCTTTTGGATAAATGTAAAAGTCAAAGGGGTTTATACACCGTATAAAATAAGGTTGTGTATAAAACAAAATATGCCTCAATGAAAGGATATTGAGACGAAGTCCCATACCTCGGGTCCGACTTGACTCGATCGTTATTTAATGTCCTGAATAATAAACATGAGTTAATTTCTACTTTCTTAATAACCTTTTTCAAGTTCATTATTTCTTTTATATAAGTTATTACCATGTCATGAACACTATGTAATTATTTATGTTAATAACAGTCATTTTAACGATCATTGGTACTTGAGTAAAAAATAAACCCTTTATAATTACATGTTGTTCATGTATCCATTATATCCAGAATGGTATTAATGATGTAGATATCATATATGTCATATATATCCAGTACATGCATGCATTTATAATATTACATAATCATTTAGAGGTATGAAATGAAATGCACCGTTAATGGAGACGGTACGCCGTACGTACGCATGAACGCTACTTTCATTTCTATTTCATATTTTATAGAATGGAATCATAATGATATAAAGGTATATTATATTTCCAGTATAATATAATATATAATATCATAGTTCCATCCTTTATATGTCCCACATATGGTATTTAACGAATCAAATCACTTTGAGGGGAAGGTAGTCCGCACTTCCTTAAATGAAGATATCGCGTTTACCCATAATAGAAACCATAAATGTATGCCCAAAATGAAAAATACAGAAGCTTAAGGAAAACATAAACATATTATATATCATATATAAATATAGTGACATCTTAATGTCCATCTTTGAAGGTGTTAAAATAATGTTGAACAATCATCGTTTTGGGAGGCATAAATTCACCATCCACGGAAACCGTATGTACTTTAACCATTAGATGTAGGTGTGTGTAAGTGTATCTCGAATCCTTCTTATAACAACATCCTAGTAAATTTAGGATACTTTAGTTGTTACAAAAGAAAGGAATAAAAAGAGTTTAGGGGGTTGGAGAAGCAAAATCAAACAAAAGGACTCAAAAGAAGACATTACCTTAAAATCAGGTAACTCTCTTAGATTTGAGCTCAAAGGCTTCCTTGGGAAGAATTATTCCCAAAGTGAGGATTCAAGGAGTAATAGTGGGATGTGGAGAGCCAAATTGGGTAGGGGTTGGCCGAGCCAATGGCTTTGGAAGTGTGGGTATGGAGGTAGAGGTGGGGGCCTTTTATAAGAGGAGAGGAGGGGAACTCTTGGAAAGTAAAGATAAGTTACTTTATTTTGAAATGAGTTTCGGATTAAAAAGGACCCACATTGATATAATTCTAGGATAAGGAGAAAATTATTCGAAATCCACTCATACAATTGGTTTTCTCCATGTGTAGGTTTTATATTTTACATTATCTTTCAATTTTATATAAATCGTTAAATAATGAGGTCATCGCTGCATCATCATGATGTCGTAAATAATTTAATTTATTTAATGTCTAAAATTTATAAAAAAACTAATATGATGTATTATATCTTTTTAGCTTTCTAATGAATATTTATAGTCAAAAATCTGACTTGTATAACCCCATATAAAAATTGTTTTAGTAACATAACTCATGTTTGTGTCATTTTTACTTTAACATTTAATAAAAAGTTATTTATGTCATTTCCCAACCAATGTGGCTCCATGGGGTCCCCAAGTTGACTAATGGATTGTCTTGGTCGGCCATGACACATCCAATAAGGGTAGGACATGTGTCTAGGTCATTTAAGTTTATTAAAACATTATTCTTACCTTAAACTACACTAATTACCTCTAATCGCGATTAAGAACTTAAGAGTTACTATTCACCAAAAAATTATTTTAAGCTCATTGAACCACATTTTACTTCTTAATGACAACCATGTATGTCGGATTTTTGAAATTCAAAACAAAATGATGGAAAAATTTCATTTAAACGAAAAATCACTTTTTATAAGTACCACTTAGTGGTTTCACTATTCATCAAAAATTGAAGTTTTTCAGAAAATTACCAAAAATTCACCCTAAGATATATTTGATACTCCAAATTCAAAAATGAAGTCTATTTTAAAAAATTAAAAACATATAAGTCACATTAATTAATTTAATAATTAATTCCCGTTGTCATGACAAATAGCGGGTTTTTTTGAAACAATATCTATGAAAAGATTGACACTAGTTTAAGTCCAATTTCAGAGTGAAATTGATTCCAATGACCACCATTGGATTAAATGGTAAAAATATATTGTAATTTCACTTTAAAACCAATTCAAAAGATAATATAATCATATAAATAAATTACATTAAAAAGCATTTTTGATGTAAAATGCAGTATTTTTCACTATTCATTAAAAATTGAACATTGTCAGAAAAATACCAAAAATTCACACAAAGTAAATGTTGATGTCCCAATAATAAAGGATAAGTTTATTTTGAAAAAAATAGTTTATAAAATTGTCAAAAGATAGATTCAAAATTGGTTTTCCATCAAAAGACAGTAAAACAATCTTTTAAAAATATTAGTGTATTCCATGCTTAAAATTGGATTTATTTTCATTTTAAGCCTCTAAAACACTATCTAATTCATTAATAGACATAGAAAAAAATATCTATTATTCATTACTTACTTGGGATTTTACAGTCACACCGCATCGGAGAAGAACTACGTGACGAACGAGGCGACATTAGCGGTGACCAGAGGTGCCGGTGGCAATGGCAGCCATATACCTGATGCATGGAGGGAGACCGGCAGCCGCTTGGGCTACCCGGATCGCGGGACAACCAGCCGACCAATCTGGCTGGTCCGCATGCAGGAGCTGCGGCGCATGAAGGTGCTGCATGGAGAGAGACCGCGACCTGCATCCACGGGCTGCTCGGCTGGGTGAAATGGAAAGATGGGCTGGAGAATCACGGCGCATGCAGGCACCACATGAGAAGAAATGTAGCCTTCCTGTGCCGAACCGAATCAGTTGGCTACGATGGGCCGGGCAAAGGAGGAGGTGGCGCCGCATGGCGCCGCTAGGTGAATCGGACCAGCCCACAGCGGGGGCCGGTTCCCAATGTGGGCCGCTCTAATCAGGGTCGGGCCACCCCATTGTTGGGTCAGACCAGCCGAGCTGGTTCGGGCCAACCTCTCAGCCCACTAGGTTTGACGGGTCGTTCCTATCTTCTCTTAAACACAAATATAACTTAGACCGCGCGTCTGATTGATGCACCGTCTTCGGCACTAGGATCCTCATGAAGAGGAGTTACATTTGTGATACTATAAGTTAGTTTCAGACAAATATGGAAATTGGATGGGTTTTCTTTGTGCAAAAAACCAAACCAGCCCCTGAAATGGAAACGCCAATAACTCTCAGGCAGGGCGTCCAATTGACGCACCGTCTGTCATGTTTTAGTTCATAATGATGAGATAGAACTACAGGATACATCAACTCATGGCTTTATAGCAGTTGATGTATCAAAAAATGTATCGAAGAGCGGACCCTCTTGGAATCAAGAGTGTTGTGTGTGGGAACTCTAGCGCTGGCTGCGACAATGACGAAAATAGTACAAGGATCCCCCGTGGCTCCGACAGTTCTGAATTCTGTTCCTGGATCCTATATGGGTCTGACAGAAAAGATGTTCATGTATCCTGTGTGAGTCTGACAGCTTAGATGAATCAGTGACTACAACTGATAATCTTTATTACTCTAGAGTAGCTAGTTCTATATCCTATGTAGGTTTGACACGATAGCTGGTCTGGTATCCTGTGTGGGTCCGACAGCTTAGATGAATCTATGACTTCATCCGACAATATATATTTCTCTAGAATAGATGCTCATGTATCCTATGTGGGTCAAACATCTTAGATGGGATAGCTAGACATGTATCCTATGTGGGTCTAACAGATTAGATGTGATAGCTAGTCCAGTATCCTATGTGGGTCTGATAGCTTAGCTGGTCCTATATCCCGTGTGGGTCTGACAACATAGACGATCTTGTGGCTATATTTGATCCTCTATATCTATCTACTATTATGGAATACCTTTGTGAGCTAAGTCATTTCTTTTAACCATTATTATCATGGTGATTGACTTTGCTTCCGTTGTGGGCTCGGTAGTGCTTGGGCTGGAGAGTTCGAGCCAATATGTGATTGGTAACATATGTATATGTATGGGCATATAACTAAGTAAGATTGGTTGGTACTATGTGTTTGTATCATTCTTTGTGTGTTATCCTTGTTGGATATTGTGATATCTTGAGGGCGTTGGGGTCCGTAATGAGTATCAGTATACTCACCCCTGCACGGGCTATGCCCACACTTTTTTGTTTTGGTTGTAGATAACGGACAACACTGATCGAGGTAGAGAGTTGTAGAGCTGGACGGCACCCATAGGAGGTCCACTTGGCGAGACATACATGGAGCAGACGTATAGACATTGGGTGCTGAGGAGGCCACATGTACCCACCGTTTAGGTGGGAATACCAGATGACGACTCAGTAGTTGCTGTTTTACTAGCTTTTCAGTTGTATTGTACTTTACTGTTGGGCTTGTATTTCTGACCCCTTTACGTTCTGCACCTTCTTTTTATATAGTTTTACTTAGTTTTTTACTTCCAGTTGTGTACTCTGTTGTTTTTTAGTTTTCTGTTATAAAGTCAATCCCTTCCCAGTTATGTTATTTACGCCTTTGGTGTTAGTCTCCAGCCCCTGGCCTATGGAAGGCAGGCGTGGGGTAGTCACAACATGGGCCTTGTGGACGGGTCGTGACAAATTGGTATCAGAGGAGTCGGTTCTACCACAGAACATAGACTCTGATTATTTTAATGACAATAGTGTTAAGTGTTTTGAGTGTGTTTTTCGGTCCATGGAGCCTAGTGTTGGTGCAACAGCTGACCTATCCATACACCAGGACCCTGGCCTCTTATTTCTGACTTAGTAAATGAAAACACTGATTGTGTGTGTGTTTCAAGAGTTTACATAGTGATTACATTGTGTTATCTCACCAGGTATACTATTTTAACCGTGGCGTACCTATTTTCTTCCAGGATACCCTCACGAAGGTAACCAGCTAGGGTTCGGAGTTACGTACGAGATGGTAGCCCACCGAGCGATGAGGCCTCGGTGCAGGGCCCTATCATAGCGGAGGTACCATCAGTTCTACTACTCGCTGGACCACCTATACCACCATCTCTAGTAGCGGAGAGTGCATACCACCTGAGTGAATTGCATGAGTTCCAGCACCATAGGCCACCCAGGTTCCAGGGAGTGATGAACCCACAGGCAGCTGAGGATTGGCAGGAGGCTGTCGTGAGAGTTTTTAGATTGGTAGGGACACCAGCCGAACTCATGGTGATCCTTGTCGTGAGCTTCTGCATGAAGATGCATGAAGATGGTGGAGCCTGATACTCTAGGAGCATGACAAGACATCATTACTTTGGAAAGACTTCTAGAGTCTCTTCCACTTAGATTTTGATCTATCCACCCTTTGTGCGGTGCAGATTAAGGAGTTATTGTATGTGAAGTAGGGAAGCATGACAATAGCTCAGTACTCCGTGATGTACACCGACCTCTCACACTACTCCACGGATATGGTACAAGACCCATTATTTTGGGCGTAGAGCTTTGATCAGGGACTTAGGAATGAGGTATGGTCTACGATGATTCCCCTCCGCATTCTGACGCAGGCGGGGGTGCTGGATCGAGCCCTTATATGGAGAGTTTTCTTGCTGAGCAGACACCAGCAACGAGACTCCCCACAGGGCAACACATAGTGGGGTATTCTACAAATGGAAAAAGACAAATACTGTAGAGGTCCATGCAGACCAGGACATGAGGTGGGAGTCCCCATGAGACGAGTTAGGTTGTTCAGGGCACAAGAGACAGAGCCAGATATACGAGGAGCAGGCAGTGCTATGCATGCAGTAGGTAGGGTCACATGGCTCGTGAGTACCCGACCCTCCATACAGATGAGAAACAGATAGTAGAAGTACCTCCTAGTAAGAGGTAGAGGTTCGAATGTGGTGGTACACCAGGAGAAGGCGTACTTGGTAGAGGAGCTGGTCGTGAAGCGGGTGGTGGACGAAGTTTCGAGGCTCTACCACCACCACCACCACCAGGAGGTCCACCCCAACCATAGGGAGCTGGCGGACAGAGGTGGGCTTTGCTCTAGGAAGTCAACCCCTATGACAATGGCACACATGCGATGATTCTAGGTATTATCTATGTCTACTCCACCCATTCTAGAGTACTTATTGACATAGGTTTGAGTCATTATTTTATTTCCACTTCTCTCGTTCAGAACTCATAGATTCTGATGGATCCGTTGGCTTTATCCTTACGACTTGAGACTCATACATGAGAAGACTCGATGATTACGCACTAGTTTCGACAGTGTGAGCTTACTCTAAGAGGCGAGAGCTTCGACTAGGATCTCCTCACAGTGGCGTCGAGGCCTTACGATGTCATCTTGGGTATGGACTAGTTTTCCACAGTTAATGCTCAGATTGACTGTATTAGGTGCAAAGTGCGGTGTATCCACTCTGATGGGACCAAGTTCACCATCACCGGCAAGAATGGAGCCTTTGCAGTGCAAGATGGACTTGTGCAGAGGAGGGGTCAGCTAACCATACATCAGTTGGCTAATATCATCCTCGGAGCGGTTGATGTGTGGAGTCCATGTTCTCATGTTGTGGTGGATCAGTACATGGATGTTTTCCCGGAAGATGTTCCAAAACTACCTCCTCACAGAGAGGTAGACTTCTACATTGACATGTATCCCGAGACAACACCAATATCTACTCCAGCATATCGGATGGCTCCTGCCGAGCATCGTGAGCTGCATGTATAGTTGGAGGAATTTCAGGGGAATGGATTTATTCGGCCCAGTGTTTCACCCTGGGCAACTCCGATTTTGTTCACCAAAAAGGCGGATGGGAGCTTGTGACTATGTGTCGACTACCATCGCCTGAATCAGGTGACCAAGAAGAACAAGTACCCACTCCCGAGGATTGATATCCTCTTTGATCAGCTCATGGGAGCACGATGGTTCTCGAAGATCGGTCTTAGGTTTGGCTATCATGAGTTGAGAGTTTAAGATGAGGATATGCAGAAGACGGACTTCCGGTGTCAGTATGGCCACTGCGAGTTCTTGGTTATGCCCTTCGGCATAACCAATGCACCAGAAGTGTTCATGAGTCTCATGAATAGAATATTCTAGCCTTACCTCAATATCTTTTTCATATTCTTCATCAATAACATACTGATTTACTCAACTACTGAGGAGTAGCACACCTACCATTTGCGATTGGTATTGGATACACTCTGAGGGCACCATCATTATGGTAATCTCTCAAATTTCTTGTTTTGGATTCGAGATGTTTATTTCATGGGATGAGTCATCTAGGAGGATGGAGTTTAATTGGATCCAGTGAATATCGAGGCAGTACTTTCTAGAGAGCCACCCATGAATGTGATGGAGGTACGGAGTTTTCTGGAAATCACTAGGTACTATCAGAGATTTGTGCCAGACTTCTCCAGAGTTACAGCACCGCTTTCAGCATTGACGAAGAAAGGGAAACCCTTCGTGTGGTCAAAGTGATTCCATAAGAGCTTTCAAAAGTTGTGGAAACGGTTGAACAGTGCACCCATAATGAGGCTACCAGAGGAGGGAATTTGGGACAGAGTTTACTCCGACGCATGAGGGGCCTGACTTGGGTGTGCCCTGATGCGAGAGCGAGCAGGGATCACATATGGTTCACGATAGTTGAGACAGCACGAGCAGAACTATGCTACCCAGGACCTAGATTTAGCAGTAGTAGTGTTCACCTGGAAGATGTGGCGGCACTATCTGATGGGGGAGCCTTTTACAGTATACTCTAACCACCAGAGACTCATGTACTTCTTCTCGTAGAAGGACCTGAACCTAAGACAACGATAATGGCTCGAGTTTCCCCACGACTATGACTTCGAGATAGAATACACTCCCATGAAGGGGAACATTGTAGAAGATGCTCTCAGTAGGAGATCAGTCATTCAGCGGCTAAGAGAGGTGACAAAGCTACTGGTCGCGTTTTAGATATCCTTTGTAGATAGAGATTGAGCATCCTTTATGCAGTCTCTCACAGTCACTCCTCTACTTCTTCAGTGAGTCAGAGAGGCACAACGTGGGGTCATTGATTGTGAGATGCTACGTGCTAAAATATCCATAGGGTAGGCACCTGATTGATTTAATGATAGTGGGGAGAACGCCATTCTCTTGAGAGGAAGTACCATGGTACCAGTTCTACTTCAAGAAGAATTGCTGAGGGAGTTCCACACCTCTCCTTTAGCGGTACATCCAATAGTGTCAAATATGTATCAGGACCTCCGACGTCAGCACTTGTGGCCAGGTATGAAGGAGGTAGCAACAATGTTTGTCTCATGATGCCTCACTTGTGAGCATGTAAAGGCAGAGCACTAGGTTTCAGCAGGATTGGTTCATCCCTAAGAGGTTCTAGTGTGGAAGTGGGTTGAGATATCCAGGGATATCTTGATGCGGATTCCACATACATCTAGGGGTCACAACTCTATCTGGGTGATTATTGACCGACTGACCATGTCGGCCCACTTCCTACCGATTAGAGAGAAGGGCTCAGTATAGAGATTGGAACACCTCTACATACATGAGATCATACGGCTTCATGGTTTCCCATTGACAATAGTCTCTGATCGAGATAAACATTTCACTTATCAGTTATTGAAGGGGTTGCTGGAGGCTTTCAGGATGCAGCTTCGCTTGAGATCCGCCATACATCCTCAGATGGATTACCAGACTGATAGGACCATTCATAAACTTGAGTAAAATCTCTATGCATGTGTTCTGGACTTTGTTCGTGCTGGGAGGATCACTTACCATTGGTTGAGTTTGCGTACAACAATAGCTACTACTCCACCATCGGGGTGGAACCTTACAAGGTATTGTACGACCGACCTTGTGGACTTCATATGTGATGGACTAACCTAGTGGAGTTAGCACTTGTAGGACTGAAGATGTTTCAGGATACGACAGAGAAGGTATAAATCATCCAATAGAGGATGAAGACTGCACAAAGCAGACAGAAGTCCTATACTGATAGGAGACAGAGACCACTAGAGTTTGATGACGGCGACCACATTTTTCTATGGGTCTCACCTCCATGAGGTCTATGGTGACTTTTCCGAGGAGGAATGTTATCTCCACAATTCATTAGAACATTCCCGGTTCTTAGCATAGTAGGAAAGGAAGCTTACTGCCTGGCCCTTCAACCTCAGTTGCACCGAGTGCATGACATCTTCCACGTATCTCAGCTGTAGAGATACGTGCATGATCTATCCCACATCATCGACCATGAGAAGCTAGACATTGATGATGGGGAGACATTTATAGAGGTTCTGGTAGAGATTGATGTTCGACAAGAGCGGGTCCTGCATGGATGGATGATTACTCTAGTGTGTGTTCGCTGGTAGCTAGAGAACCTCCAAGATAGCACATGTGAGATGGAGGATCAGACACGCGCTCAGTACCCCCCATTTGTTCCCTTAGTGTGTGTGGTAGATTACCGGGACATAAATGCCTGAGTTGGGGACAATGTAAAGAGTCATAATTTCTGTGAATTAATTTTAAAAATATAAATGGGAATTTTATGAGTCCGCAGTTTCAGATGGGTGCTTTATTCCGAGGCCTGGTGTTCCCGGAATCAATTTATGAAGATTTGATCAGGTAAATTCAGTAAATGTACGTGTGGGTTTTTATATCTTTTGAACCGGTGCTCGGAACTTAAATCCAAGGGCACTGTTGAACATGCAGCACCGGTATTCAATTAAGGAGACCCTTACTGTATATGTTTTTGTTGAGGATAGAAGTTAATTATTTGGGGATTCTTTATAAATTAAATAAAAATTATGTGTGACATAATTTTTTTTGAGTGGTGGATTAATCCTTCATGGGGAAGTTGGTGGTGAATCCCACCCCCAGATAACCTCTCATTAGAAGATATTATGTGGTGGGTCCCACACGAGCATAAAACTCCTCAACTCCATTTGAACCCCCTTTAACTATTGGAACTCCTCATAAATGTTTTGGAGCCTCTTCACTTCCACCTTCCATCTTTATGGTTCCATCACACCAAATTAATTAATGCAAATTAATTAATTAGAAAAAGTATGAATTCTTTTTTCTTGGAAAGAAATAAAATAATGTAGCAGCAATTATTTTATTTTTGTCATGGTGATTTTTCTTTGGGGGAGCTGGGGAGAACATTTGGAAGAACACCATCCTCTCG
This sequence comes from Viscum album, assembly GCA_963277665.1. NCBI lineage: Eukaryota > Viridiplantae > Streptophyta > Magnoliopsida > Santalales > Viscaceae > Viscum > Viscum album. Next base: position 772,950,658 of record OY728141.1, read on the forward strand.
ATGAAGAACGCTCCATGTCAACGAAGATCGTAAAGCATAACCTTCTACCTTCTTTAAATGAAGAAAGAAATGGAAGCACCGCTTCCCATGAAGTACACTGATGGCATCATCTCGACTCGACTACACTGAGCACAACTCCCTCCAACTTTTATGGAATGACGTCCATCTTCCGCGATGCCCGTCTTCCGTGACTCATAAAAATACAATGAAGATACGAGGTAGGGTTTTTAAATATTTTAATGTATAAATTGTACACTCATTACTCATTGTTTGTTTGGGATCGATGATGGCCACTTGTTATCAGCTAATGTGAAGAGTTCAGGTAGATTCAACATAGCCTAACACCCCTCCTTTGGTTTTTGTTGAATGACATCGGTGGCGAAGCCGAAATGGCAGGGTGTCGTCACACAGCGCCAGAGAAGAACCGCGGAATGGAAGAGGAATCAGTATCAGTGACCGGTGGCGGTAGCAGTAGTGGCGAGTGCGCGCTGGCCACGTGGAGGGAGACCGGCGGCTGCTTGGACTACCCGGACCGCGGGATAACCGGCTGGCCAATCCGGCCGGTCCGCGTGCAGGAGTTGCGGTGCACGGAGGCGCCGCATGGAGGGAGACTGCGGCCCGCATCCACGGGCCGCTCGGCTGGGCGAACCAGTCGCCCGCTTGTCGACCGGGCTGAAGTACCACATCACCCACAGGCTCTGTGTGAGAAGAATCGTGGCCCACGTCCATGAGTCGCATGTGCCAAACCGAACCGGCCAGTTATGGCCAACAAGGCAGTGGAGGAGGCAGCACCGCTTGGCGCCGCCGTGCGAACCAGACCTACCCGCAGCATGGGCTGGGTTCGCAGGTGGGCCACACCCCACCGGGCCTGGCCGACCCCACAACCAGGTCGAACATGCTGATCAGAGTCGGGCCGACCCGCCATCCCACTGGGTTTAACGGGTTCTGCCCGTCTTTTCTTAAATGAGAATATCTCCTAGACCGCGGGTCTGATTGATGCACCGTCTGCTGAACTGGGAACCACACGATGAGGTGGCCCTATTTCAATAAACTAATTGAGTTTCGGACAAATCTAGAAATCGACCGGGTTTTATTTGAGCGTAAAACCTACCATGCCCTTGGTACGAAAATTATAATAACTCTCAGATCGAGTGTTCGATTGACGCGTCGTCTATCATGTTGAGCTTCTTATGATGAGACGAAAATACGAGATACATCAACTCAAGACATAATTCTAGTTGATTTATCGACACTTGGATCGATGAGAGGACCCTCCTAGAATCAAGCATATTGTTTGCGGGAACCCTATCACTAGTTGAGACATTGATGAATACTGTACGGGGATCCTCCGTGGGTCCGACAGTTCTGACTTCTGTTCCCGGATCATGTGTGGGTACGACAGGAAAGCTTGTCCGGTATCCTGTGTGGGTCTGAAAAATTAGATGAATCAATGACTACAACTGATCATCTCTATTACTATGGAGTAACTGGTCCAGTATCCTATGTGGGTCTGACAGATTAGATGAATCAGTGACTAGAACTGATCATCTCTATTACTATGGAGTAACTAGTCCAGTATCCTGTGTGGGTCTGACAGCATAGTTGGTCCTGTATCTTTTGTAGGTTCGACAACATAGATGAAACAATGAGTACATTTGATCATCTCTATTACTCTATAATAGCTGGTCCTATATCCTATGTGGGTCCGATAGCTTTGATGAGATAGCTGGTCCTTTATCTTGTGTGGGTCCCACAGCTTAGATGAGATAGTTGGTCCTGTAACCTCTGTGGGTCCGACAGCTTAGCGGGTCGTGTATCTTATTTGGGTCCGACAACATAGATGATCCAGTGGAAACATCTGATAATCTATATATCTCTCCTATTGTGGAATACCCATGTGAGTTAAGTCAAGTCTTTTTAACCATTATTATCGTGGTGACTGACTTTACATCCTTTGTGGATTGGTTTGTGCTTGGGCTCGAGAGTTGGAGTCAATCTGTGATTGGTAACATAGGTATATGTATGGGAATATACTTATTTAAGGTTGGTTGATACTTCATGTTTGTATCTTTCTTTGTGGGTTATCCTTATTGGATATTGTGAGAACTTTATTGTCTCGTGTCCCTATTGAGAATTTTTATACTCACCCCTGAACGGGATATGCTTTCACTTCGTTGTGCTGGTTGCAGATGACGGACAACACAGATCGAGGTAAACAGTTGTAGAGCTGGATGGTTCCTTGAGGTGGGCCACTTGGCGAGACGCACACAGAGCAGATTGATGGACTTGAGGTGCTGAGGATTCCATATGTACCCACCCTTCATGTGGGAATCCCAGAGGAGAACTCAGTAGTTACTGTTTTACTTTACTGCAGTTGTACTATCTTTTCTGTTGTATTGTACATTAATGTGGGGCTGGTATTTCCGGCCCCTTTAAATTTAGCACCATTTTTAGTATACTGTTTTACTTAGTGTTTTAATTCCAGTTGCCTACTCTGTTGTTTTCTTTCTATTATAAATTCAATGCCTTCCCAGTTTGGGAAATAACGCCCTTGGTGCTAGTCACCATCCCCTGTCCTCTGGAAGGTGGGCTTGGGGTAGTCACAGTACAGGCCCCGAGGACAGGTTGTGACTCAAAATTTTGTCCACCTATCAAAAAAATCGGCATGTTTCCCATTCATATTATTAAAATATTTACATGTTTCCTTACCGACCATATATTTTATTCCAAAAATTCAGTAACTAGAAAATAACCTATTTTATCAAAAACATTCTCTATATCGTCAAGAATATATACTGGATTTTCCTCTTGAGAATTATTCTCTTCCAACTAAACTACTTCAAGACACAAAACATGAGATGGATCTAGTATATACTTTTTTAACAATTAATCATAAAATATATTGTGTACCTGGAATAAACTCAGAGGAAAATACACTATATTGGAAACTAATCTTACATTCTTTTGGATTTCATAGGGTCTAATGAGCATCAGACTCACATTTCCTTTTCTTACCAATATGTATCACGCATTTCCATGGTGATACTTTTAGAACGACATGATCACCTTCCTTGAAAGAAAGATACATCATCTGGCTATCCGCATAACAATTTTCCTTACATGGATATTTCTTCATATTATTCTTTATCAATTAATATTTTTCTTCAATCTCTTCTACCAATACTAGTACCATCAATTTCCTTTCACCAAATTAATCCCTAAAAGATGTAGTTGGATGCCTCTTTAAATTAAATACCTCATATTGTGAAATCTGTATAATGGAATGAAACCCATTATTATTAGAAAACTAAACCAAATAATGATAATGATACCTACATCATTGGTAATACATTGATCAAGCACATAGTATATCCTCCAAGGTTGGAATTGTTCGTTCTCATTTCCCATTTTATAGAGGATGAAAATATATACTAAAATTTAAATTAGTACACAATGTATTCTGAAGGAATTTCAAAAAGTTAGAAGTGGACCTAGGATCATGATATGATATAATGGACAAAGGATCTCAATGTATCCTGACTATCTCATTACAATACATGAACAAAAGTTGATCTAGAGAAAGGTTATCTCGAACAAGAAAAAAAATCAGAATATTTAGTCAGTTGATAAATAATAAACTAGATCACCTTATTAACTCAAGAATTAATTGTTAATTCCACTATGAAATCCATGGATATATTTTCCCATTACAACTATGGTACTAGAAAATGATGAATCATCCCTTTCTGTAACTATAGCTCAAATTTGAACTATTGAAAAATCAAACATCTCAGAAAAAAGACAATGATATCTCATTTCATTCCATCCCACTATTAATACTCCTGATGATATCTGTATATCATAATGATAAAAAGATGTACTGAAAATAGAGAACTATGATCTTAACACAAAAAATCTTTCTTCAAATATGAAACAATAAGCACACATAATCAATTTAAGAACAAAAAAACACAATCTTTATCAATGTTATATTTTGGTAATATACACATCAAATCATATTCTTCCTTTTTCTGAAACTCACTGTCTTCTTTATGAGCATTCTAAATTTTATCTAATAAATATGATCCCCCTTCCATTTGAAAAAATAGTGGAATTTTTGGAACCAACATATTTTGTGAAAAAAATTAATAAAATAATTGACCATGTTATCTGTCTCCAGACATATAATGGTTCATGTAGCATTACTTTTTTTGGACTCAAAGCATCAACAACATTATTTTCTTCTCATGAATAGTAATGAACCGTGAAATCACAATCCTTGAATAATTCATATTATCTTATCTGTCTTATGTTATATTTATTTTGAGTGAATATATACAACAATTTATTGTTATTAGTATATATTTCCAACATTACACCATACAAATGATGCCACTATATTTTTAATACAAAAAAATAATAGTTAATTAGAAATCATCTGTAGGGTAATTTAACACTTGAGGTTTCAATTGAAGTGAATCATAATCAATTACCTAGTCATTTTTCATTAAGAAACTACCATGTATTTTCAATAAAAAATTACTATTGAAAACAAATTCAATATTCTTGGAAGGAACGGCCAAAATTGAAGCATTTACCATCTATTTTTTAGTTCCTAAAAACTATCACATTCTTTATTCACGAAGATCATTACTCCCTCATATGATAACAATGTTAGTGGGATGTATAATGAGAAATTTATTAAAAAGAACTTTGGTAATAGCATCCTATTCCTAGAAAACTATTAATCTTTGTAGTATTGGTAGGTATTGGCCACTCTTCAACATTTTTTAGAAGGGACACAGTTATTCCATATTTAGAAATAATATGACCAAGGAATAAAATTTTTGTCAATTTTTTTTCCCATTTTATACATTACATATAGTTTTCTTATATTTTAAAAAAAATCATAAAGTGTCTTTCATGTTCCAACAGACTTTTAGAATATTCCACAATATCATCTATAGGAATAAAAAAAACATATAAAAAATAGATGAAATATTGCATTTGTTAGATTCAATAATATAGAAGGGGAATTATATAACCAAAAGGGAACAACTATAAATTCATAATGCCTATATCTTGTTTGGAATGTAGTCTTTGGAATTTCACCCATATTTACCTTCACCTAATGGAACCATGACATCAAATCAATCATTTAAAATTACCAAAGTCCCTCGAGATAATCAAACAAATCATTTATATGAAGAAATAGATACTTCTTCTTAATTTATATTTTATTCATTAATATTTTATCAATACAAAGTCTCATTGATCCATCTTTCTTTGTAAAAAATAAAACAGGAGAATCCCTCAATGATGTCCTATGTTGAATAAAAACTTTATCAGGATATTCTTGAAACAATATTTTTAATTGCACCAATTAATCTTGACCGATTTGAAAAGGGTGTCTAGAAATACCCTTAACATCATTAACTAAATAAATCATAAATTCAAACTTCTGAACAAGAACAATACTAGACAATTGATGCGGAAAAACATATTTGGATTCATTCACTTTAAGAATTTCACTAATCGAAAATATATCTATATTTTCCAAAAATGGGCTAGATAATATTCAATACCATATTTCATAAATATCTTAGTTTCTTGGTATGTTATCAACGTTATAAAAAAACTATATAAAACATTCATGGCCTTAAAATATATTTTAGATTTATGAACTAAAATCCAATCCATAACCAAAATGATATCATGTTCTATAATGGGAAGTTCAATATGATTTGGAGGAAAGAATATCCCCAAATGATAATAGGAATATTCCTATAAATATTGGTTTCATTAATATTTATACATGATGTTTTTACTAAAATTTCTATACCACATTTATGTGATTCTATCTAAAATTTTCATGTAATTCTCTCAGAAATGAATGAATGTGATGATCCAGAGTGAAATAGTCTATTGAGATAACTTAAAAAACTGTAACATACATGTAACCAAATTATTTGATGGTCTCAAATCAACCATAGTGTTGTATATTATTTTAATGTCCTTCAACATTCGATATTGTTGGTTTTAACCCATGGTTATCAATAATGGGCACACTTTTTCATAATTCACTAACTCATTGTAACTAAAAAATCGCACCACTAGTTTTAAATTGAAATTGTGATCATATTAAATATAGTTATGAGAACTATGACAAGTATTACCACATTATAAGTACTTCCTGGACTTATATAGACATAATATTGGATTATTTTTTCCACACTTCTCACAAATTTGAAATTTTTTTCCCTTACCTTTGGAACACTTTGATGAATTATTTCATATTTCTTGCTAACTATATTGCTTATTTGTTTCTCTCTTGGATTAAATGATCATTAGAAACATCCATTTCCTCCATCTCAGCACATTGAAGAAGATTCTTATAGCTTAAGAACTCACAAAAAGATAATTACCTTTGACAATTAACCTATAATCTTCAGAAAATCTTCTTTATCTTACTATCAATATCTAAAATAAAATTGGCAATGTATGATAAAAAATGGGTGAAGTTTTAATAAAATTAAGCAAAAAATTTATCTTCCTTTTGTCTCAATTCCATGAATTAAATTTACATCCAAAGTAGATCAAACATAGTAAAATATTTCTCAAGGAATACATTCTTAAATATATATCATTCCATGGAATCCATATCTTCACTTACTAAGATATTTTTAATCATTGACCACCACTGATCATCTTCACCTTCAAAATTCTAATTAGAAATACTAACATTTAGATTGTCGGAACATCCCATTATATCAAAAATATTTTCTAGTTATTTAATCTACCATTAATATTTCATTTGGGGTAAGATGATTCCCCAAATGAAGGGGGATGTTTCCTCATTAAATTTTCCACTACCGACATATTCATCTACAGTGAATCTGGATGATCTCTTGCATTGAATCCACCACCATCTATCGAACGTGTCAACTAAGACATCGCTTGAAAAAAAAATTCATGTCTGATTCTGAACATATCAAAATGCTGATTTGGAGGGTTTTTTTCTTATTTATGTTATCCCATCACAATTAAACTATTTACTCTATGGAAAACCATTCTAAATAGAAATTTCAAAGATGAAGAAACTTGATAACCTTCAAATGAAATATCATCCAAATTAGACCATAATTTTTAAAAAATAATTTATGGATATTCTATTAACAAATTTAGTACACCTACTGTTATCTAAATCTACAATGATACCAACTATTAGGCCCCGACCAAAACACTAAAAATTTATGAGATAGGTCAATAATTTGACATTAATACACATTGAGGATCCTTTCAGTTATATAGATTAAAATAATTTGGTCATAACTCATACATAAAAACATAAATATTTCAATTTAGTCACTTCTACTCACTATCCATGTTTTTTATAATACAAAAACTAAAAAAACAAGGTTTCATTTCATATTTACGCATCATAACATTTCCTTGGTCCCATACATTACTCTACAATCCACTAAATCATAATAAAAACATTTTGGAAATGGAATGAGCATAAAAAGATGTGTTTGGGATACATAATGAATTAAAATTGTTAGTATTGTGAAAACATGTAAACCAAGAATGCTTTATCATAATGTAATACTTTTTACCTTTATAAAGTAGTAAATACAATTCATAGTAAATAATCATGATTTATACCATTATTTTAACCAAAATATTACCATAGAATTAATACAAATCACATATAAAATATTAAGGTAAATTGGGACATAATTGTACTTAAATGAAATAACCATAAACTCTACTACCACACATATCACTCTAACAATTAGATTATCCATACAGTTGACTTCCATACCCAATGCATTGGAGTTTATAACATAACCACCCACACATGTTTTATCATTGAAACACCCATCATTGGATTATAAAATAACCATCCATGATTGGTTTTTCATGAAACAACCCACCATATTTCAATGTAACATTATATAATCACAGAAAAAATATTGTAATTATTAAAATTGACTTATAAAATTTTCCATCAAAAAGAATAATTACATGATATTGATATAATAAAACAATTAATAAAACCATTTTCAAAACCAAAATACTTAAAAATGGAATATAGTATTTATTTTTCTTATCAAAATATTTTTGGTTGTAGAGGACGCCAAATTCTAAATAATGGTCTTAGTGACTGAATAGTTGTTGTCATTGCATATGTTAAAAAATTCATTAATTTTGTCACTTAGTAAAAAACATCATAAAAAATATTCCATTTGAAATTTTTTAATGAAATTAAATGTAAAAGGGGTTAATTATAGACTATATTAATGATGGTGGTGTATGACCTCAAAATATGCCTCAATGACATGAGGTTGAGACGAAGTCCCACACCGTATGTTAGATTCACCACATTTGTTCCATGTTCTTACTAAATAATAATAATATTTTATTTTATACTTTAATGAGAACAACTTTCAATTTTATTATTTATTTTCTATCACTTATTTCCATGTTGTAAAAATTACATATTTTTTTAATTTTATGTTAGATGTTTTGTCGATATTTGTGAGAAGAGACAAAAAACATTGTTTGATGTACGTAGTCCATGTTGTCATAATTACATCATATAAAGAATAATTTTCATTGTATTATTATTATTTTTTATACCTAAATTATACCTTTAAATCAATTCATGATGAGTATTTATGAAAATGAACAATGATATATTTATGTAGACGGTAATCTATTTGTACGCATGAGAAAAGAAATCATTTTTCATTTGATCATTATGGTAGTAAAGTAATTGTTATTTAATATTACATAATTATCAGATCATAATTAATATAATATTAATAATTAAAATATACTTATATATATCATAAATTTTTTAATTTATAAAAAATGAGTCACACCACTTTATGGAGGTTATTTATTACATGTACGCAAAAACGTCATTATCATTTTTTTGAACATAGAAGATAAAACATAATTGATATATTATTAGAATATAATTATTAATATGTCATTAAAATCACATATTAACATTACATCCATTATTATACCCACTCAGGAGAGATGTTTATGGAAAGTTAATTAGATCGGTTTGTGGAGGTGATAATTCACACGTAAGCCCAAACAATTAATTCCATTACCATTTTTTAGAAGTAGAGATAGATTTAGGTTATTATATTAACATAGTAATATCTAATGATATTGATGATAATAGAGTAAAAATATCATCATTGTAGGAGGATATTTGAATTAAGTGATAGAATAAAAAAATAGAAATACATAAAGAAAATGATACATCTTCTTCAGTTGAACACATTTGAAGAACACCTTAACACCACTAAAGAGGTTTCTCTACCTTTATTGAGGATCCAAGAATAGGGTATGGATTCTAGTAATTTTCTTAGGATCATCATGTCCAATCCAAAAGGATTTTTATGGTTGAGTAATATGGAGGAATGTGTACCTTTGTATAGGAGAGGGAAGGGGAATTCATGGAGTTATTAAAAGTGTTAAATAAATGTAAATTAAATTTGGATTCAAAATATTCCAAAACGCATTTATGTAAAATATAAGATGATGATATTTATAAAATATCATATTAAAAAAATTTATGACAAATATTTTATTTATTATAAAACATTATATTTCAGTGTACCCTTATTTATTCTATTTTAATTTTATTTTTACTTACAACATTTTAAATATTTAGAGGATGTATATTTTATTTTTATGTTGTTAATTTTTTCTAAAAGGATGATTTATAAACATTTATACCTTATAATAATAACTTTATGAATTTTAAAATATTTTTATGCTTCTTAAATAATTTTATAAAATACTTTTTTAAAAAAATATCAACTATGAAAATTTTGACACTATTAAATTTATTAAATTTAAATAAAATAAAATAGAGTGATAAATTTAAAAAAAAAGTAATAGTGTTATAAAAAGTTGTATTCCCAATAAATATTATGGTGTTAAATAAATTATGTTCCAAAAAAATTTATTTTAATATTTTTAATATCATTTGATTGATTCTTTCATTAATAATGCAATCACTACATTTTCATTGTGTCATAATTAAATTTGTTTATTTCATTTATAAACATAATAAATTAAATACAATGTTGATGGTATTACATTTATATTTATAATGAAAATTTATATTCAAATAAAACACCTATATAACCCCATATTAAAATTGTTTTTGTAATAAGAGTCATGTTTAATATATATTTTTCCTCTAATTTAAATTAAATGTTATAAGTGTCAGTATCTCATATAGGTGGATTTAAAAGCACAAAATTTTATCATAAAGTCAGTATTGGTTGGAAAAAACTCTTCCACTAAGATTATGACAAGTTTTAGGGTAGTATTATATTATTATAATATTATTTTTATCCTTATTTACCAGATTTAACCTTTAACTATTGTAAATAAAATACAAAAGTTACTATTCCAAAAAATTATTTTGATACAATTTAATCAAATATTTCAGACTGATTACAACCATGTATGTTAGATTGTAAAAATTCAATTCAAAAAAGTGGAATAATTAATTATAATATTAAACTTGTTGTCAGAATGAAAAAATGATTTTTTATGAAAATAAAAAACCATCAAAATATTGACATGTGTTAATATCAAATTTCAATGTGAAATTAATTCCAATGACAACAATTGTATTAAATTATAAAAACTTAATATTAATATACATTAAAAACATTTTAAAGGATATTATAAAAATAAAAATAAATTAGAAAACAAAGTAATTTTGAATTAAAATGCATTATTTTTTACGAATCATAAAAATTTGAATTTTTTAAAAAAAATCCAAAATTTCAAAAAAATTGAATATGGATCTCTGAATTCCAAAAAAAAGTTTATTATTTTAAATAAAACATATAAAAGTTCCAAAAAATATATTTTGAAGGGGTTCTCCATAAAATGCAGTAAAACTACCATTTCATAATTATTAGAGCATTTATTACTTAAAAATGTATAGATTCTCATTTTAAGCCTATATATTTTATTTGATGATTATAAAAACATTTAACAAATGTGTGTGTACATAATACAGTAAGCTATGTTAATTCATAGAAATAAAAAAGATATGTATTGACTACCATATAAAATAATTATATTAATAATGTATTATTTTTCGATATAACTCACTTTTGTGTTCAAGTTACGATTTCAGAGAAACCCATTATTTCATTCCGGGTACACTTTTAGAAAAAAAAATCCAATTTAACATTAAATTGATATATTATTCAAAAATATTAATAGATATGAAAATGTCTTATTCTATAATTACTTGGGATGTTACATTATATGCTTATTGCAATATCCCGACATATATTATAGTTGACATAGGATTGAATTCATGATTTTTTTTGTTTTTATTTAAGTAAATTTTTACAAGGTTTGACTGTAAGTCATTATTCTATGAAAATTATGATAATGACAAAAAATGGGTTGTGCACGATTGGGCCACTGATAGTGAAAACCATGTGCCAAGACTAAGAAATTGTGCAACACTTGATAATCAGTGTTCACATAGACGACACATGGTTTATCAGACTATGTTCCATTAAAAAAACAATGTACCTCAAAAATAACCAGTGCACAATTAGTGCACTATCAGGGAAAACTGTGCACCCCTACACAGAAAAATAATATGTGGTAATTATAATTGCAGAAAATTGGCTTTAAATTCCCTTAAACCCCTAAAACTCCCCCCATTCAACCCAAAATATGGCCAACTAATTTTAGGATTAATCCAACACTTTTGTTGAGGAATTACAAGGTCATAGAACTTCTATTCATGGTGATTCTAATCCAAGATCTATCATCTTTTCCTCTCTCAGTAAGTGGATATTATTATGTTGTTTTCTCATTCATCTTACATTCATCTCTTATTCTATTAAGGGATGTCATCTTCGGTTTTTCATGATCCAGATCTATATTTGATGAATCTAGATATTAGAATTTGGATGTACATCTACGATGAATAGATATTTAATTGTTTAATTATGATTTAGGGTTTAGTTCCAGATCATGATCTATGTCATTATGCTGCTAAATTTTATGTAATCATGTTAAGTGATCGATCATAAAAATTTCATGTAATTTGTCAATAATTTTAACCATAAAGGTATTAATTTTTAACTTGTTTTCAAATTTAAGTTTTATAGTATATCGTAGCAATTAAAATTCCATAGATGAATTAATTGATGTAGTAAATTAATTAACATGGAAATTTGACGATTTGTTTGAATAATAAATTATGGTGTTTTTAAAAAATTAATTATATAATTAATTCTGATATTTTTGGATTGTTATTTGAATAAATAATTATGAAATTTTGATTTCATAAATTAGGATAATTAATTATGAGATATTGGGGTTATAGCTTAAGATAATTAATTTCCGATAAAATTCTATAATTTTGAAATGCTTTACAATATATAATTAATTTTATAATTAATTAAGTAATGTTTAAATTCAAGAAATTTAGAGGATTAATTGAATAGTTAATTATTTAATTAATGAATCTACATACATAATTAATTGAAGAATTAGTAAAGGTCATTTTGTGATAAAATAATTATTGAATTAGTTATGATATTGACGATGAATAATTAATTAACTAATTAATTAAATTTAAAATTATGGGAACATTTTCATTCTAAATTGATTAGAATAAATGGTAACATGGTCGTTGTACGTATGTGTAATGTTATAGGAACATGGTCATTTAATTGATAATTATAAATGGTCAGACAGTCATTTAACTTTTGAATGATGGAATTATAACATGGTGATTATATTTAGAGGTATGGTAACATGCTCATTCTATTATGAAGTATGGTAACATGGTCATCTTATTTATGAATTTCAAATTGACAATAAGGGAAATCAAGAATGAAACTATTAAACAATAACAGGTGTAATCTATGATTTGGCCTCCCTTAAGAATATTGTGGGATCGGGAATGAGTCAAAATAAGAAGTGTGATATGATATCACCATTTAATACATAAAAAAATTGTATTAGTCAATGTTGTTATTAAGGTATGATATTAACTAGGAACACATAGGGCTTTGACATGTGCCAATGCAATCATTGAAGTAAAGGTGTCCTCAGGAACCAAAGAGTCTATGTAAATAAATCAATAGTAATCTTATAATGTGATGACTATTTAATTATGAATTATATTTATTTCTTTAAACTATTATATACAGTTTTTATTGACTTGATTTTTTAGATGTCATTGGTTATGGCCAATTGATTTGTACTCACACTCTACTTGGACTGACTGATCGGAACCCAAATAGAAATTTTTCTCTAAAAAGGTTAAGGGAAATATCCCTGAGTAATATGGCTATATTGAGATGAAGATTAGATGAGGGAACCAGATGATGTTTTGGACTCACATGGGAGTCATTGGTGTCTTTGTTTTTAGTCATCATTTTTGACACTTGATATTTTAATTTTCATGGAATGTTGTCATCATTAATTTGATATTGTATTTTGTACATTCATTGTCATGGGTTGCTAGTATTGGTTATGGTAAAATATGTTACCACTATTTTTATTTATTTTTCAGGGTGTGTTTCTCAGATAAAAGAGGTTATAGTCTATCCATGACCGACTAATAAAACCCTCACTACAAGTTGGAGGCCTCTGGTATATGGTGTAGCATGCTTGAGTTCATGTGATCATTCAGATCAAGGAACTATTGTGTGGAACCTAGTCCATGACATTGAAAAGTTGTATAATAAGTGTTTTTACACTTATTTTTTATAACTTTTTTGGAATGGTAGAAATTAGACTTGTAGGAGTCAGGGTCTTGGTTTTGAGATTTTTATAGGGATTTGAAAACCCATGAATGAGGTAAAACCTAGGTAATAAATGTGGGATTATTGTTATTTCTATTTGCGGTTAAAGATAAATCTTATTTCACCTTGGGTGATTAACAAATTGTATTAAGGGTAAATTTTTATTTTGATTTTATGATAATTGAACCATGTTCTGGTATGTCACGATAGTCTAATTTTATTGCATTATTCTTGGAACTCATGATTATTTGGTCACAAGCGTTATTTTAAGAATGAATAAGAAAATGGTTTTTGGGTATGTGATTGAAAATATATTTTGTTTACTTTCATATGATACTGAATCGACAATGGTGGATAATATGAAATTATGAATTGTAAAATGATGAAAAATTAGAGAAATGGGAATATAAATGAAAAACATGATGTGAGAATGTGTTTACCATTTTTAACCAAGACATTGGTGTATGATGGTTAAGGGTGGTGATATCGCCTCAGTTTTGACCATGTGACAAGAAATGGGAAAAGGATTTTTATGAACAGTTATAATTTTCCACTTATATAAAAGTGATAAAGTTGTGTTATGGGTCCTAAGGTGTGTGTTTGGAATTAGATATAACAATCCTCTATGAGGATGATTATTGAGAGGTTTAAAATGTGAATTACTGGAAATTACACTCTATTGATTTAACCTGAGGCATATATAGTGTTGGCTGTGTAATCCTGATAGAAATTATGGGATAACATCACTAACATCAAGATGTTTTTGGAATGCGACCTACGTCAGGTTGAGAAGAGAATGTATGACTTGGCGAGGGTGTTTATATTACAACACCCACTGAATTTTTATTGGAGAGGGTGTTACAATGTGAGCTTGATTTTAGGTTGATTCCATCGATTTGAAACTTGACCATATAGATAATTCTTCTAACTAGAGGGTTAAGTTTTCTTCTTATTTTCTATGAAGATAATTAAAGAAATAGTGGGACTTTCATGCATGAACTATATTTATGTACTATATGTTGTGGAATAAAATCTTGGATATGATCTAGGAGCACTTGTTTTTAAATAAAATGTGGTAGAAAAAGTTTTAGAATTCATGATGCTGACTTAGGGGTGAATGTATATCATGGATTATGCAAGATTATTTACAGATATAAAATATTTTCTCTAGTGATGGCAAGAGCGGAGACAACAACAACGGTGAAATTTTTTAAAGTAATTAGGTGAGGGGTCATGCTCCATTTCAAACATTTTCAGTTAAAGATATTTGCTGAGGTGTTGGATTAATCTCTTATAGTTATTGGGAACATAAAGGAGATTACTTGTACTAGAAATATGGTTTATACAAGAATATCAATAGGTATGACTCCTAAGAACAAGAAACATCTTTATAAAAAATTTAGTCCGGGTAGCATAATGTAGTGTACACAAACAATGGGATCATTTGCATAAGATCATACTCGAGTGCTCTTTCAATAGTGTGTTAGGATAGAATAGTATGGATGAAACTATACCTAACCACCAATATAGTTCTGATATTATAGTAAAATGGTAATCCTACATAAGTTCTACAAGTCATAGTATTTGACGGTTAATGAGGGTGAAACTAGACAGAGTTATGGTGTGGGAAGGAGATCATCAATATATTATTAGACTAATCGTTGATGTTATAATGGATGAAGTGGTTGATGAAGTGGACATGGTGCATCTCTGAAATATCATCTATAGAAATAGAGTGGTTCAACATAGGGGTGTCAAGCATCATCACAAGGGAGAGGGGCAGAATAGTTTCACCAGGTGGAACCCACACATGTTGATAGTGTGGCTACACTTATGATTTTTAGAGGTAATATTCATTTATCTTCTACATTACCTTGTTCCTTATTTGATACCAGTTCCCATAAATCCTTAATATCTATGAAACTTGTTAATGGTTTGATCCTGATCATTGAGTTTGTGAACAGTGTCCTTACTGTTGATACACTATTGAGAATACTATCTATAAACATTTGTTTTTTCAAGGAGTATTATCTTGAGTCTAGTGAGTAATATTTTATGTGGGATCCTTATGTTATTGATATGTTAGAAATTAACCCAATTATGGGTATAGATTGGCTAGATTCATATAGATTCATCATTGATTTTCACTATAAGAGAGTGACAATTATATCTCCTATGGGTGAAAACTATAATCAAAGTGCTGATTTGGATATCTTGGAACGCCAAGTAGGGTCAATCAAAAAGCAAGTAGGAGGTCTCATGGACTAGGTTTATAGTCATTAGATGGATATAAAAGGTGTGAAATGTGATTTTTTCCACCAGTATTGTAAATGTTTCAACATGTGTTTTCTAAATACTTCTCTATGCTTCCACCTGAGAGAGATGTGGATTTCACTGTTATTCTCATGTCTGGGACTGATCAGGTATCAATTACACTGTATATAATAGATTATAAAAATATTCAAGTGATCAAGATATAGCATGAGGAGTTAGAGGATAATTATTTTATCCAACCAATTACATTTCTTGGGGATCACTTGTTTTGTTTGCAAAGAAGGCTGATGAGATTTTACGTTTGTGTATCGACTGTTCAAAGATGATCAAGATAAATCTAATGAACTGAAACCTTATTTTTTGTATCAATGATATTTTTGACCACTTGAGACGATCTTGTGTGTTATTGAAGATCAACTAGAGATTGGGTTATCATCTTATGAGAGTTCATAATTCTGATATACCGAGGACTACATTAAGTAGAAGGTATGACCTATATGAGTTTGTCATAATTTTGTTTCATTTGATGAATTTAGTAGTATTTATGGTCATGATGAAAAAAAATAATCCATAATTGGATCAAATTTTTGTATTATACACTAATTAAATCTTTTTATGTAACACCCCAAGCATTCACGGTACGCTTCTTTTTGAATAATATAGTAGCGTGTGTTGTACGCAAATTTGAGTTCTAACACACACCACAACAAATCAAACTAGCCGTTATGAAAAGTAATACACACTTTTTGAAATTTTATACATTTTATGTTTCAAAATGGAGTTCATTTTTGGAATCAGAATAATTAAATTAGCTTAGGGTGAATTTTTTGTACTTTTCTGATAACTTTAATATTTTGATGAATAGTGAAAATTACTAAATTTTAATTGAAAACAAATTTTTTAATTGAAATAATTAATAGTGATAAATTATGAATTTGAGTGGTTTTAAAGTATATTTAGAATATATATATATATATAATTTACTCTAATGTTGGTCATTGGACATAATTTCACATTTAAACTAGACATAAACATGTGTCAATCTTTTGAAAGTTACTGTTTCTTAAAAACACACTTTTTGTTTTAACAGCAGGAATTAATTTTTAAATAATTTCCGCTACTTTTGTGTTTTGAATTTGGAAAAATAAATTTGGTATTTGGAATCTGGATTCCCAAATTGTGGAAATGGGTAACTCTTATTTTTAGACATTTTGAATAATTACTTCGGTAAATATTTTATTTAACATGGTTAAAGGGTAAACCTGGTAAATAAGGGTAAAAAAATATTATTATAATAATATTAAATTAACCTAAAACGTGTCCTAAATCTACTGGTTGATTCATGTCTGACCATGGGCATATTTGGGTCGATTTTGGGACCCCATGGATCCAATTGTAAGTGATAATGACACTTTATATTAATAATGTTAAAGTAAATACAAAAATGAGATAAGCATATATCTTTTAGAAAAACAGTTTTTACATAGGGTTATATATGTTATAATTTCAAATATAAATATTAATTAGAAATATAAAAATATTTCATCTGTAATGGTATTTTATTTATAATTTTTATACATTTAATAATTAAATTTACTAATGACACAATAATGATGCAACATTTTCCTTATTAATGAAAGAATCAAATCATTAGTATTATAAATGTTAAAATAAATATAATTTAAAAGTTTTTATGACATCCACGAATTTTATTGGTTACTATGACATGTTAGGATTTCTTAACTGAATTTTTTTCAAATTAATAAATTTGTTAAGACTTTAACAAAAATCATTTATTAAACTTTTTTAAAATTGACATAAATGAGTTTTTAAAACAAATATGTTTTTATTAATTGATATTATATTCCTAAAAATCCAAGGATCAACCAAAGGACTTATATAATGATAGTTTTATCATTAATGGACCTCATGGTTGTCGATTGGAAGTATATAGTATGTTTATTAACCATATATTATAAAAATACAAAGGGACATGGTAAATGTCAAACTATTTAACTAAGAGTTAAATATAAATGATAAGGTTAATATAGTAACCCATAACTTTCTAAAATCTATTAGATGAATTTTTTTTACCCATACCCACCTTTGAATTTGAATAATTCACTTTGGAGCCATTAGAAACTGAATATTAATTTATTATAAATTAATACTTTCGGTTTTTTCAAAAGAGCCCCTCCTCCCCCTTATAAAAGGACACCACTTCTAACCAATTGTTCATACCATCACATCCTTTTAGTTCGGCCAAACCCTACCTAATTATCCTCTCATCATCCTTCAATTCATCATATAGGCCTTCCTTTATTAATAAATCCAAACTAAGGAGCCCTTTTGATAAAATCAAAAGGAAGAACCCGAAGAAGAGGTAATGTTTTCACCATCCTCTATCATGTTCCTTTCATCTTAAACTCCTTCTTTATTTGTTATTTCCATTCTAAAATAATGAATCCAGAATATTTTATATATTGTGATGTTATTATAAACATGGTACAACCATATTAAGTATTCTCTCCATCCTTTGAATGAAATTTCACCATACATGCGTACGTACGACCTACCGTCTCCACATCATGGTGTAATTGTTATTCAAAACATTATTATTTCTATGGGTATGATAATGATTTGTAATTTAAGTAAATAATAAATAAAAAATTATTATGATTTTTTATTTATGATATACTAGACAATTATATATTATTTTAATATAAAAATAATGGTATTGTCGCGCGTACGTACGTACGGACTACCGTGTCCACGAACACGATGAGATTCATTACCCATCGTATCCATTCAAGTATAAATCTCATTTGATGATTAAAAATAACCTTTAGGTACTTGATATCATTGTGAATATTAATAATATACAACCTATCCATAAAAAAACAATGCTTATGTAACAGAACATATAAAATAAAACAAGTATGTTAACACCCAAAACGACGATAATACTAAGATATTATTAACAAAGCATTGTTTAATGTTTATATATGATATCATATAAATGTATATGATTCTTGAATAATTTAATAACAATTATTTCACCACTATATAGGAGGCTAAAATACCCTCGACCAAGGAAAAATACAAGGTAAGGGGTTTCTATCTCACTCCTTATTCCCGTGAGATTCATGCCATATTGCCACTATTACCTTTTTTGTGGTGTATGTACTGACCATAATTGTATTTGTTGTGTAATACAATATAATTTATGTGTATTTAAATTTTCATTGTATGATACCTCTTTCATGGGGTGTTTTTTTCATATGTTACCAAATTGGTATGGGTTTATTTCACAATCTCTTCATTATCTGAGGTTACTTATACGTAATTATCTATTAGGACCTATTTATCATCATCATCCATGTTTCTTAAAAATTTATTTCAAATTATTCTTAATATTTTACAGACTATGAGTTAAAG
Source organism: Viscum album (assembly GCA_963277665.1). Taxonomy (NCBI): domain Eukaryota; kingdom Viridiplantae; phylum Streptophyta; class Magnoliopsida; order Santalales; family Viscaceae; genus Viscum; species Viscum album. The sequence continues at coordinate 772,970,202 of OY728141.1, forward strand.
TCATTTATACCCTTGTTTGACTTTTTATAAGATGTTTTTAATGGAATCTTTCCGTCGTTTTCCAAATAAGGACCTTTTAACCTTTTTCAATAAAATTATGGTAAGAATGTATTTTTTAATTTATATGGTGGGTGAAGCTATTTTCCACCGTTATAAAATCGTCGAATCTTCCCATACAAGCTTGTAATAATATTTTCAAAGTAAATGTTTTATTTTAAAATTTTGTGACTTTTAAATTATTTTAAAAAAATAAATATTTCTCTCAAATAGATTTGATTTCATTTATGTCAACATCCTTTTATTGATTTTAAGATTATTTGTAGTTGATTTATTATGATAAACAACTTCCATATCTTATTGATGTTTTTGTGATATGTTTGACTGTGGATATGTTATTTTTATACCAATCATGGTTTATGGAGAAAGTATTGATATTTCAAATGCTAGTTTTAATACGAATGTTTATGTTATGTTTAAACCTATTCATAAGAGAAATGCATTGGGCTTAATAAGTGATGGGTGGAGCCCATTATAGCTCCTCGATGAATCAGTAGGTATCATGAGACAAACTAGATTCTTGGCACAAGGCATTGACAAAATCTTATTTGTAGTCTTGGCACAAGGCCTTGACTATGTGGTTATGATAGTCTGGTATTATGCATTCTATCATTATAAAAGTGGTTTTTGGTATTTCATGTGATTATTCGATTAGTAGAATATCCACGTGAATAAGTAAATAGAATTATTTCATTTTATTTCTGCCATATTATGCTGATGTTCATGTTTAAAAGGCTTTTGTTTTAGTTATATATTGCCTTAAATGTTTATGCATATTTATAAAAGATTCTGTTGTATTGTTATCCTAACTGATCATCTGAGTAGACCCCATTCAATGTTTTATTTTTCCCAGTATTCCAATAAGTGTATTGTGATTGATATGTAGTGTTAAGCCAATGGAATGATAGAATCTATAAAGGATTATTTATGTTGTTTTGTATGTTAAAAATTGTAATGTAACATTGATGTATGTAATCTAGTTTCCAAGACTGCTAAACTGATCGGTCATTCGAGCCTTAATTCATTGTAATCATGCCAATGTATTAAAATAATGCACCGACCCTCGGTAACTGGGGTCAGGGTGTTACAGCTGGTATCCGAGGATGTTTAGCAATAACCATGGAATCTAGATTTATATAAACTCTGATTAGTGAACATATAACAAAGATAGACATTGTGGATTAGTATTGAAGAAATTCCTAGAATTTTGGTAATGTGGAGATTTTGTGAGTTTTCCATGAAAATACATCCCTGTCTGGATACGAGCAGGTAGAGGTAGCTCTGGCACAGATGTACCAAATGATAAAACCCGAAAAACCCGCATTGAGCTAGACTCGAATGAGAACTGGTGCACGACAATGAGTCTTGCTGCCCTCTTGGTTACAACACTCCTGGATTATTTGCTTTGGATAATTCTCATTTTCTTTACAAATCATTATGAACGGTTTATGAGTATATACTTCCTCAATGAAAACATCTTTATGATTATGGGTTATATCCATAAACTGTTCAATTTACGTAAGGTATTTTACAAGTTTGGAATTATTAATTGCAATTCCTAAAGTGACCTAGTTTATACCATTAAATAGAAATTATTCCCAGTAGAAGGAATGTGAACTCCAGTAATATGTATGATCCAAAGAGTAAGAAGGATTATATCTTTAATGGTATTTATCCAAAATTTAGAAGGGAAATATTCTCCCACGTATTCTAAACATATGAAGAAATAGTATCATGTGAAAATAAGATAAGTAAAAAAATTCTCTTAGTCCTATGGCATTGAAGGGAAGAAAGAGATGAAAAGGATGGGAGAGAGAAAGATGGATAAAGGGAAAAGGGAAAAAAATAATTTTCCTATATTTGATAACAATGGGATGAAACAACCTAGAACTTTCCTGAAGGGAATGCGAGTTTGTTATAATTGTGGAGAAAAAGGACACCATGTACGTGACTCCAAGGGTAAGAAAAAGGTTTCAAATGTACACTCCTTCATCTGCATGGAGTTGGGACACTACGTGAACCAATTTCCAAATCATCAGAGTATGCCCCAAATGATGTTATTGGATAATAATCAAGTTATGATACTACCACAGATGATGAGGAATTATTAGAGTTCGTATTTTGTTATTAGAGAACTTTGTCATTTGAGTGTTGTATCAACAATGTATTGGTTATAATAAATATAGAGTATATAAGGATTGTAATATAGTACTATTTCATTAAGGACTTAAGATTGTGTGGAACCATGAAAAATGAATCAATAGAAGGTTAAATTTTTGGAAAATATATGGTCGGGAGAATGATAAACCATAATATGGTTCTGATACCGAGGTAGTGATTTTGGAATAACACAGGATTGATTTGGATAAATTATATTGGATATTCTTAAGTACCCTGAAACTGATTAATGATTTGTATATTCCATCATTGTTGGAGTTTAACACATTTTTTTTAAAAGAGTATATCTAGTATTCTATAAGGAATAAGGGATGATGAATGTAATCAATAAGGTTTTATGGTAATGCATGATGTTGCAGTGTTTTAAATGAATACATGATGATGGTGATCAAATGTTATTAAGTGGAAAAAGGGATATTAATTTTGTTTACCTTCCTTATAAATTTTATACTGTGTGTTTGGACATAAGAATTTAGGATAATTCTAGTTTGAGATTATTTTTTGATTGCCATAAAAGGACAACCTGGAGGTCGGGCGGCAACCCTCCGCGTTCGACAAGGCCGCGAGACTTGAACCCGCAACCGAAGGGCGACATTGGTGTATCACCTACCACTGGCCAACATGATGTGCTGGATTGAACAATGTAGTATTTTTTTAAAAAAAAATTGGTAGATGAATTATAAATTCATTTTTTGGAACCCCATATGAATTGGATAAATATAATATTATTTTTAAGTTCTATTATCTTTTGGAGTGAAAGATGATTTTGTGTTAGAGATTAGTTAAAGGATGGGACTCTACTTGTCTAGTATATATTTTTCTTCTTCACTTATTCTATGATGAAATTAATTCTTATACATTAGTAAAGGTATCTTTAAAAAATTATGTTATCCTAATACCATATGTTATCCTAATACCATATGTTTTGTTGAACCGATGGTATTATAAATCATCATAGATTGATGAATTTAAGGCCCGCAATTTTATAATTGTTTGTGATTGATAACCTCAATCACTACCTATAAATATTTAAATTTTTCCACCAATTATATGTCTCAAATTTCCACCAATTTTAACCTAATAGAGATCATAATTTTTTGGTGACCCTTTCATTTCCCTTTTCCTCTTATTAAGACAAAATTTTATGAACCTAATTTCCGAAGTGGGTTTTCCCAAAGGTATTTTCTATTTTCAACCTTTTATTTTTGAAAAATAAATTCAGATTGTGAGGACGCAATTTATTGAAGGAGGTGATAATTTAACACCCCAATCTTCCATGGTACCCTTCTTTTTGAATAATACAGTAGCGTGTGTTGTACGCAATTTCGAGTTCTAACACACACCAGAACCAATCAAACTAGCTGTTATGAATAGTATTAACCTATTTTTTAAATTTTGTAAATTTTATATTTCAAAATAGACTTCATTTTTAGATTCAGAATATTGAAATTATCTTAGGGTGCATTTTTTGTATTTTATGATAACATTCATATTTTGGTGAACAATGAAAATTAAAAAAAAATATTTAAAAACAACTTTTTAATTCGAAATAATTATTATTGATATATTATGAATTTGAGTGGTTTTAAATTAAATTTAGAATAAATTTTTACCATTTAATCAAATTTTGGTCATTGGACATAATTTCACATTTAAACCAGACATAAACAAGTTTCAATTTTTTGACAATTATTGTTTCTTAAAAACACGCTTTTTGTTTTGACAGGAGGAATTAATTTTAAATTAAATTCTGAAACTTATGAGTTTTGAATTTGAAAAAATTGATTCAATATTTGGAATTCGGATGCCCAAATTGTGTAAATAGGTAACTCTTATTTTTAGTCATTTTAAATAATTATTTCGGGAAAATATTTTATTTACCATGGTTAAAGGGTAAATCTTGTAAATAAGGGTAAAAATAATATTATAATAAAATTAAATTACCCTAAAACGTGTCCTAACCATATTGGTTGAAACATATCCGACCATGGACATATTTGGGTCGATTTAGGGGCCCCATGGATCAACTTGTAAGTGATAATGTCACTTTATATTAATAAAGTCAATCTAAATACCCAAATGACAAAAGCATATATATTTTAGAAATTTTATTACATAGGGTAATATATGATATATGTTCAAATATAAATATTAATTATAAATTTAAAAAAATTTCCTACATAATGGTATTTTATTTATAATTTTTATACATTGAATAAATAAATTTATTTACGACACAATAATGATGCAGTATTTTCTTTATTAGTGAATGAATCAAATAATTAGTATTATAAATGTTAAAATAAATATAATTCGAATGTTTTTTTGCCATACAAGAATTTTATTGGTTATTATGACATGTTAGGATTGATTAAAAGAAATAGTTTTGAATTATTATAGTTGTTAAGAATTTAACAAAAATCAATTACAAAATATTTTCAAAATTGATATAAATGAGTTTTTAAAACAAATATTATATCATTAATCGATATTCTACTCCTAAAAATATAAGGATCGGCCAAAAGACATATATAATGATAGTTTTATCATTAATGGACCACTTGGGTGTCTCTTTGGAGAATATAGTAGTTTTATTAACCATATAATATAAAAATACAAAGTGAAATGGTAAATGTCAAACTATTTAACTAAGAGTTAAATATAAATGATAAGGTTAATATAGTAAACCCAAACCTGTGTCAAAAATATTTGATGATAGAATTTCGACCCATCCCCACATTATACTTTTAATAATCCACATTGGAGCCATTAGAAACAGAATATGAATTTATTATAAATTAATAATTTAAGTTTTTCCTAAAGAGACCCTCCTCACCCTTATAAAAGGACACCACTTATAACCAATTCTTCATACATTCAAAGCCTTTTGGTTCGGCCAAACCCGGCCCAATAATCCTCTAAACATCCCTCACTTCAACCTAGAGGCCTCCTTTAGATAGAAAGCCAAAGTAAGGATCCCTTTAGATCAAATCAAAAGGAAGATCCAGAAGAAGAGGTAATGTTTTCAACACCCTCTTTCATGTTCCTTTCTTCTTAAACTTCTTCTTTCATTTTTATTTCCATTCTAAAGTAATAAATCTAGTATATTTTATATACTGTTATGTTATTATAAATATGGTTCAACCATTTTAAGTATTCTATCCATCCTTTTAATGACATGTCACCATGCGTGTGTACGTACGACTTGCCGTCTCCACGTCGTGTTGTAATTGTTATTCAAAACATTATTATTTGGATGGGTATGATAATGATGTGTAAATGAAGTAAATAATAAATATAAAATTATAATGATTTTGTATATATGATATAACATCCAATTATATTTTATTTTAATATCATAAGAATGAAATTGTCGCTCGTGCGTACGTACGGACTACTGTCTCCAGGAACGCAATTCGATTCATCCCCCATCATATCCATTAGTGTATATTTTTCATTTGATGATTAAAAATAATGTTTAAGGACTTGATATCATTCTAGATATGAATAAGAAAAAACCTATCGATAAAAAAAATTCTTATGTAGCAAAACATATAAAAGAAAACCAGTAACTTAACACCCGAAATGACGATAATACGAAGATATTATTAACAAAGAAATATTAAAAGATCATATTTGATATCATATTAATATATATGATTCTTGTATAATTTAATAAAAATTATTTCACCATTATAAAAGAGGTTAAACTACCCTTGAACAAGGAAAAATACAAGGTAAGGGGTTTTCATCTCACTCCTTATTCCCGTGAGATTCATGCCATATTGACACTATTACCTTCTATGCGGTGTATGTACTGCCCTTAATTGTATTCATTGTGTAATACACTATAATTTATGTGTATTTACATATTCATTGTATGATACCTCTTTCATGGTGGGAATCTCAGATGACGACTCAGTAGTTGTGGTTTTAGTAGCTTTTCAGTTGTATTGTACTTCACTGTTGGGCTTGTATTTCTGACCCCTTTACTTTCAGCACCTTCTTTTAATACTATTTTATATAGTGTTTTACTTCCAGTAGTGTACTCTGTTGTTTTATGTTTTCTATCATAATGCCAATCCCTTCCCAGTTATCGAATTTATGCCTTTTTTTTCTAGTCGCTAGCCACTGGCCTATGGAAGGTGGGTTTGGGGTAGTCACACCATGAGCCCTAAGGACGGGTCGTGACAAATTGGTATCAGATGAGTCGATTCTACCACAAAACATAGACTCTTAATTTTTTAATGGCAATATTATTATGTGTTTTGGATGTGGTTTTCAGTCCAGGGAGCCTAGTGTTGGTGCGGCGGCCGACGTATCCATACACCAAGAACTTGACCACTTACTTCTGACTCAGTACACGAAAACACTGATTGTGTGTGGGTTTCAAGAGTTTAAACTGTGATTACATTGTGTCAGCTCACTAGGTATACTATTTTAATAGTGGCACGCCTATTTTCATTCAGGATACCCTCATGAAGGCAGCCGGTGAGGGTTCCAAGTTACGTACGAGATGGTAGCCCGTCGAGCGACGAGGCCTCGGTGTAGGGCCCTATCACAGTGAAGGTACCATCGGTACCACTACTTGCTAAACCACCGATACCTCCAGCTCTAGTAGCAGGGAGTGCATACCACCTGAGTGAATTGCACGAGTTCCAGCGCCAGATGCCACCTAGGTTTCAGGGAGATATGAACCCATAGGCAGCTGAGGATTGGCTGGAGGCTGTCATGAGAGTTTTCAGTTTGGTAGGGACACCAGCCAACCTCATGGTGATCCTTGTCGTGAGTAGTATTCATGAAGATGCATGAAGATGGTGGAGCCCGATTCTCTAGGTTCATGACGAGGCATCATTACTCTGGAGAGACTTCAAGGGTCTTTTCTACTTAGTGTTTGTTCTAGCCACCCATTGTGTGGTGCAGATTCAGGAGTTACTGTATCTGCAGTAGGAAATCATGACAATAGCTCAGTACTCCACGATGTTCACTGACCTCTCACGCTACTCCATGGATATGGTACAAGACCAATTATTTAGGGCCCAGAGCTTTGATCAAGGACTTAGGAAAGAGATAAGGTCTATGATGATTCCCCTCATCATTCCGACGCAGACGAGGGTGCTGGAGTGAGCCCTTATATGGAGAGTTTTCATGCTGAGCAGACACCAGCAGCGAGACCCACCATAGGGCAACACATAGTGGAGTCTTCTACAGTAGGTAGAAGACAAATATCTTAGAGGTCTAAGTGGACTAGCCCATGAGGTGGGAGACCCCAAGAGAAAGGTTCAGTTGTTCAGGCACATGAGACCAACCCAGATATAAGAGGAGCAGGCAGTGCTATTCATGTGGAAGGTAGGGTCACATGGCTCATGACTGCCCGACCCGCCATACAGATGAGAAACAGACAGTAGAAGGACCTCCCAGGAAGAGGTAGAGGTTCGAATGTGGTTGTCCACTAGGAGAATGCATACATGGAAGAGGAGTTGAACGTGCAGCGGGTGGTGGATGAAGTTTTGAGGCTCTACCACCACCACCACCAGGATGTCCACCACAACAAGAGGGAGCTGGCGGACAGAGGTGGGCTCACCTCAAGGCAGTCGAGGCCTATGACAACGGCGCACCTCAGATGATTCTAGGTACTATCTGTGTCTACTCCACCCTTTCTTCAGTACTTATAGACCTAGGTGTGAGTAATTCGTTTATTTCAACTGCCCTCGTTCGGAGCTCAGAGATTCTGAAAGATCTGTTGGCTTGATCCTGATGACTAGATACTCATACAGAAGAATAATCAACGATTACACACTAGTTTCGACAGTGTGATCTTTCTCTTGGAGGAGAGAGCTTCAGCTAGGATCTCCTCATAGTGGCGTTGAGGCCTTACGACGTCATCTTGGGTATGGACCGGTTATCCACAGTTAATGCTCATATTGACTATATTAGCAGCAAAGTGTGGTGTATCCACTCTGATGGGACCAGGTTCACCTTCACCGGTGAGAAGGGAGCCTTTTTAGTGTAGGATGGACTTATGCAGAGGAGGGGGTAGCCGACCATACATTAGTTGGCTAGTATCATCCTCAGAGAAGTTGATGTGTGGAGTCCATGTTTTCTTTTTGTGGTGGATTTGTACATGAATGTTTTTCCTGAAGATGTTCTAAAACTACCTTATCGCAGAGAGGTGGAATTCTACATTGACCTGTACCCCGAGACGGCACCAATATCTACTCCAGTATATCGGATGGCTCCCACCGAGCTTCGTCAGCTGCAGGTACAACTAGAGGACATTCAGGGGGAGGGATTTATCCGACACAGTGTTTCATCCTGGGAAACTCCAATTTTTTCACCATGAAGGCGGATGTGAGCTTGTTACTGTGTGTCGACTACTGTCGCCTGAATCAGGTGTCCAAGAAGAACAAGTATACACTCCCAAGGATTGAAAACATCTTTGATTAGCTCATGGGAGAACTATGGTTCTCGAAAATTGACTTTAGGTTAGGCTATCATGGGCTTAGAGTTTGTGAAGAGGATGTGCATAAGACGACCTTCAGGTGTTGGTATGGCCACTACGATTTCTTGGATATTCCCTTCGGCATAACCAAAAACCAGAAGTGTTCATGAGTCTCATGAATAGGATCTTCTAGCCTTACCTCGATCTCTTTTTTATAGTCTCATCGATAACTTACTGATTTAATCGACTACTGAGGAGGAGCAAACCTACCATTTGTAGGTTGAACTGGATATACTCTAAGGGAAACATCATTATGGTAAGCTCTAGAATTTCCATTTTTGGATTCAAAATGTTTATTTCATGGGATGAGTCATCTCGGAGGATGGAGTAGCATTGGATCTAGTGAAGATCGAGGCAGTACTTGCTAGAGATCCACCCAAGAGAGTGATAGAGGTACGAAGTTTTCTAGAAATCACTAGGTACTATCGTAGATTTGTGCCAGACTTCTCTAGAGATGCAGCACCGCTTTCAGCATTGAAGAAGAAAGGGAAACCATCTGTGTGGTTGGAGAGATGCCAGAATATCTTTCAAAAGATGAGGCAACGATCGACCAGTACGCCCATCATGAGGCTACCAGAGGAGGGAATTGGGTACATATTTTACTGCGACACATGAGGGGACTGACATGGGTGTGTCCTGATACGAGAGTGAGTAGTGATCACTTATGGTTCACGACAGTTGAGACATCGCGAGTAGAACTATGCAACCCATGACCCGGAGTTAGTAGTAGTGGTGTTAACCTTTATGATGTGGTGATAATATCTGAAGGGAGAGCCTTTTACAGTCTACTCTGACCACCATAGACTCAGGTACATCTTGTCACAGAAGGACCTGAACCTGAGACAGTGACGATGGCTCGAGTTCCCCCACGAATATGAATTCGAGATAGTATACACTCATAGGAAGGGGAACATTGTAGAAGATGCTCTCAGCAAGAGATCATTCATTCAGCTGCTAAGAGAGGCAACAAAGCTGGTGGCCGTGTTGTAGATATCCTTTTTGGATAGAGATGGAGTAGCCTTTCTGCAGTCTCTCACAATCACTCCTCTACTTCTTCAGTGAGTCAGAGAGGCATACCGTTGTTTCATTGATTGTGAGATGGTACGTGTCAAATATCCACAGGGTAGGCACTTGATCGATTTTATGATGGTGGGGAGAACGTCATCCTCTTCATAGGACGTACCATGGTACTAGTTGCACTTCATGAAGAAGTGTTAAGGGAGTTCCACACATCTCCTTCAGTGGTACATCTAGCAGTGTTGAATATTTATCAGGACCTCCGATGTTAGCACTGGTGACCACATATGAAGAAGGCAGTAGCAATGTTTCTCACATGATGCCTCACTTGTGAGCAAGTAAAGGCAGAGCACTAGTTTCAGCAAGCTTGGTTCTTCCCGAAGAGGTACTAGAGTGTAAGTGGGATGAGATATCAATGGATTTCGTGATGGGGATTCCACGTACATACAAGGGTCACGACTCTATCCGAGTGATTGTCGACCGACTGACCATGTCATCCCACTTCCTACCGATTAGAGAGCAAGGCTTAGTATAGATATTGAGACACCTCTACATACATGAGATCGTACGGCTTCATGGTGTCCCATTGACAATCGTCTCTGATCTAGATACCCATTTCACTTATCAGTTATGGAAGGGGTTGCAGGAGGCTTTCGGGACATAGCTTCTCTTTAGCTTTTCCATACAACCTCATACGAATTTCCAGACCGAGAGGACCATTCAGAAAATTCGAGTACAAGCTCTATGCATGTGTTCTCGACTTTGGTCATGCTGGGAGGATCACTTACCCTTGTTAGAGTTCGCTTATAACAATAGCTACCAATCCACCATCGGGATTGATCCTTACGAGGTATTATACAACTGACCTCGTGGATTGTATCTGTGATGGACTAACCCAGGGGAGTTAGCACTTTTAGGACCAAAGATATTGTAGGCTATGACGGAGAAGGTGCAGATCATCCAATAGAGGATGAAGACTGCACAAAGCATGTATAAGTGCTATACTGATAGGAGAAAGAGACCACTAGAGTTTGAGGATGGTGACCACAATTTTTTACGGGTCTCAACTCGAAGAGGGCTACAAATACTTGTCTTATGAGGAATGTCATCTCCACAATTCATTATACCATTCCCGATTATTTCCAGAGTAGGCGAGGTAGCTTACCGCCTGGCCCTTCAACCTCATTTTCACCAGGTGCATGACGTCTTCCACGTATCTCAGCTGAGGTGATAGGTGCACGATCTGTCCCACATCATCAACCATTGGAAGCTGGAAATCGATGAAGAGGCGACATTGAAAGAGGTTCCAGTAGAGATTGAGGATCGACAGGAGCGGGTCCTGCATGGATGGATTATTACTCTAGTGCACGTTCGCTGGTAGCTCGGGAACCTCCAGAAGATCACATGGGAGATGGAGGCTCAGAAACATGCTCAGTACCCCCCATTTTTTCTCGTAGTGTGTTTGGTAGATTACCAGGACATAAATCCCTAAGGTGGGGATAATTTAAAGAGTCATAATTTCATTTATTTTTTAAAAAAAAATACATGGGAATTTTATAAATCCGCAGTTTCAGACTGGTGCTTGATTCCGGGGCCCGGTGTGCCCGGAATCAATTTATAAAGATTTGTTCGGGTACGTTCAGTAAACGTACATGCGGGTATTTATATCTTCTAAACCGATGCTCGGAATTGAAATCCAAGGGCACTGTTGAACTTGCACCCCAGTATTCACTTAAGGTTACCCTTACTGCAGATGTGTTTTTTCGAGGATGGAAGTTAGTTATTTGGGGATTCTAAATAAATTAACTAAAAATTATGTGTGACATAATTTTATTTGAGTGGTGGTTTAATACTCCAAGGGGATGTTGGTGGTGGATCCCACCCCTAGATAACCTCTCATTAGAGGATATTATGTGGTGGGTCCAACACAAGCATCAAACTCCTCAACTCCCTTTTAACCCCATTTAAGTTTTGGAACTACTCATAAATGTTTTGGAGCCTCTGCACTTCCACCTTCCATCTTTATGGAGCCATCACAACAAATTAATTAATGCCAATTAATTAATTTGAAAATGTATGAATTCTTTTTGAATGGAAACAAATAAAAACATGGAGAAGCCATTACTTTATTTTTGGCTGGGTGATTTTTCATTGGGGGAGCTAGGGAGAAAATTTGGAAGAACACCATCCTATTGATGAAGAACGCTCCACGTTAACGAAGATCATTAAACATAACCTTCTACCATCTTCAACCGGAGAATGAAAGGGAAGCACTGCTTCCCATGAAGTACACTGAGGGAATCATCTCGACTCTACTACACTGGGCTCTACTCCCTCCTACGATTACGGAATGATGTCTGTCTTCCACAACGCCTGTCTTCCGAGGCTCGTCAACATACAATGACAATACGAGGTAGGGGGTTTTGAATATTTTAATGTATAAATTGTACCCTCATTACTCATTTTTCTTTGGGATCGATGATGGACACTTCTTATCGCCTAATGTAGAGAGTTCGGGCTGATTCAACACAGCTCGATGCCCCTCCATTAGTTTTTTTTGAATGACAGCGGTGGCGATGCCGAAATTGCAGGGTGTCGTCGCACAATGCCAGAGAAGAACCACGGAATGGAAGATGCATCAGTATCAGTGAACGAAGGTGGAAGCCGTAGTGGCAGGTGCGCGTCGGCCGCATGGAGTGAGATAGGCAGCTGCTCAGGGTACCCGGACCATCAGACAACCGTCCGGTCCGCGTGAAGGAGTCGCGGTGCACAAAGGCGCCGCATGGAGGAAGACTGTGGCTCGCATCCACGGGCCACTCGGCTGGGTGAACCAGATGGCGGCCTGTCGACCGAGTTGAAGAACCACGTCACCCGTAGGTGTTGTGTGAGATGAACCGTGGCCTGCATTCACAGGCCACATGCTCCAAACCGAACCGGCCAGCTATGACCAACAAGGTAGGGGAGGAGGCGGTGCCGCCGTGCCAACTGGACCTTCCCTCAGCATGGGCTGGGATCACAGGTGCGCCGCACCCCACCGTGCCTGGCCGACCCCACAGCCGGGTCGAACCTGCTGATCTGGGTCGGGCCGACCTGCCAACCCATTGTGTTTGACGGGTTGGGCCCGTCTTCGCTTAAATGAGAATATCTCTTAAACCACGCGTCCGATTGATGCACCGTCTGCGGCACTAGGACCCGCGCGTCGAGTTGGTCCTTTTGCGCTACACTAAGTGAGTTTCGGACAAATTTGGAAATCTTCTGGGTTTTATTTGAGCGTAAGACCTACCAGGCCCCTAGAACGGAAATTATAATAACTATCAGATCGAGCGTTCTATTGACGCGTCCTCTATCGTGTTGAGATTCATATGATGAGACAGAAATACGGGATGCATCAACTCAAGACTACCTGCCAGTTGATTTATTGACACATGGATCGAGGAGAGGAACCTCTCGGAATCGAGCATGTTGTTTGTGGGAACCCTAGCGCTAGTTGCGACAATGATGAATACTGTATCGGGATCCTCCGTGTGTCCGACTGTTATTACTTCTCTTCCCGGATCATGTGTGGTTCCAACAGAAAAGCTTTTCTGGTATCCTATGTGGGTCTGACAGATTACATCAATCAGTGACTACAACTGATCATCTCTATTACTATAGAGTAACTGGTCCAGTATCCTTTGAGGGTATGACAACATAACTGGTCCTGTATCATTTGTGGGTCCGACAACTTAGATGAAAAAGTGAGTACATATGATCATCTCTATTAATCTAGAATAACTGGTCCTGTATCATGTGTGGGTCTGATAGATTAGACGAGATAGCTGGTCCTTTATCATGTGTGGGCCCACATCTTAGATAAGATAGTTGGTCATGTATCTTTTGTGGGTCTGACAGCTTAGGAGGTCGTGAATCCTATTTGGGTCTGACAACATAGATGATCTAGTGGATACATCTAACAATATATATCTTTCTACTATTGTGGCATACCTGTGTGAGCAGAGTCATGTCTTTTTAACCATTATTATCGTGGTGACTGACTTTACATCCTTTGTGTATTTTTTTGTCCCTAGGCTCGAGAGTTGGAGTTGATCTGTGATTGGTAACATAGGTATATGTATGGACATATACTTAAGTAAGGTTGGTTGATACTTCATGTTTGTATATTTCTTTGTGGGTTATCCTTGTTGCATATTGTGAGACCTTGAGGGTCTCAGGGTCCCTATTGAGTATCGTTATACTCACCCCTGAACGGGTTATGCTCGCACTTCGTTGTGCTGGTTGCAGATGACAGACAACACAAATCGAGGTATAGAGTTGTAGATATGGACGATACCAGGAGGTGGGACACTTGGCGAGATGCACACGAAGCAGATGGATGGACTTGAGGTGCTGAGGAGGCCATCTGTACCCACCCTTCATGTGGTAATCCCAGAGGACAACTCAATAGTTACTGTTTTACTTTACTGCCGTTGTAATATATTTTTAGTTGTATTGTACGTTAATGTTGGGCTTGTATTTCCGGCCCCATTACATTCAGCACCTTTTTTGTATACTATTTTACTTAGTGTTTTACTTCCAGTTGCGTACTATGTTGTTTTTTTCTATTATAAATTCAATGCCTTCCTAGTTTGGGAATTAACGCCTTTGGTGCTAGTCGCTAGCCCCTGGCCTCTGGAAGGCGGGCTTGGGATAGTCACGGTACAGGCCCGAGAACGGGTCGTGACACGAAAGTTTATCCACCTATCAAAAAAATCGGCAAGTTTCCCTTTCATATTATTAAAATATTTACATGTTTCCTTATAGACCATATATTTTATTCCCAAAATTCATTAACTATAAAATAATATTATTTATCAAAAACATTCTCTATATCGTCAAGAATCTATACTAGCTTTTCCTATTGAGAATGATTCTCTTCCAACTGAACTACTTCTAGTCACAAAACATGAGATGGAACAAGAATATATATTTTTTAAAATGAATCATAAAAAACATTGCGTACCTGGAATAAACTCAGAGGTAAATCCACTATGTGGGAAACTAATCTTACATTATTTTGGATTTAATAGGGTCCAATGAACATCAGACTCACCTTCCCTTTTCTTACCAATATGTATCACACTTTTCCATGGCGATACTTTTAGAAGGACATGATCACCTTCCTCGAAAAAAAGATACATCATCTGGCTATCTTCATAAATTTATTTCTTTACATAGAGATTTCTTCATATTCTTCCTTATCAATTAATATTTTTCTTCAATATCTTCTACCAATTCTAGTACCATCAATTTCCTTTCACCAAATTAATCCCTAAAATATGTAGTTGGATGCCTCTTTAAATTAAATACCTCAAATTGTAAAATCTGTATAATGGAATGAATACCATTATTATAAGAAAACTAAACCAAATTATGATGATGATACCTACTTTATTTGTAATCCAATGAACAAGCACATAGTATATCCTCCAAGGTTGGAATTGTTTGTTCTCATTGCCCATCAGATAGAGGATGAAAATATATACTAAAATTTATTTTAGTACCCAATGTATTCTGAAGGAATTTCAAAAAGGTATAAGTAGACTTAGGATCTAGATATGATATAATGGACAAAGGATCTCAATGTATCCTGAATATCTCATTACAATACATGAACAAAAGTTGATCTAGAGAAAGGGTATCTCGAACAGGAATAAAATCAGTATATTTAGTCAGTTGATATACAATAAATTAGATCACATTATTAACTCAAGAATTAAATATAATACCACTATGAAATCCATGGATATATTATTCCATTACAACTATGTTACTAGAAAAGTATGAATCATCCCTTTATGTTACTACATCTCTAATTTTAACTATTGAAAAATCAAACATCTCAGCAAAAAGACAACGATATCTCCTTTCATTCCATCCCACTATTAATACTCCTGATGTTATCTTCATATCTTAATGATAAAAAGATGTACTATAAATAGATAACTATGATTTTAACACAACAAATCATTCTTCAACTATGAAACAATTGGCACACAAAATCACTTTACGAACCCCAAAAAAAAATCTTAATCAATGTTATATTCTAATAACATACACTTCAAATAATATTCTTCCTTTTTCTGAAACTCACTGTTTTCTTTATGAGCATTCTTAATTCTATGTAATAAATTTGATCTCCCTTCCATTTGAAAAAATAGTGGATTTTTTGTAACCAACATATTTTGTGAAAAAAATTAATAAAATAATTAACCATGTTATCTCTCTTCAAACATAGAATGGTTCATGTAGCATTACTTTTTTTCAACTCATAGCATCAACAACATTATTTTATTCTCATGAATAGTAATGAACCATGAAATCACAATCCTTGAATAATTCCTATTATCTTATCTGTCTTATGTTATATTTTTTCTGAGTGAATATATGCATCAATTTTTTGTTATCGTCATATATTTCAAACATTATACCATACAAATGATGGTACTAAATTATTAATAAAAAAATAATAGTTAATTTGAAATCATGTGTAATGTAATTTAACACTCTAGGTTTCAATTGACGTGAAGTGTAATCAATTACCTAGTAATTTTTCATTTAGAAGAAACCATGTATTTTCAATAAAAAATTACTATAGAAAAAAATTCAATATTCTTGGAATGCATGGCCAAAATTAAAGCATTAGCCAATCTTTTTTTATATCCTAAAAATTATCACAATCTTTATGCACGAATATCATTACTCATATATATGTTAACAAAGTTAGTGGGATGTATAATGAGAAATTTATAAAAAAAACATTCGTAATATCCTCCTATTCCTAGAAAACTATTAATCTGTCTGGTATTGGTGGGTATTGGCCTCTCTTCATCATTTTTTTTAAAAGGGACACAATTATGCCATATTTAGAAACAATATGATCATGGAATGAAATTAGTGTCAAAATTTTTTTCTCATTCTAAACATTACATTTAGTTTTCTTAGATTTTCCAAAAAATAATAGAGTGTCTTTCATGTTCCAACAGACTTTTACAATATACCACAGTATCATCTATAGGAATAAAAACAATCTCATCAAAAACAGATGAAATAATGAATTTGTGAGATTCATTAACATAGAAGGGGAATTATATAACCAAAAGGGAACAACTATAAACTCATAATGCCTATATCTTGTTTGGAATGTAGTCTTTGTAATTTCACCCATATTAACCTTCACCTAATAGAACCATGACATCAAATCAATCATTGAAAGTTACTAAAGTTCCTGGAGATAATGAAACAAATCCTTTATTTTAAGAAATAGTTAATTCTTCATAATTTATATTTTATTCATTAATATTTAATCAATACAATGTCTCATTGAACCATCTTTCTTTGTAACAAATAAAACAGGAGAATCCCCCAGTGATGTGCTATGTTGAATAAAACCTTTATCATGATATTCTTGAAAAAATATTTTTAATTCCACCAATTAATCTTGATCCATTTGAAAAGGGTGTCTAGAAATAGATTTATCATTATTAACTAAATCAATCATAAATTCAACCTTCTGACCAAGAACAATACTATACAATTCATGCAGAAAAACTTATTTGAATTCATTCACTTCAGAAATTTCAATAATAAAAAATATTTACATATTTTCCAAAAATGGGATAGATAATATTCAATTCCATATTTCATAAATATCTCAGTTTCTTGGTATGTTATCAATGTTATAAGATATATGACCAGTATTACCACATTATAAGTACTTCCTAGACTTTTATAGACACTATATTGGATTATTTTTTCCATACTTCTCACAATTTTGAAATTTTTTTCACTTACCTCCAGAACTCTTTGATGAATTATTTCATATTTCTTGCTAACTACATTGATTATACTTTTTCTCTCTTAGATAAAATGATCATTAGAAAAATCCATTTCAACCATATTAGCACATTGAAGAAGATTCATATAGCTTATGATCTCACAAGAAGATAATTACCTTTGACAATTAACCTTTAATCTTCAGAAAAGTTTCTTTATCTTACAATCAATATCTCAAATAAAATTGGTGACGTACGATGACAAATGGGTGAAGTTTTAATAAAATCATGCCACAAAATTATCTTGCTTTTTTCTCATTTCCATGAATTAAATTTCTATCCAAGGTAGATCAAACTTAGTAAAATATTTCCCAAGGAATACATTCTAAAATTTATATCATTCCATGGAATAAATCTTTTCACGTCCAAAGATCGTTTCAATCATTGACCATCACTGATTGTATTCACCTTAAAAATTCTAATTAGAAAGACTAATGTTTAGATTGTCTGAACATCCCATTATATCAAAAACAAATTAGTTATTTAATCTACCATTAATATTTCATTTGGGGTAAGATGATTCTCCAAATGAAGGGGGATGTTTCCTCATTAAATTATCCACTACTGACATATTCATCTACACTGTATATGGTTGATCTCTTGCATTGAATCCAACACCATTTATTGAATGTGTCAACTAAGACATCACTTGAAAAAATTGATCATTTCTGATTATGACCATTGGAAAATGCTGATTTGGAGGGTTTTTTCTTCTATATGTTATCCCATCCCAGTTGCACTATTTCCTCTATGGAAAACAATTCTGAATAGAAATTTCAATGATGATGAAACTTGATAACCTTAAAATGCAATATCAATTAAATTAGACCATAATGTAAAAATATAATTTATGGATATTCTATTAACAAATTTCTTACACCTAATGTTATCTAAATCTAAAATGATACGAACTGTTAGGCCCCGACCAAAACATTACAAATTTTTGAGATAAGTCAATAATTTTACATTAATACACATTGAGGATCATTTCAGTTTATAGATTTACATAATTTGGTCATAACTCATACATAAAAACAAAAATATTTCAATTTAGTCACTTCTACTCACTATCCATGTTTTTCATAATACAAAAACATAAAAAAACAAGGTTTCATTTCATATTTAAGGACCATAACTTTTCCTTGATCCCAGACATTACTCTACTATCAAATAAATCATATTAAAAAATTTTGGAAATGGAATGAGCATAAAAATATGTGTTAGGGATACAAAAATAATGAAAATTGTTAGTATTGTGAAAAATGTAAACCAAGAATACTATATCATAAAGTGATACTTTTCACCATTATAAAGTAGTAAATACTATTCATAGTAAATAATCATGATTTATACAATTATTTTAACCAAAATATTACCATAAAATTAATACAATTCATATATAAAATATTAATTTAAATTGGGACATAATCGCACTTAAATGCCATAAATATACATTCTACTATCACACATATCACTCTAACAAATGAAATATCCATACCTTTGACTTCCATACCCAATGCATTGGAGGTTATAACATAACCACCCACCCATGTTTTATCATGGAACCACCCATCATTGGATTATCAAATTACCATACATAATTGGTTTTTCATGAAACCACCCATCAAATTTCTGTGTAACATTATATAATCACAGAACAAAAAATATTGCAATTATTAAAATTTACTTATAAAATATTCTATCACAAAGAATAATTACATGATATTAATATAATAAAACAATTAATAAAACCATTTTCAAAACCAAAATACTTAAAAATAGAATATGGTATTTATTTTTCTTTTAAAAATATTTTTGGTTGTAGAGGAAGCCAAATTCTAAATAATGGTCTTAGCGACAGAATAGTTTTTGTCGTTGCATACGTTAAAAGAATCATAAATTTTGTCACTTAGTAAAAAACATCACAAAAAATATTCCATTTGAAAATTTTTAATGAAATTAAATGTAAAATGTTTTAATTGTACAACATTTTAATGATGGTGGTGTATGACCTCAAAATATGCCTCAATGACATGAGGTTGAGACGAAGTCCCACACCGTATGTTAGATTCACCACATTTGTTCCTTGTTCTTACTAAATAATAATAATATGTTAATTTATACTTTAATGAGTACATTATTAATGTTTATTATTTATTTTCTATCACTTATTTCCATGTTATAAAAATTATATATTTTTTAATTTTATATTAGATGTTTTGTCGATATATGTTAGAAGAGACAAAAAACATTGTTTGATATCCCTAGTCCATGTTTTCATAATTACATCATATAAAGAATAATTTTATGTTTATTATTATTATTTTTATAACTAAATTATACCTTTAAATCTATCCATGATGAGTATTTATGAGAATGAACAACGATATTTTCATGGAGACGGTAATCTATACGTAGGCATGAGAAATGACATTATTTTTCATTGATCATTATGGTAGTAAAGTAATTGTTATTTAATATTACATAATTATCAGATAATAATTAATATAATATTAATAATTAAAATATACTTATATATATAATAAATTTTTTAATTTATAAAAAACGAGTCACACCACTTCTTGGAGGTTATTTATTACATGTAAGCACAAACATCATTATAATTTTTTTGAACATGGAAGTAAAAAAATAATTGATATATTATTATCATGTAATTATTAATATGTGATTAAAATCCCATATTAACATTACATCCATTATTATACCCACTCAGGAGAGATGTTTATGGAAAATTATTTAGATCGGTTCGTGGAGGTGAGAATTCACAAGTACGCCCAAACAATTAATTCCATTCCCATTTTGTAGAAGTTCAGATAGATTTAAGTTATGATATTAACATAGTAATATCTCATGATAATGATGATAATAGAGTAAAAATATCATCATTGTAGGATGATATTTGAAGTAAGTGATAGAAGAAAAAAACATAAATACATAAAGAAAAAGATACATCTTCTTCGGTTGAACACATTTGAATAACACCATACCACCAGTAAAGAGGTTTCTCTACCTATATTGAGGATTCATGAATAGGGTATGGATTCTAGTAATTTTCTTCGGTAGATCAAGTCCAATCGAAAAGGATTTTTTATGTTTGAGTAATATGGAGGAATGTGTACCTTTTTATTAGAGTGGAGGGGAACTCATGGAATTATTAAAAGTGTTAAATTAATGTAAATTAAATTTGGATTCAAAATAGTCCAAAACTCATTTATGAAAAATATAAGATGATGATATTTATAAAATATCATATTCAAAAAATCTATGAAAAATATTTTATTTATTATAAAACTTATTATTTCATTTTACCCTTATTTATTCTCATTTATTTTTAATTTTTGTAGCAACATTTTAAATATTTTGAGGATGTAAATTTTATTTTTATGTTGTTATTTTTTCATAAAAGGATGACTTATGAACATTTATACCTTATAATAATAACTTTATTAAATTTAAAATATCTTTATGCTTCTTAAATAATTTTATAAAATATTATTTTAAAAAAATATCAACTATGAAAAGTTTAACACTATTTAATTTATTAAATTTAAAATAAATATAATAGAGTGATAAATTTAAAAAATGAGAATAGTCTTATAAAATGTTTTATTCCCAATACATATTCTGGTGTTAAATAAATTATGTTCCAATAATATTTATTTCAATATTTATAATATCATTTGATTGATTCTTTCGTTAATAATACAATCACTACATTATAATTGTGTCATAATTAAATTTGTTTATTTCATTTATAAACATAATAAATTAAATACCATGATGATGGTATTATTTTTATATTTAAAATGACTTTTTATAATCAAATAAAACACCTATATAACCACATATTAAAATTGTTTTTTTAATAAGGGTCATGTTTAATATATATTTTTCCTCTAATTTTAATTAAATGTTATAAGTGTCAGTATCACACCTAGGTGGATTTAAACGGACAACATTTCATACAAAAGGATGTCATGGTTGGAAAAAAGTCTTCCACTAAGATTATGACAAGTTCTAGGGTAGTATTATATTATTATAATATTATTTTTACTCTTATTTACCAGATTTAACCTTTAACCATTGTAAATAAAATACAAAAGATAATATTCCAAAAAATTATTTTGATACAATTTAATCAAAATATTCAGACTGATTACCACCATGTTTTCTAGATTTTAAAAATTTAATTCATAAATGTGGAATAATTAATTATAATATTAGTCCTGTTGTTAGAATGAAAAAATGTGTTTTTATGAAAATAAAAACCATCAAAATATTTATATGTGGTAATATCAAATTTCAACGTGAAATTAATTCCAATGACAAAAATGTTATTAAATTATAAAAACAAAATATCAATATACATTAAAAAAAATTTAATGGATATTATATCAATAAAAATAAATTAAACAACAAGGTAATTTTGAATTAAAAGGCATTATTTTTTATGAATCATAAAAATCCAAATTTTATAAAAAAAAATTCCAAAATTTCAACAAAAGTAATTATGGATGTCTGAATTCAAAATAAGAAGTTTATAATGTTAAATAAAACATATTAAAGTTCATAAAAATATATTTTTAATGGGTTCTCCATAAAATGCAGTAAAACTACCATTTCATAATTATTAGAGCATTTATTGCTTAAAAATGTATAGATTCTCATTTTAAGCCTCTATATTTTATTTGATGACTATAAAAACATTTAACAAATGTGTGTGTACATAATATAGTTAGATATGTTAATTCATAGAAATACAATAGATTTGTATTAACTACCATATAAAATAATAATATTAATAATGTATTATTTTTCGATATAACTCACTTTTGTGTTCAAAGTACGATTTTAGAGAAACCCATTGTTTCATTTCGGGTACAATTTTAGAAAAAAGAATCCAATATAACATTAAATTGATATATTATTCAAAAATATTAATAGATATGAAAATTTCTTATTCTATAATTACTTGGGATGTTACATTATATTTTTATTGCAATAGACCGACATATATTTTAGTTGACATATGATTGAATTCATGTTTGTTTTATGTATGTACCATTTTACAAGGTTTGACCTTAAGTCGTTTTTCTATGAAAATTATTATAATGATGAAAAATGTGTTGTGCACGATTAGCCCACTGATATTGAAAACCATGTTCCAAGCCTAAGAAATTGTGCATCACTTGATAATGAGTGTTCACATTGACAACACATAGTTTATCAATCAATGTTCCTTTAAAAAAACATTGTACCTCAAAAATAACAAGTGCACTATTAGGGAAAACTGTGAACCCCTAAAAAGTAAATAATATGGGGTAATTATAATTGCTGAAAATTAGATTTAAATTCCCCTAAACCCCTAAACCCCCCCATTCAACCCAAAATCTGGCCAACTCAGTTTTAGATAAATTCATCACTTTTATTGAGTAATTACAAGGTCGTAGAACTTCTATTCCTGGTGATTCTAATCCAAGATTGATGATATTTTCCTCTCTCAGTAATCGGATCTTGTTATGTTTTTTTCTCATTCATCTTATATACAACCCTTATTCTTTTAAGGGATGACATCTTCAGTTTTTCTAGATCCAGATCTATATTTGATGAATCTATATATTAGAATTTGGATATACATATGGGATTAATAGATATTTAATTTTTTAATCTTTATTTAGGGTTTAGTTCAAGATCATGATCTATGTCATTATACTGCTAAATTTTAGGGAATCATGTTAAGTTATCGGTCATAAAAATTAAATGTAATTGGTCAATAATTTTAACCGTAAAGGGATTAATTTTTAACTACTTTTCATGTATAAGTTTTATAGTATATTTTAGCAATTAAAATTCCATAGATGAAATAATTAATGTTGTAAATTAATTAACTTTGAAATTTTAGTATTTGTTTGAATAATTAATTATGGTGTTGGTGGAAAATTATTTATATAAATAATTATGATATTTTTGGATTGTTATTTGGATAAATAATTATGAGATTTTGATGTAATAAATTATGATAATTAATTTTGAGATATTGGGGTTATAGCTTAAGATAATTAATTTTCGATTTAATTATATAATTTTGAAATGATTTACCTTATATAATTTATTTCATAATTAATTAAGTGATGATCAAATTCAGGAATTTAGACGATTAATTGAATAGTTAATTATATAATTAATGATTATACACACATAAATAATTGAGGAATTAATAAAGGTCATTTTGTGATAAAATAATTATTGAATTAGTTATGATATTGACGATGAATAATTAATTAAGTAATTAAATAAATAAAAAATAATGTAAGCATTGTCATTCTAAATTGATTAGAATAAATGGTTATATAGTCACCGTACTTATGTGTAATGTTATAGGAACATGGTCATTCAATTGATAATTATAAATGGTCAGACGGTCATTTTACTTTTGAATACTGAAATTATAACATGGTGATTATATTTAGAGGTATGGTAACATGATCATTATATTAATAAGTATGGTAACATGGTCATCTTATTTTTGAATTTCTAATTGATAACAATGGAAATCAAGAATGAAACTATTAAATGGTAACGGGTGTAATCTATGATTTGGCCTCCCTTAAGAATAATGTGGGATCCTGCACGAGTCAAAATAAGAATTGTGATATGATATCCCAATTTAATACTTAGAACAATTGTATGAGTCAATGTTGGTATTAAGGTATGATATTAACTAGGAACACTTAGGGCTTCGACATGTGCCAAAGCAATCATTAAAGTACATGTGTCCTCAGGAACCAAAGAGTCTATGTAATTAAATCCATATTAATATTATAATGAGATAACTATTTAATTATGAATTATATTTATTTCATTAAAATATTACATACACTTTTTATTGACATGATTTTTTAGATGTCATTGGTTATGGACTACTGATTTGTACTCACACTCTACTTGGACTACCTGATCGGATCCAAAATAGAAATTTTTCTCTAAAAAGGTTAAGGTAAATGTCCCTGATTTATATGGCTATATTGGGATGAAGCTTAGATGAGGAAGCAGATGATGTTTTGGACTCACATGGGAGTCATTGGTGTCTTTGTTTTTAGTCATCATATTTGACTCTTGATATTTTCATTTTCATGGAATGTTATCAACTTTAGTTTGATATTGAATTTCGTACATTCATTTTCATGGGTTGCTGGTATTGGTTATGGTAAAATATTTTACCACTATTTTTATTTATTTTTTTGGGTGTGCTTCTCAGATAAAAGACGGTATAGTGTTTCCATGATCGACTTATTAGACCCTCACTACTAGTTGGTAGCCTCTGGTATATGGTGTAGCATTCTCGAGGTCATGTGATCATTCAGATCAAGGAACTATTGTGTGGAACCTAGTCCATGACGTTTAAAAGTTGTACAATAAGTGTATTTTACACTTATTTTTTATAACTATTTTGGAATGGTAGAAATCAGACTTGTAGGAGTCAGGGTCTTGGTTTTGAGCATTTTCTAGGGATTTAAAAACCCATGACTGAGGGAAAACCAAGGTACTCAATGTTGGATTTTTGTTATTTCTATTTGTGGTTATAGTTAAATTTTATTTCACCTTGGGTGATGCACAAATTGTATTAAGGGTAAATTTTTATTGTGATTTTATGATAATTTACCCATGTTCTGGTATGTCACGATTGTCCAATTTTATTGCATTATTCTGGGAACTCATTATTATTTGGTCACAATCGTTATTTTAAGAACAAATAGGAAAATGGGTTTTGGGATGTCATTGAACATATATTTTGTTTACTTTCAGATGAGACTGAATCAAAAACGGTGGATAATATGAAATTATGAATAGTAAAATGATGTAAAATTAGAGTAAATGGGAATATAAATGAAAAACATGATGTGAGAATGTGTTTACCATTTTAACCAACACATTGGTGTATGATGGTTAAGGGTGGTGATATCACCTCAGTTTTGACCATGTGGCAAGAAATGAGAAAATTATTTTTATGAACAGTCATAATTTTCCACTTATATTAATGTGATAATGTTGTGTTATGGGTCTTAAGATGTGTGTATGGAATTAGAGATAAGAATCCTCTATGAGGATGATTGTTGAGAGGTTTAACATGTGAATTACTAGAAATTACACTCCAATGATTGAACCTGAGGCATATATAGTTCTAGGTGTGTAATCCAGATAGAAATTATGGGATAACATCAATAACATTAGGATGTTTTTCGAATGAGACCTAGGTCAAGTTGAGAAGAGAATGTATGACTTGGCGAGAGGGTTAATATTACAACACCCAGTGACTTTTTATTGGAGAGGGTGTTACCATGTGAGCTTGATTTTAGGTTGATTCCATCAATTTGAAACTTGACCATATAGATAATTCTTCTAACTGGAGGGTTAATTTGCCTTCTTATTTTCTATGAAGATTAATAAAGCAATAGTGGGACATTCATGCACGAACTATATTTATGTACTGTATGTTGTGGAATGAAATCTTGGATATGATCTAGGAGCACTTGTTTTCAAATAAGATGAGGAAAAAATTAGCATAATCCATGCTTCTGACTCATCGGTGAATGTCTATCATGGATTATGTAAGATGCTTTACAAATATATAAAGATTTTCTCTAGTGATGCCAAGAGGAGAGACAACAATAACCAGAAATTTTCTAAAAGTAATTAGGTGAGGGGTTATGCTCCAATTCAATATTTTTTGTTAAAGATGTTTGCAGAGGTGTTTTATTAAGCTATTATAGCTATGGGGATCCTAAAAGAGATTTCTTTTATTAGAAATATGGTTTATACAAGAATATCAAGAGGTATGACTTCTGAGAACAAAGAGTGTCTTTATGAAAAATTTAGTCTTGGTAGTATAATGTAGTTTACACATACAATGGGATCATTTTCATAAGATCATACTAGAGGGATCTATCAATAGTGTATTAGGATAGAATAGTATGGATGGCACTATACCTAAACACCAATATAGTTATAGTATTATGGTAAAATGGTAATCCTACAGAAGTTCTACAAGTCATAGAATTTGACGGTTAATGAGGGTGAAACTAGATAGAGTTAGAGTGTGGGAAGTGGATCATCAATATATTAGTAGACTAATTGTTGAAGTTATAATGGATGAGGTGGTTGAATAAGCGGACATGGTTCTTCTCTGAAATATCATCTATAACAACAAAGTGGTGAAAGATAGGGGTGTCAAGCATCATCACAAGGGAGAGGGGTAGAATAGTTTCACAAGGTGGAACCCACACATGTTTATAGTGAGGCTATACTTATGATTTTTAGAGGTACAATTCATTTATCTTCTACATTACCTTGTTTTTTATTTGATACCAGTTCCCCTCAATACTTAATATCTGTAAAACTTGTTAATGGTTTGATCCTGATAATTGAGTTTTTGAATGGTGTCATTACCGTTGATACACTATTGAGAGAACTATCTAGAAACATTTGTTTATTCAAGGAGTATTATCTTCAGACCAGTAGTAAAATTTTATGTGGGATCCTTATATTAATGATATGTTAGGAATTCAACCAATTATTGGTATCGACTGGTTCGTTTCATATAGATCCCACATTGATTGTCACTACAAGAGAGTGACAATTATATCTCCCATGGGTGAAAACTATAATCAAAGTGCTGAGTTGGATATCTAGGAATGCCAAACATGGTCAATCACAAAGAAAGTAGGAGGTCTCATGGACTAGGTTTATCATCATTAGATTGATTCAAAATGGGTGAAATGTGATTTTTTTCCAATAGTATTTTAAATGATTCAGCATGTGTTTTCTAAAGACTTATCTGTGCTGCCACCTGAGAGAGATGTACATTTCACTATTATTCTCATGTCTGGGACTGATCAGGTATCATTTCCACAATATATAATGGATTATACAAATATTCAAGAGCTCAAGATATAGCATGAGGATTTAGAGGATAATTATTTTATCCAACGTAGTACATTTCCTTGGGGATCACATGTTTTGTTTGCAGAGAAGGCTGATGAGATTTTACGTTTGTGTATCGACTATTCAAAGATTACCAAGATAAATCTAATGAACTGAAACCTTATTTTTTGTATCAATGATATTTTGGACTACTTGAGACGATCTTGTGAGTTATTGATGATCAACTAGAGATTGGCATTTCATCTAATAAGAGTTCATAATTATGATGTACTAAGGAATACATTAAGTAGAATGTATGACCTATATGAGTTTGTCATAATTTTGTTTCGTTTGATGAATGTAGAATTAGTATTTATGGTCTTGATTATAAAAATCATCCATAAATGGATCTAATTTTTGTATTATACACTGATAAAATCTTTTTCTGTAACACCACAAGCTTCCACGGTACGCTTCTCTTTGAATAATATAGTAGCGTGTGCTGTACGCAACTTCGAATTCTAACACACACCAAAACCAATCAAACTAGCCGGTATGAATAGTAATACACACTTTTTGAATGTTTATACATTTTATGTTTCAAAATGGACTCCATTGTTGGATTTTTAATAATTAAATTAGCTTATGGTGAATTTTTTGTACTTTTTTGATAACTTTCATATTTTGATGAATAGTGATAATTACGAAATTTTAATTAAAAACAACATTTTAATTGAAAAAATTAATAGTGATAAATTATGAATTTGAGTGGTTTTAAAGTATATTTAGAATATATTTTTATAATTTATTCTAATGTTGTTCATTGGACATAATTTCACATTTAAACCAGACATAAACATTTGTCAATCTTTTGAATGTTACTGTTTCATAAAAACATGCTTTTTGTTTTGACAGCAGGAATTAATTTTTCATTAATTTCTGCAACATCTGTGTTTTGAATTTGGAAAAATGGATTCCGTATTTGGAATCTGGATTCCCAAATTGTTTAAATGGGTAACTCTTATTTTTAGACATTTTGAATAATTACTTCGTTAAATATTTTATTTACCATGGTTAAAGTGTAAACCCGGTAAATAAGGGTAAAAAATAATATTATAATAATATTAAATTAACCTAAAATGTTTCCTAACTCTATTGGTTGATACATGTCTGACCATGGGCATATTAGGGTCGATTTTGGGACCCCATGGATCCACTTGTAAGTGATAATGACACTTTATATTAATAAAGTTAAAGTAAATACAAAATTGACATAAGAAAATATCTTTTAGAAAAATAATTTTTATATAGAATTATATATGTTATATATTAAAATAATAATATTAATTATAAATATAAAAATATTTCATCCATAATGGTATTTTATTTAATATTTTTAGACATTTAATAATTAAATTTACTGATGACACAATAATGATGCATTATTTTCCTTATTAATGAACGAGTCATATAATTAGTATTTTAAATGATAAAATAAATATAATTTATGATTTTTGATGAAATCCACGAATTTTATTGGTTACTATGACATTTTATAATTTCTTAAATGAATTCAGTTTGAATTAATAAAGATGTTAAGACTTTAACAAAAATCAGTTATTAAATTTCATCAAAATTGACATAAATGAGTTTTTAAAACAAATATTTTTTTATTAATTGATATTATATTCCTAAAAATATAAGGATCAGCCAAAGAACTTATATAATGATAGGTGTATCATTAATAGACCACATGGTGGTCTCTTGGAAGTATATAGTATGTTTATTAACCATATAATATAAAAAATACAAAGTGACATGGTAAATGTCAAACTATTTAACTAAGAGTTAAATATAAATGATAAGGTTAATATAGAAACCCATTCCTATATAAAATCTATTTGATTAATTTTTTTCCCATACCCACCTTAGACTTTGAATAATCTACATTGGAGCCATTTTAAACTGAATATGAATTTATTATAAATTAATACTTTATGTTTTTTCTAAAGAGCCGCTCCTCCCCCTTATAAAAGGACACCACTTCTAACCAATTCTTCATAACTTCACAGCCTTTTGGTTCAGCCAAAACCTGCCGAATTATCCACTCAACTTCCCTCAATTCAACCTATAGGCCTTCCTTTATTAGGAAATCCAATCTAAGGATCCATTTTGATCTAATCAAAAGGAAGAACCCAAAGAAGAGGTAATGTTTTCACCATCCTCTTTCAAGTTCCTTTCATCTTAAACATCTTCTTTATTTGTTATTTCCATTCTAAAATAATTAATCCAGTATATTCTATATACTGTGATGTTATTATAAATATGATACAACCATATTAACTATTTTCTCCATCCATTGAATGACATTTCACCATATGTTCATACGCAAGGCCTACAGGCTCCACGTCGTGGTGTAATTGTTGTTCAAAACATTATTATTTGTATGGGTATGATAATGATTTGTAATTTATGTAAATAATTAATATAAAATTATAATTATTTTTTATATATGATATAATATCCAATTATATATTATTTTAATATAAAAATAATGATATTGTCGCTCGTGCGTACGTACAGACTACCATGTCCACGAACGCGATGAGATTCATTCCCCATCATATCCATTCAACTATAAATCTCATTTGATGATTAAAATTAACCTTTAAGGAATTTATATCATTTAGATATGAATAAGATACAACCTATCCATAACAAAAAATTCTTATGTAACAAAACATATAAAAGAAAACAAGTAAGTTAACACCTGAAACGATGATAATACTAAGATATTATTGACAAAGCATTGTCTAAAGATCATATATGATATCATATTAATGTATATGATTCTTGTATAATTTAATAACAATTATTTCACCATTATACAAAAGGTTAAACTACCATCGACCAAGGAAAAATACAAGGTTAGGGGTTTCCATCTCACTCCTTATTCTCGTGAGATTAATGCCATATTTCCAATATTAACTTTTTTGTGGTGTATATACTGCCCATAATTGTATTCGTTGTGTAATACACTATAATTTGTGTGTATTAAAATTTTTATTGTATGATACCTCTTTCATGGGGTGTTTTTTCGTAAGTTACCAAATTGGAATGGGTTTATTTCACAATCTCTTCATTATCTGAGGTTGTTTATACATAATTCTCTATTAGGACCTCTTTATCATCCACATCCATGTTTCTTAAAAAAGTATTTCAAATCATTATTACTATTTTACAGACAATGATTTAAAGTCATTTATAACCTTGTTTGACTTTTTATAAGATGTTTATAATGGAATATTTCAGTCTTTTTCCAAACAAGGTCCTTTTAACATCTATCGATAAAATTAAGGTAAGAATGTATTTTTTTAATTTATACGGAAGGTGCAGCTATTTTCCACTGTTATAAAATCGTCGAAGATTCCCTTACATGCTTGTAAAAATATTTTCAAAGTAAATTTTTTATTTTATTATTTTTTACTTTAAAATTATTTCAAAAAAAGAGATATTTCTCTCAAATAGTTTTGATTTCATTTATGTCAACATCCTTTGATGGATTTTAAGATTATTTGTAGTTGATTTATTATGATAACAAACTTCCATATTTTATTGAAGTTTTTGTAATATGTTTGACTATGGATGTGTTATTTTTAAACCAATAATGTTTTATGGAGAAAGTATTTACATTTCGCATTGTAGTTTTAATACAAATGTTTATGTTATGTTTTAACCTATTCATATGAGAAATGCATTGGACTAAATAAGTGATGGGTGGATCCCACTATAGCACCTCGATGCATCGGTAGGTCTCATGAGGCAAAATAGTGTCTTAGAACAAGTCCTTGAAAAAATATTATTTTGAGTCTTGGCACAAGGCCTTGACTATGTGATTGTGATAGTCTGGAATTATGCATTATATCATTATGAAATTGGTTATTGATATTGCATGTGATTATTAGATTAGTAGAATATCTATGTGAATACGTAAATGAAATTATTTCATTTTATTTATGTTATATTATGCTGATATTCAAGTTTCAAAGGCTTTTGTTTTAGTTATACATTTTCATAAATGTTTATTCTTATTTATGAAAGTTTCTGCTTTATTGTTATCCTTAATGTTCATCTGAGATCACCCTTTTCAATGTTTTATTTTTCCCAGTATTCAAATAAGTGTATTGTGATTGATATGAAGTGTTAAGCAAAGGGAATAATGGCGTTCATTAAGGATTATTTATGTTGTTTTGTATTTTATGATGTGTAATGTATCATTGATGTATGTAATATAGTTTTGAAGACTGCTAAACAAATCGGTCCTTCGGGACATAATTTCTTGTAATAATTCCAATGTATTAAAATAATGCACCAGACCTGGGTAACTGGGGTCAGGGTGTTACAGATGTTATCAGAGGATGTTTAGAAATAACATTGGAAGCTAGATTTAGATAAACTCTGATTAGTGCACATAGAACTAAGATAGAAATTGTGGAATTATATAGAAGAAATTCCTAGAAGTTTGGTAATGTAGATATTTTTTGAGTTTTCCAAGAAAATACATCCATGTATGGATATGAGCAGGTAGAGGCAGCTATGGCACAGATGTACCTAGGGGTAAAACCCAAGAAAACTGCTTTAAGCTAGACTCAAATGAGAACTGGTGCATGACAATGGGCCTTGCTGCCCTCTTGGTTACGACACTCCCGGTGGATTTATTTTGAGTAATTCTCAATTTCATGACAAATCATTATGAAGGGTGTATGAGTATATACTTACTCAATGAAAAAATCTTTATGATTATGGATTATATCCATAAACTGTTCAATTTACGTACGGTACTGTACAAGTTTGGAATTATTAATTGCAATACATAAATAGACATAGTTTATGCCATTATATAGAAATGATTCCCAGTAAAAGGAATGTGGACTCCAATAATACTTATGATCCAAATAGTAAGAACGATCATATATTTCATGTTATTAAGCCAAAATTTAGAAGGGAAATATTCTCCCATGTATTCTAAAAATATGAAGAAATAGTATCATGTGAAAATAAGATATGTAAAAAAATTCTCGGAGTCCTATGGCTTTGAAGATAAGAAAGAGAAGAAAATGATGTATTAGAGAAAGATGGATAAAGGGAAGAGGGAGAAGTGAATTTTCCTATATCTGATAACTATGGGAAGAAAAAACCTAGAACTTGCCTAAAGGGAATGAGAGTTTGTTATAATTGTGGAGAAAAAGGACACCAGGTATTTGACTGCAAGGGTAAGAAAAACGTTTCAAATGTATAATGCTTCATCTGTAAGGAGTTGGGACACTACGCGAACCAATTTAAAAATCATCAGTGTATTCCCCAAATGATGCTATTGGATAATAATCATGTTATTATACTACCACAGATGATGAGGAATGATTAGAGTTCTTATGTTGTTATTAGAGAATTTTTCCATTTGAGTGTTGTATCAACAATGTATTGGTTATAATAATTATGGACTATATAAGGATTGAACTGTTGTACTATTTTGTTAAGGACTTGAGATTGTGTGGAACTATGAAAAGTGACTCAATAGAAGGTTAAATGTTTGGAAAATATATGGTAGAGAAAAAGATAAACCATAATATGGTTCTGATACCGAGGTAGTGATTTTGGAATAATACATGATTGATTTGGATAAATTATATTGGATATTCTTAACTACCTTGAAACTGATTAATGATTTATATAATCCATTATTGTTGGAGTGTACAACATTTTTTGAAAGAAGGAATATATCCAGTACTCTATAAGGAATAAGGGATTATGAATTTAATCAATATGGTTTTATGGTAATGAATGATGTTTTAGTGTTTTAAATGAATACATGATGAAGTTGTTCAAATGTTATTAAGCGGAAAAAAGGATATTTATTGTGTTTCCCTTCCTTATAAATTTTATACTATGTGTTTGGACATATGAATTTAGGACAATTTGAGTTTGAGATTATTTTTGGATTTCCATAAAAGGACAACCCAGAGGTCAGGCGGCAACCCGTAGCGTCCGACAAGGCCGCGAAACTTGAACCCACAACCGAAGGGAGACATGGGTGTATCACCTACCACTAGCCCACATGATGTACTGGATTGAATAATGTAGTATTTTTTTTAAAAAATTCTGGTAGATGAATTATAAATTCATTTTTTTGTACCCTATATAAATTGGATAAATAGAATATCATTTTTAAGTTCTATTATCTTTTAGAGTGAAAGATGAGTTTGTGTTAGAGATTAGTTAAAGGATGGGACTATACATGTCTAGTTTATATTTTTCTTCTTCTCTTATTCTATGAAGAAAATAATTCTTATACATTAGTGAAGGGATCTTAAACCCAGAAATATGTTATCCTAATACCATATGTTTTGTTGAACTGATGGTATTATAAATCATCATAGATTTATGAATTTAAGGCCCTCAATTTTACAATTGTTTGTGATTGATAACCTCAGTCACTACCTATAAATATTTACATTTTTCCTCCAATTATATGTATCTAATTTACACCAATGTTCTCCTAATAGAGATCATAATTTTGTGGTGATCCTTTAATATCCATTTTCCTCTTATTAAGACTAAATTTTATTAACCTAATTTCCGAAGTGGGTTTTCCGAAAGGTATTTTCTATTTTCAACCTTTTATTTTTGAAAAATAAATTCAGATTGTGAGGAAGAAATTTATTGAAGGAGAGGAGAATTTAACACCCAAATATTCCATGGTACGCTTCTTTTTTAATAATACATTACCGTGTGTTGTATGAAACTTCGAGTTCTAACACACACCACAACCAATCAAACTAGCCGTTAGGAATAGTATTATCCACTTTTTAAAATTTTATACATTTTATCATTTAAAATAGACTTCATTTTTGAATTCGGAATATTGAAATTAGCTTAGGTAGAATATTTGGTATTTTATGATAACTTTGATATTTTGATGAACAATGAAAATTACCAAATTTTAATTAAAAACAACTTTTTATATGGAAATAATTAATAGTGATAAAATATGTATTTGAGTGGTTTTAAATTATATTTACAATAAATTTTTACCATTTAATCTAATTTTGTTTATTGGGCATAATTTCACATTTAAACCAGACATAAACCAGTGTCAATCTTATGACAGTTATTGTTTCTTAAAAACACGCTTTTTGTTTTGACAGCAAAAATTAATTTTAAATTAATTTCTGCCACATCTGGGTTATGAATTTGAAAAAATAGATTCCATATTTGGAATCAGGATGCCCAAATTGTATAAATAGGTAACTCTTATTTTTAATCATTTTGAATAATTACTCCGGTAAATATTTTATTTAGTATGGTTAAAGGATAAATCTGGTAAATAAGGGTAAATAATAATATTATATTAATATTAAATTACCCTAAAACGTGTCATAACCCTATTGGTTGATATATTTCTGACCATGGGAATTTTTGGGTCCATTTTGGGACCCCATGGATCCACTTGTAAGTGATAATGTCAATTTATATTAATAAAGTTAAAGTAAATACCAAAATGACATAAGCATATATCTTTTAGAAACACAATTTTTACATAGGGTTATATATGTTATATGTTAAATTATAAATATTTATTAGAAATTTAAATATATTTCTTCTATAATGGTATTATATATATAATTTTTAGACATTGAATAATTGAATTTATTGAGGACACAATAATGATGCAGTATTTTCTTTATTAATGAAAGAATCAAATAATTAGTATTATAAATGTTAAAATAAATTTAATTTGAATGTTTTGATACCATACAAGAACTTTATTGGTTAATATGATATGTTAAGATTTATTAAATGAGTTTGTATTTAATTAATAAATTTTTTATGTCTTTAACAACAATCAATTATAAAATATTTTCAAAATTGACATACATGAGTTTTTAAAACAAATATTATATCATTAATCGATATTCTATTCCTAAAAATATAATGATCAACCAAAAGACTTATATAATGATAGGTGTATCATTAATGGACCACTTGGTGGTATCTTGGGAGAATATAGTAATTTTATTAACCATATAATATAAAAATACAAAGTGAAATGGTAAATGTCAAACAATTTAACTAAGAGTTAAATATAAATGACAAGGTTAATACAGTAATCCCAAACCTATCTAAAATCTATTGGATGAAAGAATTTAGACCCATCCCCATATTAGACTTTTAATAATCTACTTTGGAGTTATTAGAAACCGAATATCAATTTATTATAAACTAATAATTTAAGTTTTTCCTAAAGAGACCCACACCCCCCTTACAAAAGGACACCAGCTCTAACCATTTCTTCATACCTTCAAAGCATTTTGGTTATGCCATCCCTGGCCCAATAATCATCTCAAAATCCCTCACTTCAACTTAGAGGCCTTCCTTTAGTCAGAAATCCCAACTAAGGATCACTTTTGATCAAATCAAATGGAAGACCCCGAAGAAGAGGTAATGTTTTCACCACCCTTTTTCAAGTTCATTTCTGCTTCAACATCTTCATTCTTTGTAATTTCCATTATAATATAATAAATCCAGAACATTTTATATACTTTGATGTTATTATAAATATCGTACAACCATTTTCATTATTCTATCCATCCTTTTAATGAAATGTCACCATACGTGCATACGTACGACTTACCATCTCCACGTCGTGGTGTAGGTTTTATTAAAAACATTATTATTTGGATGGGTATGATAATGATGTGTAATGGAAGTAAATAATATATATATAATTATAATGAATCTGTATATATGATATAATATCCAATTATATTTTATTTTAATATCATAAGAATTATATTATCGCTCGTGCATACGTACGGAGTACCGTCTCCACGAACGCGATGAGATTCATTCCCCATCATATCCATTCATGTATAATTCTCATTTGATGAAAAAAATAATGTTTAAGGACATGATATCATTTTAGATATGAATAAGATACAACCTATCCATAACAAACAATTCTTATGTAACAAAACATAATAAAGAAAACCAGTAAGTTAACACCCGAAACGACGATAATACTAAGATATTGTTAACAACGAAATGTTAAAAGATCATATATGATATCATATTAATATATACGATTCTTTTATAATTTAATAAAAAATATTTCACCATTATACAGGAGGTTTAACTACCCTTCACCAAGGAAAAATAAAAGGTATGGGGTTTTCATTTCATTCCTTATTCCTGTGAGATTCATGCCATATTGACACTATTACCTTTTGTGTGTGTATGTACTACCCATAATTGTATTCTTTGTGTTATAAACTAGGATTTATGTTTATTTACATATTCATTGTATGATACCTCTTTCATGGGGTGTATGTTTCATAAGTTACCAAATTAGTAAGGGTTTATTTCATAATTTCTTCATTAGATGTGGTTGTTTATACGAAATTATCTACTGGAACCTCTTTATCATCCACATCCATGTTTCATAAAAAAGTATTTCAAATCATTATTACTAT
This sequence comes from Viscum album, assembly GCA_963277665.1. Classification (NCBI taxonomy): domain Eukaryota; kingdom Viridiplantae; phylum Streptophyta; class Magnoliopsida; order Santalales; family Viscaceae; genus Viscum; species Viscum album. Next base: position 773,007,299 of record OY728141.1, read on the forward strand.
TTTAAAAACTATCGATTAAATTCATTTATATCTTTGTTTGACTTTCTATAAGATGTTTATAATGGAATATTTTTGACATTTTCCGAACAAGGTCCTTTTAACATTTTCGATAAAAATAAGGTAAGAATGTCTTTTTTTAACTTATACGGCGGGTGAAGCTATTTTCCACTGTTATAAACTCGTCGAAGCTTCCCTTACAAGATTTTAGGAATATTTTCAAAGTAAATGTTTTATTTTATAATTATGTGACTTTTAAATTATTTAAAAAATGAGATATTTCTCTCAAATCGTTTTGATTTCATTTATGTCAACATCCTTTGATTGATTTTACGCTTATTTGAAGTTGATTTATTATGATACAAAACATCCATATTGTATTGAATGTTTTTTGATATGTTTGACTATGGATAGGTTATTTTTATACCATTTATGGTTTATGGTGAAATTATTGACATTTCACATGCTAGTTTTAATATGAATGTGTATGTTATGTTTAAACCTATTCATATGAAGAATTAAATTTACTTAATAAGTGATGGGTGGAGCCCGCTATACCCTCTTGATGCATCGGTTGGTCTCATGAAACAAATTAGTGTCTTGGCATAAGGCCTTGACAAAATCTTATTTGTAGTCTTGACACAAGGCCTTGACTATGTGGTTATGATAGTCTGTCGTTATGTATTTCATCATTATGAAAGTGGTTATTGATATTTCATGTGATTATTCGATTAAAAGAATAATCATGTGTATAATTAAGTAGCATTATTTCATTTTATTTCTGCCATATTATGCTGATGTTCAAGCTTAAAAGTATTTTGTTTTAGTTATACATTTCCTTAAATGTTTATGCATATTTATGAAAGTTTCTGCTGTATTGTTATCCTTACTGAGCATCTGAGCTCACCCCTTTATATGTTTTATTTTTCCTTGGATTACTAGAAGTGTATTCTGATTGATATGTTGGGTTATGCCAAGGGAATAATGGCGTTCATAAAGGATTATTTATGTTTTTTTGTATGTTAAAAATGGTAATGTAACATTAATGTATGTAATCTATTTTCCAAGACTGCTAAACCAATCGCTCCTTCGGGACATGATTCCTTGTAATCATGCCAATGTATTAAAATAATGAACCGACCCTGGGTAACTAGGGTCGAGGCATTACATTTTATACTCTCTAAATAATGATAATTATTCCCATCATATTGACATTATCCATAGTACACTGAGAGAGAACCATTTATACACCAAGCTATCAAAGTGTCACTTTTGGATTAATCAAGTGCATTTTCTGGGATACATCCTCTTGGAGGAAGCTGTGTCTATAGACGTAGATTATTTTTATTAAATGGGTTCATTGGGGAAACCAAAGAAATTATTAAAAATCAATATATCTCTAGGATTAGCGGGATATTATCAGAGAATCATCTAGCACTTTTCCAGATTTCTAGTGCCAACTATGGGCCTAAACTAAAAGAAGATAATGTATCAATATTAAGAATATTGAGAGAATAATTATGATGAGTTAATGAATTTTTTTGTTTCAAAACCTATTTTGATCCTCCATGATCCATTTGTGGAGTACAAGGTGTATTGATTTTCTTCTAGGATCGGGCTCGAAGATGTGTTGATGTAGAAAGATTGAGATGTAGCATATGATTCATAATTGTTCAGGCCACATGAACAGAACATCTATATAAAATATCATGATCTAGTAGATATGGTTAATGATCTAATGTTTTGATTACATTACTTTTTTTGAGATAATTTTACAATGTATACAGGTAAAAAAATATTTAGATATATATTATCATAAAAATATTTGAATTTTCAGCTATGGAGATGGGTTGAGTATATGCCTTAATTTTAAATTTAGAGAGATTATATGATTGTGAATGGAAATAGTGTGGCTGATTCCTTGGATAGAATGAATGAGACATTTGAGGTTCTCATGTTTTGTGGTGATTGGATGATTATGACATTGCTGATAGATATGCATGAGGTGGTTAGAAATAGTAAAGAATAGATGAGTCCCATATTAGTACCAGTGGATCGACACTTTTGGGATATATTAGAGATAGACATTACGAGGAACTAGAATATTAGAATTTTAGTGGATGAAGTAATGGTGGGAAGATACCATCATATTGGATCATGGATGAAGAAGAGGAAAACAATGACTAAAATTGTGTTATTGTGCTTACAAGTTTTCGAGAGGAGATGAATCCAGTATTTCATACATCAATGTTAGTGGTACATCTTGGTTTGACCTAAAATATAAGTGATATTCAATGATAGTTTACAATGACTGAATGAAAAAAGATATTTTAGGTTTCAAAACTTGATAACTCATTGATCAATAGGTAATGGAAGATCATCAATGACCTTGAGGATTGATGTACATGTTTCCCATTCTGTTATGGAAGTGTGGTGACGTGAGAATGGATTTTGTGGTGCATCATCTAATGATTCATATGAAAAATGATGCTATCTGGGTTTTTGTGGATCAACTGAAAGAGTATCACATGGAATTATTATACAGTATACCTTCCCATTTGAGAAAAAATAATATTTGTATGTTCAGGAGATAGTCCATTTTCAAGGGGTGCCACAGATTATAGTTTCAGATTGTGAATCATGATTCACTTCACGCTTGTGGTAGGGCTTGCAGAAATCACTTAGTACCCACATATTATTGATTATGGATTTCTACAAACATATATATTGGTAGTCAGAGCATACAATATTTAATCTTTTGGATATGCTACTAGAGTTTATTTGGGACATTTGATGGTCTTGGGAGAATCACTTCTAATTAGATAATTTAAATATAAAAATTTATTTTATGAAATTATACAGATGGAACCATATAAATATATTTATAGTAGGCTATACACATCACCATTATGATAGATGGAGGTATGCGAGTCATCGTTCATTTTTATTTTCATGAAGGAAACATCTGAACAAGTGTGGTTGATTCGAAAGTTTATAAATCTGACATAGAGTAGCATTATTATAATTCTAATAGATGGAGATGAATGATAAATTATATATAGTGTGATCATTTATTTCATTCAGTGTTTCTATGTTTGGGTCACTATATGATACAAAGGTAGTGCTTGTTAGTTCCCGTGTTCATTTGATAGTTTTATGAGGTGGAGAGAATTTGGAATGTTTCATATCAACTAACTATTACATTGAAATACAGAGCGATGCTTGATGGTTTCCATGAATCAAAAATATTAAGGTATCACACCAAACATTATCAAATGATGGATGTGGATATTTTTGAACCTGAGATAGATAAGTCCTTTAAGAATAATTTGATATGTGTGTTGGATCACAATGATAATGTGTTGTTGGGAATGAACATTATGATAGTTCATGTATTCTGGAAACATTGGTCTGTGTGGGTGGAAACAAGGTAAAGGGTAGCTGATATGAGGGCTATGTGGCTCGATTTGTTTGCAACTTAATCTTAGAAAATATTAGTAGTGCAGCTCAACGATGATCTATAATAAGGCTGGGATATTGTATGATCTTAAAATTTTCTAGATTTGACATGGGCTAGAAATAAATTTCTCTTTTGTTATTATTTAATTACCTTTCAATAGGTTTTTACCATAGGTTATTTTTTGGGTGAAGATTTTGAGAAATGGAAGAAAAAAAGGGATGGTGCATGGGGGGAACACTGTAAGAGAAAATGGTGCACATAACATTCGAAACTATGATGCCCTAAACAATGAGGGTTCACATGGCTGGTGCATAGTTCATAAAACCATGTGTCATAGAATGAAATAATGTGCACCCCAAAAATAACAAGCACTCTTTTGTTGCACGTTTATGTATAACTGTGATCCCTTTCCCATGAAACTGTGTACATAAATTTTAATTTCATGAAAATTGGCATTAAATTCTTCTGAACACCAGAATCTTCAACCATTTCTTTTAAACATAGGCTAACTCATTTGTGGAGGATTTTTGATCTTTTCAACGGGACTAAAATTCTTTTTGACCTCTGTTGATTTTTATTCAAATCCAGAATCAATGATATTATCTGGTAATGATATTTTGATCCTATTATGTTATTTTCCCATCAATATTCATTCCTTCTCTAGTTCTTTCAAGGTATTTTATCTCCTATTTTCTATATCTATATTATGATTTTATGAAGCCAGATCTAGTATTTTAGATCTATATATTGGTTTTATAGATCATCAATTGTTTAATATTGATATTGTGTTTTGATCTGGATCCCAATCTATGTCATTGCGGTGGACAATTTTGGGGAATTCTGGTTGGTGATCGATCATCAATGTTTTAGGTAGGTGTTCTATAATTTGAAGCCCTTTTCCTTGAAATTTTTATGTATATTAAATAGTATGTTTGGCATTGTTTCTTTGATAATGAAATTTCTATGTTGAATCAATTATTATGGTCAATTATTTTATTTGGAATTTTTGGGATTTTATTGAGTAATGAAATGCGGGATTTGAGGATAATTGATTTTAGAATTAATTACGAGATTTAAGGACTGTGATTTTGACATCTAATTATGAGTTTTTGATGTCATAAATTGTTATAATTAATTAAAGAGTTAATAGTGAGACATTTAGGTTATTTCATGGGATAATTATATATTGAACTAATTATATGATATTGAAATAGTTTCCTCGAGATAATTAATTGTAGAATTATTTATGTTATATTTAAATGGTTGACATGAGATGATTAATTGATGAATTAGTTATATAATTAATGACTTTATGTACTTAATTGATTGTGGAATTAGTTAAGAATATTTATATGATAAAAAATTTGTTGAATATGTAATTATATTGAAGTTGAATAATTAATCTATTAATTTATTTATAAATCAATGGGAACATGGTTACTCTAAATTGGTAGGATTAAATAGTGATATGGTCATTGAACTTACGGGTAATGGAATGAGAGCATGGTCATTCAATTGAGAAGTATAAACGGTAACACAATCAATATACTTATGACTAATGGAATTGTAAAATAACCATTGTATGGAAACATATGTATGGAAGCATGGTAATTTTATATATGTATTTAGTATTGCTAATGTGGGAAATCAAGTATGAAACTAAAAAATTTTAACAAGAGTTCTCCATGATTTGGACTCATTGTATAATACATCAGGAATTATCATGAGACAAAGTAGTTCTTGAGATATGATATCACCTTTGAATACTTTGATCTCCAGAATGATTTGTATTAAGTGTTAAGATATGATATTACCAAGGAATACTTTGGGATCAAAAATGAGCTGAAACTGGTACTATGTTACAGGGGCCCCAGGAACCCTAGAGTATATGGGGACAAATGATGATTAATTGTATAATGTGATAATAGTTTAATTATGAATTGTAATTATATCATTATAAAACTATATACATTTTTATTGACTATATCTATTTTATATTCCACTGGAGGAGGGCTACTGAGTTTTATTCACACTCTACTAAGGTTTTCTAATCGGTACCAAAATAGATTTTGTGTTTTTTTGATGGTTTACTGTAAAATGAAGTAAGTTAGATGAATGTGTTGGGATTGAGCTCTGATTATTCACCCAGATGTGGGTTGGGAGTTACGTGGGAGTCATTCATGTATTTATTTTCAGTTTTCATTTTATACACTTGATGCCTACATTTACAGTACATGTTTTATTCTTGACTTGAATATCATATTTCATTCATTGATTATCCGTGGTTGCTGCTATTGTTTGTGGTAATATATTATTATGATCTTTTTATTTTTCTATGTTAGTGTGTTTCTCTCCAAAATGTGGTTATACTCTCATCATGATTAATTATAATACCCTCACTACTTGTTGTTAGCCTCTGAAATATGGGAAGCTGAGCTTGAGTTCATGTGACAGACTTGGTTTGGGCACTATTGTAGGGAACCCTCGCAGGGATGTTACACTTATGAATGTCTCATTTAAATTTTGTAGACAAAATTCTATGTTTTTATTCTTGTACATATTTTTATGATTTTATTCATTCACATTACATATCATTAGGCCTCTTGTTATTATTTATCTTCCTGAAGATCGAACTGTATATGCATCTCTTGATTATTCCTTTATCAGGATTTAGGCTCACCCCTTTCCATTGATGTGTGTCCTTAGGATATGTGATGTATTAAAAGTAACAGTGTGTGACCCCATGAAGATATCATTCAAGTGGATTTTCATATAAAGTATTAATTTTCCATGTGGTATATACCTTTTTTACATTATATAAAACATGAAACTATTATCAATATTATACGATGTAATGATATTATATGTAAAAATTGTGGTATTTCATGGATGGTATCAAAGAATAATATAGTTATTTTGGGAAATTAGGACATGATATGTTTAAAAATTACCCTAGAGAAAATTATAAATATATGAAAACATCCATATATTTTTTTTATGTATTTATAAAATGGTTTCATAGAAAAAAATTCTTTATCTTGATACAAATAGGTGGATATGGATCTGGCAGAGATATACCAAGGTGTAATACCAAAAAACACCACATTGAGGTAGACTCGAATAGTAATTAGGGATTGACGATGGGATTTTCATCCCTCTTAGTTTGATAATATCATGAGATATTTTTGTTTAATCAAAAGAATTTAATGAAACATTATAGAGGATATATTGAAATTTTATCTTCTATTGGTGTAAAAAATTAAATTATTTAAGAATGATGATTTAAGGCATAATATTTATTCAAAATAAGAAGACCCATAAATGTAACTTGTTTCTCACTAAGGATATCTTCTTTTATAAAAATGGTGGAAAACAATAGGAACCTCAAAAATGGTGAATGAAAAAGACGATGAATTTATGGTATTAGAATGAAATATGATATTGAAAACTCCCTGAGTATGATGAATCAACTATCTCATGTTATGAAAAATACTTTAAATCAAGTAAATTAACCAAATTCACCTCAATGGTTTCAAAATTCTGCTGAGTCCTTCATGATTCAACAACCACCTTCTTTTAGTGGATCAACCAATCCATTGATTGTTGAACAATTTATAATTTTTAACGAATATATATTTTATATACATTGTTGTTTATAATAAGAAAATGTATCCTCAGTAATATATATCTCATAAGGATAAGCGGATTAGTGGTGTACACTAATTAAAAACATTATTCTAAGAAGGGAGATCGATTATATAGAGTGGGAAGAGTTCATGAGATTATATTTTCAATAAATATTTTCCTTGTTCAATGCAAAAAAAATGGATTAGGATTTCCTTGAACATATGTATATGAAAAATGAATATGTGTAAATATATGATATAAAATTATAAAACATTCTTGATACACCTCAATCATGTTCATGGATACTAAAGAAATATTTTAATTTTTTTCAGTGAACTATGACCCCATATGCTTTTGAATCTATGAAATTGAGACTATGCAAGCTATTAAAAGATTGGGTGGAGTGATTAGAAGGCATAATTGGATTTTGATGAGATTAAATGGTCATATAAGTTGACTATAAATAAGTGATCAATGATTCTAACTCGTGGATGAACATTGAACAAGGAGGAGGAATAAATAATGTGAAACATCCCACATACAACAAATGTGGGAAGAAGCATTCACAAAACTGCTTACTTGGGAGTGGAATGTGCAACACCTATGGAAGATATGACCATTTATCTTGAAACAATCATGGTGTGGTGAAGCCTCAACATTTAAACACTATATATAAAGGGAATATTTTGTAGACCCATTTCTGTGTTCAATTATTCACTTGTGGATTGCTTTTTTACATTTCCAATCAATGTAAAAATCAGAAGATAAATGAGGGGAAACACCACCATCCTCACCATAGACTAAGGGAGAATGGTATTATATTTTCAATCATGATGGTTAAAGTGGAGGCTATAAAATATGTGATGGCAGGTACACTGATTTTTCTATCAAATATATCATGTACTTTGTATTATTCTGGTTCTACAAATTCCATTTTTTCAAAAACGTTTTCAATGAATATAGTATAAATCCTTGAACATATAGATTTTTAATTATTAATCAAGACTCCTAGAGTAATTTTCCTAGCATTAACAGTGTATATAAATAATAGTATTAACCTTTTAATGTATAATCTCATCGAAAATCTTGTAGTCACTCCCATGGAATAATTTTACACTATTATTGGGTTATATTTCATCTCAAAGTATAGCTATAAGATCAAATTTTGATCAAAGTAAATTTTTGGAGTGTTGAATGTATATCATATAGTAAATTTCAATGTGGACATATCTCAGTATGAGAAGTTCCTAAAATAACATCCCTTATCCATCTTTATACAGATGATCCATAAATTGGGCGAAGGAAATAAAAAAATAAATATAGGGAATGGTCCAATCATTTAGTAATACAATGATGCATTTCATAAAGATTAATCTAGACCTCCACTAAAATGATAAGTAGAGTTATCCACTGAACTCATACCTGGATCCATGTTGATGACAATGAAAACATATAGATTAGAAAATTTGGAGTTAGAATAATTAAATAATCAACTTCAAGAAATTTTGGGGATGGAAATTATTTTAAAAATTCTATTTCCTAACAGAGAACATGTTCTCATTGTGAAGAAGAATAATGGATCAATACTTATATGCATTGATTAAAGGTAATATAATTTAATAATAATGAAGAATAAGTACTCTCTCCCAATGATTGATGATTTATCTGAATAGCTTCATGGGGCTGAATTCATCTCCATGATTGATCATTGATCTGGGTATCATCAATTGATGATGATGAAAGAAGATATTCCAAATACTGTATTCTAAAAAATATATGTAATTAAGAGTATCTTTGACCTTGGGATGGAATAATTAAACTATTATATTTAGGGATATAATGAATATAGAATTTATGGACTACCTCAATTAATTTGTTATAGTTTTTAATGATAATATTATAATATATTGAAAAAATAACGATGATCTTGTGTATCATATAAGGGTAATATTGGTAGTTCTTAGGTAAGAGATTCTATTTATGAATATCATAAAATTTGAATCATGGTTGTGAAAATTTGTAGTCATGGTTCACCTTATAACCAATAAAGGAATATCAGATAAACCTATGATGAAAAGTGCTATCAAAGAGTGGAAACATCTTTCAAAATTAACCAAGATTCATAGTTACCATGCATTAGAAAGATATTATAAGTGGTGTTTTGAAATAATATTCATTAATTTCTAATCCACTAAGCATGTTAACTCGAAAAAGTGACATGTTCATATAGAAAAAGGAGTGTAAAAAATGTATCAAGAAGTGAAGAAGATATTAGATACTTCACCTATTTTATATCAACCCTCCATCAAAGAAAGATTCATTATATATAGATAACCATATTTGAATGGCCTTAGGTGCATCCTCAAAAAAAATTACAGTGTGGTATATATTTCATCTTGAATGTTAATGCCTCGTGAGAATTATTATTCTAAACATGACCTAGAGTTAGATGAAGTTATTTTTAATTTTTTTAAAATTGGAGTGATTATATTAATGGTGAGAAATGTGATATGTACATGCACAAGTAGTGTTTGAAGTATATTTAAACTAAAAAACTGAACCCAACACAAAGAAGATGGTAGGAATATCATAAATAATTTATTTTCTTAATTCATTATCACCCTGAAAGTGAAAACCAAGTAGCTGAAGGATTTTGTTGGAAATACCTGATTGTGCTGGAATTGATGTGGATTAAAATAGATCCATTAATCAAGGACCTAGTCATACTATACAAGGGAATCGAAAGGTAAGGGAAATTATCAACAATATAAAATATTACTTCTCAACCATAATTACTATAGAATATCAGTAAAAATAAAAGATAAATTCTTTTTATGAAATTAAGATATTTGATGTCAGAAATTGGAAGATTCATGTGTTTAATATTAATCAAAAGTTGTATTGAAATTTAATACAAGGATATATGTCATATCTATCATAGAGATAAATGAGGAAATGATGGTTGGAGCTATTAGAAATATATTTTCTATACGTCCAGGAAGCTCTAAAATGTATAGTTACCTTTAAGGCCTTTCTTCATGGGATAATATAAAAAGGGAGACTACTAACTACACTGAAAGGTGATTTATATATCAATATGTTAATGTAGAGAAGTAGCTTCATATATTTGAATTAAAAACACCACCCATACAAAAATTAATGTGGGATGGTATCACTATGGGCTTTCTCATTTGTATCCTAAGAACATCACATTGAAATAATGTGATATGGATTATATTGTGTAATCTCACAATGAATTCCCATTTCAACTATGTACATGAATATTTATCTTTTGAACATATTTACATGATATACATAAAGGAAGTGGTGAGGTTTCATGGGATTCCATATTCTATCATTTCTAATAGTTATCCATGGGTGAAATCTAAATTTTAGAGATATCTCCACCATTCTTTGAAAACTAAATTTAATTTTTGTTCTACTTACCACCCCCAAACTATTTTCCAACATCAACAGACTATTTCGAAACATGAGTAAATTCAAACAACATGATCATTGGAATTTAATGATGGATATGATCAACAGATTCCATTATTTGATTTTTCATACAAAAATAATTTCCACTTACATATTAAAATGCCATGATATGATACTCTATATGGGATGTGATATAGAACTCCAACTTGTTTGGATGAATTTGGAGAGTGTAAATTTCTTGGAATCGATCATGGGAAAGAGATTGAAAAAGTGTAATTCCATCACACAATATATAAATTATTCCAAAGACAGTAGAAGGTATATGAAAAAAATCTTCAAAGTGACATGGAGTTGTATTTTACTGGAAATGTATGGCTTCAAATATCACCATGGAATAGAGTTGAAATACGTGAAAATAAATGTAATATTAGCACTAGTAAAATCAAACACTTTGAATTCCATGATCTCATAGGAAAATTAGCCTGCTGGCTTGAACATCCACAAAATATATCACATGTTCAGGATGTATTCCACATATCACTTTTGAGGATGTACGTACCTAATACATCAAATGTAATGAATCTAGAGGTGGTACAACTAAGAAGAAGAAAAATATAATGTGCAACAGCTGTTGTAGAACCTAGAAAATAGAGAGAAGGTTCTACAAAACAATACCACCCACCTCATCATAGAGTTGTGGAATAACAATATAGATGAATAAGTGATGTGGAAACTAAAGTGGACAATGAGACAAAAAATACAATTACCTTTATCAATCAGGAAAATAAAATTTATGGGATGAATTTTTTTTAAGGGATGAGGATTAAAACTTATAATTTTTTTAAATAATATGATTGTTTCCAAAATATATATTTTTTCGTATTATATAATATAATACACATAAAAAATAAATATAAACAAAAATATTTTCTATCTTTAAAAATTATCATTACAATATTTATCTATTAAACCAAATAAAATGTAAAACATTACAAATATACAAAAAAATATAAAAATTAATATCTTGAATGGGAAATTCTGGAACCCCCAATCTTTTAGAATTATTTATCCAAAAAAATCTATATTAATAGATATAAATATTATTAAACCATTCAACTTATTTGGAAAAAGAATATATAACATTATGTGGAATTGTAGTGAATTTTTGGTGATATACTGAAGTTGAATTTATATGTTATAAATGGAAATGTGACCATTGGGAATCAATTATTATATGAATTTTTGAAAACCCAACCTAGGATGATATTTTTCTATTATAATTATCCTTTATAACAAGTATAGAAAAGTATAATTTATATGGAATGAAGAATTGATGTCCTCAACCAGTAGAGTCATGTCATTTGAGGCCCATTTGTTAGAACTTTGGAGGGAGGAATCATCAAAGAGAATCTATCATCACCAATCACAAGTGGAGCTTCAAAAATTGAATGTGGAGTATATTTTCATATTGGTGAAGTTTAAGTTAGTTTATTTTATCACTCAGTCGATGTTAGCTGAAGAAGCACACTAAAATACCTCTATCACACACTATATCCTAATTTCATTTTAAATGTAATAAAAGTTTACATGTCTATACCTTATTGTAATAATTTTTTATAAATAAAATGTTTATACCATCAAATTATCTTAGGAATAATTTTTCTTAATATAATATATGTTTAATTGGGATGAATTCAATAATTTGGCTTATGGAAAAAAATAATAAATAATTGTATTTTTATAAAAAAATATATTCTATATTTATAATAATACTTGTTTCTAAATAGTACATTTTTTCTGATATAGAATAATGAAAATACTTTTTTTATATAAGAAATGATAACAAAAATTATAATTGCCTTGGAATTTGTTTTTTTCATAAATTTGATTTCTTCTTAAAATTTATTTGTTAAAATAAATAAGGATTTAATATTAAAAATATAACATAAAAATATTCATATAATTTTTTAGAAAAAGTAAACACCAATTCTGAAATCATTATATAGTAATTGTTAGGGTGATATAATTAAAATTTTCTATAATACATTATTTTGTCCTTAATGGTAAAAAAATATGACTATTGGGCCTCAGTGAATTTTATAAAAATCATTTATGTCATAATGATGTGGTGATTAATTAAACACATTCCACGACATAAATCATGTTATTTTATTAATATTATGTATTTTAATAAATGCAATCAAGTTATAAATTAATCAACGTCTTTCCAAATTCTAAATAAGAACATTTAATTTTTAGAAACACTACTTTTTGGAATATTTACTTTTCCAAAACATAAGAATCATTGAGAAAAAAATATTTTGGATATTTTGGATAAAAATAATATAAAATGTGATCTAAATTTCCAATGCCATTAGAAAAATCCTTAGTTATGAAAATAATTTGGTACATTTTCCAAAATAGTTTTTCAAATCCTATATTTGAAAATTGTTAATCAATTATTCAACATATCTATGAAAACACACAAATTTATCCATTTCCATTCATTCTTAATCTATATTCCATTAATTTCCTGTGATTTTTTATCTTATGGTGTCCATAATACATAATTTTCTCATCATTATGTTTTAGGATAAACTCTTCATGCTAATGGAAATATCAACTTCTCTTGTCCATTCAAGTTATCTTTACTTGTGTCATGTCTTTTAATTTCCAAACTAAGATAATTTACCTACTTTATATTTTACCATTTCAATAATAAGAGTATTTTGATAATGGGACACCCCTATATCCTCATATTATTCCATTTTCTATAACTATGGTTTATACACTTCATGATGCCACATTTTCTTCTCAAAATTTCCACTTTTACATGAGAAATTATCTTTACATTTTTATTTGTATACCCTACCTAATTTTCTATTCAATAGAAAATATAATTTTTTTAAAATACCTTTTTATTCTGGGTTTAAAATATATTATACCCGCATATCCTTTTATGTGTGATAACTGATTTAATTATAATGCCATCAAGATCTTCTGTATTCTATGTTTATTTATAAGAAACACATTCATTATTCTACAACAGTTATTAATGAAATGATTTATTATGATATATGTGGATCTCAAGAAATTAATACATATGAATGGTTAATCCTGATAGTGTTCTAATTTGTTATTTATATAATTCAATATTTCGACGTGACATGTTTTATGATACCATGGAGAATTAGCATGGTAATTTACATTTATTTAACATTGGGGATAAAAATTTCTGAAAATCTTTTGAAAGTATCATTTAAATGATGTACCCTGATTTATATTTTATTATTCATGTACTTAATATTATTGTGTGCCTCTTTCTCATTTCTTATAATTATGGATTATGTTACTATTGATATATATAATGATCTCATGCAATATGTTTTTTCTAGATTACTCTCTTACTGTGCTTCATTAGCACCCCATTTTTTTCATGTGTGTCACAAGGATATGATATTTAGTAAAATATTCTTATATTAAATCCATAAATTGACCCTTCATGTGTATTTTAGAATTCGTTTTTAATTTTTTGTCTATTATGTTCCTTTTTTAGATAGACTAAACATGAAAATATACACTGTTTTAGAACATGTAATGAGGTTATATATAATTAATTGTTGGGATTCTATAGTTAGGGTAAAACGATAAGCTCGTGTATAATGGTAAAGATGATATAAATGTTTTTAGTTAGGGGTTTCCTAAGATATAGGGATAAATTTTGTTAATAATAGTGGATAATAGGGTCTCTTCATATATGAGCGGGGGGGGGGGGGGGACACATAGAATTACTTTAAAGACAAAAATAATATAGGGTAAATTTCTTGGGAATGAAATAAAAAATCGAAAAGGTTTAAAATTTATCATAATATAAATTTAAAATATAATTAACATATAATATTTAGAATATTTTAGGTAAAATTGTTGTCCTTATCACAAATTCTAACCCCTACTAATCCATATTAATCATAATATTGGTAACACATTTTTAATATTTTTATTATTCATTATTACCAAAAAATGAATGATTGTTTATTATAATAGCTAGAAATGATGATTCAAAATATGTAATCTATTTTATCTAATTATTTCTATATGAGTAGATAAAATGAAATTTATCCCCATTGTACTAATTCAATTAATTTTTTTTGGAAAATGAAATATAATTTTTTTTCATAATTCCGTACATAGTAAAAACGATTATAGTAATGTAAAAAAATATTATCTAATAGATAAATTATACATTTTTATAAAATAAATCATCAATAGTGATTAAATTAATTTTTCAATGTAAAAATATTTTTCAAACATAAAAATATTTTTTGATAAAAAAACTTTTTACCTTCATATGATTTCATGTTCATTCCTAACCATTAGAATACTTATTTGGGAATTTTTATTAAAATATTTGAAATAAATTTAACTTAAATTTTTTTTACATCGATCTATATATTCATTTATATAAAATTTTGAAACTGCTAAATAATGTTTTGAGTCATAAATATTTCTTTTAGCCCTACAGTTTTTTATTGAAATTTAATAATTATTTATTAGATATTTATAAATACATTATAACTATAAAAAACTATAATATATAAATATATAATAATTTGTTTGATCATATTCATACAAATGTCAATTATATATGTTATAAATTCCATAAAATATATTGGTTTATTTAGACTTGGGTTTGTTTGTAACGAATTCAATCCAAAAATTCAAAATTAATACCAAAGGAATAATATAAAATTACAATGTTTTACATTCTGGAGCCCTTAAAATAATTTTTTACATTAACATTCTATCAATATAATGAATAAAATGGATTTTGATTTTATTTCATCGCACCATAGGGTACCCAAGTAGATTTCTTGAATTTATAATTTGTCAAAAAAACTATATTGATTATTAGTCTGGTCATATAGTGATTTATATCCATTATAAATGATATAAAATATTGGTATTTATAAGAATTATTATTTTTTTAGTGGTACAACCTCTTTATTTAGTACATATGTATGCTCATGTATATATTTATTCAAAATAGATAGATGGAACACATCATGAACATGAGTGAGGTTTGGTTAAAGATTAATATGATAATCTACCATCGCTAAACAATCATGAATATATAGGAGGCCAATATAAAAATGAATCACCTTTCCCTTATAAAGAAATATTATAACATCCTTTCATGGAATTTTTTTGGAATACCTTCTCACCCACTTTCAATAAATGATATCTTCAATGACATTCAATATAACTCTTTTATCAACTCCGATATTCCATGATAAGTTATGGAATGTTTATAAGCTTCTAAAGCATTTTCTTTAGCTAGAACTACTTCTGAAGGAGTTTTTCACTAGCTTCAACTACACATATCGATGTTCTACTGTTATTTTAACAGATGGATTCACAAAGATCACCCTAAATACTCCACTAAACGATATTTCAATATAAAAAATCAATATCAAGAAGGTTTTGATCATAATAAGAAATTAAATATATATAATTTCATTTTATAATATCCTCTAGAGTTTTAACAATTCTTTAGTCTATACATTTTTATTAGGATGATATATAGTATTAAAACTCAACTCTGTATATAGACCTTAATGAATACTTCGCCTGACCATCAAGGTAATCATTAAATATCGATCAGATACAACATAATGTTGTACCTCAAGAAACCATACCAATTATTAAATATTTATATAATTTTTTTAAAATAGGTAAATAAAATCTAATTGAAATTAAAAGTTATAATTTTGTTAGGTGATTGAATAAAAACAGAATATCATTTTTCCATTTATTTGTTCGGAGGAGTCCTATGATATATTCCATGTTGACATTTTCATTAACACCATATATAATAACATTGGGATAATGTCTATGGATGATAAATCATAGGATAAATCTTTATATTCAGATAAATCATTGATAAATGAAATTTAAGAAATCTATTTTAAATAATTTTCAAATATTTAATATTTTATTATATGGGATAAATGTATTATCAAAATGAGAAAAAAATCAATATGGTAAATTTTTGTTAAAAATATTTTATAAATAACATATATTTATATTCATATATTATTTTATTTTGTTTATGTGTTTTTTTATTCTTCAAAATGTTGATATTGTTCTTAATCTCATCATTTTTCATTTTATGGATTAAAAAAATTTATTTAACATTCTATATTTTTCCTTTGAGATATTGGCAGTAAATTTTTCAGATGAGAATCTTTGTTATTATAAGATGATGATTACATCTAGTTAAAATATTCAATCAACCATGGATAACACTTAAATAATATAGGATGGTCCTATTCGAAAAAGGACATTATGTTGATAGACATTATTATATGTTGAAAGAATCAATAAATAAATATGGGTCATCAGACAATAGCAAGTTGCGCCATCTTACCTATAAATAACCACCATAAAACTAGGGGTGAAGTTGTAAGCCTCAACAATCAATATATTTTCACCATTTATTTAGTGGTGAGGCAATGTACAACCTATAAAGGGAAATGTAGTACCTCTTGTAGAAATTCTCATCAGCCATATAGTGGTATATTTCCTACCATCAAGTGGGATTTGGATTTTCATGGATAGAAATAGAAACCACACCAGCTACAATGTGGCGGCCAATGGGTATTTGGATCCATCAGGACAACATATTGAATAATACAACAAATGATGTTAAAATGACATTAAATTGGTCATATATGGGAAAAAATTCTTCAATGAATTCAATGAGCTTCTAAAATATTATAATGTCTATAAATATTACCTTTCGGGGGAATTGGAACATAACTTCTCATCCAATTACCAACACTGATGTGTTTTGATCTTCAATATTCTCTGATCTACTGTCTATTTCAATGTTATCAATTCTTCTCAATTAAGAGTGTGTTTTTATTGTAAAAATAATCTCACTCGTACTAATTTATCATTCTATCATAGTTTTCATTTTAATCTTTTTTGAGAATTGAGATTGTTAATAAATGTTGTTACCTCTTGAATTCTTCCCAATCTTCCCATATCCCTTATCATTGATCAGTACTTGTAATTTTATGCACTAATTATTTCATTACATATATACTAAAATTAAAAGGACTACTTATCATTGATTATTATATATAAAACCAATTTAATTATATGTTTATTTATATTCATGCTTCTTTTTATAATGTTTAATATGAAAATGAGTTTTGGTACATTACCTTTTCTAAAATACAAGTCACTAATACATTAAATCCTTACTAAATTGAGTTGATAGGCTTAAGGTAATGTATTGATTTATTTCCCAAATTCCTTGACTAATTTTGTACCTTGTTTAACTTATAAATATTATTTATTGTGTTTTTTATTTAAATAAATTAATAATTTGATTTACCCATCAATTAACATAATCATTAAACATATGAAATTTTCATTATTATTTGTTTTCACTTATATGATATAATATGTTTTTATCATATTTAAACCATGTTTTTAATAGTTAAGTTTGTTTTCATAAATCATATAAAGGTTTAATTACCTTTAACCCTTCACAAAGTAGTATTTATACATTAAGACATTAATATTCTCTTGGATTTTTAGATGTAAATTAACCACATATTTCTATTTTACCCTATTCTAGCATACCCATTTGCCATGATTACATGAGGAACATGGATTCTAAATCTCCTAAATAAACATCTCAATTTCAACATATCAATCATGGTACATAACTAGAAAATCATTATACATGCCTATGGTTCCCACCTAACACTAAAAAATTCATCAGTTAAATGATCATACAACATAAAGAGGCTGACCTCTCTTATTTAGGGGTCACATTTGTAGTCATAAAATTTACATCTCAAACCTAAAAATGATAAAAATCCCATATAACCCCAATATATAGATTTGGTAACATATGTAGTGACCCTGATCTAGTTTCCAGAATAATGATCAAGGAATGATTCATCTAACCCTAAGAGAGATCATTGTTCCCCATGGGATGATGAATAGTGTTATGGGTCCTCATATTATCGTGTGAAAATTTTTAACCATTATGTTAAATGAAAAATATAAACAACATGGTTCTATAAGAAAACATTCCCAATTCATCAATATGATAGATAATTCAAACAATAAAACTCAATAACTATGAGATCATTCATGATCGAATGAATATATAATATGCCATTGAATCACTATATGAACACATATTATTATATGTCATATACAATCCATATTATTTCCAGATACCCTACATAAGTTTCATTCCAATTATGAAATTAAAATTAAAATATTAGAAATGATTTTTTTTGATAAACACATTTCCAACAAAACAACCATTAGCTCCAAATTCTATGTAGAGTTTGAAAAAACAACAATGACATGGAGAATAAACAAAAAACATTAATGGATAAAATTTCACCTTTTCAGGTGTAAAATGATCAAAAATAAAGGTTGAATGTCTAATGGGGTGTATACGTAGTGTTTGTATATAAATACTATGTTTTGAAAAACTAATGGGGTCCCAATAAAGATACTTATAAACCAATATATAGATGTATATGTCTATTAATCTGTATAAAAATGAAATTTTTTTACAAAAAATCATAATGTAGGAAATCTATTACATTATATGAAATTCAATTATTTAACATGGACTTCAAAAATAGACAAATTTACATTCTATTAAACGAATTATTTAGATAAGATTATTTATATAAAAAGAAAAATTATTTCCAGTCACTTCAATAATCCATGAATAGAGAAAAACTAGATATCTGAGTTAGTTACCTATCTTCCATGAATAGATTACCCATCAAATATGTCAATCTGAATCCATCCTACATGGAGGAAATTTATATTCACAAACACATACACAATCACACATTCACATGGATTAGTGTGTCTATGTGTGTGTGGGAATTTGAATGTTTGTATCTATAATAATCATTATAGGTATGAACTATTTATAATTTGTATAATGAAAGAGTTGATCTACCCATTTTAATGGAGATTCCATTAATTCATATATATGTGGAAGTGTACACACAAACATAAATGTATAATCATTCACCTAGGGAGTAACCATTTACATCATGTCACATTAGTGTACATTTTACACTCTTCAAAAGGCACTATTTCATCTTCTATAAAATATCCGTGCAGAAGTATAGGTAGAATCCTCATGTGGGAAGACCATACATGCAACAAGATAAAGCCTACAGAAAAAGGAATAATTCCTATGTACATAATACATATCTACATATGGTTACACAATCGGAAAAACTCAAAATTAAACCTTATATCTTGGTAATCATATAAATACTAAAAATTAGAGTAAAACATTGTTTCCAAAAATTAAAAATATAAGTTATTAAAATCATATGAAAATAATACTCCATATAAAATAATATATATGATTTATAAGAATATTATACATTATTAGGTTCAAAAGTATACAATCTCAGAATCAAACAACAATCAGTCCATTTATGAATACATAACTTTTTAATCAAAGCCTATACTTTTTAAAAAATAATAACTGTTTAACATCAAACATAAATCTATTTAGAAAACTACATTTCTGGAATTGGATAAGAAACATGTTAATGAGACCTAGAGTATTACTATATTCATTTCATTAAAAGAATACAAAATTTATAAATTATAAGAGGCACAACCAATTCATTAAGATTGTTGTGCCTTGAATTTAATTACATTATTAATTAAAGGATTGGTTAAGGAACCCCTAATTATATACAGATGCCATGTTTCAGCATTACCTTCCATCATCATAAATAAGGTTTTTCTAACTACCATTTTGATATGTAATATACACAAAACATATTAAACAGAAGATCTTATTTACCTTTGCATCTATTAGATTTCATTTCTAGCTTACTATTTTATTATAATAAATCTCTATGATACATTTATTGTAATATCCTCAAAATGAATTAAAATATTGTTTTAAAAATATATTATTAATTGAAAGACAATTTTTACCACCTTCATTGTTAAAACCACACTTGGTGAAGATCTATTATGTAGAAAGTTGTTTCTGAAAATATCCGTCCTCAAAATTATGAATTAAAGGGTAAATTTCTAAATAAAAAACAAGTCATGTCACCATATCAAAAAATTAAAATAGGATGATGTTTTCAAGGGTTTTAAATAATTAATATTACTAATATTAAATTTAGAAGAATTTGAGTCAACATTATTGTGTCAGTTTTAGGATCCCCTAGGACGAATATGGTAAATATTGAGTTGAGATATCACCCTTAGATGATCCATATATAAAAACTAAACCTAAAAAAAACAATCTAAATTTCAAAAATTAAAACAATAAATATAATAATTATAATAATAACCACTAGGTTTGGTGGAATAGTAATAATATTACATGTATTAATTGTAGAAGGTACAGTGGTAATAAATATAATATTTCTTGTCATTGTTATATAGATTTTACAATTTATATTAGTTGAATGTATATTAATTCTAAAAGATAATAATAATAATAATAATATTATTATTATTATTATTATTATTATTATTATTAAAATTTCATTTTGATATATTTTGTTTATAAATAATGATGATAATAATGATATTAATGATGATGTTGATGTAAATATAAAAATACATATTATATATAATTAGATAAAATTAGATTTAAATTTTACATGTTATAAATAATAATAAAATAAAAATTATATTATAAATTATATAGAAGTTATGTACAAATAGTTAGATATATATAAATTAATGAATATAGATTACAGAAATATTAATTTTAAAATGTATAGATAATTAATTATAAATATTTTATGCCAAAAAATATTAAAATAATTAAATATAAAATTACTATTACAAGATATACCTTAATATAATTATATAAATTTATATATATATATATATATTAAGAAAAATATAATAAAACACATATAATGAAATATAATTGTAATACAATAATTAATTATATAATAATAATTGTAATAATGTGATATGAAATTACAGGAAGTTATATCAAATAATATTATTATATTTATATTAAAAATAATATAGAATGTTAAATGAAATGATAATAATTTTAAGAAAAATATATGATAAATAATAAAAACATTACATAAAATATATAAAAAATGTAGAAATTGATATAAAATTATATAAGACATATAAGTATAGAAAAATTATTAAATATTTGAAATAAGTTAAAAATATAAATAAAATATATTTTCCATAACTAAAAACCCTCACAAAATGTACAAAATTATTATGAAAACACACATCAGTATCCATTTCAATGGCTAGGAGGTGTATATAGAAAAACATTATTCCCCCAAGGATAAATATTAGTAATAACAACCTTTCGTACAAAAAATAACTATAAAATATAATCTCTTATTCCATAAATATCTAATAAATCTAGATGTATATATTTTTTCATCATCGTTCCATACATTATTTATATTTATTTTACTGTGTTGTATATGTTTTTTAGAGAATCGTCCATTTTATTGGATTTAATATAGATAATATAGTCCAATTGATTATTCCAAACATATCTTATTCTAGTATACAGAATGGGAAAATCCATTGTTGAACATTAATTAATACTGTACCACAATTTTTGCAGAAAACTCAAGATAAATTAACATAAATAAAAATTCATATGGTTTTTATCATTCATAAATATACACAATTCATGGAATTCATTAATAAAAATTTCTGGTTTTCTATATATTATTTACAATCACATAAGTGAACAATAAATTACAAATGAAACATGTTGTTTTCGAATGGATGGGGTTGTCCTCATGACCTATAATATGTGAGATCACTAAATGTGAACTTAATGAGAAGAAGCCTCAATTCATATATTCCCCCAACACCAAATTGTTAATGATTATCTATGTCATTTCAGACTAATGAATCTAGACCACATGAAAATCATTAATAATATTTTCTTTGTATTTTTATCTTCTAATTATATTTTAAAACATTGATTCCCCTTGGATATATAATATATTTTATGTAAATTACCATATATTGTACTTGTAAACTTAATAATACTATATGTATTCCATTGTCCCACATCATCAGAGGTTTGGGATTTTATGGATATTGGATTTTTTTCATTATTAAGAGTTACATGGACATGAATTAGTGAATCAATTTTTTTGTGGGCAGCGAATTATATTTTGGGTGTTTTGGTTAGTGATTTGGTGTTTATGGTTTTTGTTGATTTGTTAGGAATGGTGGTAGTGGATTGGTAGGTGAATTTCCATAGTAGAGGAAAACCTTGTACGTAGTATGGGGTATTGGGTACTGGGTCTAAGGCTCGATGTGGATAAAGTCATGTTAGGATTATTACTAGATTATGGAGTTCCGTACAGAGGTAGGTGTCGAGAATGGTGGCTTATAAAGCCTATAGGGTACCCAAAAGGGAACGAGGAGTATTTTAGTCATCACATACATGTATTTTTCAAATTATCCTCCATATTTAGTTCATTTCATTAGAACATGAGAGGGATAATTTGGATTTCCATCTCTATTATTAATCTATTCCATTAATCCTAATGACTCTCATTAAGATAATAATTGATCTTATCATGTGTTAGTAGTGAAAATTGTGGGTTTCTCAACAGATTTTTACCAATTGTTTGATGAAACTGTGGGTATACCATAAAAAATGGTAGCATTGCCAACTGTTTTAACCAACCATTGGAAATGTTTTCTAAAAATTAAAATTTTCCGATGGATTACTGAAACTGTTGGGAAATAAGTAATTAATCTTACATATTCCAATGGATTTTGAAAACTGTTGGAAAATATTTTCCCCAAATACACAACAAACCACATCTCACTCCTCCTGAATGGAGACCCTAACCCAAATCTCCTCCCATAGGTCTCTCTTTACCCATGGCCATGAACCACCCTCCTTAAATACATCTATCTTCCATAAAGCATTTTTTTTATTTCTACACTCCAAATTAGTATGTGTTACCATAGTTTTAATGTTCTTTATTTAATTTTTTCTATTTTCTGTTATGATTTTGGAAAAATCAATGTTCCTGCAGTCTGTGTCATACATAACACTTTGATTGGCCTTCCGCTTTTTGTTCAATAATTCAATGATGGTACGGGGTTTGTTTAGTCATTTGGTCTCGAGGTGGGTAATGGATATAAGGATGGTCCATGTGAGGTGATTAGGGATAGTTGGGGTAGTGGTGTAGATGGTTTTCCATTTTTTAGTGAGGTGACTTGGTAGTTTCAATGGACTGTAGTTTTATTTAAAATAGGATTTAGATTTTGTATTTATAGTTCTTGTTCAATCAATAATTGGAAGGTTATTGATATTGATAATTAACTGGGTGTCGTTTGGGTGATGGATTAGAATTTTTATGTTGGTGGGATTGGCTTTAGGTAACATTTATGGTTTTATATAGGTATTTCCACCCCTGAACACCCCCCCACCACCTCCAACCCCGGACACCCCCACCCCTGGAGAGCCCCCACCGCCTGGACCCCCCATTGAACATCCCCCACCCCTTCACTCCCACCACCCCTGGACACCCTCACCCCTTGGATAACCATTTGTGGACACTCCCCCTAGACCCCCCATTGGACAACCCCCACCCCCTGCACCTCCACCACCCCCTTGGACACCCCCACCCCCTTGGAAGGCCACCTCCCCCCGGACAACCCCATCCCTCTGGACACCCCACCCCCACCCCCTGGACACCCCTCACCCCCATGGACACCCCCCACCCCTTGGACACCCACAATCCCCCTGAACATCACACCCCCTTGACACCCTCCATCACTTTGGTCATCCCCCACCCGCTTAGACAGCCCCCTCCCCCCGGGACCCCACCACACCTAATAAGTTTTTGGCGCAGTTTCTAAATGGAATTAACAATGTAGTTGATTTTTTATTTCCCCAATGAGATATCTTATGTGACCTAGAGAGCCTTTTAAAATTGAAGTTTTCATGTTTTGATAAATTGAATTTCACATTTTTTGATAAATTTTCTGGGTTGTTTGGAATGAGATGGCAATTTCCTGAAGATTTGTACTTCTTATAAAATTAAACGGTTTAAATTAAATTAAATCTAATGGGTTTATGGGCTGCCCAAGGAGGGGTGTGGGATGTCCAGGGGTAATGGTGGGGTTTCCAAGTGGGGGAGAGGGTGTGATCTATAATGGGGGGTGGGCTGTTTTGGGGGGGTGGGGTGGGATATCCAGGCGGGGAAGGCGGTTGTGGGCTATCCAAGTAGTGGGGGGTGGGTATTCAGGTGGGGGGTGGGTTGTCCATGTGGTGGTGGTGTGTGTGTGTGGGGGGTTGTCCATGTTTGGGGGGTGTCCAATGTGCAGTAGGGGGGATGTAGTTGAGGGAGGGGGTGTCCCGGGAGGGGTCGGTTATCCAAGGGGGTTGGTGGGCTATTTAGGCAGGGGATAGAGTATGGGTTGTCTATGGATGGGTTTCTGTCCAAGAGGGGAGGGGGTCCAGTTGGTGGGTGGGGGTGTGTAGTCCAGGTGGGGGTGGGGGTAGGGGGTTGCTGGGGAGGGGTTTTGGCTCTCAATGTGGGGGGGGGGTGTCCAGGGGTGTTGGGTGTGCTATCCCGGTGAGGTTGGTGGTGTGGGCTATCCTGGTGGGGGTGGGGGGGGGTTATCTATCTAGGGTGTGGGGGTTGTCTAGTTGAAGGGTGGGGGATGTCCTGGGGGGCTATCCAGTTTGGGGGTGGGGTTGGGGTGTCCAGGTGGGGGAGGGGAGTCTGGGCTGCCCAACAGGGGTGGGCTATCCCGGTGGGGTGTGCGGGGTGTCTACGTGTGGGGGCTACCGAGGTGGGAGGAGGGGTTCTTTAGTGGGTGGTGGGTGGGATATCCAGGAGGAGGAGTGGGTGTGGACTGTCCAGGGAGCAGTTGGGTTGTCCACTCTGATACTCTAAAAAAATAATAATTACATATAACCAATGTATATCTTCTTTCACATGTTAATACTTTTCATGAAATTCCATACCGACACTCACTTTTTCCCTTCCAAGAAGATGTGATCTCTGCAATGAATTCTCATTCAAGTTCTTATCCACTATCCATATTGATCTCATTCAAATTTAACAATCGTACAAAACCATATCAGTTAATGGTATAACAAGGATCATATTCTCATAATTATTTCCCAATAAAAACATGGCTAATATACCTAAACAATATACATTGTATCATATTTGACACAGACAGAAAATATTGTAAACACACACCATGAATCACAACCTTGAATTATCAATCCACTATCCTCTCAAGGCTTAAATAATCCACATACCAAGCTCAAAATTTGGGGGGGTGTTTACAATTATATTTGTTTTTGAGAATTCATGTATGATATTTATATTAGAAGATAAATTGTGATCAACATATGATATTTGTTTGTGTGTTTACAATTAGATGTTTTGTGATTTATATGTATTATATTCATGGCTTACCCCAACAGAATTTCGGGTCATCTATAATAGGTTTGAAATAATGGTACAATTGGATAGTGATTGGATTCTATGACCCTAGTTTGGGTGTAGACACCACCACCCCCTTGGATAGCCCCCATGCCTTGGACACCCCCTGGACACCCCCATCCCCATGGGCAGTGTATGCGATCACTCTAATAATCAACTAAAATATAAAATTTATTCGATCTAAATTTTTCTCAACTCCTAAATAATTGTTTTCCACATGTGTATGTGATCTTGTACACTCATGTATAATTCATCAAATATATTTATATATATATATTGTATTTTTCTGTATTTTATATTATAATTCTCATATAGAGTAGTGTGTCAGTTTTAGTTTCATGTAAAGTGAAAGATTCTTGTTTCCATAAATATGTTTTTGATGAAAAATCAATATTATTAAATTTGTTTTGAGAAAATGAGTTATAAAAAAATTTCTTATAGAATGGATAGAAGTTGGATTTATGAAATCGATCAGATCTCAAACGATTCTCAAAACAATTTGGAGATTTTTTAAGACATTTCATTTCACAATGCTTCAGATAGTGGTCGCATACACTGCCCCTATTTCAATTGTGTTGGAAGACCTTGGTTGAGCCATGAATAAGTCATCTACCACATAACCATATATGGGTTTCATGAAAACAACTCTGTGTGTTATCACAATGGGGAAAAAATGAAATCTCAAAATGGTGATGATGAAAATGTGAGGACTGGATTAGAGAATTTGTTATATGACCAGTTTCCATTTATTCGTCTTCATGAATAAGTAAGGATTCTAAGCCATGTAGACATCGATTTTAGAAAACATGATGAGTCTAATGAAAATTATTATGATGTCATGGTGAAAAAAACTGAATGATTCTCCCATGACTCCAGTATATTGAAAATGTGGTTAAATAAAAAAGCTGGAATTTTTATTCCGATTGTTTCATGGGAAACAATGTTTAGGAATTCTAATATAGCCATCTATTACATTCATACCTTATTGAAGGACTTACTTTGAGGTGATGAAAATATTCCCTCAAACCACTATATGGAATGGATGTTAGGTGAGGATCATAGAATTTTTAGTAGCAAAATTCATGCTTTACTAAAATATTTCAGATTATTCTGGGAGGAAACTATTAAATGAAATGATTGTATAAAATGTGGCACATCCTAATTGAAGCCAAAAGCTGATGGAACACCATCATGTGTTCCACATAAATTAATGTGGCACTTTCCATTGATCCATATACACTATAATCATTTTATGTCGGATTAAAATATCAAAAAAAATGCTATGGCATGATACCAAGAGAATGTAGACTAATAATGATTAGGTTCACCTTGCAATTGTATTTCCATGGTAGAGATTTGATTCTCGATGTCCTGATTTTTCAGTTTATGTGCGTAATGTGAGGCTAGGTAATTCATTTTAGGGTTTTAATATATGTGGGAAGATGCTATATCACACAACACATGGCTGACTTTTATACCCATTTATAAACTTCCCCCATGGTTTTGTAGGAAAAAACATTACACTTTCATGAGTATTCTCATATCTGGCCCTTGTGATCCCGAAAATGATATAGACATATACATGACACATTTAATAAATGATTTGAAACTTCATTGGGATGTGGGTGTGCACACATATGATGCATGTTCAAAAGAAATATTTCAGATATGTGTTGTGCTTATGTGGATGATCAAGCATTTTCTTACTTATGCATTGATGTGTGGATGGAACACGAAGGAAAAACTATCTTGTCCAGTATGTATGAAGAATAAATGATAAATAAGACTAAAATATCGCTATAGATTTAGTTTTTTCGGACATCGACGATTACATATAGTGGAACATCCATTTGGAAACAATCTTGGAATATTTGAATATTCCATGGAGACCAATGATCCACCATAGTGTTTGTCTGGAACTGATTTTCTTAATGAAATTAAAGATTTCATTTTTTCATATGGAAAGGTTCATATGAAATCCGGAAAGTGGATGAATGTTTTCACAAAAATCTGTTAGAATTGGAAGAAGAGATGTATCTTCATTAATTTTCCTTATTGGTCAACCAATTTATTATGTCATTTCATAGATTTAATGAAAATTAAAAAAAATGTAGCTTTCAATTATTCTAAATTTTAAGGAAAGAATATTATTTAGGGTATTGGTGTAACTTGGTGGATTGAGGATTCACACCGAAATTGCATCATGTGTATATCTATGTAAATAAATGGAATGTTCCATGTGATTCTTATGTGATGACACCTATAGAAAAAAAAATTTCTGGAAGTACTAGAGATTATTAATGTTCCTAATTTCTATTCAAGATACATATTTAAATGGGTCAATAGAAGAGAGTTGAAGCTAAAATCTTCGAACACTCATGATTATCACATCCTTATGCAAGATTCGACTCCTATAGAAATCCATTATCTTTTTTTCTAATAATGTAAGGGTCATTGTTATTTTTTTGTACTATTTGTTTATAGATCTTTTTACAAATATGTAGTTAAATTATTTCATTAGAAATATTTTGGTGGATACCCCAATAATTTTGTTTGATTTAGAATAAATATTTCCTCCATCATTTTTCACATGCTTGCTACATCGGTCTATCCATATTCTAACTGAAAAACTTCTCAGAGGTCCTATTTCATCCCACTAGTTGTATCCAACTAAAAAAAATATGTACACATTATAGTCTTATGTCTAAAATAGGAATCATCAAAAAGGTTCTAAAATGAATGATTACATTGCTCAAGAATGCATTGATTTTTGCATTATGTGTTAGTCTGATCTTACTACAAGAATGAACATACCATTGAGAGACGACGAAGAGTAAAAAGAGTAAATTGAACCCAGTATTCCATCACTTCCTCAAATAGGGGGAATACGTGGATCATATATATTGACAACATTAATCCTCGAATAGCGGGTTATGGCACATCACATACTTCTATTCAACTGTGATTTGTTCGATGGCTATATCTTGTAAGTAAATTGAACATGTATATCATATATATAAATATATATAGATATTAAACTGTTATTAATTTTAACTAAATGGAAAATTAATATATGATAAATTGAAATCATAATTCTTTATCTATGAGAAGGAGGAAGAATTTTCATTATAAATAGTTTTCTGCTTGGGTAAAATTAAAGGCAATAATATTTCAGTGTAATATAATTAAAAAAATATTTAATTGTGTTTAATGTTCATTTATATTTCAGGTATTTAGTTTTCATGCTGACTCTATATCTGAAGAAATAAGAGCATCGTATTTTAGTCAATACACCATGGTTTATGACTATAAATCAATTGTTTTCAATGGGTACAAATTTATTATCACTAAAAGAACAAAGAACCATAGAACAAAAGATGATGGTGTTCTGTTTACTACCACAAAATACTATTATGCCAGTGCATCAGATATTAGACAGTGAGTTGAAAATGCAAGTTATTATGGAGTAGTTAATAATATAATATTATTGTATTATTACTCTCATGGATGAGTCACGATGATGAAATGATGGTGGTTTTAATCAATGAAGAGGTGGGGAACATTTATTGATGATTGTGGATTTCGAGTAATTTATTTGACTCGCACTCTTTCTACCGATGAAATATATATATTGTCATCAATGGAGGAACTATTTTTAATGTCAAAGACCATCTTCATCCTTGAATTAGTGTCATTATTGATGCAATTCCAAGGAATATTATTGATGATGGTGATGCTGGAATTGACACCATTCCTACTGTCATTGGAAAAGATCCATTTATTTATTTTGATGGCTCCAATATCATAATTGATAGAGTTTAGTGTGAACCTGACGTTGTGGTCATCAATATATAGAATCATCAGTACATGTTCTATACTCTTTGGGTTTCACTTGACTTCTGTTGTGAAGGTTTTACTATTCAAATTGATTTAATATTGATTACAAATATGATGAATCCAACTTGACCATTATGTGAAATTTAAATGTTTATTGGTTTTAATTTTATTTGAATTGCATCTTCTACTTTGGAATTGACCTATATTCAACCCTACGAAACAATAATTTCTAGCATGGTGGACATTTCAATGCTTTATTGAACAAGTAAAAAATTAGTATAAATCTATGACCTCCCTTTAACATTTCATAGGATAATTGACATGATTGTTTGAATTCTTCTACAAAACATGTATAAAAACCCGCATCATCTTCCTAGGATAAAGAAATTATTATTTTATCTTAATTTCGAAAAGTGTTTTACCCCATATGAATTTGGTAGATATCTTATCATTATTTATATATTTATATAATAATATCATATTATCTTATGTGTATAATCATTTATAATATATATACTAACGACACAAAGTAAATAACCATCCTACTCACAATTTAATTTATTTATTACACCATGTATGATTTATTGAATTATTATATATCCATTAAATATCACCTAAAATAATGGATAGTTTATTTATCTATGAATCCCCCCATTCCCACTCATATATTTTGTTTTTTATATTACACAATAGTTAACCTTTTTTAATTACTTCACTATTTGTTTTCTAATGTAAGATATGAAACCAATAAAAGAGTGCTGACAGAAAGAGGTAATGGACAACAGTCGTCACATGACTAAGATGGGTATTCCACCACTACTACATGTAGTGAGTATTTTATTTAAAATATATATTTTTAAATAAAATATAATACCATGTGATTAATTTGTATTAATAATTTTTGCAGGATCCACCTCTCCGGTGACAATAATTTGATGAGTAGCCTAGTTGTAGTCCTAGTACATAGGATGTTTGTATGAGGCGTATGAGATCTAGCCAATCTAGTTGGCATGCTTGATTAAACTCATACACTCCAACTGACATAAAATCTATAACACATTCTGATCTGGTTGTGTCGTTACAGACACACATTTTATTTAGGCCTCACATTTTTCACCACCCTTTACATCTGAGTCTCCTCACCCATCTTTACCATATCCTATGTCGATTCCCTCTCCCCATCAAGAATTCCGCCAGCCACTAGTTTCAGGTTCTTTTACATCTACTTACTTCTTTCCAAAATTTTATATTACATCTTCTTCGATTCCAGCTCCACCAAAGTCTGTCCTTGTGGAGAATACATTGGGACCCACTCAACAAATACAGGGTGTTCCTTCAATTTCTGCAAATCCAACGATGCCCATTGATCATAATATCGCATGTATATTTAGGAATCCCTGAAAAAAATTTATACCATTATTTATTTTAATTATAACATTTACTTATGAAATATTGTTGTTTTTAAATAGATACTTCTAATAATAGGATGCAGGGGAAGTGGCATACAAACTTGCATGCAGTGTGGAACCACCACGCGTAGTTGATGGTGGACTAAAATGAAGACAGTCAAATGAGAGAAAAAATTGGGCAAAAATGTTAGAGTTTTTTGGAGATGCTTTCCAAATACTCGAAAATCATTCTTGTCTGCCCGCATTCAGGGAGACAATGGTCAAATGATGTCATGGATAATTCTTTAGAAGCGATATGGGTAAAAGACATGTTGTATTTAATGCAATATATTATTTTTTCTATTTAAATGAATTAATATTTTTGGGTAAGCTTCAGATTAATTTCTTTGATCATGACGGGGCATGCACAGAACATCTAAATGATTTAGGTGACATTTGAATAGAATATAAGCACAATTTTTATATTGGATGGTGTGATAGAATTGGAAATGATTTAGAGGTGGTCTGTGTCATTGATGATTGTCTATTAGAACAAGATCGGCAGATGATTACACATTGGACTACTACCAAGTTTCATGTATTTTCCAAATTTGAGGTATTTAAATGAAAATTTTCATGTTTTGTGTTAATATTATCTTTTGTATTATTTAAATTTATTTAGGAATATTCCAAAATAAATAAAACAAATATTGATGCTAAAAACTACCTCCACACATAGGGATGTACTGTGATTCCAGATCATGAGATGAAGCTGGTATTAAAGATGTTTTTATAATTATTGTTATTAAATTAATTAAAGGTAACCTAAATTTAATTATGGTTTCCTACATTAAATTTCATTGTAGTGGAAAACATTGAATATTAAAGGACCTATGACTCAATTGAAACAGTTTTTCTAGAGTAGAATGAATAATGATGGTTGTGCAGTTAATGAACTGACTCAGCAACATATTGTATGTTTTAAATTTTTTATTTCAAATTTCAATATATATTTAGCAACTTAATAATCTATTTATATTTGTAACTGGATGCTTTATTGGATCTTGATGCCGAGGAACCTGACAGTTTTCATACAAACTATCATTTACATCATGTGTTGAGAGATGAGCACCCTAGCAGAGTACGTTGCCGACCTGAGAAGAGTATAGTCCTGATGAGGTATTGGCCCCCCTTAGTTATGAGTTGTTGCACCCCTAAGATCCAGAAGGTTAAGGCACATGTGGAACATGCTAACAAAAGGGCCACAAAGATGGAAGAACAGAATGATAGGGCAAAGATTGCATTTATGAAACATATTGAAGTTTTACATCAAGTACTTCTTCTAGAGCCCAGAACAACATGTGATGAATATATGTTGTTGATTCATTATATATATAGTTCACCATTTGGAATTCCTTCTAGTGGTCGAGACAATGGAGAGGATGAGGGCAAGGTAGAGGAGGAGGAGGGGAAGGAGGAGGCTGAGGTGGTGTAGGAGGGCGAGGAGGAGGAGGAGGCCAAGGAGGTGCTTGAGGAAGAGTATGAGGATGAGGAGAAGGGAATAGAGGAGGGAAGGGGATATGATGGGGTCGAATATTTGGATGGGGGTAAGGCTGATGATGATGGAGATGATATTGATGGTGATAAGGGACATAGTGATCAGTTACATTTTTTACTGATATTACTGACATTTTATGTCTGATGATTTGTTGTTCATGAATGTACGTGTGATTAGACAATTCCCATTATATTTCATTCATTGTCTATAAATAATAAAACTTGACTTGATTATTTTTTGGGACTGATTCACCCATCCCCTGGACACCCACCCCCCCTCAAAACCCCCTACCCCCTTGGATACCCCCAAAACCTCTAGCCACTCTATCCCCCTAGACAGCCCCCTCCCCACACCCCTCCCCCCTAGACACCACCCACCCCCTGGACACCCCAACCCCTTGGAAAGCCCCCCCCCCCCACCCACAGGACACCTCTGTCCCCACCCCTAGGACACCCACCCCTTAGACACCCCAACCCCATGGAAAGCCCTCCACACCCCCTGGACACCCCCACCCCTAGACACCCCCATCGCCTTGCACACCACCCTTGGACAGCCTCCACCACCTGGACACCCCTTCCCCTTTGGATATCCCCCAACCCCCATGGACACCCCAATACCCCCAGATAACCCCCTCCTCACACCCCACCCCCTAGAACCCACCCCACCTCTGTACACCAACACCCCATGGACAACCCTACCACCATTGACAACCCCCACCCCCTAGACAGTCACCCACCCCATAGAAACCCCTACCCCCTTCGACAAACCCACAACCCCATTGACACCCCCTAACCCCTTGACACCTCATACCCCCTTAGTTAGCCCCACACCCCAATGGACTGCCAACCCACCCCACCTAGACACCCCATAACCCCTGGACACACCTGGCCCCCTGGACAACCCCCTCCCCCCGGAAACCACCACAACCCATGGATACCCCCTCCCCACGGACACCCCACCCCACCCCACCCTCAAACACCCCCACTACCTTGGACATCCCCCAACTCTTGTAAATCCCCTCCATACCCACTGAGAACCACCCCACCCCCTTGACACCCCCACAACACCATGGACACCCCCAACACCATAGAAATCCCCCCTAGACACCCCATACCCCATTGTACTACCTCGACCCCCTGGAAAAGCCTTTCATCACCCCTGGGCACCACTCCACCACCTAGAAACTGCCTCCCCCATAGACAACCCCCACCCCTGATCACCCCCCTCAAACACCTCGTACCCCCTTAGACATCCCTTCAACGCCCTGGACACCACCCACCCCCTAGAACCCCACTAGAAAGCCCCCCCACCAGACTGCCTCTCCACCCCCTGGGTACCACCCCACCCCTGCAAACCCCATACACCCCTAAATATCCCAACCCCCATGGACAAACCCCACCCATTGGACACCCCCAAATCCCCCGAACACCCCCTACAACGCTGGACAGCCCCCGGGAAACCCCCACCCCCTAGACACCACTCCACCCCTTGGAAACCCCCACCCCATGGACATCCCCAACCACTGTGGACACACCCACCGCCTAGACACCCCACACCCCCATGGACACCCTCCCATCACCGTGGGCACCCATACCCCACTTGGATAACCCCTCATCCCATCGGACACCCCCACCCAAATGGACACCCACCATACCGTGGACAATCCCACACCCCCATAGACACCCCTACCCCTTGGATACCCCTAAACCCCTCCACATCCCCCACCACCTATGTCATATTACCCCCTACTATAACATGAAAACCACATTATCTTAAAATTAAAATCAAATATTAATTCACACATTCCCATGAATAACAATTCCATATTAAAAATCTCAAACTTGACTTTATTATATATGGGTTATTAAATTCTGAATTCTAATTTCAATTATGTATGTTTTTTAGAGAATTCATTATTGTATGTATTCATTTCAGAATTATGTATTGCATAAGGTAATTTACATATAAATTATGAATTGAATTATTTATGTGTTAATTTATAATTAACATATGAATTATGAATTATGAAATCTGAATTCATGTAATTAAATTCAAAATTGGATATATTGATAATTATATGTTTTATGAATTCCTTATGAATTTATTGAGAATTCCCTATGTATTATGTAGGTGTTGATAATTCTTTATGAATTTTTGGTAGGGGAGGAAGACATAATGATGGTGTTACGACAACAAGTGCATAAAGGAGAGGGTGTCTTGTTGCGGGTGTATAAATCCTATGTCAATGGATGTAAACTGTTAAAATATTTGACTAAAAATAATATATACCAATAGTTAATCCAAACCATTGGAAAAAGAATAACATTTTTCTTGACTTTTACCAATGGTTTGTGGGGAACCGTTGGTAAAAGATTACACCAATGGTTTGAAAATTGTTGGTATAGACATGATGTTGGATATTTCTAAGAGTTATAAAACATTGGTAAATATTTATACTGATGGTTTCATGTTAGCGTTGGTAAAAAATTCATGTTACATCCATATCCAAACAGCTCTCATAGAAACGTTAGAAGATATATATCCCCACGGCTACACAGCCAATGGTTTGGACAACTTTTGGTATAGTTTATACCAACTATTGTCCAACCTTTACCTATAGTTTCAAGACGTTAGGAATGTGTATGTTTCTAGTAGTGTTTCATAATGTTGTAGTAGTGTTTGATAATGATTCCATTATAGAATTATGGAATACAACAAAAATTATTGTTCTTATTTGTGAAATGGTCAGGGGATGTTGAATGTGGAAAAATATACCCATTATCTTTCTATTTCACTATAGGAAAACACTCTGAATTGATTAAGGAATGGAATAATCCTTATATTCAACATTGTACATTGTTTTGGTTTCTAGGTGTGCTTGGGGACAATGGCATTGGTGATGATTGGTATGGAATTTGATATGGGTAAAAAGCACTGTTTTTATTGTCGAAACATATATATATAGACTTATTTATTTTCTTTAATACATTGATATATGAATGTATCCATATGGTTGTGTCAGCATTCCAGTGGTACTAGTTTGAGAAATCATTATTGGGTTGTTTTTCAAAGATAGAGAATGTTTTGAGGGTTGTGTGGTATTCCATGTGTGGTTTAAATATTTGAGAGATACCCAACCACTACATCCCATATGTGACTTATAGAATTTTTTATTGTGTAATGAATGAAAATGTTATATTTTCTTATATAATAAACCTTGAATATCTTGTTTTTATTAATAGACTTGGATGGATTCTATCACCACATTTTTCTTTTAAAATACCATTAAATGAAACATATTTGGTTTATAATTTTATTTACATGAAATGATAATATCATGAATAATTAATTATTTCATTTTCGAAGAATATTATAACAAAAAATGGAATAAATTATTAGAAAACTAACCAAATATTAATTAAGAAAATTTAAAAATGATTAAACCCATGGGTTAATAAAAATAATCCATGATTAAAATATTCTTCATCCTAATTATCCTTGAAGATCATGCCATCGATAATAACTATTCAATGACTGAAACATATTTTAAACACGTTAAACATAGTTTGAATGTAAATATTTGTATTAGAAGAATGACTTTGATGATGTTTATGAACTTATATATAATGAGTAGTATAACCATTAAATATACATTCATTAGGATAATATGGTAATTGGGAATATATGTCCATTGAACTAATTTTAACATTGACACCATTAATTGGCTTATAAATAATTGATGGGATAACTTATATGTTTATTAGATGTGTTATATAATTAAATTGTAGTTGATATAACCTAACCATCACATTGGAATGTATTAATAAATCTTTTCATATTATCAAATATATATTGAAATTTGAATCAATGAAAAAAATAGTAAAATACATCCTTAGGGGGCTCATATTTTTGAGGTTTGGAATGAGGGTTCATCCCTTGGGTTTTCCCACATCCAACCCCAAGCTGAACATCAACAAGTGTTTCTCGAGTGAAATTTCTTCCCAAGAGGGGATCAATCATGTGGAAATCACCATGTGATTAATCCTAAAAAAATAACCACCAATTCCTATAATGAATTCATATCCCAGCCTCAAATTATAAATAGTGGTAAAAATGATTTTTATATATAATTGGGTACTATATAGATATTAAATTACAAATCACATAAATGAAATATATATGTATGCACGTGTGTATGTATATATATACGTATTATTAAAAGAATTTGTTTTACTGGATTATTAATAAAATGAAATTTTAAATAATGAAATTAATTAAATTCAGTATTTTGGTATATATGAATTTTTATCTATAAAATTAAATTGGTGATTAGTGAATAATTAATCAAGTTATCAAAATTTGAAAAAAAACATTTAGTTTTAAATGGTTCCATTTTTTTCAAATAATTTTTTTTATTTAATGATTATTTTGAATAATTATATGTTTCAATGTTAATTATTTATTTTATTTAAATATATTGATTATATATATATATAT
Organism: Viscum album; assembly: GCA_963277665.1. Classification (NCBI taxonomy): domain Eukaryota; kingdom Viridiplantae; phylum Streptophyta; class Magnoliopsida; order Santalales; family Viscaceae; genus Viscum; species Viscum album. The sequence continues at coordinate 773,044,631 of OY728141.1, forward strand.
TTATTAACCATAATATAAGCATCACCCATTTACATTTAATAAGAGTAAATTCATTTTATGCTTAAAAATATATTCTTCTAAAAATGTGATATTAATTATGATAATTTATATAAAAATTAATTTTTATAAAATTTACAAATTAAATCCAATGAAATTAATTCCTGTTTTGTAATTATTATGATGAAATTATTAAATATGGTTACTTTATTTAAATAAAATTAGTTCTCAATGTAAAAATTATGTTAACAAAATAGTGGTATAGTGAATTAAATGGGTTCAATCTTGGGATAAAGTTGTAAAATAACTATAATTTTATTATTATATTTTATTTATCAGGTGATTATTAACTTATGAGAATTATATTTCCACTTTGGATCAACTATACCTCTGAAAATACAGTCATTGAACATTATAGAATGGGGTTTTAAAGAATTTCCACTCAAGATAATATACTAATGAAACACTTAAATACCAAACTAAAACAACAAATATAAAATAGTATTGTCTTAATTAAATTCTCAAATTACCTATAACATATTTTTCTGACATATTTCAGATCATTTTTCTAAATATGGATTCTTAAATGCTTCAGTTGGAAGAGACTATTTAACAGATGATTCAAGCCTTCAACTTGAGTGATATCCTTTCTATAATCATTTTACTTTAGCTTCTTCATTGTCAACATCTCCTATAAAAATTTTCACATTAATAAATTTATTTTGGATGATTTTTTTATATATGTGATATTGACACTATTGAGTAAAAACTTATTTATAAATCATTTTCTGTGACATGTTCTTATTTTGGGTTGGTTCCAACACCTACAAAAACGATACTATGAGGTTTATATCATAAATAATTATGAAACATTGAATAATAGTAACATGTTTTAATATTTATTAATTAAATATATATTTATTCCTAGTTTATGATGGTAATATATATAAATACATGTTTTATCAAATCTATACATTTTATTCAATTGAAATTCATAAAAATGATATTTAACTATTCATTTCACACCATCGCTATTCATCTTCAAAAAATTTAAAACACATAAATTTCATTCAAGAATTACTAGGATGTGATTAATACATGGTCAAGGAGAATGGATTTGAATATCAGTATTGAATCGGTTAATTTAAAATTAATAAAATTAACAGAGAAATATTTATTATAATAATGGATTATTTTAAATTAAACACTAATAAGGTATAAATTATTTATAGAATGTAAAATCATTATAAATAGGGTAATTATATATATGAAGAATAATATAATGTTTATTATATATGAGGCCATAAAACATTAGACTAAGTGGGAATCCATGGGATGAGTATTTCATCTTAATTCTATTTCATTGAGAGATGTTTCGTATTATGCATTTATTGTTATCTGTATATTAAATATAATACCTATTTGATATTATTTTATATAATATTATTTTTATTTATGGTAAGTTATGTTTTATTTCATGTTATCTACTTATTTATATTTATTTATTCATTAACAATACCATATAGTATTTTCATGACTCAATATTCTTAACATTAGTTATAATCTCTCTTATTTGACTACATTCATGTACATTTGTTAGATTATACAATAAATCTATTTAATAAGTTAACTTCTATTTTCTATTGGGAAATTTTATTCTCATTTCCTAACATTACTCAATGAACTATTTTTACTATACAAATAATAAGGTTATTAAAAATAATTCTCATCCCCTATATTTGGAATTTTCTTCCATTTCCATGTTATTTATGATACAAAATGAATTATTTTATTATTATAATAACAAAATTAAAATTATATTATGAAAAATACATATTTCCAATTATCAATATTTTGAAAATAAATTTTTGTCTATTTTGAAATTGTGGGTTTCTGTAAAATGATGAAATTCTTCAAAAAGACATTTAATTCAACTTCCAAAAATGGTTCATCTTCCATTACACATTTAATATAAATTAACAATTATATATTCTTATAATTATAATTATATAGTATTTTAGTTTTAAATTAATTTCATAAAAGTATACATTTTTGAAATATTCATATAAGATTGTCTTTATATAATGAAAACATCAAGAATTTTTTTTTAAAATTTTATATTACTTTCACATATATCTATAAAATTTCAATCTCTTGTGGATTCATTTTTCATGTATCACCAATTTAGAACCAATATTAAATAATTATTTCGAGTTATTTTTTCTCATTAACAAAACCAATCCTTTATTTTATGTTTTTTGAAATAATTTTAATATGTTATATAAGTATTTTTATTTCCATAAGGTTATCATGAATATATTTATTATTAATTCCATATAGTACAAATATATGTGATTTTTCATTATGTGATGGGGGGATTCAATATATATTGACAATGGATTAAGAAATATTCTTCATCTCAAGAAAATATAATGGGAATTGAGTTGTTATACATGATAAAATATAAGACACGTATAATGATTCAATGTCCTCTTTATTTTGAAATGCATGTAAAGATTCATGATCCATTATATTATTATTATCTTGTAGGTATTCCATGATATATTTTATGATATATATATATATATATGTTTTATAACACATTCATTTTTTATTCTCCTTGATGGAGAGTTATTGTCTTTTTGTTTCCGAGTGATGTAATGATATAAAAATGCTTTCATGATGATTCTTTTGAGGATATATGAACTTACCCCATAATATATGTAATATTATGAATATTTATAAAAAATATTATGATTCTATTTTCTTTTTTAATTCAATTTTCCTAATTATCATGTCTTCTCCCAGTGTAATGGTCTTATCCTCTATGGGTAGTTGATATAATTTTCCATAGAGATAATTTTAGATCATACATACTTATATTTCATTATTTTATTAGGAAACTATATGTTGAAAAAAATCAGGAAGTAATATGTGGATAATTTTATAAAATATTTTGTGGAATTAATCAGAAATAATATGTTTATGTTTGTAATATCCAAAATTGATAAATCATTTCATTCATTTATTTTTTTATGAGAAATTTATTTACTCATTAAATTTATGTAATATATATGTATTTTATGTTGGGATCATCTCATGGATGGGGTTCATGAGGTGGTAAATGGATGTTTCCACTCTTATGGGGTTCATATTTTAGAATGTCAAAATATCAAATACATTTATACTATATCATATTTTTATGAATATTTATTTTGTGTAATAACAAATCACACTATAAATAAACATGTTTAGAATCATTGGTGATTAAAAACATAATGTTCTCAACACTATGATTGTATTACCAATGGTTTTAAAAAATAAATATTCTTCAATTCATAACCATATGATAAACAATTCCCTATAAATAGATGAATGGATTAATAAGAAAGTGGTGATCTTAAATTATTAGTTTGTGGTGAATATAAGTGATATAAATTAATTATCATATTGAGTATAAGATGAACTTGTTTGTGGGAGAAAAAATGTAGTTTCATGAACACCAAATAAGAAGATCATAACCAATAAAACATAAATCATAGAACATATGTCATTATAAAGATTTTAGCATAACATAATAGGTGAGTCATAGGTGTGAGTAAACATGAATCAATCATCATGAGTCATAGGTACCTGACATATGTAATTTAATTGACATAATTGACTGGAATGAACATAATTATATAATTCCATACATATTTCATTATTTACCACCAAGAAATTTATATAATATTGGAATTTTCTAACCACCATCTCAAAACCTAGAGGACCCGGGATAACCACCCATTCCCCATAACGTTCTGATTTGGTATAACTAATGATTTCCTTTAACCTTTTAGATGAGGGCTAACCACTTAGGCCCCACAACCTTTTCGAAAGGGGCTAATCACTCATGACCCATATTTTACATAAGAGATATAAAAAATACATAATAAATTTTATGACAATATAAGTCCAATATATTCGAAAATGATAACATATACATAGAAGTTCAAGATGATAATGGAATCTGTCATAATTCTATGAGAGATTAATTAACCAATAAAAATAAATTGTTTTCATGAAAATTCCAATAATACATCGTCATAATCATTCCAAACAATGACCGTGGACATTAACATTAAATAATATTCCTAGAAATTATTTTGAAATTTTTAATAAAATTCATATAGATAAAAAGTTCTATATAAAAGCATTAATTATAACATAGGTTAACAAGAATAAATACCCTTTAAATTTCTTATATATTTTAATTTAAAATAGAATAATATATAAAAAATTTGAAATGAAAATTAAGTTAAGGAAACTAGAAAACATATAGAGTTATATTTTTAATTAATATCAATGAATATGCTGATAAATTGAATCTAGGTATAAAATATAGAAAAAATAATACATTCAAGATTTTGTAATAATTTTAAATGAAAATAAAAAATTATTGGCACAAAAAAATTCAAAATAAACTCTTTTGATTATTTTTTAATATTTTATAGGATAATAGAAAATGGACTTAAAAATTATTAATATACATACGATGAAATGTATTAACCAAAATAGAATATGTCAATATATACGATACTGATTCATGATAAAAAAGGTGAGAGAAGTCTAACACCAATTATAAGAATAATTTTGGTAGAATTATAAAAAAATGAATGATATTGGTAGGATGTCATTTAAAAATCCAAAATAACCATATGGAAATAAAATAAAGTTGAATTTATAGATGAATAATAATAAAATTATCTTATTTAATATTTATTCATAAATAAAATAAATTTCATTGTAAGATTAGAAAATAAATAATTACATCTTTTGTAACATTTTAATCATAGAACCAAAAGGTTAGTAAACCTTGGATGGATTTCTAAATTAAATTATCTTAATGAAAATTAATGTAAAAGTAATACATGAGTGTAAAAACATAAAAATGATAATAGAATCCCATTTATTAGATTGTGTGTATGAAAAAAACACCAAATATCAGAAGGAATATAACATATAGGTAATTTTTATGGTTATTAAATATTCTAAATATCATACATTACATTAAATTAAAAAAATAAAGAATATAGAGGAAATAATTTATCTATGATCCCAAAGATGTTTTTCAATAATAACTTAAATTAATTAAAACTAGTGAATGATATTAATAAAATATATATGTTATATATTAAATAAACTTATATTTATATTAATCCAATATATTTTATATGCATAAGATAATAAAAATTTAATCTTTTCATTAAAAATTGTCTTTTTCATAAGGTAGATTTGCCACCTCTTAATGGAGAACCTGTTTTATATCCATTTTTTGAACTTAATTATATATTATATATTTAATGTTAACCTTTTTTTAATATAGTAATATAAAAATTAGATTAGGTTGATTTTGTTGTTATTTTGATGAAATATTTAATTTTTTGATGAATATTGAAAAATAAAGAAATTTAATTCAAAAGATCTTTTCATATCATTTATTATTTAGGATAAAATATACTTTTTATTAGATTTAATTTTTTATTAGATAAATAATTAATAAATTAATCAAATTATGAAAAGAGGATTTATTTTCAGAATGATATCGTTTATAAACACTACTCAAACTTTTGAAACTTTTTACACTAAAAATCCTCTTTTTCATCAAATATATAGGATTAATAATAAATAATATTGTACCAGTTATGAGGTTAGAATATGGAAAAATGGTTTAAATTTTTTGAATAAATATAATATATATTTTTTAACTATCAAACCTTTTTAACAATTTTTTTTGAAATTAATTTCAATTAATTAATGAGATTAAGAGAAAAACATGCTTATCAACAGACGAAACCATAAAAATAAAGACAAAAAAAACATAGAACACGTGTAAAAGAAAGTAGTGGTTAGTTTTTAGATAATTTCATCAATTTTTTGAAACATTTATTTTTAATGGAGTGACATGATTTAATGGGGGCCTCTCAATAGTGATTACCTATTCATATTTAAAAGAATATCACTTCTCCTTCAATGTAACAACACACTCACCCCACCAACTAATTTAAAAATATCATGAAATACAGATTTCTAAAACTGTAATCAAATAATCTTCTAGAATACCATCACAAAATCGATGAGTATCCCCATGGGAATAAATCCAACCAAATAGTTATATCGGTATAAACCAAAATAGTTTCCCAAAACTGAGGTAACATTCATCAATGTGTATTTATGTACTATTTATTTCTATACTAATTAATTTATTTTTATTTCATTATTATATAATAAAATAACTATAAAAAATTATTTTATATGTTTTCATGATAAGGATTCAATATAAAAAATTGCCCAATTCTATTAAATGATTAACAAACATACCTTTCGTGTATGATGAAGTATGCCTCATGAAATGATGTCATTTATTTTTCCATTATCACATCTCATGGATTGGAAATATAATATAAAATATGGTTTTATATGATACATTTTATATTTATTTTATCTTAATAATCCTTTATTTTTACAAACACATAACATTACGCTTTACATTTAGGGTAAATATGATAACATCATTTGTGGACATGTGAACTACAACTTCCTCAAAAACATGTGATACATTATATAAGGACCCGACCTTAAAACATTAAATCATCTTGAATTAAATGAATAATTCGCATTGAGGATCTTTTCAAGTTTAGATTTTTATAGAATTAGGACATTACTATTACATCTCAAATATTACAAAGTAAACACATCTACCCAGTTTCCATTTTTTTCAAAAAATAAAAAATCATAAAAAGAATCATGTCTAGTTCCATGTTTTAGATATAATGTCATTCCATGATCCCATCCTTGACCCTATTCATCTTTATGTCATGTGGAAAACAATTCAAAAACATGGGATGAGCATAAAAAGCTCAGTATGGGTTATAACATAATGAAAGGAAACATTAATCCATAAAAATAAAAACCAATGAAACCATAATTTTCAATCATAAAATACCATCTGGATTCATAAAATTTATGAATAATAAATAGTAATCACAATTCAAAAAGGTCACTTAAGGCATACAGAACATACTTACATTGTAGATATCACAGCTACATAGAGTCACATTTATAATACCCATCATAGTATATTCCATAAATCTCTTCCGAAAAACACTCATTTTTACCTCATTCACGTTACCCAATGCATTGGAGAGACACCCACCCTAGTTTTCATAGAACCACACGAATACTTAAAATGGCCAAGAACTATAACATAATCATAACACATAACATAATCATAAAAGAAAGAAAAATTTCCCACAATTAAATATCAATATAACATTTTAAGATATTGAAATAATGATTCCATTTGAAAAACCATTTTCAATACCATAATATGTAAAACGAGTATATGATATTTATTTTCCTTTTATAAACATTACGGCTTGTTAAGGAATCCATAGATCAAATAATACTCGCGGCAATGGAAAAGGTCATTGTCACCGCTAATGTAAAAAAGGAATCATTCCTTTTGGTTGTTTAGTAAAAAACATCATAGAAAAAAGATTACCTTTGAATGAAATGAAAAGTCAAAAGGGTTTTATACACCGTATAAATGATTGTTGTGTATAAATCAAAGGATGCCATAATTAAAGGAGATTGAGACAAAGTCCCTCATAAAGATGGTATCCTTAGATTAAGGATAAATCAATGACATGATTATGTTTGAATAAAATAAATACAACCAATTTAATTGGATTTTAATTGTGAAACAATCATAGGTCATTCTCATATATTCATCGCACTACATAATCAAGAAGGAGAGGTTTAACCCATAGAATTGAAATTGGATTAAGAAGTTCCCTTACAACAATTCAGTATCCTAATGGAGTCACATCAAATTTCAGATAAGAATTTGATGAGAGAAAGGATGGTATCTCATCACTTGGACATAATATTTACAGCAATAAGTATATATAAGAACATATCCCAACATAATAATATGTGAATAAAAAGACATAACAAAAAGAAGACTTTTAAAAGAAGAGGGTGAATGGTTCCCTTAGTGATTTGGTATCCTACAAAACCCAAACCCCCTAAAATAATGATCATACAATGAAGATGTAAATACCCATAAATTAATGTATATTTTACAAAGAATACAATAATCAGATGTACATTCACCACACAAAAGGAAATAGCTTCAAATGTAGCATGAATCTCACGGGAATAAAAAGTGAGATAAAAACACCTTACTTCATAGTAATCAATCAATTCGTATGACCAAAAGATAATAAAAACAAATTAAATCATAGAATATAATGAATATAAATAGTATAATGATAATATATATCAAATATATGTTCAAAATACCCGACATGAAATAGATAAGTGGCGAACAATAGAAATCTCATGGAATTAAATGTGAGATAAGAAATCCCTTACCTCATGTCCGACTTGACTCGCTTGTATGTTCCTTGTTCTTTCTGAATGATAATCTTCAATTAATTTCTACTTTAATAAGAATATTTTTCTTGTCTATTATTCCTTTTATATCACTTATTTCTTTCCTATAACAATTATTTAATTGATTGAGTTCAAAATGGACATTTTGTTGATGTTCGGAACTTGAGTCAAAAAATGGACTTCTTATAATTACATGAGGTTCATGTGGTCCTAAGTTCATTAAATCCATAATTATATTCATCATTTATATGTAATTTATATCATATATATCCATTATATATATGTACTTATAAAGTACATAACTTTTTGAGATAAGAAATGAAATGCACCGTTCATGGAGACGGTAAGCCGTACGTACGCATGAACGCTACATTCTTTTCTATTTCATACTTTAATGGAATGAAAACATAATAATACATTGTTATATTATAATTACAGTATAATATATATGTTATATATGTTACATAAGTGCTTAAATTACATTCTTTATAAATTCCATGTTTGTCATGAACGAGTCACATCACTTGAGGGGGCGGTTGTCCACACTTCCTCTTATGAAATTATTGCGTTTGCACAACATGAAAAGCATATAGGTATGTTTTAAATATAAAATTTCAAAGCATTGAGAGTAATTATATATAATATATATCATATATAAAAATATTTCCATCATAATGGACACTATGAGAGGTGGTAGGATAAGATTGAACAATCATCATTTCGTGAGGCGTTAATTCGCCATCCACGGAAATTGTATGTTCTTTAACCATTAAGTGGAGGAGTGTGTAAGTGTAGGTAGAATCATTATCATTTAAAAATCATTTTATGTTGAGGATTCGGGTTTTATTATGGGTTCAAATAATAACACAATACTGGTGAGTGAAGAAGGAAAATAAAAGAATGAAACTCGAGAGAAGACATTACCTCTAAATCGGGTAACTCTTTTTGACTTGAGCAAAATGAATCCTTGGAAATGCATATAACAAATGTAATTTTACTAGGAGTGAGATAGGGATGTGTATAGGTAACATGTTCATAGGATGGACGATCCAAGGGCTTGAGAGGTGTAGGTAAGGGAGTAGAGGTGGGGCCTTTTATAAGAGGGGTGAGGGTCATTTTTGGATCGTCATGAAATGTTAATTTATTTTTAAATGATTTTCGTATTTTAAAGGTCCCACAATCATATATTTCTAGGATAAGGTGATAAGGGTTCTAAATTAACCCATTTAATATGTTTTGGACAAGTATTAGGCTTATATGTTACCTTATCTTTTCATATTATTTAAATCGTTCATTAATGAGGTAATCACTTCATCATAATGGTGGCATAAATAAATTTATTTATTTAAGGTCTAAAAATTATAAAACAAATAACATGATTTAGGAAAATTTTTTAGATTTAAAATGACTAATTATAGTCGAAGACATAATTTATTTAAACAAAATTATAAATTTTTACTTAGGTGTTGCAGAGTTTGGTTTTATTTTCCTTTCATTACATATAATATGATTAAAGGTCACTATCACACAAAAGTGATTCCATAGGGTCCCTAATTTGTAAAGAAGAATACATTGTTCTGCCATGACACAACCAAGAAGAGTTGGACGCATTTTGGGGTCAATTTATATTATTATGATATTATTTTATTACCCTTAACTACCCGATTACTAATTAATCAAGATATTTAAAGATAATTGTCGTCGTTACTATTAATAATGTCCAAAAACAAAAGAGTCCTAATTACATAATTTGGACATTATGATTCCAAATATGGAATCCATTTTAACAAATTCCAAACACAGAAATTGTAGTAATTAATTTAAAAATAATTCCCGTTGTCAAAATTGAAGACATGTTTTTTAAGAAGTAATCTTTATCAAAAGATTGACTTGATTTTACATCTAATTGTAAAGTAAAATTACTTCCAATGAACAACATTGAATTAAGTGATAAAAACATAATTCATTTACAATTTAAAACTAATTAAATGTACAATCTACCTATATAATTAAAATAGATGAAAAATTTTTTTTGAAGTAAAATGCAGTATGTTTCACTTTTCATTAAAAATGATCATTTGTTAGAAAAATACCAAAAATTTATCCAAATTAAATTTTACATTCAAAATGAAAAATTGATTTCTATTTAACCAAATTAAAAACATATAATTTTGTTTAAATAATTTTATAATTAATTCCCACTGTCAAAACAAATAGTGTTTTTAAGAAACAATAGCTATCAAAAGATTGACATTTGATTATGTTTGATTTCAAAGTGAAATTAATTACAATGACCACCATTGAATTAAATGGTAAAAATATATTCTAACTAGACTTTAAAACCAATTAAAAATAAAATCTAACCATATTAATAAATTTGATTTAAAGGTGGTTTTGAATTTAAATACTGTGTTTTTCACTATTCATAAAAAATGAACATTATCTGAAAAACAACAAAAATTGACAGAAATTAAATTTTGATGTCCCAATTATAAAGAAGGATTTTATTTTTTCAAATATAACATATACAATTTTCAAAAAGTGGATTTAAAAATGGTACCCCATCAAAAGGTGATTAATTGGCCTTTTAAAGAATATTACAATATTTATGCTTAAAATTGGATTCATTCGCATTTTAAGCATCTAAAAATTATTGGATAAATTTAAAAATATTTAACAAACATATATAATCATTTTTTAGTTTGTTCTGTTCATTTCTGCTATTACAATGGGTAGACGTTAACGACCATTTAAAATAATATTATTATATTATTAGTTTGCAATATAAGATTTCAGAAAACTCATTGTTTTGTATTGGTTACTCCATCGAGCATAGCATCTTTTTTAAAGTAATATTGACATTTTATACATGAAAATTAATAAATATGAATATTTCATATTCATTATTTACCTGGGATGTTACATCCTTCCCCCCTTTTAGGAATTGCGTCCTCGCAATTTTAAAATTGTGCTCAGAAACTTTATTGAAAGTCCCAAATCCGAAACAGAGTAATTAAAATTATCACATTAAAAGAAAGAAAAATAAGTAAAAAGGCCACTAGAGACAACATATAATAGGATTCCATGAAAACATGGATATTTAAGGGAAAACAAAGGGTCATGTTCTGATGGAGAGTGATATAAAACATGATTAGGAGAAAGTTTACAATATGAAAACCACAAAATTGTGATGGGTTAAATAGTATTCGATTCCCCAGTAGAAAAAGTTAATAGACAATGTTTTTTTAAGTTACTTTCCATTTATGAATTTATATATGAGCATAACTAAATCATAAGTAAACCTACTTACTTTTCATGTAGACATTCATCTGTTACTAGATTTCTTACGCAAACTCATATTTTCTCCAAAAGATGAGTATTTAGGATGACTTGATCACATTAAGAGCGATGTAATCAACTTCAAGAGAGTCACATAATCCATAAAGGATTAACTATATATTTACAAAGTCCTCAGACCTTAACCAAAAAAAATGGATAGTACAAGATCAGATAATCTCAAAAATGATAATCCTTTGTAAAAATAAAAACTACTCTTTATCTCCAAAATTTATCCAACAATACCCAAAGTTCATCAAAGACCATTCAATAAACAGATATACATAAAATTCTTCAAAGTAAACCAAACTGAGGTTGAAACCCAAAACTCCAATGGATTTAATCACATAGTCTTCCAAGATAAATATTAACATTTATCTCTAAATAACATCAGTTACTCTTAAATTCTCATACTGAAAAGTAATTAACATAATCCATATCCTCCATGATAGGTTAATCATTTCCATAAATAACCCAAAATCAACATATTTCTGATTCATAAGACCATATAACTAAAAATAACTAGTCATACAAACCAGGGACTTCATGTTGTCAAGTGGTAGGTGATAAATACCAGTCGTACTTTTGTTGTGGGTTCGATTCCCGCATCTTTGTTCGACACGACAATTTTTCACATGGTATACGTGTTGTCTGTTTTAAAAACTATATAATTTTATAACATTCCCAAAAAAGAGGTAAATTCATCAAAAATAACCATAAAATATTTTGAACACAAATGATATCAAATAACTTTCATTTTGCATCCCAAAATGTATTAACCGGTAATTAGTTCAAATTCAAGGATCATATAATCCCAATGGTTATTTACAACTATATCCACAAAATAAAATATAATTATACATTGGATAAAATTTTCATATATCAATAATCACGGTTACACATACTATAAAAATTCTTCTTATATAATCTCATCATCAAAAGATCCTTAATACTTTTAAGAATTTAACCATCCTAAAATCTACCATAACTCTTGAATACCTTATATGTTGACTTCTTACTCATTTAACATTATTCATTATCCATTAACCATTCATTTCTAACTTATTCTAAAATAATTCTTTCCTAAAAACAAAATCATGAATCATATCGTATGATTCAATAATAGGAAAACATATGTTAATAAATAATCTATACCTTTCATTGGTCAACATCAGTTTCTTCATCCTTAATCGAAACAACATTAGGTATTGGTAAACGAATATTTGTACGATCCTATTGATCCCATTCCTTATACTTCATCATAAGACATGTGTTTTCATAATGACCATAAAATCCAAATTTAAAACATTCAATTGATCCTTTAGAAAGAATATATTTCAATTTCCTAGAGTAAACTAAATGCTTCCTTTTTCCATGGCAGGTTCTTGCTTTATGACCTTCATTTCCACATCGATAGAATCTTTTTGTCCATTTGAAACATTTTTCCATGTGTTTCTTTCCACATTTTTGACACATTGTTTTTTGAACATACTTACCTTTATGATTATTACCTGAACTTCTGTAGGGATTTGTTTCTCGAATATATGATCCCTTATAAAAATCACTATGGTTCAGGTCCTCAATCTTGACTCCACATAGTTGGTTGAGATTAACCACTTGAGTTGTCATTGTAACTCTCATATAATTCACTATCTCATTCAGAAAACTGTCATAGTTTTCTTCTGATCCACTGTTACATTGGTGCCTTCTAGATCCATCCATTTACTAAAACTAGAAAGGACAGTGTGAGTATATCACTAAAATCCTCATATAATATCTTATTAGGAGGGTAAACACTAAGATATAATTATTCATGTTATTTTAATCTCATTAACTTTATAAAAATAACTATGATTTTTTGTAAAATCATAACCATTATGGTAATGTCACTTAAGCTTAAAGAATACCATAAACTGTAATGTTATCTAAACCAACCTTTGATACGAACTATAACGACCCGACCTTAAAACATTAAGTCATCATGAATTAAATGAATAATTCAGATTGAGGATCTTTTCAGGTTTAGAGTTTTAAAGAATTAGTACATAACTATTACATCTCAAAGATTACAAAGTGGACACATCTACTATGATTCCATTTTATCAAAAAATAAAAATACTTAAATGGAAACATGCTTAGTTACATGTTTAAATAACATGTCTTTCCATGATCCCATCCTTGACCCTATCCATTTTAAGTCCTGTGGAAAACATTTCAAAAACATGGGATGAGCATAAAAATCTCAGTAAGGGTTATAACATAATGAAAGGAAACATTAACCTATAAAAATAAAAACCAATGAAACCATAAATTTCAATCATAACATACCTTCTAGAATGATAATATTTAGGAATAACACATAGTAATCACAATTAATAAATGTAACTTAAGGCATACATAACATACTTACATTGTAGCTATCACAGCTACATAGGGAGTCACATTTGGAATGCGAATCATAGTATATTTGTAACACCCCAGGTAAATAAGGGATATGAAATTTTCATATTTATCCATATTTGTGAATAAAATAATAATATGACTTTAAAGGGGATGCTATGCTCGATGGCATACCCAACACGCAACAACGAGTTTCTTGGGAATCTTACGTTGCACTCTAATAATAAAATAATATTATTCTAAATGGTAGTTAACATGTAGACATTGTAATGGCGGGAATGGATAGAAATAACTAAAATATGATTATATATGTTCTTAAATTTTTTTACATTTATACAATAAAAGATAAAGGCTTAAAATATGGAAAGAATTCAATTTTAGGCGTATATGCCCTAGTTTTCACTAAAGGTTCACTTATCACCTTTTGATGGAGAACCGTCATTAAATATAGTTTTGTTCACTCTTAAACATTCTTTTGGACCAAATAAAACTCCTATTAAGAATCGGGACATCAAAATTTACTTTGTGTAAATTTTTGGTATCTTTCTGATAAAGTTCTTTTTTTTAATTAATAGTGTAAAATGTTGTATTTTAATTCAAAACCACTTTTTAATATAATTTATTTATATGATTAGATTATATTTTTAATTGGTTTTAAAGTGAAATTAGAAAATATTTTTACCATTAAATCCAATAGTGGTCGTTGGAATCAATTTCACTTTGAAATCAGACTTAAACTAGTGTCAATCTTTTGATACTTATTGTTTCATAAAACACACTATTTATCATGAAAGCGGGAATTAATTATTAAATTAATTAATGTGACTTATATGTTTGGAATTTTATAAAACGGACTTCATTTTTGAATTCAGAATATCAAATATATCTTAGGGTGAATTTTTGGGATTTTTCTGAAAAACTTCAATTTTTGATGAATAGTGAAACCACTAAGTGGTACTTATAAAAACTGATTTTCAGTTTAAATGAAATTTTGCCATCATTGTGTTTTGATTTTCAAAAAATCCGACATACATGGTTGTCATTAAGAAGTAAAATGTGGTTCAATGAGATTAAAATAATTTTTTGGTGAATAGTAACTTATTAAGTTTTTAATCGCGATTAGAGGTAATTAGTGTAGTTTAAGGTAAAAATGATATTATAAGAATGTGAAAACACCATGAAAATTTTCCTACACCTATTGGTTGTATCATGGCCGACCAAGACAATACATGGGTCAACTTGGGGACCCCATGGATCCACTTTGGTTGGGAAATGACATAAATAACATTTTATTTAATGTAAAAGTAAAATTGACACAAACATGATATGTTTCACTAAAACAATTTTTAAGTGGGGTTATACAAGTCATATTTTTGATTATAAATATTCATTGGAAATCTAAAATGATTTCCTACATCATATGTTTTTTTTAATAATTTTTAGACATTACATAAATTAAATTATTTATGACATAATAATGATGCAGCGATGACATCATTATTTGACGATTTAAATAAAATGGAATGATAATGTAAAATCTATGAACTACACATGTCCAAAACTTATTGGATGAGTGTATTTCTAAGTATTATCACCTTATCCACGAATTATATCAATGTTGGACCTTTTGAAACCGAAACACATTTTCAAATAAAGTAATATTTCTTTACTTTCCAAAAGTGCCCCTCCTCTCCTCTTATAAAAGGCCCCCACCTCTACCTAATTTAACACACTCCTCAAGCCTTTGGCTCGGCCAACCCCTTCCCATTTACTCTCTCCACATCCCTCTCCTTATCCTAGAGGATTCCCTTTGGGAATAATCCTTTCAAAGGAAGCCTTTAGGCTCAAATCAAAAGGAGTTACACTTTTAAAGGTAATTCACTCTCTCATGTTCATTTGTTTTATTTTGCTTCTCCAACCCCATAAACTCTGTTTATTTACTTCTTTTGTAACAACAACAGTATTTTAAATATACTAGGATGTTGTTATAATATTTATTCGAGCTACACTCTCACACAACTACATCAAATGGTTAAAGAACATACGGTTTCCGTGGATGGTGAAATTCTGCCTCCCGAAACGATGATTGTTCAATACTCATTTAACACCTTCAAAGGTAGCCATTATGATGTCACTATTTTTATATATGATATATAATATGTTTATGTTTTATTTACACTTCTGTATTTTTCATTTTTGTCTTACCTTTATGGCTTCCATTATGGATATACGTGATATCTTCATTTAAGGAAGTGCGGACTACTGCCCCCTCAAAGTGATTTGATTCGTTAAATACCATATGTGGGACTTATAAAGGATGGAACTATGATATTATATATGATATTATACTGGAATTATAATATACCTTTATATCATTAATATTAAATTCTATAAAATATGAAATAGAAATGAAAGTAGCGTTCATGCGTACGTACGGCTTACCGTCTCCATGAACGGTGCATTTCATTTATTACCTCTAAATGATTATGTAATGTTATAAATGCATGAATGTACTGTATATATATGACATATATGATATCCAAATCATGAATATTATTCTGGATATAATAAACATTTGGCCACATGAACAACATGTAATTGTAAGAAGTCCACTTTCGACTTAAGAACCAAATATCGGCAAAACAAATATTATTAACTTAAATGATTACATAATGCTTATGACATGGTAATAAGTGGTATAAAAGGAATAATGAACTTGAAAAAGGTTCTTAAGGAATTATAAATTAACTCAAGTTTATTATTCAGGAGATTAAAGAACGATCGAGTCAAGTCGGACCCGAGGTAAGGGATCCTACAACTCTCTTTCTTTTTAAGTACACTCTTTTATGTCATTTCTTTTAAGATCATATTTATTATGATTGGGATGTTATTTTATATTACTCCTACTATAGTTTTTATGTTCATGTGATGAGAGACCCTATTATCTCTCATCAATCCATTTTGGATGTTTTGAGTGGCGCCGTTAGGCTGCCGAATTTTCGTAAGAGATCTAACCTCTCTCTTTCTTTTTAAGTACTCTCCTTTGTGTCACTTCTTTTAAGCTCCTCTTTGTAATGTTGGGGGATGTACTTTTATATTCATCTTTCTGTACATTCTATTGTAATATGATGGGATACTATATTTGATCTCATCAATCCATATTCGGAAGTTTTATGTGGCGCTGTTAGGCTGCCGAGTTTTCGTGAGGGATTTTTCATCTCACTTTTATTCCCGTGAGATTTATGCTACATTTGCCACAAATTACATTGAGTGGTGTATGTACTGCCCATTATTCTACTCTTTGTGTAATATACCTTCGTTTATGAGTATTTACATCAATGACCTATTTTCTTTCTTTCATGGGGTGTATGTTTTGAAAGATACCCAAGTCGGTAAGGGAACCTTTCACCCTCCTCTTTTTTTAAAAGACTTCTTTTGTTTGGTCTTTTAATTTACATATTTTTATGTTGGGATATGTTCTCATATATCCTTATTGATGTAAATTTTATGTCCAAGTGATGAGATACACTTTTTATCTCTCATCAACTCATTTTGATGTGATGCCGTTAGGCTGTCAAGGGAACTTTTTAACCCAATTTCGATTTCTTTGGGTTCAACTTGTAGTCATTGAATATGTCATCCATTGAATATGTGTGAATGACCTTTTATTGTTTTACAGTTAATATCCACTTATATTGGGTGTATATATATTTGTCACACATATTTTTTTGAGATTTATTTGTCCTTAATTTAACGATACCTTCTTTATAAGGGATTTCATCACATTTGACATTTCTATTGAGGGCTCATTGTTGTTATGAACCAATTCACTCTTATATGGTGTGTATACTGTCCTTTGGAGTATTATATCATGAATCCTTTTATTTTCATGATATTATAAAATTCTGACTAAATGTTATTCCTCGATTATTGTATTCAAGTGTCTCTAATTTTGGTAAAACCCCTTTAAACAAAATATCGTTTTAAATGTTTTAATTATTTGTTCTTATTAATATCCATGTTTTCAAAATGGTTTTAAGGATTTATTTATATGGATATTAATGGTTTAAAATGTTAAAATCTTCAAGGTGGTATGAGACACTTTGATTCAAAAATCTCTTTATTAAATGTTTTAAATGGTTTTGGAAATGGTTTATTTTTGAATGGATTCATTATTTCAATATCCTAAAATGTTATATTGTGATTGAAATGTGGAAATGTTATGTTTCCTTTATTCATGTTTATGTGATACGATTATGTTATGGTTCTTGGGAATTGTTATGAAGAACGGGTGGTTCCGTGATAAACTAAGGGCGGGTGAGCCCGATATAGCTCTCCAATGCATTTGGTAACGCGAAGGAGTGAAACGTTAAGGTTTCTCCGAAGAGATTTAGGGAATATACTATGATGGGTATTCCAAACGTAACCAAGAGGGTTACTCCCTACGTAAGAATGTTATGAATGCCTCAAGTTACCTTTATGTCCTAGGTTTTCTATGATTTATTCATGGTTTGATGAGGTATTTTAAAGTGCCTATGTTTTATGGGTAAAGTATGATTTCATTCTCATGTATATATGAACTCGTGTTTCCTTTCCATATATTTTATAACCCTTACTGAGCTTTTTATGCTCATCCCAAGTTTTTGAAATGTTTTCACAGGTCAAGGGAAAGGTACATGATGTGATGATAGTGTCAAGGATGTGTCAAGAAAGAATCCGTGTTACATTTTAAATATGTTTCCATGATGGGAAGAATGAATACTGTCTTTTATGTAACCACTTTGTTTAAATGTGGAATGTAATGCAAGTTTCATGATCTAATTCTCTAAAACTCTAAACCTGAAAAGATCCTCAATGTTTAATCTTGTAATAACTCAAGATTAAGTAAGGTTTAAGGCTGGGGCCTTATAGTTGGTATCAAAGGTCGGTTTAGATATCTTTAGAGGTTAGGGTACTCTTTAAGCATAATTGACAATTACCATAATGGTTAGGATTTCAGAAAGAGTCTTAGTTTTAGATAAAGTGAATGAATAAGTATATCTTATTGTCTATCTTACTAATTAGTACATGATGGTTTTGTTGATATACTCACACTGAACTTTTTGGTTCTAGTAAAGGGATGGATCTAGCAGGCACCAAAGTAACGGTGGATGTGAAGGAAACTGTGACAGTTTTTTGAGCAAGCAACTGAATGATATGGGAGCTGCAATGAGAACTATTGTGATTATCCTCAAACAACTATCTGGAGTCATGATTGACCACCTAAACCTTGGAGATTTCTCTAAGGCATCATATATGCAAGAAACAAATCCCTACGGAAGTACAGGTAATAATCATAAAGGTAAGTGTGTTCAAAAACCTATGTGTCAAAGATGTGGAAATAAACACCTAGGAAAATGTTTCAAAGGGACAGAAATATGTTATAGATGTGGAAGTGAAGGTCATAAAGCAAGAACCATCCATGGAAAAAGGAAGCACCCAGTTGACTCGTGGAAAGGGAAAGAAGTTATTTCTGAGGGATCAATTGAATGTTTTAAATGTGGTGTGCATGGTCATTATGAAAACACATGTCCTATGAAGAAGTTTCGTGAATAGGGTCACCAAGACCGTACCAATATTCGTTTACCAATACCTAATGCCATTCCAATTGAGGATAAAGAAACTGATAATGACCAATCAAAGGTATGTACTATTTCATGACTATTGTTTTCTTATTTTGGAATCTTAGGATATGATTCATGATTTTGTTTTTATGAAAGAGGTATTTCGGAATAAGTTGGAATGGAATGGATAATGGATCATGAAGAATGTTGAATGAGTAAGATGTCAATATATAAGGGCTTCAAGAGTTAGGGTGAAATTCTTAAGATTATTAAGTCTCTTTTGATGATGGGGTTACATTAGAAGACTTTTTATATTATGTGTAACCCTGATGATTAATATAGGCAAATTTTATTCAAGTAATAGTTATCTTTTCTTTTGTGGACATAGTTATAAAGAACCATTTGGGTTTATATGATCCTTACTTTTGAGGTAATTATGGGTTACCATATGTTATGATTGAAGTGAAAGGCATGAGATAAAATTGAGGTTAAATTATGTTATGGTTATTTTTGATGATTTTATCCCTTTTTGGGTAATGATTTGAGAATTATATAGTTTTGGAAAAAGGACAACACGCAGACCGTGTGACAACCCGTCGCGTCGGACAATGCTGCGGGAATCGAACCCACAACCAATGTGCGACTGGTATTTATCGCCTACCACTGGACTACATGAAGCCCCTGGTTAGTTTGACTGATTCATTTTAGTTATATGATTTTATGAATTAAGAGTAAGTTGATTTTGGAGGATATGTGATTAGGATAATTACTTTTCAATGTGAGACTTTAGGATCAACTGATGTTGTTTGGAGATAAATGTTACGATTTAACTTGGAAGACTATGTGACTAAATCCTTCAAATATTTGGGTTTCAATCTTATATTGGTTTACTTTGAAGAATTTTATGGACAAATTGTTTATCGGATGGTCCTCGTTGAACTTTGGGTTTTTTTGGACAAATTTTGGAGATTAAGAATAGATTTTCTTTTTATAAGGGGTTATCCATTTCTGGATTATCTGATCTTGTACTAACCATTTTTGGTTTGGTTTTGGTTAAAGCCTAAAAACATGGGATGTTTATAGTTCTCTTTTGGGGATTAGGTGATTCTCTAGAAGTTGATTATAGTACTCTTAATGTGAAAAAGTCTCCCTAAATACTCGTCTTTTGGAAAAAATATGAGTTTGACTAAGGAATCTAGTAAAAGTTGAAAGTCAACATGATAAGTGATTATGCTTCCTTATGAATAAATTCCTCAATAAAAAGTAACTTAAAACAAAAATGTTGTCTATTAACTTTTCCTATAGGGGAATCGAATACCGTTTAACCCATCACAAGTTTGTGATTTTCTCGTGGTTAACTTTCTCCTAAACATGTTTTCTATCACTCTCCATCAGAACATGACCCTTTGTTTTTTCCTCCATGTCCATATTTTCATACTTTGAATCCTAGTATGGGATAACTAGGGTGACCTTTGTACTTATCTTTCTTTATTTTAAAGTGATTTTTTTACCGACTCTTCTCCGATGTGGGACGTTCAAGGATGTTTCCAAGCGCAATTTTAAAATTGCGAGGACACAATTCCCAAAAGGGGGGAAGGATGTAACACCCCAAGTAAATAAGGGATATGACATTTTAATATTTATCCATATTTGTGAATAAAATATTAATATGACTTTAAAGGGGACGCTATGCTCGATGGCATACCCAACATGCAACAACGAGTTTCTCGGGAATCTTACGTTGCACTCTAATAATAAATTAATATTATTCTAAATGGTAGTTAACATGTAGCCGTTGTAATGGCGGGAATGGATATAAATAACTAAAATATGATTATATATGTTCTTAAATATTTTTACATTTATACAATAAAAGCTAAAGGCTTAAAATACGGAAAGAATTCAATTTTAGGCGTATATGCCCTAGATTTCACTAAAGGTTCACTTATCACCTTTTCATGGAGAACCGTCATTAAATATAGTTTTTTTCACACTTAAACATTCTTTTGGACCAAATAAAACTCTTATTAAGAATCGGGACATCAAAATTTACTTTGTGTAAATTTTTGGTATCTTTCCGATAAAGTTCTTTTTTTAATGAATGGTGTAAAATGTTGTATTTTAATTCAAAACCACTTTTTAATCTAATTTATTAATATGATTAGATTATATTTTGAATTGGTTTTAAAGTGGAATTAGAAAATATTTTTACCATTAAATCCAATAGTGGTCGTTGGAATCAATTTCACTTTGAAATCAGACTTAAACTAGTGTCAATCTTTTGATACTTATTGTTTCATAAAACACGCTATTTGTCATGACAACGGGAATTAATTATTAAATCAATTAATGTGACTTATATGTTTTGAATTTTGTAAAACGGAATTCATTTTTGAATTCAGAATATCAAATATAGCTTAGGGTGAATTTTTGGGATTTTTCTGAAAAACTTCAATTTTTGATGAATAGTGAAACCACTAAGTGGTACTTATAAAAACTGATTTTCCGTTTAAATGAAATTTTGCCATCATTGTGTTTTGATTTTCAAAAAATCTGACATACATGGTTGTCATTAAGATGTAAAATTTTCTTCAATGAGATTAAAATCATTTTTTGGTGAATAGTAACTTATTAAGTTTTTAATCGCGATTAGAGGTAATTGGTGTAGTTTAAGGTAAAAATGATATTATAAGAATGTGAAAACACCATGACACTTGTCCTACACATATTGGTTGTATCATGGCCGACCAAGACAATGCATGGGTCAACTTGTGGACCCCATGGATCCACTTTGGTTGGGAAATGACATAAATAACATTTTATTTAATGTAAAAGTAAAATTGACACAAACATGATATGTTTTACTAAAACAATTTTTAAGTGGGTTTATACAAGTCGTATTTTTTATTATAAATATTCATTGGAAAGCTAAAACGATTTCCTTCATCATAGGTTTTTTTTATAATTTTTAGACATTACATAAATTAAATTATTTATGACATAATAATGATGCAGCGATGACATCATTATTTGACGATTTAAATAAAATGGAATGATAATGTTAAATCTATGAACTAAACATGTCCAAAACTTATTGGATGAGTTGATTTCTAATCCTTATCACCTTATCCACGAATTATATCAATGTGGGACCTTTTTAAACCGAAACACATTTTCAAATAAAGTAATATTTCTTTACTTTCCAAAAGTGCCCCTCCTCTCCTCTTATAAAAGGCCCCCACCTCTACCTCATTTAACACACTCCTCAAGCCTTTGGCTCGGCCAACCCCTGACCATTTACTCTCTCCAAATACCTCTCCTCATCCTAGAGGATTCCCTTTGGGCAGAATCCTTTCAAAAGAATCCTTTAGGCTCAAATCAAAAGGAGTTACACTTTTAAAGGTAATTCACTCTCTCATGTTCATTTGTTTTATTTTGCTTCTCCAACCCCCTAAAATCTTTTTATTTACATCTTTTGTAACAAAACCAGTATCTTCAATATACTAGGATGTTTTTATAAGATTTATTCGAGCTACACTCTCACAAAACTACATCAAATGGTTAAAGAACATATGGTTTCCGTGGATGGTGAAATTCTGCCTCCCGAAACGATGATTGTTCAATACTCATTTAACACCTTCAAAGGTGGCCATTATGATGTCACTATTTTTATATATGATATATAATATGTTTATGTTTTATTTACGCTTCTGTATTTTTCATTTTTGTCTTACCTTTATGGCTTCCATTATGGGTATACGCGATATCTTCATTTAAGGAAGTGCGGACTACAGCCCCCTCAAAGTGATTTGATTCGTTAAATACCATATGTGGGATGTATAAAGGATGGAACTATGATATTATATATGATATTATACTGGAATTATAATATACCTTTATATCATTATTATTCCATTCTATAAAATATGAAATAGAAAGGAAAGTAGCGTTCATGCGTACGTACGGCTTACCGTCTCCATGAACGGTGCATTTCATTTCTTACCTCTAAATGATTATGCAATGTTATAAATGCATGAATGTACTGGATATATATGACATATATGATATCCAAATCATGAATATTATTCTGGATATAATAAACATTTGGCCACATGAACAACATGAAATTGTAAGAAGTCCACTTTCGACTTAAGAACCAAATATCTGCAAAACAAATATTATTAACTTAAATGATTACATAATGCTTATGACATGGTAATAAGTGGTATAAAAGTAATAATGAACTTGAAAAAGGTTCTTAAGGAATTAGAAATTATCTCAAGTTTATTATTCAGGAGATTAAAGAACGATCGAGTCAAGTCGGACCCGAGGTAAGGGATCCTACAACTCTCTTTCTTTTTAAGTACACTCTTTTATGTCATTTATTTTAAGCTCATATTTATTATGATTGGGATGTTATTTTATATTACTCCAACTGTAGTTTTTATGTTCATGTGATGAGAGACCCTATTATCTCTCATCAATCCATTTTGGATGTTTTGAGTGGCGCCGTTAGGCTGCCGAATTTTCGTAAGATATCTAACCTCTCTATTTCTTTTTAAGTACTCTCCTTTGTGTCACTTCTTTTAAGCTCCTCTTTGTAATTTTGGGGGATGTTATTTTATATTCCTCTTTATATACATTCTATTTTAATATGATGGGATACTCTATTTGATCTCATCAATCCATATTCGGATGTTTTATGTGGCGTCGTTAGGCTGCCGAGTTTTCGTGAGGGATTTTTCATCTCACTTTTATTCCCGTGAGATTTATGCTACATTTTCCACAAATTCCATTGAGTGGTGTATGTACTGCCCATTATTCTACTCTTTGTGTAATATACTTTCGTTTATGAGTATTTACATCAATGACCTATTGTCTTTCTTTCATGGTGTGTATGTTTTGAAAGATACCCAAGTCGGTAAGGGAACCTTTCACCCTCCTCTTTTTTTAAAAGACTTCTTTTGTTTGGACTTTTAATTTACATATTGTTATGCTGGGATATGTTCTCATATATACTTATTGATGTAAATTTTATGTCCAAGTGATGAGATACACTTTTTATCTCTCATCAACTCATTTTGATGTGATGCCGTTAGGCTGTCAAGGGAACTTTTTAACCCAATTTCGATTTCTTTGGGTTCAACTTGTAGTCATTGAATATGTCATCCATTGAATATGTGTGAATGACCTTTTATTGTTTTACACTTAATATCCACTTATATTGGGTGTATATATATTTTTCACACATATTTTTTTTGAGATTTATTTGTCCTTAATTTAACGATACCTTCTTTATAAGGGATTTCATCACATTTGACATTTCTATTGAGGGCTCATTGTTGTTATGAACCAATTCACTCTTATATGGTGTGTATACTGTCCTTTGGAGTATTATATCATGAATCCTTTTATTCTTATGATATTATAAAATTCTGACTAAATGTTATTCCTTGATTATTGTATTCAAGTGTCTCTAATTTTGGTAAAACCCCTTTAACCAAAATATCATTTTAAATGTTTTTATTATTTGTTCTTATTAATATCCATGTTTTCAAAATGGTTTTAAGGATTTATTTATATGGATATTAATGGTTTAAAATGTTTAAAGCTTCAAGGTGGTATGGGACACTTTGATTCAAATATCTCTTTATTAAATGTTTTAAATGGTTTTGGAAATGGTTTCTTTTTGAATGGATTCATTATTTCAATATCCTAAAATGTTATATTGTGATTGAAATGTGGAAATGTTATGTTTCCTTTATTCATGTTTATGTGATACGATTATGTTATGGTTCTTGGGCATTGTTATGAATAACGGGTGGTTCCGTGATAAACTAAGGGCAGGTGAGCCCGATACAGCTCTCCAATGCATTGGGTAACACGAAGGAGTGAAACGTTAAGGTTTCTCCGAAGAGATTTAGGGAATATACTGTGATGGGTATTCCAAACGTAACCAAGAGGGTTACTCCCTACGTAAGAATGTTATGAATGCATCAAGTTACCTTTATGTTTTATGTTTTCTATGATTTATTCATGGTTTGATGAGGTATGTTAAAGTGCCTATGTTTTATGGGTAAAGTATGATTTCATTCTCATGTATATATGAACTCATGTTTCCTTTCCATATATTTTATAACCCTTACTGAGCTTTTTATGCTCATCCCAAGTTTTTGAAATGTTTTCACAGGTCAAGGGAAAGTTACATGATGTGATGACAGTGTCAAGGATGTGTCAAGAAAGAATCCGTGTTATATTTTAAATATGTTTCCATGATGGGAAGAATGAATACTGTCTTTTATGTAACCACTTTGTTTAAATGTGGAATGTAATGCAAGTTTCATGATCTAATTCTCTAAAAATCTAAACCTGAAAAGATCCTCAATGTTTAATCTTGTAATAACTCAAGATTAAGTACGGTTTAAGGATGGGGCCTTATAGTTGGTATCAAAGGTCTGTTTAGATAACTTTAGAGGTTAGGGTATTCTTTAAGCATAATTGACAATTACCATAATGGTTAGTATTTCAGAAAGAGTCTTAGTTTTAGATAAAGTGAATGAGTAAGTATATATTATTGTCTATCTTACTCATTAGTACATGATGGTTTTGTTGATATACTCACACTGACCTTTTTGTTTCTAGTAAATGGCTGGATCTAGCAGGCACCAAAGTAACGGTGGATGTGAAGGAAACTGTGACAGTTTTTTGAGCAAGCAACTGAATGATATGGGATCTGGAATGCGAACTCTTGTGATTATCCTCAAACAACTATCTGGAGTCATGATTGACCACCTAAACCTTGGAGATTTCTATAAGGAATCATATATGCAAGAAACAAATCCCTATGAAATTACATGTAATAATCATAAAGGTAAGTGTGTTCAAAAACCTATGTGTCAAAGATGTGGAAAGAAACACCTAGGAAAATGTTTCAAAGGGACAGAAATATGCTATAGATGTGGAAATGAAGGTCATAAAGCAAGAACCTGCCATGGAAAAAGGAAGCACCCAGTTGACTCGAGGAAAGGGAAAGAAGTTCTTTCTGAGGGATCAATTGAATGTTTTAAATGTGGTGTGCAAGGTCATTATGAAAACACATGTCCTATGAAGAGGTTTCGTGAATGGGGTCACCAAGAGAATACCAATATTCGTTTACCAATACCTAATGCCATTCCAATTGAGGATAAAGAAACTGACAATGACCAATCAAAGGTATGTACTATTTCATGACTATTGTTTTCTTATTTTGGAATCTTAGGATATGATTCATGATTTTGTTTGTAGGAAAGAGGTATTTCGGAATAAGTTGGAAAGGAATGGATAATGGATCATGAAGAATGTTGAATGAGTAAGATGTCAACATATAAGGGCTTCAAGAGTTAGGGTGAAATTCTTAAGAGTATTAAGTCTTTTTTGATGATGGGGTTACATTAGAAGACTTTTTATATTATGTGTAACCCTGATGTTTAATATAGGCAAATTTTATTCAAGTAATAGTTATCTTTTCTTTTGTGGACATAGTTATAAAGAACCATTTGGGTTTATACGATCCTTACTTTTGAGGTAATTATGGGTTACCATATGTTATGATTGAAGTGAAAGGAATGAGATAAAATTGAGGTTAAATTATGTTATGGTTATTTTTGATGATTTTATCCCTTTTTGGGTAATGATTTGAGAATTATATAGTTTTGGAAAAAGGACAACACACAGACCGTGTGACAACCCGTCGCGTCGGAGAATGCTGCGGGAATCGAACCCACAACCAAAGTGCGACTGGTATTTATCGCCTAACACTGGACTACGTGAAGCCCCTGGTTAGTTTGACTGATTCATTTTAGTTATATGATTTTATGAATTAAGAGTAAGTTGATTTTAGTGGATATGTGATTAGGATAATTACTTTTCAATGTGAGACTTTAGGAGCAACTGATGTTGTTTGGAGATAAATGTTACGATTTAACTTGGAAGAATATGTGACTAAATCCTTCAAATATTTGGGTTTCAATCTTATATTGGTTTACTTTAAAGAATTTTATGGACAAATTGTTTATCGGATGGTCCTCGTTGAACTTTGGGTTTTGTTGGACAAATTTTGGAGATTAAGAATAGATTTTCTTTTTATAAGGGGTTATCCTTTTCTGGGTTATCTGATCTTTTACTAACCTTTTTGGTTTTGGTTTTGGTTAAAGCCTAAAAACATGAGATGTATATAGTTATCTTTTGGGGATTAGGTGATTCTCTAGAAGTTGATTATAGTACTCTTAATGCGAAAAAGTCTCCCTAAATACTCATCTTTTGGAAAAAATATGAGTTTGACTAAGCAATCTAGTAAAAGTTGAAAGTCAACATGATAAGTTATTATGCTTCCTTATGAATAAATTCCTCAATAAAGAGTAACTTAAAACAAAAATGTTTTCTATTAACTTTTCCTACAGGGGAATCAAATACTGTTTAACCCATCACAAGTTTGTGATTTTCTCGTGGTTAACTTTCTCCTAAACATGTTTTCTATCACTCTCCATCAGAACATGACCCTTTGTTTTTTCCTCCATGTCCATATTTTCATACTTGTAATCCTAGTATGGGTTAACTAGGGTGACCTTTGTACTTATCTTTCTTTATTTTAAAGTGATTTTTTTACAGACTCTTCTCCGATGTGGGACGTTCAAGGATGTTTCCAAGCGCAATTTTAAAATTGCGAGGACACAATTCCCAAAAGGGGGGAAGGATGTAACACCCCAGGTAAATAAGGGATATGACATTTTCATATTTATCCATATTTGTGAATAAAATATTAATATGACTTTAAAGGGGACGCTATGCTCGATGGCATACCCAACACGCAACAACGAGTTTTTGGGAATCTTACGTTGCACTCTAATAATAAAATAATATTATTCTAAATGGTAGTTAACATGTAGCTGTTGTAATGGCGGGAATGGATAGAAATAACTAAAATATGATTATATATGTTCTTAAATATTTTTACATTTATACAATAAAAGATAAAGGTTTAAAATACGGAAAGAATTCAATTTTAGGCGTATATGCCCTAGTTTTCACTAAAGGTTCACTTATCACCTTTTGATGGAGAACCGTCATTAAATATAGTTTTTTTCACTCTTAAACATTATTTTGGACCAAATAAAACTCTTATTAAGAATCGGGACATCAAAATTTACTTTGTGTAAATTTTTGGTATCTTTCCGATAAAGTTGTTTTTTTAATGAATAGTGTAAAATGTTGTATTTTAATTCAAAACCACTTTTTAATCTAATTTATTTATATGATTAGATTATATTTTGAATTGGTTTTAAAGTGAAATTAGAAAATATTTTTACCATTAAATCCAATAGTGGTCGTTGGAATCAATTTCACTTTGAAATCAGACTTAAACTAGTGTCAATCTTTTGATACTTATTGTTTCATAAAACACGCTATTTGTCATGACAGCGGGAATTAATTATTAAATTAATTAATGTGACTTATATGTTTTGAATTTTGTAAAAAGGACTTCATTTTTGAATTCAGAATATCAAATATAGCTTAGGGTGAATTTTTGGGATTTTTCTGAAAAACTTCAATTTTTGATGAATAGTGAAACCACTAAGTGGTACTTAAAAAAACTGATTTTCCGTTTAAATGAAATTTTTCCATCATTGTGTTTTGATTTTCAAAAATCCGACATACATGGTTTTCATTAAGAAGTAAAATGTGGTTCAATGAGATTAAAATAATTTTTTGGTGAATAGTAACTTATTATGTTTTTAATCGCGATTAGAGGTAATTAGTGTAGTTTAAGGTAAAAATGATATTATAAGAATGTGAAAACACCATGACACTTGTCCTACACCTATTTGTTGTATCATGGACGACCAAGACAATCCATGGGTCAACTTGGGGACCCCCTGGATCCACTTTGGTTGGGAAATGACATAAATAACATTTTATTTAATGTAAAAGTAAAATTGACACAAACATTATATGTTTTACTAAAACAATTTTTATGTGGGGTTATAAAAGTCATATTTTTTATTATAAATATTCATTGGAAAGATAAAAAGATTTCCTACATCATAGGTTTTTATTATTATTTTTATACATTACATAAAGTAAATTATTTATGACATAATAATGATGCAGCGATGACATCATTATTTGACGATTTAAATAAAATGGAAAGATAATGTAAAATCGATGAACTACACATGTCCAAAACTTATTGGATGAGTGGATTTATAAGCCTTATCACCTTATACACGAATTATATCAATGTGGGACCTTTTGAAACCGAAAAACATTTTCAAATAAAGTAATATTTCTTTACTTTCCAAAAGTGCCCCTCCTCTCCTCTTATAAAAGGCCCCCACCTCTACCTCATTTAACACACTCCTCAAGCCTTTGGCTCGGCCAAACCCTGCCCATTTACTCTCTCCACCTCCATCTCCTCATCCTAAAGGATTCCCTTTGGGAATAATCCTTTCAAAGGAAGTCTTTAGGCTCAAATCAAAAAGAGTTACACTTTTAAAGGTAATTCACTCTCTCATGTTCATTTGTTTTATTTTGCTTCTCCAACCCCCTAAACTATTTTTATTTACTTCTTTTGTAACAAACCCAGTATCTTCAATATACTAGGATGTTGTTATAAGATTTATTCGAGCCACACTCTCACACAACTACATCAAATGGTTAAATAACATACGGTTTCCGTGGATGGTGAAATTCTGCCTCCCGAAACGATGATTGTTCAATACTCATTTAACACCTTCAAAGGTGGCCATTATGATGTCACTATTTGTATATATGATATATAATATGTTTATGTTTTATTTACGCTTCTGTATTTTTCATTTTTGTCTTACCTTTATGGCTTCCATTATGGGTATACGCGATATCTTCATTTAAGGAAGTGCGGACTACCGCCCCCTCAAAGTGATTTGATTCGTTAAATACCATATGTGGGACGTATAAAGGATAGAACTATGATATTATATATTATATTATACTGGAATTATAATATACCTTTATATCATTATTTTTCCATTCTATAAAATATGAAATAGAAATGAAAGTAGCGTTCATGCGTACATACGGCTTACCGTCTCCATGAACGGTGCATTTCATTTCTTACCTCTAAATGATTATGTAATGTTATAAATGCATGCATGTACTGGATATATATGACATATATGATATCCAAATCATGAATATTATTCTGGATATAATAAACATTTTGCCACATGAACAACATGTAATTGTAAGAAGTCCACTTTCGACATAAGAACCAAATATCGGCAAAACAAATATTATTAACTTAAATGATTACATAATGCTTATGACATGGTAATAAGTGGTATAAAAGTAATAATGAACCTGAAAAAGGTTCTTATGGAATTAGAAATTAACTCATGTTTATTATTCAGGAGATTAAAGAATGATCGAGTCAAGTCGGACCCGAGGTAAGGGATCCTACAACTCTCTTTCTTTTTAAGTACACTCTTTTATGTCATTTCTTTTAAGCTCATATTTATTATGATTGGGATGTTCTTTTATATTACTACTACTGTAGTTTTTATTTTCATGTGATGAGAGACCCTATTATCTCTCATCAATCCATTTTGGAAGTTTTGAGTGGCGGCGTTAGGCTGCCGAATTTTCGTAAGAGATCTAACCTCTCTCTTTCTTTTTAAGTACTCTCCTTTGTGTCACTTCTTTTACGCTCCTCTTTGTAATGTTGGGGGATGTTCTTTTATATTCCTTTTTCTGTACATTATATTTTAATATGATGGGATACTCTATTTGATCTCATCAATCCATATTCGGAAGTTTTATGTGGCGCCGTTAGGCTGCCGAGTTTTCGTGAGGGATTTTTCATCTCACTTTTATTCCCGTGAGATTTATGCTACATTTGCCACAAATTCCATTGAGTGGTGTATGTAATGACCATTATTCTACTATTTGTGTAATATAATTTCTTTTATGAGTATTTACATCAATGAACTATTTTCTTTCTTTCATGGGGTGTATGTTTTGAAAGATACCCAAGTCGGTAAGGGAACCTTTCACCCTCCTCTTTTTTTAAAAGACTTATTTTTTTTGGTCTTTTAATTTACATATTGTTATGTTGGGATATGTTCTCATATATCCTTATTGATGTAAATTTTATTTCCAAGTGATGAGATACACTTTTTATCTCTCATCAACTCATTTTGATATGATGCCGTTAGGCTGTCAAGGGAACTTTTTAACCCAATTTCGATTTCTTTGGGTTCAACTTGTAGTCATTGAATATGTCATCCATTGAATATGTGTGAAGGACCTTTTATTGTTTTACACTTAATATCCACTTATATTGGGTGTATATATATTTGTCACACATATTTTTTTGAGATTTATTTGTCCTTAATTTAACGATACCTTCTTTATAAGGTATTTCATCACATTTGACATTTCTATTGAGGGCTCATTGTTGTTATGCACCAATTCACTCTTATATGGTGTGTATACTGTCCTTTGGAGTATTATATCATGAATCCTTTTATTCTCATGATATTATAAAATTCTGACTAAATGTTATTCCTCGATTATTGTATTCAAGTGTCTCTAATTTTGGTAAAACCCCTTTAACCAAAATATCATTTTAAATGTTTTAATTATTTGTTCTTATTAATATCCATGTTTCCAAAATGGTTTTAAGGATTTATTTATATGGATATTAATGGTTTAAAATGTTAAAAGCTTCAAGGTGGTATGGGACACTTTGATTCAAAAATCTCTTTATTAAATGTTTTAAATGGTTTTGGAAATGGTTTCTTTTTGAATGGATTCATTATTTCAATATCCCAAAATGTTATATTGTTATTGAAATGTGGAAATGTTATGTTTCCTTTATTCATGTTTATGTGATACGATTATGTTATGGTTCTTGGGCATTGTTATGAAGAACGGGTGGTTCCGTGATAAACTAAGGGCGGGTGAGCCCGATATAGCTCTCCAATGTATTGGGTAACGCGAAGGAGTGAAACGTTAAGGTTTCTCCGAAGAGATTTAGGGAATATACTGTGATGGGTATTCCAAACGTAACCAAGAGGGTTACTACCTACGTAAGAATGTTATGAATTCCTCAAGTTACCTTTATGTCTTATGTTTTCTATGATTTATTCATGGTTTCATGAGGTATGTTAAAGTGCCTATGTTTTATGGGTAAGTATGATTTCATTCTCATGTATATATGAACTCATGTTTCCTTTCCATATATTTTATAACCCTTACTGAGCTTTTTATGCTCATCCAATGTTTTTGAAATGTTTTCATAGGTCAAGGGAAAGGTACATGATGTGACGATAGTGTCAAGGATGTGTCAAGAAAGAATCTGTGTTATATTTTAAATATGTTTCCATGATGGGAAGAATGGATACTGTCTTTTATGTAACCACTTTGTTTAAATGTGGAATGTAATGCAAGTTTCATGATCTAATTCTCTAAAACTCTAAACCTGAAAAGATCCTCAATGTTTAATCTTGTAATAACTCAAGATTAAGTAAGGTTTAAGGCTGGGGCCTTATAATATTACTTAAATCGCTTCTAAGATACATCCACGTTTATGAACTTCACGTTACCCAATGCATTAGAGTTCTATCTCGGGCTCACTCACCCTAGGATTATCATGAAAGCACCCGTATACTTAATAATGGCCAAGAACCATAACATAATCATAACACAAAACATAAGAATAAAGGAAAGACAACATTACCACATTGAAATAACAATATAACATTTTAAGATATTGAAATAATGAATCCATTCTAAAAACCATTTTCAATACCAAAATATGTAAAAGAGTATGTGATATTTATTTTCCTTTTAAAAACATTACGGATTGTTAAGGAATCCAAAGATCAAATATTACTCGTGGCGGTGGAAAAGGTCATTGTCACCACTTACTTAAAAAAGAATCATTTCTTGTTGTTATTGAGTAAAATGCTTCTTAGAGAAAAGATAACCTTTGAATGAAATGAAATGTAAAAATGGTTTTATACAAATTATAAAATAATGTCCAATATAAATTTAAGGATGCCTCAATGAAATGAGATTGATACGAAGTCCCTCATAAAAGATGGTATCCTTAGATTAAGGATAAGTCAATGACATGATTATATGTGAAAAAAATAAATACACCAAATACAATTGGATATTAAGAGTAATACAATCACAGGTCATTCAAAGATATTCATAGCACAACTTAATCAAGATGTATAGGTTTAACCCATAGAATTGAAATTGGATTAAGAAGTTCCCTTACCAAAATTCAGTAGCCTAATGGCATCACATAAAATTTCAGAAAATTAGTTGATGAGTGAAAAAGGGTATGTCGTCACTTGGAAATAATATTTAAAACAATAAAGATATAAAATACTATATCCCAACATAAGAAGATAAGAATTAAAAGACATGACAAAAATAAACCTCTTAAAAAGAAGAGGGTGAAAGGTTTCCTTACCGATTTGGTAACCTACAAAACATACACCCCATCAAAGAATTATCATACAAAGAAGATGTAAATAACCATAAATTAAATTATTTTACACAAATAATACAATCATCCGCATTACATACACCAAACAAAAGGAAATACTGGAAAATGTAACATGAATCACATTGGAATAAAAAGTGAGACAAAAAACCCTTACCTCGTTGTAATCAATGAGGTAGTATGACAAAAAGATAATAAGAACAAATTGAATCACAGAATTCCATGAATATAAATATAATCATGATAATATATATCAAATGGAAGTACATAATACACCACATGCAATAAATAAGAGGTGAGCAATTGAAATCTCACTGAATTAAAAATGAGATAATAAATCCCTTACCTCGTGTGTGACTTGAATCGCTTGTATGTTCCTTATTATTCTAGAATTATAAACATAAATTAATTTATACTTTTTTAAGAATATTTTTCATTTTTATTATTCCTTTTATATCACTTATCACATTTCTATAACAATTATTTAATTGTTTGGGTTCATAATGGACATTTTGTCGATGTTCGGAACTTGAGTAAAAAAATGGACTTCTTATAATTATATGATGTTCGTGTCGTCGAAAGATCATTAAATAAAGAATTATATTCATCATTTATTTGTAATATATATCATAAATATCCATTATATATATGTACTTATAATATTACATAACATTTGAGGATAAGAAATGAAATGCACCGTTCATGGAGATGGTAAGCCATACGTACGCATGAACACTACTTTCATTTATATTTCATACATTAATGGAATGAAAACATAAGGATACATAGTTATATTATAATTATAGTATAGTTTATATGTTATATAATTTATCTATGTTCATAAATTACATTCTTTACAAATTCCATGTTTGGCATGAATGAGTCACATCACTTGAGGGGTTGTTGTCCACACTTCCTCTTATGAAATTATCGCATTTGCACAACATGAAAAGAATAATGTTATGTTTTAAATATAAAATTCAGAAGAATTTTGAAGACATAAATATAATATATATCATATATAAATATATTTCCATAATAATGGCCGCCATGAGAGGTGGTAGGAGAAGATTGAACAATCATCATTTCGTGAGGCAGTAATTCGCCATCCACAGAAGCTGTATGTTTTTTAACCATTAGACGGAGGTGTGTGTAAGTGTAGGTAAAATATTTATAAAATAAACATCCTAGTATATTTAGAATACTGTTGTTATTATGGTATCAAATAATAAGATGATAGTGGTGAGTGATGAATAAAAATAAAAGAAAGAAACTCGAGAGAAGACATTACCTCTAAATCGGGTAAATATTTTTTATTAGTGACAAAGGCTTCCTTGGAAATGATTATTCAAAAATAAAGGATTATAAGAGTTAGAGAGGGATGTGGATAGATAATATTAGCAGAGTTTAGATGCGCCAAGGGCTTGAGAGGTGTGGGTGAGGGGGTAGAGTTGGAGGTCTTTTATAATAGGGAGGAGGGTCTCTTTTGGAAAGTCTTTAAATGTTACTTTATTATAAAATGATATTCGGATTTTAAAGGTCCCACAATAATATATTTCGTGTATAAGAAGAT
Source organism: Viscum album (assembly GCA_963277665.1). Taxonomy (NCBI): domain Eukaryota; kingdom Viridiplantae; phylum Streptophyta; class Magnoliopsida; order Santalales; family Viscaceae; genus Viscum; species Viscum album. The sequence continues at coordinate 773,080,515 of OY728141.1, forward strand.
ACAGGCTATAAATTCACCCATTAAATAGGTTTTAGAAAAATTTAAGGCTTATATTTTACCCTATCTTTTCATTTTATTTAAATCGTTCATTAATGAGGTAATCACTGCATCACCATGGTGTCATAAATAAATTTATTTATTCAATGTATAAAAATTATAATAAAATTAAAAAGATATAGGAAATGTTTTTAGCTTTCCAATGACTATTTATATTATAAGAGATCAATTATTTAAACAAAATTATAATTGTTTTACTTAGGTTTTACGTAGTTTGGTTATATTTTCATTTCATTAAAAATAATATGATAAAAGGACAATATCACAAAAAAGTGATTCCATGGGATCCATAAGTTGCCACATGGCATCCCAAGGTCGGCCATGACACAACCAAGAGGATTTTGTGACATATTAATGTCATTTTATAATATTATGATACTATTTTGTTACCCTTATCTACCTGATTACTAATTAATCTTGATAATTAAAGATAATAGTCGTTATTACTATTCATAATGTCCAAAAAATAGAGTATAAATTACATAATTTGAACCTTCTAATTCAAAATATGGAATATATTTTACCAAATTCCAAAAACAGAAATTGCAGTAATTAATTTAAAAGTAATTTCCGTTTTCAAAACCAAAGACGATTTTTTAAAGATGTAAACATTATCAAAAGATTGACTAGTTTTGACATCCTATTGAAAAGTGAAATTACATCCAATGAACTACACTGAATTAAATGATAAAAAAATTATTCAATTACACTTTAAAACCAATTAAAATTACAATATATCTATATAATTAAATTATATGAATAATCAGTTTTGAAGTAAAATACAGTTTTTTCACTATTCATTAAAAATGAAAATTACTCAAAAAAATTCCAAAAATTAATCCAAAATAAATTTTACATTCAAATTAAAAAATTTATTACCATTTATAAAAATTAATAACATTAATTTTTCATTAATTAATTTTATAATTAATTCTCATTTTCAAAACAAATAGCGTGTTTTTTTGAAACTATATGTATCAAAAGATTGACACTTGTTTATGTCCAGTTTCAAAGTAAAATTAATTCCAATGACCACCATTGAATTAAATTGTAAAAATATATTCTAATTACACTTAAATAATAATTAAAAAGATAATCTATCCATATAAATAAATTATATTAAAATGAGGTTTTGAATTTAAATACAACATTTTTTACTATTCAAAAAATTGAACTTTATCAGAAAAATACCAAAAATTCACACAAAGTGAATTTTGATGTCCCAATTCTAAAGAATTATTATATTTTGTCAAATATAACATATAAAATTGTCAATGAGTGGATTTAAAAAGGAATCTCCATCAATAGACGGTTAATTGACCTTTTATCGAATATTAGAATATTTATGCTTAAAATTGGATTCATTCCCATTTTAAGACTCTAACATTTATTTTCTAAATGTAAAAATATTTATCAAACATATATAATAATGTTGTAGTTAGTTCTATTCATTCTCTCCATTAAAACGGATAGGCGTAAACTACCATTTAAAATAATATTATTATATTATTATTGTGCAACATAAGATTTCAAAGAAACTCGTTGTTGCGTATTGGGTACGCCATCAAAAATTGAATCTCTTTAAAGTAATATTAACATTTTATTCACAAAAATTAATAAATATGAATATTTCATACTCATTATTTACCTGGGATGTTACACATTCACACTGTACATGGAATATATTAAGGGAAATTTTAATAAAATTATGTGACCTATATGAAATAAATATGACACTATAATTATAAAATACTTAACTATATATATATATATCATTTATTTTTAATCATTTTAATAAGAAAAAGATATTTAATTAGAAGTTAGGTGTACGAACGACCAACTGTCTACATGAATAGTGCATTTTTTTCCAATCTCAAAATTTTATGGATTATTATAAATGTAAATATATATATTGAATATATATGAAATTTATATCATGTTTTAAATTTTGGATATTATTAAATCATGATATAATTAATATGAAAACATGTAACAATTTAAAATACGAAAAAAAGGAAATCAACACCTAAAATAGTGAAAATAATGAATGGTTGTTAACTAACATGTAATAAAATATTTTGAGAAGATAATATATGATATTATAAATAAAATTATGGCTCTATAATAAGTAAGATAAATTTTTAAAACAATTATAAATAAGGTTAAATGATTATCATCCAAAAGGAAACACATGGTAATGGGTTCTTGTCTCACTTTTCACACCATGAGGTATAAACCATTTTCCCCTATTAATTTTCGTGTATGGTTTATATAGTGATAATGTTTAATTTTATATCCATAATAAATTTACCATCAATTTTTTAAAATAATTTTCAATTATATATTTTATTGGGAATATTATTCATACGTTTCCAAAATAGAAAGTGACTTTATCACAATTTCTATTCTTTGAGGCATACTATATGGTTGTGAACCTAATATTTTATATATAGTGTAAATACTACCACATTGACTTGTAATATAATTATTAATTAACCCTTTATGATATTTTTAGTTTTAATTTGAATTAATTTATATAATTGTATTTACACTTAATGTTACATTTGGGGTAATGAAATTTCATAACCCAATTCCTCTTCATCGGGACATGTGACTTCACTGTAATCTTAAATATTATATTAATATGTGTATAATTTATTTTACTGTAAATATATGTATTTATGATTTTTTTATTTAATAAACATAATCAATTCATTTATTATTTTCCACTTATATTTTATTTCAATTTTAAGGGTTTATTTGACAATATCATTTTATCAAAAATTCTTATTAGTGAAATTACATTTAAAGAATTTATAGGATTATTGTAAAATAAAAACCTTAATTATTTTCTATTATTTTTGTTATTTATTTTTTAATGTATTAGTATCATTTCCACACATTGGTACATAAAAATATTATGAAAATATTTTAAAAAAACAAGACATCATTTCCCTCTTTAGATGGAGAACCCGTTTTCATCATGAAAACCATTTTTCAAATAATGTTATCAAAAATCATATTAATAGTTATAAAATGATTTATTAAATACATATTTACACTTTTTTCTTTTACAAATTTTTTCAAATTAATTATAAAATCCCTTTCAGAACAAGGAATTTTACAAACCATTTTGCTGTCAAAAAAATGTTCATTTTACCCTTCATGACATTTATAGATTTTTCTAATCAAAATTATTTGAATTATACATTTAATGTTAAAAAGGTTAAATTTAAAATAATGTTTTTGAATATTTATTATCAATTACACTTTAAAAAAAATCAAATTAAAAAGTTCATTTCCACAAGTATATTTTTAAAATATATAGTTATTATATTTTAATTAATCGAGGAAAAAACCTTTATTTTTAATCCACATTGGATATTATGTATGGTTTCCATACATATTCAATATCTTCATGGATTTTGATTAAATCATCGTAGGATTTTGTTGTTAAAAATTTCCCTGACGCCTTTGAGAGTCCTCTTGAAATATTAAATTTCATATGATCATTAGTCATTGAATTTCAATAAATTATACATATCATTTATCTTGGATATTTTTATTACCAAAAAACATATCACTTTAACAAATGATATTTACATTGAATGTTTTTGATTATCTTGGAAAATAGTGTTACATCTATACTACTTTTTTAATATGGATTTTCTATAAGGCATATTTTTTATTAATTAAATTGAATAATCGATGCGTGGAATGCTTTGGATAGGCAATTATGGGTGGGGCTACGAAATTATACCGAATCTTGTTGCATCAACAATTTCTAATGAGACATATTAGTTGCACAAAATAAATAGGTATCTACCTATAGTTTTAATCTATCTTGTTAAAGTTATTTAATTTGGAGGTTTGAATGTTACTCAAACATGACAACCAATAATTAAAAATTGTCTTCATTTTTTAGTATTTATTTCCAATGAGATTTTAATGGTGAAAACTCTATAGATAAATTTTATTATTATTTTATTGATTAAATGACATGTGTCTCATGTTTATTACATTTTAATATTTATTTTTCATTAACATTTTATTTAAATTTGTTTTATTTTCATTTATTTACATTGCTATATTTTTTACGCACTTCCTTTTTAGTTTTTTGATTACATGGAATGTCTATTGATATATTTACATTCGTATATTTATTATGATCACGGATTCATTATCTCTTCCTCTTTATTTACCCTAACTCAAAATTTTTGTGTACCCTTATTATATTTTTGTTCCAAATGAATCAAAGTACTGTAATAAGAATGATATACAAGATAAATAATATAGAGTAATGTAATACATGAAATATAAAAATTATATTGAAATTAAAGTATTATTTGAAAAAAAGACTAATATTAATATATATTGTACAAATAATACATATAACGTTTTCCATATTTAATTTAATTCCTTCTAATAATGAAAATATAATGGTAGTAGACACATGAACTAATATTTGGGGGTTGGGTCAATATAGTTGGTATCATAGGATGTTTAGTAGCAACCTTGTTAACTATATTAAGGAAATCATTGATTAGAGGACATATACCTAAGTTATTATCTGTGTATAAGTATATTAGAACATTATTTAATTTTTGTTTAGTATAAATTATGTGGGTATTACTAGAAATACAATCGTGTATGGACACTACATGTGTATGTGGTTCTGGAACAAATGCATCTATAGCTAACAACTCTGTGAATGAGCATTTGGCCAGACTCGAGCAGAACCTACTAAACAAAAAATGGGATTATTGTTCACCTAGATTGAAACTCTCAGGGGATATTCATAGGATAATTTAAATTTTTATTAAAACCCATTATGAATGATTTGGATATATAAAAAATAACCATGGTTAAACATAATGTATTTTAGATTGATAATAAGGTTTCATGATTTTGATATTCTATAAATGATTAGATGTTTTCTAGATATGATTATTTTTACTCACATGTGGTTTTTGGTATAATTCCATCATTGGAACCTGACGGAATCATGATAAAATTGAACATGAAGGAAAAGTTGGTGGATGTTATTAACCAAAATGCATGTTTATATGAGTAAAATATGTTTCTTTCATGTTAAATTAGTTTTTTTTTGAAATATAATTAACCATATATATCCTATCCAACTCACAAAATCACCATAAAAGAAATGGATAGTGTATTATAAGAGGTTGAGGGGTGGGGAACATGGAGAAAAAATGATCTATTTCCATCATCCATGAAATGTGGAATAAGACACCCATAAATTTGGCACAATAGAACGTGGAAATGATTTTTTTGTATAAAATAAGAACACAAAAAAAATAATGGCTGAGGATAAATAAAAAGTACAATAGATGGAAGTAAATATCATCATTTGGATCCATTTATAGTTTTTTCCCTTAACTGTTGGTAACTGAGGAACTACCCGAGTCAATTCCCTCTTCTAAAGAAAAAAACTAGACCATGGAAGACTATGTTTAAATAAATAGATGATGTATTTATGTATTTAATCATATTGAAATACATATTTAAAAGGTTATTTTATGGATAATTTTAATGGATGTAAATCATATTTATTTTGGAAGTTAAATTAATATGGTTTTATAAAAGGACAACCTCTATACTTGTAGATAACCCAAAAAATCTAGAAAGTATGTGGGGGCTTGAAACCATTACTGAATAACAATAAGGGTTTCACTCCTACCACTATAATATGTGATGTTCTAGTTAATATGATTTTGTTTTGAGTTAATCAATTGATAAAAAAAATATTAATGATGAACCTGTAGTATTTTGTTATAGGTTTTGATATTAATTTATTAACCATGTTGACGTTGGAGAATAGTTATATTCAAATAGAATTATTTTCACCCTTTACTGAGCTTTATGATTAATTAATACTGTATTTTAGTGATTCTGAGATTGAAGTTAATTTTTACATCTCCATTTCTTGAGGTAATTGATGAATTTGAATTTGATCGAAGTATACAAAAATGTTAAATTATTCATATAAAATTAAAACAAAAAATGTATGTAAAGTATTGGACAATATAATTATTCCTCAATATTAAGAAAGGGATAAAAAAGTGATTTTACTAATATCATTATTTTTTTGAACCAATAATATTTTCAATGATCACAAATTTATAGACTTGAATCCCTCATCATTACATTTACCATTCACTTTTTTTTATTGGGAACCTCAATCACTCCCTATAATTATTTTCTCTTTTAAAATAAGTTCATATGTCTGCTTGGATGTAATATTCTCATACATAGAGACATAGTTATATGTGTATGCATGATAGCATTGTACATTCCATTCTTGATTTTCTGGAAGATGTTGTATAAATCCTTTTCATTATGTGGGATTCCAAAATAGGAAATATCAAAAAAAATTGAATATCAAGTATAAATCTCAAGAAAGACATTTATTTATGGTGGAGATAATCTTACATCCGTAGAATTCTAAAAGAGAAGCCATTATTAGATATTGTGTATGACACACATCCCAAAAAAATGAAAGGAATATAACCTATTGAAAATTTATGTATTATTTAATATTTCAACAATATTTTATATATTTAAATGCATGAAATAATGAGTTATCTTGATTGACACACAACAACAAATTTCTTTGATAGTGTGTGTTACATGCAAAACCGAGTTTTAGAGAAAATCAATACATTATTAAATTATTTTTATTTATTGATATATAATAAAATTTTAAATTATTGGTTAAAGATAATGTTAAATTACTTATTAAATTATATATTTACCTAAATATAAGTTGAATGCATTGTTTAACAATTAATTAGAAATAAAAATGAAAACCAATTGTAAATATTTTTATTTTATGAATCCAAAGGAATTTTTGATGAATTAATAAAATTTATTTTTATTATTGAATATTATTCATAATATTTATAAGTTTTATAATCAATAATTTTTATATTCATCCAATATATTTTGTAGCCGTAGATAAGAATAAATTTAATTTTATTGTTAAAAATTGTAATTTTCCAAAGGTAGATTTACTGCCACTTAATGGAGAAACAATTTGAAATTCATTTATTCTTATTTTATAGATTATTTAAATAAAAAAACATAATTTTTTAAATAAGGACATAAGTATTATCTTGCGAGGAAATTTTGGTATATTTTAAAAATATTTCATTTTTTGATAAATAAGGAATGATACTAGATTTTAATTCATAGCTACAATTTCATCTAATGTTCTAATAAGTATAAATTATATTTTTCATTTATTTCAAATTATAATTAGAATAATTGTTAATAAATTAATCCAATTATGTAAATTTTAATAAACATCTCATTGAAATTGGATATAAACACATATAAAACTTTAGAAAATGTTTACATTAAATACATGGATTGTCCTCCTATTTTCAAGATTAATTTTATGTTAATTTTAACCACTTATTTGAAATGAAAATTTAAAAATGGTTTAAGTATTTAGAATATTTATTTTTATAATTTATTTTAATTTTAACTTAGTTATTTACCGATATTATAAGTGAATGTAAATGAAATTAATTACAATGATTGAGAAAAAATTTATCCTAACAATGCACTAAACCATAATCTTAATGCCCAAAATGGCATCCCATATTTTAAAAAATAAGTTATATTTTAATATTTAGAACATATAATTCATTTAATATAATTTTTATCCTTATTATAGGAATCTTTTTTAAGGGATACATATGAAAAATGTTTACCTTTTCATATTTACAACATTTCCACTTCTCCCCGACTATAAAAAGGCACTCACCCCTCCCACTTATTCAAAGATATGAATTCATTTTCCGTACTGAAACTCTAATAAAAGAATATATCAACATCTGTCTCATCAACCTGTATGTCTGAAATTGGTTAGAAATTTAAGTAATGATGTATTTCTGTATAAACTAAATGAAGTTACTCGAAAGTGATGCAAATTTCTTCAATGTGAATTAATGTTTTATTTGTTTCTCCCCCACTTAATTTCTTATTATTACATACATATATAATAACACAATTATTTTAAATATATTTATATGATATTATTTTAGTTTTTAAACCTAAACCTATAATAACTTCCATCAAATGTATAAAAAAGATAATGTTCATGTATATCGTATTATCACCTCCTAAAAAGATGACGTTCTTTTTTTTCATTTAACACCTCTCGTGGATAACAATTATATTGGAAGAAATATTTTTTATGATATATATGATATTAATTGATAATTAATACTTTTTTAAATCTTATATAACCCATAACATTATTCTTTTCATTTTTTTAAATAAAATGACTTCGTTTGTTGACATATGGACTACTGCCTCCGTAATGCGATATTATTTATTCACACTATACATGGAATATATTAATGAATATTTTAATAATAATTTGTAAAATATATGACATATATATATAATATAATTAGAATTTAAATATTTATATATCTCATTTACATTTCATTCTTTTAATATGATAATGAAATGGAATTAGCGTTCATGTGTACATACGACCTACCATCTCCATGAACATTGCATTTCATTCCTATTTCCAAATTTATTGATTATAATAAATACATATATAATTGATATATAAGATATTTAATTTATGTTTTAAATTATTTATATCATTAAATCATGATCTAATTAATATTAACATAATGTAACATGTCAAAATTTACACGAAAATCTGGGTAGTTATCCAAGGGAAAAGTGAAAATAATGAATAGTTGTTAACAAAAAATTAATAATATATTATAAAATGATAATTTATTATATTAAATAAATTATTATATTTCTATTATAAGGTATAGACATGTTAAGAATCATTATATAGGAGTTTATTGGACGTTCACCCAAAAGGAAACACATTGTATTGAATTTTTCTCTCAGTTTTATTTTGTTGAGATATACACCACTTTCCCTATTTAATTATTTTTTGATTTATATAATTAAATAATTGTTTATTTATAATTACTAAATTTTATTCATCATATTTATATTTTCAATTGAAATTATTTCATTCATGGGAATTATAATTCAAAAGTAACAAAGAAGTGAGGGACATCGTTTCAATTTCCATTCTTTGAGGGGTTCATTATTTTTTTACACCTAATTTCATATATATGAGGTAAATAATTCCAAATAGAAAAATAATATCATTATTAAATGATTATAAATTATATTTTCAATTTTAATTTTAATTATTTCATGCAATATAATTTCACATAATGTTACACATTACTAACAAAAATTCATAACCCAATTATTTTTCATTTGGTTATGTTACTTCCTTGTTATTGTTGATATCATATGATTATGTGTATAATGACATTGAAATTTAATATTTATAATTAAAATTCATTTATGTGGTATGACATTTCAAACAAATAATCAACCCATTTCTTAAATATCAATTCATTGTTATGACCATTTAAAGGGTAAATTTCACTATCATATTCTAATTGAGATGAATTATTATTGAAATTACATTTAAGTAAATTATATTATAATTGTTGAATAAAATATTTCTTTTCCTCTTCCTCTAGGTTTTTCTTGACTTAATTCACGTAATAATACAATTTTTCACTCATTTAAGTATAAATATTTTTTTAAAATGTTTTCAAGAAATCACAACTTCGTTAAAATCTTTAGTCGGAGAAAATCTTTTCTTATAAAAACACTATTTTTTAAAATATATTCAAAAATATATTTCACTATTATAAAATTACATTATAAATACATTTTTATTCTTTTTTTCTAATAATTTTTTTCAATAAAATATTATTTTATCTTTCCAAACAAGGTATTTTTTGGCCATTTTACATGGAAAAAGAATGTTCTATCTACATTGTAAAACATGTACCAATTTACCCATCATAATTTTTTTCAAAGATTTAGTTAAAATGTTAAAATGTATAATTTTTTATCCCAATAATTTTTGAAATTTAATTTTCAACAAAAAATATTATTAAAATTTTTTTTAGAATAAAAATGACATTTTTGTGACGAATATTATTAATATTTATTTTAATAATATTACTATTAATCAACAACTACAATCATTTATTTTGAATTAACTTGGAATATATTGTACTAATACAATAAATATTCATTATCTAGAAGGTTTATGATTGATTTGGCCTAGTATTGTATTGATATTCACTTCCATGAATCCATTTATAAACCCATTGAAATATTCAATTTCATATGATCATTAGACATGGAATGTTTTCCAATTATCCATATCATTTGTCAAAGATATTTTTTTCCAAAATCATATTTCATTTGTTAATATACTTTTTACACAGATATTTATTGGATCATTTGTGGAAATATTGACAAATATGTATTCTTTATTAAATACAAATATTTTATAAGGAACATTTTTTATATATTATATCAAATACTCAATGCGATGGATGATTTGGATATGCATTGATGGGTAAGATCTAGATTCTATATAATCCTAGTATGCATTGACTGGTTCTCGCAAGACAAACTATTGGTCCAAATTAAACAGCTTTCTACGTGTAGTTTTAAACCATCTTATGAAAGGTCTAGATGACACATGTTTTCATATTCCTTAAACATGTTTTCCAATAATTAATAATTTCCATTATTTTGATTGATAATTTATTATCAATGAAATTTTCACCTTGAAAATGTCTATAATCCATTAGATTGTCATTTTATTGATTAAGTGGAATGTGTTTTCTTCTTCATTCATTTACTTATTTATTTTTCCATAACCATTTATTTAAATACCATGTATTTTCAGTTATTTTAATCTCTATATTGTGTCCTCACTTAATTTATAGTTTATTGATTTCATGTTATGTGTGTTCAGATATTTACCTTACCAGAATAATTATTTTCAACGATTCAGTTTTCCTTTATATTTATTTAATTTTACTAATCATTTTTTGAGAAACCATAATATAATTCTTTTCCACTGTAATCCAATAATAGTACTAATAATTAAATTCAATGATATACTTGATTGAATAATGTTATCCACAAATTTTATTTAAATCAGTTTATTTATTTGTAATTGATGACTCATGTATGTATCTATTTTAACAATACTACTAACTATTTGACCATCATAGATTTGAGTACTCATAATCAACCTAATGTAATGGAATTAGACACCAACTTTGGGATTTTAGGTTTTGTTCACTACAATGTGGAATTATATACACAACATAAATAATATAAGTTGATAAATTGAAATATGTATGAATGGATGAACATTGAATATAAATACACTTAATTTTACTACCAATATCAATTAATTAATGTTATCATCCTTTAAAATAAATTTAAAAAAATTTTATATGATAATTGGTCTTGGTAGTGACTATAAATAATCTTAAAAATCTCATTTTAATTTAGAAATAACCATAGTAAAATTGGTTATGTGATTCAGGTAATTAAATTGGTCAACTAAAAAGAACCTCAAATAACCCTGTCACACCCAAAAGCAACACATAGTATGGTAGAAACCAATTCACATGGTGATATTGAAAAATAAAAATAATCATTTACATTGTATTGGGCTAAGGACATGCCACAAAATAATTTCTAGTTACAAGAGACTATGTTAATTCAATGAACCTCTAAAATGATTTAAATTTAATTTATGTCATGAGTTAACCTTTTAAATACAATAGAAATCATGCATCACTTTTCACTTTGAGTTGTTCTCTTTACTACTAAAAAATACAAAAAAATCCTTGTGGACAACAATTTTATCACTTAATATCATGGTACATGATAGAATTTAAGACCAATTGACCATCTTGAGAAAACCAATTAACGGTCCAATAATTTCCAGGTCTTAGAAAATTAACAAGAGAGATTAAATATTTGATTTTGTACTCCATGATAACTACATGATTCATTCAACCTATAGAAAAGGCACACCAAAGTGTCCACAATATATTCTTATATTACCATGTTAATTAAATCCTATAATTTTTCCTCCATAGTAAGTAGGATCCCATGAATGTTCACAATCATTCATCCTCTAGGTAATGAGTTTTCTATCATTAGGGATGGTAGTAGATGGATTATTGGGACAAACTAGGACATATGTTACCCATACCCCAAAAAACATCCTATATTTATTTGCTCTCATTGTGAGTATAGGTTGATCTTCCTAATGTAATACCTCCTAGTATATTCCCATAGTCATTCGTGTGGTAAATTCTCCCCCTTTCATATACTTTCTCTCATCCACTATAAAATAAAGGAGAGTTTTATAATTTCCATATATTACACATCCTATTTTTTCACATTGAGAATGACTGAAATGGTATTATAGGTTAGTGGGGATCATGTCATCACTACAATCATATATCCACTTTGTCATCCTACTGGGTATAATCCCAAAAACACATTATCAGACACTCAAAGGGTTATATTCCATATGAGATAAAACCTTCAAAGGGCCATATTTCAAATACTAGAATCACTTGGCACTAAGGCATATGTTTTATCCACAACTATTATAAATAACATGGGGTTTGATTTGTGGTCAAATGGGATATGATGGAATCCTTTCTGAGGTAAAAACCAGATACCCCAAAGTCACAATAATCTTCTCTACGCTATATTCCCAATAGGTCCATATCTAACCCAGAGGGTCATATTACTTATGGCCTTATCCATATTCTTAATGTGATCATGGACTCTACCTAAAATATATATCCCTTCTAGGTACATTTATTTTCTTTAGTGTGTGTCCCATGTATACTTTTTCTATGCCAATTTTTTAGAGGTCCATGTTGTATGACATTAAACTAAATGGATTATTCCTTTTCACATGAAAAAAATGTGGGGTGTGTCCCACTAATTTTAAATGAACTACATAAATAATTGTTCCTCTCATGAGGATACATTAGAATATTTTATCATGGTCCTGATCGCAACATCAAAACAACTACTTTATATCTAGATGATACTAAATTATGGTGATCCTAACTACGTGACTAAAAATATAACAAAAAAGCATACAACATATACATGATGGGTGAACTCTATTATGTATATATGTTTCAATCTATTCAAATCACCATATACTAAAATATGGTTTCTTCGATGGATATCCTTGAATTACTAAAGATGGTTTCCCATACTTCCAGGTTTATAATTGATTTTAAAATCATAGTGTTGAAGAAGACAATATTTTTAATTTAAAAAGTAAATAAGAAATATTTAATACCTCTATAAGATATTACTAGAGTAGGAAATATTTTCCCCAAAAGGGTTTGATGATCCTGAACTCTTATCCTTTCACCCAATGTGTGATCTTAGGATTCATTGGTTATGATTCTTAATGAATTACCACCTATGTAATATGGGCCCATGGACCATTATAGGTATGATAATATATAAAATAAGTCTTATAATACATACATATTACAAGATTTTAGGGTACACTTATTACATTACAAAAATTCATTTTTGGGAACAATAATAGATTAGTGTCTTTGGAGACTGGGTATAAAATCATTAAAGTTTTTGAGTGATCATTGAAATCTCCCATAGATATCCCCCCTTTGATATTCATCACAAAAATACAGTACATAAAAACATTATTAATTATCTGGAGAAATAAATTTTTTGAATGGGGGAGATTAGATGATCGATAAAGGTAAACAAGAAAGATATTTTAGCATAAGTTAATCATATGGGTATTCAAACAAGATAAGAAAATTTAAAAACCATTATTGACGTATAATATATTATAATATTGAGTCATGGAATAAATATTTGAAATTTATAAGACAAAAATATTAAGGGAAATAAATAACACAATCCATGAGAGAACAAAAATTTAATAATACATAGATTTATGGCATACCATTTTTATATTAACATTGAGAACATGAATAAAAAGTGATTTGTTAACTCATTATGTTAAGTGCATCAAATTAGGACCTAATATAAACTTATGTGCATGCAACTGTGTCCCTAAAATTTATTTTGTAAATGAATTATAGGTACACAAAGAACATTATGAACATGTAATTAGGTTTAGTCATAAAATTTTAACATCTAATGAAGTTAAATCATGAGGTCTTTAACATGTAATCTGGTTCACGTATAACACATTACTAATGAGCTATCTATATTTACCCAATGCATTGAAGGGGGATATAAGTCTCAACCATAACATCATGTAAATAAATCATATGTGTGCCACAAAATCATAAAACATTTGTAAAATCATAACATATATAATGAAATTGGGTTCATAATAATTTACCACTTTTTAACCAAAGGAAAATTGAGGTGTTTAATAATCATATCATCATTTAATCATAGCCTAACTAGTATAAATATATGTGTGTTTTTTACGAATTTTTTATGGATTCATATTTAGTAGAGATAAGGGTTTAATAAACATCTTTTCATGGTAAACCATTCATAGAAGTATTATTAATGGTATCCTTGGTTTATATCTCCATCAATGAATACATTATATCAAAGTATGTTATATTATATAGTGAATTATTTTTAATGATGTGTTGGAATATTTTTTAGGGAAAATAAATTTCAATTAAAATTAAATTTTTATAACTAATAATTCATAATAAAATGTAAAATAATTTTCTTTCCAAATAACCTAGATTTATTATAATTTATGATTGAATTAATGTTATATTCAAGAAGTCAAAATATACAATTCATGTAAAACACATTAAAATATGGATTACATTCTCAATTTTGATAACATTCATAAAGATATTATAATGAAACAACAAGAATATTACTATAAAAATAATAAAAAAAATTAAAAAATAAGTAGAAATTTCTTTAATAATTCATTTAATGGAATTTAATTTTTTTTTTAAACAATTTATAGGGTGTGGAAAGATATTTGATCAAAAAAATTAAAGATGTTTTTTTATTAATAACATTATTTGAAATCGTATGTAAATAACTACTGAAAATTGAAGGGAAAATATGTGTTATCATTACATAACCATAGGATAATAAAATTCATGTATTTATTGATAGATACGACATAATAGTACATTATAGGAATCATAATCAAAAAAATATTGATAAATGAATAGATTGTATTACTAAACATTTGCTATATTGGTAATAATAAATCATTAGAACAATGTAATAAAAAATTAAACAAAACATGGAATATCCTTGGAATAAAAAAATTTATTCTATAACATATTAATGGGTGTTTTTATACACCTTATAAAATAATATGGGATCATAACACAACATATTAATCAATGAAAGAAATTTAATACAAAAACTGGCCACACATTGGTATATTTTGAACCGTAAAACTATAGGAAGAGATGTTATAAATTTTTTATTTAAATCATTATAATTTTAAAGACTATAATAAAAAATTGAATTCAAGGGAATTATTACCACAACAGATGTGATATGAGTTGTGAATATAGCATGTGACTCATAGTAGTTAAATGTGAGACAGAAATTCATTACAATAATTCTTGACATCCTTTCAACACATTAAAAACTCATATATAATAAATATAATTATATTATAAATCTATTATATAAAAATAAAATATATATTTTATAAAATATATTATTTAATTATGACCATTTATTGCACATTTATTACCAATTCCTTATTAAAATCATATTTTGGGTAATAATATTTTTTTTGTATATGTTTTAATTTTTTATAATTAGTGACCATGTTTCCATAATTTAAAAAATGTTAATAATTCCCTAATTTTAATATTTAAACATTACTTATAATTTTATAATTAATATTTAAATATGTTCCTGATAAATAAAGAATGTTATGATCGTGGAGAAAGTAGGCCATATGTACGCATGAGTAACGATTCCATTTTTTCAACTACTATTATGGAAAGGAGGTAAGTAATATTTTATTTGTTTATAATGAAAATATTAAAATAAATATAACATTATTTCATTAAAAATACTTTTACATATCATCAATGGGTTATGATGACGAAAAGAGGGAGTCACATCGCTTCGTGAAGGCAGTAGTCCACACATACCTGAATATCATTTTTATATATCAATGAGTGAAATGGTAAGAATGAAAATTATATATTATTTTTTAATAATGATAAATATTCCATTAATATCATAATTATTTCATATATATCAGATTTATTGATTAAAAGAATCCTTATTATCTTCCATGTAATGACTTAAAGAAATTGAACTATATTGCTTCGTGAGGTAGTATCTTGAGGTACAACTGAGAGACATTATCATATCTATTGCTAGATTTAAATTAAAATAATTATAAATGATGTAATGAATACATTGGTTTAATTTTTTTAAAATATATTATATTTTTTTTATTTCCATCAATATAAATAACCTTGAGAGGATGTAATAGAAAAACTGGTGACATCAGTTCACAAGGTTATTGTCCGTCGTACACACGATTGATGATTACAGAAACCATTTGATTTAAGATGGTATGTTTGTAGTTAATGACCATAAATTAAATACATATATGTATATATGTTATACGAAGGTTATTATATAATTATGTTTTAATAATAATTAAATTTGGAGGAGGAATAAATAAAATAAAAAATAAATATTGAAAGATGACACATCTTCTCTCGGCAACCCCCTTAGGTTTTAACCAGAATCCATCATAGGATAAATGTATCCCCAAAATAAGGATTTTAGGATGAGATGAGTTATGTATGGGAGTGAATTTGGTATTTATATTCCAACAAAAACTATTTTGATGGTGAGAAATGGAGATGTGAGGGTGTCTATTTATAAATTAGGTGAGTGTCACAATTGTAATTTTTTAAAAGAATAATGGGTATCCATGTTTTATAAATTCCAATGGGGTTTAAAATGGATTATTCTAAAAAAATACCAGTTATAGGGTATAAATAGTTCAATAAAATTTATTTTATGTAATTTAATTTGTCATTTTATTCCTTATCTTTTTATATTAACTCATGGTAAACCAATTTTTACATTAAAAATGGTCAATATTTTTTAATTTTTTTCATTATTCATAATGGAAAAAATTTATGTTTTAATTATGATAAAATACATATCATGATTATTAAAAACCTTGAATCTATTTAAAAAAAATATATTCACAGAAGTGTAAAATTTTAATTTAAAATAAATCATATAGACATGATGAGAAAGAGTGTTTTGAAAATGAAAATGTTCAAAAGATTATAATTTTTGTATAATAAATTTCAATTTGAAAATTATTCAAATATATATATATATATATATATAATTTAACTAATTCTAATATAAATCCAATTACTATATAATTTTACATTTAAAAAAATTTAAATGAAATAGGCACTTTTAAAATGAAATTCTGGATTTTTCATTATTCATTATGAAAATTACTCATTATAGAAAATTTCCACAAAAAATCACAAGATACTTATGAAATGATGATTAAAAAGGAGAAATTTATTTGTCAAACTAATTTTATAAAATTATAAACAATTAGGTTTTAAATAATTTAGAAAAAAAGAGAAAAACCTATTTTTGGAAAAATACGTTTTCAGAGTAAAATTGGATGTATGCATATCAATTTTCTTAAAACCAATATGATTATTCGTAATATGTTGTTAAAAATATATACAATATAAATTTAACTAAAATCATACGAAAAATTATATTTTTTATCTATTCATGTAAATGAGTTTTTTTCATAATAATAGTTATTCAGAAAAAAAAATCATTTATTTTCATATAGTTTTTATTTTTTATCTCAATTAATTTTACACAAAAAAATTAATTTTATATACCAAAATATAGAATATATATAAATAAATTAAGGTTTATTCTTCATACATCCCATTCTAGTGGTTACTATATAACTATCATTTCAAATAATTATATATTAATACTATATCACATTTATTTTAAACACAATGGTGTAGGTAATGAAAACTAATCATAATTTTGCATGTAATAAAAAATATCCAAAAGATAAAATTAATTTGAAAAAAAATCCTCAATATATTGGTGTGTTATATTCTACACTCCTTAATATTAATTAAACCCACAAAATTTGTAACATTGTTGACAAAAAATAATGATACTTACTCTCTATAACATTGTATTTTTCCCACATAACATCCAAACAAATAGTTCTTTATCTATAGAACATTGACCAAGAAAATGTTCTTTGTTTCATAGAACCCTATATATTTAATATAGACTCACTAAAAATTATTCTTCTTAAGGAATACCATGCTCCAATTGCACTACATATGAGTCTGGTACATGTTACAAAATGGTTATGCACTTCCTCAAGAGAGATACATGGAACACATTGTGAACCTAATTGATTTACATTGGAATCACCAGGGGTATATAAAATCATAATATGATCAAGAATTTCAAAGGAAATGATATACCATGGTCTTAGATTTTCCTTCACTATTCCATGAATAAATTTTATAAATAACTCATCAACAACATCAAATTCTAGACCGTTTTAATAATTATTTTTATTATATTTGTTTTAATTTTTTTTCTCTATGTTTTTGAGTGGATCTAATATTTTTTTTAATTTCATTTTTTAGCACAGATACTAATATCATCATTTATAAAACCATATTCTAGTATATTGGAGTTCGATAAATATTTACATGTAGGGATTCATAAGGAGCCGTATAAATGATTGAGTGAAATATATTGATGCATGAAAACTCATCTCACCAAAGGTATTGGTCACCTCCACTATTAAAATCCATTGAAAAGGATCTTAGAAAACACTCTAGGGTTTAAAATATTCACACAAAATTGAAATATCTCTAAGGATTATTTATTTTTCTAAAACACAAATCTGTTTCATGATCATTATGAAGAATTCACTACAACCTCATGATAAAAATCTTTTCATAATCATATACAGTTGTACATGATACCCCATGAAACATTATCAATTAATTAATGTATATTTTGGAATGAGGATCCAGATAAAAATTCTCTCTAGTGCCAATGTTGTGTGATAACTTCATAATGTGTTCAAATACAACCCATTATTTTATAATCATGATGGTTATGATGAACCCTGAACGTTACAAGCCCCATTAATATAATGTGATCAATTTGTAAAGGAATTATTCCACAAATTTCCTGTTTCACTAAATTATATACACCACCAATGTGTTATATTGAAATAATTTTTTTTTAAATATCATTACCTCGATAAACTCAAATAACATAATACCTCAAAATATTGATAAATGAATTTGGTCATATGTTCAATAATTAACTAGTAAGCTCATGATGGTATATATAACTCTTCTATTAATCATAAATGGAGAAATATTCAATTCCAAATGTTAATTAATATTATATTCCTTATATAATATCATATATTATAAAAAATATCATTGGATGAGTAGGTTAGTATTTTTTACTCATAGAATAAAATATTTGATATCATTATTCAATACTCAATGAAATGGTAGATAATAAAATGATATTTCACTAATGGATTACAAATTATAATTTATTGCGGCCCATTCATATAAAACAAAAATTTAATCCACAAAAAATGAGTTGCCTATAAGTGTTCCCAAATAATAATGATTTACTTCATAAATTATGATTTAATAAGATTTCCTTTGGATCTTTTTATTCACATGTTCCTATGGATTATCTTCCACATTAACCCTTTTGTTGGGTTATTAATTCACATAATTCCCAAACTACCTAAACATATAACATTAAAGTTTTGGTATTGCATTATATATATACCACACTCAATTCATTTCATTGAATATTATATTCACACAACTTCTATATTATTTTTATTGATCAACATGATTTTTACACATGACAGACCATCTTGTTTCATTCAATAAGACACCTCTGTGGTCCTTCTAACATTTTTTTTTGAAATAATGAGTTTTCAAATTTTTCTTCCCACATGTGTAATATCAATATAATTTACAAGGACCCCCCATATTTCTTTTCTTATCACCAAAACCCTGAGTATCTATATTACATTTTTTCTTTAAGTTCACATTTAATGATTTCTTCTTGTCATCCATAATCCCTTATGACTAACAGCCTTCAAGGATAATATTTTAATCCGCTAGATAATTGGACAACCTTACATTTAGGTTAAATGATAATACTCGAAGAGTACCTCACGATCCCAGTAAAATATTCCCCAAATATACCAATATATATTGTAACACCCAAGATTTTATGAAAAAATATTCTTTTTAATTTCATTAGTGTCTTGTGTTGTACGCTACACCAAAAGGATCTTGCACAAAACGCATCCTTGACTTGCCCTGCACGCAATCGCGACCTTCCTCGATAGCGTGTGTAGTACGCAATAACGAGTTTCACTAATCAACAATTTACTATTAAAATATTATTAAAACTAGCCGTTATGAATAGTAATAACCTCTTTTTGAAATTATTTAATTTTTATTTTTCAAAATGTACTTCATTTTTGGATTCGGAATATCGAAATTAGCTTAATGTGAAATTTTTGTACTTTTCGGATAACTTTCATTTTCTGATGAATAGTGAAAATTACTAAATTTTAATTAAAAAATACTTTTTTAATCGAAATAAATAATAGTGATAAATTTTTAATTGGAGTGGATTTAAAGTATATTTAAAATATATTTTTACAATTTAATACAATGTTGGTCATTGGATGTAATTTCACATTTAAACCAGACATAAACAAGTGTCAATCTTTTGATAGTTATTATCTCTTAAGAACACGCTATATGATTTGACGACGAGAACTAATTTTTAAATTAATTAATGAAACTGATATGTTTTGAATTTGGTAAAATAGAAATCATTTTTGAATTCATAATAACAAATATAGCTTAGGCCTAATTTTTGGTATTTTTCTAGAAACTTTCATTTTTTTGATGAATAGTGAAACCACTAAGTGGTAGTTAAAAAAAATGAATTTTTAATAAAACTTAATTTTACTGATTCTGTGAGTGGAATTTCAAACATCCGAGAGACACGGTTGATGTCAGTATGTAAAATGTGGTTCAATGAGATGAAAATAATTTATGGTGAATAGTAACTTTTTACTTTTTTTACCACGGTTAAAAGTTAATAGAGTAATTAAGGGTAAAAGTGATATTATTATTACCCTAACACATGTCCTAATTCTATTGGATAACTGTAATTCGACCAAAAACAATCTTAGGAATAAAATATGACCATTTAGGCCCACTTGGATTAGATTATGACATTTATTATTAATTTATTTAAAGAATGGTTAAAATAGTTAAAATCAATGTTTAATAAGTATATCATTTTTAATATAGGGTTATACATATGATAAATTAGACTATAAATAATCATTAGAAAGCTAAAAATATTTCCTACATAATGGTATTTTATTTTTAATTTTCAGAAATTAAATAATTTAATTTATTTATGACACAATGATGATGCAGTAATTATCTTATTAATAAAATATTGACATAATTGATGTTATAAATACCAAAATAAATGTAATTTGTGACTTTTTATGAATTCCACTAATTTTAGAGGTTACTATAAAATGTTAGTATTGATTTAATTAACTTTGTTCTAACTAATCATTATATTATGATTTTCACACAAATCAATTACTAAATAGTGTCAAAATTGACATAAAATAGTTTTTAAAACAAATATTGTATTATTAATTGTAATTTTATTCCTAAAAAACTATGGTTCCGTCAAATGACTTAGATAAGGTTATATATATTAATAATAAAAAACTTGGGGTTCTTTTGGCTTATTATAGTAAGATTATTAACCTTATAGTGTAAGAACACAAAAAGACACGGTAAAAGTAATGTTATCCAACTTAAAGTTAAAACTAAATGATAAGGTTAAAATAGTAAACTAAACATGTAAAAATTCTATTGGATGAGATTATTTCGACCCATCCACACTGTAGCTTCGAAATAACTAAATTTGGAGCTATTTAAAACCGAATTTGGCTTTACAATAAAATAATATTTATTGTTATTCCAAAGGTGCCCCTCTCCTCCCTTATAAAAGGGAACCTCCTCCCTCTCTTCCTAACACGACATTGAGCCTTCAAACTCGGCCAACCCCTGAAAAATTTTCTTCTCCACTTCCCTAGAAACATCCTAGAGGTTCTGTACTTCCTCAAAGTCCAATTATAGTGTCCTAAAAGGAGATCTCAAAGAGGTTCTTTAAAGAAGAGGTAAATGTCCGTTACCGATTCTTTCAACTTTATTTCTTCATCCACTTCTTCTTCTTAGGTTGTTTAATTATGAAGTAATAACTTCAGTATCACTCATATACTGATATCTTATTATAAGTATTAAACAACCCTATTTCACCATCTATCCATCCTTCGGAAAACGAAATCACCGCGCGTGCGTAAGTACGGAATACCGTCTCCACGTCGTGGTGTAATCTATTTTCCACCACCACATTACTTGGATGGGTATAATGGTGTAAATAATTAATATATATGACTATTTTAAATCGATATTGATTCTGAAATAGTATACATACACTCCAATACAATTCAATGATCATGAAATGATATCATCGCTCGTGCGTACGTACGGACTATCGTCTCGACGACGCGATGAGATTCATTCTCCACGTTAACCATTCATGAGTGATTATAAAGTATATATATAATAAGTAATCATGAAATATATGACATAATAATGATACTGTATTTATGTGTATATATTTGTATTCCATCTACTTAATTATATTCAACTCAATAAGGAAACGAAAACATCGTTCATGCGTACGTACGGTCTACCGTCTCCATGAACGATGTATTTAATTCCATTTACTGGTCTATTATATATATGTATATTCTGATTATATATTATATATAAATCAAGTTTTATATTCTGGAATTAAATAATCAATATCTAATTAATCATATGAATGATTACAATTCAAAACACGGACGACAAATGAAACGATTTTACCCAAAACACTCTTTAACATGGAATTTACAAAAGAACGGGTAAAATAAAGTCATAAGTGAACCATATATGATATCATAACAATGATTATGATTCTGGAATAAGTCAATGAAATTATTTAAATCATTATACAGGAGGTTCAGACACTTACAAAGAAAATCGGACCTAAGGTAAGGGAAATATCACAATCTCATTTTTATCCGAGATTGTTTATACTTTAGTATTTACTGGGGTGTATTTTATCATCCAAATCCTTGTTTTCTCAATATTTAATATTATTTCCATCCACCTACAATTTTTTAAATCCAGTTATACCCTTCGGTGAGTTTTTAGTAAAATATATGAAAGGAATCTTTTGTCGTTTTTTGTACGATGTACTTTATGACTTTTCCGACAAAAGTACGAGAAAAATGTTTTTTTAACTTATAATGCATGAATGGATTTTTAAAACATTATTTCCAAGAAGCTTCCTTTTCAAGTTTTCATGTTTATTTTTAATCTACTTCTTTAGTTTAAAATTGTATGAAATGCTAAAAAAGGGAAATGTTTTTTTTGAATTTGAAAGGATATTTTCCTCAAGAATGGAGTTCAAGTGTTTTATCAAAATTATTTTCCATCTAAGATAATATAGGGTTCTTTTTATATTCCTATTATTACATTGATTTGATTATGTTGTGATGGAATTATTCTTATGAATTTCTTTATCTTATATGAATTGTTTGCTGATGTCACGATGTTTAAAATTCCCATTTTTATTACATGGGTTATGCAATAATGTATGATTTATGATTTTGTGGAACACATAAGAATGGTATAATTATGAGATGGGTGGGACCTATATCTCCCTCCAATTCATTGGGTAATGATTTTATATCTCATGAGATAGACATGGCTGGAACAGTAGGTTATACCGGTTTAGTGAAACAGGACTGAAACGAGGAGTGAACTCGGTTCAGAAATGGACTTTGTCCACTAAGATAGTCATGGAAATGAGTCTTGACTAATAAAAAATGATTCTCTATGATTATGTGTGTATGCCACAAAGTTTCATGTTTTAAGTTATGATTATTGGGATTGCATTTCACTACTATGATTTA
The DNA here is from genome assembly GCA_963277665.1 of Viscum album. Lineage (NCBI taxonomy): Eukaryota > Viridiplantae > Streptophyta > Magnoliopsida > Santalales > Viscaceae > Viscum > Viscum album. The sequence continues at coordinate 773,104,651 of OY728141.1, forward strand.
TCCCATGTTATTATATTATGATATGTTTTGCAGGTTAAGATTTCCAAAAAAGTTATGTTCTTATGAAATTGATGTGAGTGATATTTATTTTCTTTACCCTTACAGAGCATTTGAGCTCACCCTTATATGTTTTATTTTCCCCAGGATATATAGAAAGGTTTTAGGTAAGAAAAAAAAGGAAGATCTTTATGGGAGATGTTGAAGATCTTTCACCACAATTAAAGATTATATTCCAAGTTTCCAAAGACACTAAACTATTACGGTCCTTGTGTGTGTGTTTTTGTAATGTACTAAGTATTCCGCAAAAGTAATGTAATTTCCATATACGTTATGCTTCGGGTCTCTACAGTTGGTATCCGAGAAAAGGTTTAGTCAACCTTTGGAAACTATGATGCGTGAACGTTAGTGAGATCCGTAGAGATATTTCTAAGGTATGTCTAGGGATGTCCCTAAGGATAAGTATACGTATAGGATATAGTCCTAGAACTATGGTAACCATATTAGATTAAACCAAAGATGTTAGATATTGAAGTTACTCCCCCTTTATTAAGATTTTTGCCTCTCATGCTATTCTTTTTGGGTTTTAGAAAATGGCTGGAAACAAGATTATTCACGATAATGGAGGATATGATGGACAATGGAATGATATTCATCATGAGCAACCAAATGAAATGGGATTTGGGAGTCCAAACATCATTATTATGCCGAATCAGCAATCTCATATTATGATCAATAAAGTAAAGTTTTGTAAGTTTCCTGACTCGGCTAATAAGAGAAAGATGGAGCTTCATGATGATCATAGATGAAAGAAATTTCAATTTACCCTATGTAAATCATGTGGGAAGAGGCATCAAAGAGAATGTTTCAAAGGAACTGGAAGATGCTTTGGGTGTGGAAAAGAAGGAAAAAAGCCAGTAAGTGCAAAGGAAAAGGTTCAGTTAACACCAGGGATGAGGATAAATGTATTGAAATGACATAAATAATGGTTAAATGTTTTAAATGTGGAATGTACGGGCATTATGAAAACCAATGCCCTATGGGAAAGTCTCATGAAGAGTATCAGTATGGTCGTATGGGTAGTATTTATGTTGATGATGATTAAGAGACTACAAATGATATGTGAGATGAAAGAATTGTTGAAGCTCGGTCAATGGTTTAAGAATGTAGTGGAATGATTACATGTTTATCATGTGTAATGTTGTATAAGTAATCTCATGGTACTATGGAATAAAGAGACATCTAAGGATTGTTACACTGTTGTCTTTCCTTGAGTTTTGAAAGTGAATGATTAATGGTTCCAGTATCCATGAAAGGTTATTCAGATATTTTTGGAATGTAGATGATATGCGCATAATGAAGGGATAAGGAGAAAAATAAATGTTTGATAGTATTCATGAGCTAATGACTGATATAAGGAGAAGGCTATATCATGGTTTAAGTATATAGAATTTTTGGATTTTGGTATGTGGAAAGAGTTAACTTTTGACTGCATTCATTTTTTCACTAATGTTCAATGGGTATTAATTATTTAAGAGAATACATGATTAAGGTATTCACATTTTTGTAATTTTACCAACAAGATATATCTTATCATATATGGGGGATAAATCATGGCATTCACGTGATTGTTATGTGACATTTCAAGGAATCATTTTCATTATAATATGAGATTTGACCAAAGTATTTTAGATAAAGATTGGAATGGATTATGTTGGACATAAGATAGTATTGTTTAAGGATAGAACTTTTTTCGATATTATTGATGGGATGTTATAGTAATATAGCTTTATAAAAAGGACAACCTACAGGACGGGCGACAGCCCATCGCGTCGGACAAGGCTGTGGGAATCGAACCCACAACCGAAGTGCGATTGGCCTTTAGTGCCTACCACTGGCCTACAAGAAGTCCCTGTTTATTAGGAAACTAGTTTTATTATATTAAGCAGTATGATATATGAAGTATAAGTCGATTTTAGGAACCATATATGATTAATCTCACAATAGATGGACTTATATAAGTTTTGATAACTTTTCTAGCCTTTTTTTTCAGACAGATGGAATGACCCATCATTCTATCACATGATCTGCTAACACATCACGAATGACAAATTCAACTTCATTTCATTAAGGGATAAAGTGGAAATTGTTCAATTGACCAACAACAGTGAGATTGTACCAAAATCATGTAAGTATTTTTTTAATTCATCAACTTTAGGGAAATGATCTTGAAAACCAAAAATGTTGTCTTAGTGACCGTATATCTGATGGATTAGATGGTACCTTATATCATCACAAATCTATGGCTTTGTGATTGTTGTCTTTTTCACAGCCATGTTCTCTACCACTCTCTATCAGAACATGATGGTTAGGTTTCTCTTCCATATCCATATTTTCACCTATGTTCTCCTATGTGGAAACCCAGTGATTAGTTAACCGTTATGTATCATAAATTAGTTTTTAAAGATTTGTTTTGGTATTCCTTTTTACGATGTGGGTTTCTATTAAAGAAACTTTGGAGTAGTAAATCATCTATAACCCCGATGAATTTCGAGGGCGAAATTCATTTTAAGGGGGGTAGAATGTAACACCCCGAGATTTTATAAAAAAATATTCTTTTTAATTTCATTAATTTCTTGTGTTGTACGCTACACCTAAAGGAGCTTGCACAACACTCATCATTGACTTGTCTTACACGCAATCGCGACCTTCCACGATAGCGTGTGTAGTACGCAATAATGAGTTTCACTAAACAACGATATACTATTAAAATATTATTAAAACCAGCCGTTATGAATAGTAATAACCACTTTTTGAAATTTTGTAAATTTTATTTTTCAAAATGGACTTCATTTTTGGATTCGTAATATCGAAATTAGCTTATGGTGATATTTTTGTACTTTTCGAATAATTTTCATTTTCTGATGAATAGTGAAAATTACTAAATTTTAATTAAAAACTAATTTTTTAATCGAAATAATTAATAGTGATAAATTATTAATTAGAGTGGTTTTAAAGTATATTTAGAATATATTTTTACAATTTAATACAATGTTTTTCATTGGATGTAATTTCACATTTAAACCAGACATAAACAAGTGTCAATCTTTTGATAGTTATTATCTCTTAAGAAAACGCTATTTGATTTGACGACGAGAACTAATTTTTAAATTAATTAATGCAGCTGATGTGTTATGAATTTGGTAAAATAGAAATCATTTTTTAATTCATAATATCAAATATATCTTAGGCCTAATTTTTGGTATTTTTCTGGAAACTTTCATTTTTTTGATGAATAGTGAAACCACTAAGTGGTAGTTAACAAATGAATTTTTCATAAAACGTAATTTTACCACTTATGTTAGTGGAATTTCAAATATCCGAAAGACACGGTTGATGTCAATATGTAAAATGTGGTTCAATGAGATGAAAATAATTTTTGGTGAATAATAGATTTTTACTTTTTTTTACCACGGATAAAAGTTAATAGGGAAATTAAGGGTAAAAATGATATTATTATTACCCTAACTCATGTCCTAATTCTATTGGATAAGTTTAATTCGACCAAAAACAACCATAGGAATAAAATATGACCATTTATGCCCACTTGGATTAGATTAGGACATTTATTATTAATTTATTTAAAGAAGGGTTAAAATAGATAAAATCAAAGTTTAATAAGTATATCATTTATAATATAGGGTTATACATAAGATATATTCTACTATAAATATTCATTAGAAATCTAAAATGATTTCCTACATAATTGAATTTTATTTATTTATTTTTAGATATTATATAATTTAATTTATTTATGACACAATGATGATGCAGTAATTATCTTATTAATGAAATATTGACATAATTGATGTTATAAATACCAAAATAAATGTAATAAATGACTTTTTATGAATTACAATAATTTTATAGGTTACTATGACATGTTATTATTGATTTAATTAACTTATTTCGAACTAATCATTCTGTTATAAGTTTCCCAAAAAATCAATAACTAAATAGTGTCAAAATTGACATAAAATATTTTTTTTAAAAAATATTATATTTTCAATTGTTATTTTATTCCTAAAAATATAATGTTTGGCCAATTGACTTAGATAAGGTTATATATATTAATAATAAACAACTTGGCGTTCGTTTGGCTTCTTATAGTATGTTTATTAACCTTATTGTGTAAGAACACAAAAAGACACGGTAAAAGTAAAATTTTCTAACTTAAAGTTAAAACTAAATGATAAGGTTAAAATAGTGAACTAAACATGTCCAAATTCTATTGGATGAGATTATTTCGACCCATCCCCACCTTAGCTTCGAAATAACTAAATTTGGAGCTATTTAAAAACGAATTTGGCTTTATAATAAAATAATATTTTTAGTTATTCCAAAGGTGCCCCTCACCTCCCTTATAAAAGGGAACCTCCTCCCTCTCTTCCTCACACCACATTGAGCCTTCAAGCTCAGACAAAACCCTGCCAAATTCTATTCTCCACTTCCCTAGAAACATCCTAGAGGTTCTGGTCTTCCTCAAAGACCAATTATAGTGTCCTAAAAGGAGATCTCAAAGAGGCTCTTCAAAGAAGAGGTAAATGTCTATTACCGATTCTTTCAACTTTATTTCTTCTTCCACTTCTTCTTATTAGGTTGTTTCGTTATGAAGTAATAACATTAGTATCACTCATATACTGATATGTTATTATAAGTATGAAATAACCTTATTTCACCATCTATCCATCCTACGGAAAACGAAATCACCGCGCGTGCGTACGTACGGAATACCGTCTCCACGCCATTGTGTAATCTATTTTCCACCACCACCTTACATGGATGGGTATAATGGTGTAAATAATTACTATATATGACTATTTTAATTTGATATTGATTCTTAAATAGTATACATACACTCCAATACAATTCAACGATCATGAGAATGATATCATCGCTCATGCGTACGTACGGACTACCGTCTCCACGACGCGATGAGATTCATTCTCCACGTTAACCATTCATGAGTGATTATAAAGTATATATATAATAAGTAATCATGAAATATATGATATAATAATGATACTGGATTTATGTGTATATATTTTTATTTCTTCTACTTAATTCTATTCAACTCAATAAGGAAACGAAAATAGTGTTCATGCGTACGTACGGTCTACCGTCTCCATGAACGGTGTATTTCATTCCATTTACTGATCTATTATATATATGTATATTATGAATATATATCATATATAAATCATGTTTTATATTCTTGAATTATGTAATCATGATCTAATTAATCATATGAATAATTAAAATTCAAAACACGGATGACAAATGAAACGATTTTACCCAAAACGCTCTTTAAAATGGAATTTACAAAAGAACAGGTAAAATAATGTCATAAGTGAACCATATATGATATCATAAAAATTATTATGATTCTGGAATAATGCAATGACATTATTTCAATCATTATACAGGAGGTTCGAACACTTATTAAGAAAATCGGACCTAAGGTAAGGGAAATATCACAATCTCATTTTTATCAGAGATTGTTTATACTTTAGTATTTACTGGGTTGTATTTTATCATCCAAATCCATGATTCCTCAATATGTAATATTATTTCCATACACCTACAATTTTTTAAATCCAATTTTACCCTTCGGTGAGTATTTAGTAAAAGATATGAAAAAAAATCTTTTGTCGTTTTTCTTACGAGGTACTTTTTGACTTTTCCGTTAAAATTACGAGAAGAATGTTTTTTTAACTTATACGAGATTAATGGATTTTTAAAACATTATTTCCAAGAATATTCCTTTACAAGTTTTCATGTTTATTTTTAATCAACTTCTTTAGTTTAAAATTGTATGACATGTTAAAAAAGGGAAATGTTTTTTTGAAGTTGAAAGGATATTTTCCTCAAGATTGGAGTTCAAGTGTTTTATCAAAATTATTTTCCATCTAAATTAATATAGGGTTCTATTTATATCCCTACTATTACATTGATTTGATTATGTTGTGATGGAATTATTTTTATGAATTCTTTTATCTTATATGAATTGTTTGATGATGTCACGAGGTTTAAGATTCCCATTTTTATTACATGGGTTATGCAATGATGTATGATTTATGATTTTGTGGAACACATAAGAATGGTATCATTATGAGATGGGTGGGACCTATATCTCCCTCCAATGCATTGGTTAAATATTTTATATCTCATGAGATAGACATGGCTGGAACGGTATGTTATTCCGGTTCAGTGAAACAGGACTGAAACGAGGAGTGAACTCGGTTCAGAAATGGACTTTGTCCGCTAAGATAGTCTTGGAAATGAGTCTTGAATTATAATAAATTATTATCTATGATTATGTGTGTATTCCACAATGTTTCATGTTTTAAGTTATGATTATTGGGATTACATTTCACTACTATGATTTATCCCATGTTATGATATTATGATATGTTTTGCTGGTTAATATTTCCAAAATGTTATGTTCTTATTAATATGATGTGATTGATATTTATTTTGTTTACCCTTAATGAGAATTTGAGCTCACCCTTATATGTTTTCTTTTCCCCCGGATATAAAGAAAGGTTTTAGGTAAGAAAAAAAGGAAGATCTTTATGGGAGATATTGAAGATCATTCACCACGATTAGAAGATTATATTCCGAGTTTCGAAAGACACTAAACTATTACGGTCCTTGTGTGTGTGTTTTTGTAATGTACTAAGTATTCTAAAAAAGTAATGTAATGTACATGTACGTTACGCTTCGGGTCTCTACATATATTTATTGTCATAATTATTATGCTCAAGGATTTTCTCTTCTATTAATGTATTAATAGTATGAGGAAATTAAATATTGAAAAATAATAATTTTATCCCATTCCACATAATAGATTATATTCATTATCATTTCCTAATAAACTTATTAAGAGTCATCTATTGGTCTATCTCACCTTTCAAATATTTTGAACCCAAAATGATTTATTGATGTTTAGAGCAATGAAGAAAACAAAATATATATATTGGTGTACTAATCCATTACTCAGTGACTAGTAGATCAGTGGAACCTCTGAATGAAGGTGGCATGTTCATCATTAAATTATGAATAAGAAGTTGTTCCCTCATTTTCTCACATAGATTTTTAAAACGAGGCATAGATTGAGAAATTATTTTGATAAAACCAATGTAGGTTTTCATTTCATTTCCCTTAAAATACAATTTATTATGGGACAATTATTACATTTTCTATTTCCTTTAGAATTAACAAATTTATTTTATGTTCTATCCATTGACTAAAACCTGAAGTTATAGTTTATGAAACAATAATCATAGACAGAAACCACATAATCTAGAAAAATAAATTATATAATGTATATATAATGAAAAATAATTTTTAATTTATGAAACCTTATGTCTATCCTTGGACATTCATAGATTCTAAATATTTAAATCATTCATGACGGTTTGTAAATAGTTTGTGAGTTTCCAATGCGTATTCCACATGAGTGTGAAAATATGTGTGAAATAAGACCCATTTTCATGAGCTAGGCGATGATTTATTCTAGATCATGGTTATATTTTTGGAGTTTTTACAACTAGGTACATATATGCACTACTCACATGCCGTTTTAGTATTAATAAATAGATTCAATTTCATTTAGACCACAAGCCCTATAATTTACCACATTTTCAGTGCATATTAAAATACATTGACTCAACCTTAAACATATCCTTAAAAAAAACAACAGAAATATATTTATAAATATCACTTAGGATATCACTGAATTTTTCTCAACATAGTTTCTGAAAAATAATTAAAACATTAATCTAATACCATCTACAATTGCCTTGGATTATGATACATGGATATCACATCATTTTTATGAATGTTTATTACATTAAACAAACAAAATCTAGAAAAATATAATAGTTTATTATATATGGAGACTAGGTACCTAATATTATACATTGTTTAAGGTACTTCTTAATTTGGAATACGGTTCTTCCATGTTTTATCTCTTGACAAACATACCCTAATTTAATCCACTCTTGTTAACCAAGAGAAATAAAATATAAGAAACTGTTATATCAGATGCACAGTAAGAGTAAAAAGGGTTATAAATAAGAATAAATTAAAAATAAGGGTATGAGAACATGATAATAATATTTGAATACCAAACCCTATACATCATAGATCATAATATTGAGTAATAGAATAAATATTTAATATTCAGAAGACATGAATCTTAATTGAATCAAAGAATATGAACCACAAGGGCATAAAATTTGAATAATACATACATTTATTTTATAAATAACTTTCTAATAACATTATAAACATATATAAATAGATCTAGTTTAAAAAATTATGTAATGTTCATGACATCGGGAACCAAAATAAATTTACTGACATTCAACTAGGTCAATGCATAAAATTATACCTTTGAATGATAGGTCAAAAAAATATGGAAATGTAATAGGGTTCTCACATAATATAATGAACATGTAATGAGGTTCATTCATAAAATTATGGAAATGTAATTTTTTATGAATAACATATTTAATCATCATTTATCCAACATTACCCAATGAAATGGATGCAGATATAGCTAACACTTGTCACATAATTAATATCGTATGTTTGTGTGCCAAATGACTAAAAAAATTAATCATTGTATAAACCCTGAAATTTAATTGGTTAAAAAAATTTAATAATATCACGTCCTATAAAAATGGATTGCTTTTATAGTAATTTGCTAATTTCATCATAGAAAGACCTTTGCAAAGATATGTAGGTTTCATTAAAAAAATCACGATAAAACCTGTATAAGTGAAATTATTTTCATTATCATCTTATCATGTTAATCCATTTAGATAAAGAATGATATTTTATCCTTAGATCATATCCCCTGTATATAATAAGATTCATAAATGTATATCATCTTATATGGAAAATGATTTTGAAGAATAAAATCATTTATTGAGGAAATCCTTTTGGTTGAATATCACTATTAAAAAATATATATTCCTAAAACATGTTTATAATAAGTTTATTTGATTGTAACCAGGTAAAATAATAATGAAATCACAGAACAAAATAATTTTTACTATGTAGGAAAATCCCATTCATTCCATAATTTTTAAAACAACCATTCCACAAAGATGTTTGAAAAAATACAACTGATAATTATTTTGAAAAAAACATGAAGATTCAATTATACATTTTTTTATAATAAAAAACATTTAAAATTATTCATTAATAAATAATTTGAATAATTTTAAAAAATTTGACAACAATTATTGATAAAAATTTCATATAACTAAACATTAAAACTAATTTAGAATATACTTTACCGATATTTATAAATCAAATTAAAAAGAATTTCTGAATTAATATTCATTATTTTTCACCATTCAATAACTATTAACAGTTCCTGAAAAAATACAAAAAATTATTCATAACCTAAATTTTATGATTTTATTTTAATGATGTAGTTTATTTCTACATTTGAAATTAATAAAAGGCTAAATGTTGGATTGAAAATCGGTTCTCTATTAAAAGGTGGTAAAAGTTTCTTACAAAAATATAGGTTTTTATTTTTAATATTGGGTTTGTTCTATTCATATGCTTAATAAATATAATGGTTGATATAAAAAATATATTACATAAAATAAAATATACGTGTTATATTAATTTCACTTAATAATTGTAATTAATTTAATATATTTGAGCAAAATTTCTTTTAGAGAATAAAAATAGTCATCCATATAAATATTCAATTTGTATTCAATTTGTTATTATATTCATATATAATAAATATGTAACCAATTAATTGATTTTATATTTTCTGATAATTTAGTTTAGTTATTACTATTTAAAACTACTATGTTAATTGCTATTGTATATGTTAATATAAATATATGCGAATAATATATTATTGTTCGGTGAAACTCTGTTCTATGTGTAATGGAAGTCATTGATGAAAGTCATTGGTGCGTGAAAAGTACGATAACATAGTGTCACATGCATTTCAAGCTATAAAAAATATTTAATGTATTTAAAATAGTAAAAGTATTATAAATCCATGTGATATTGTATTACCTTTGGTGAAAGGTGTTGTGTTTACTGAACGATATAAGATACAATGTTCAAATGTTAGATTTTTGGGGTGTTACATTATCGTTGTGTTGATTTAATTATATCAACACAATTAAAACATGATCATAGTGACATATATTTTTTCATTTTCTAAGTTAAAATAAAAATTCTTGAAAGGGGTTCATAAAACATTCTCTATAAAAGTTAGACGGCGAAGCCAAAAGTTCACAAGGAATGGAATATAACTGGGTATCTAATTAGAGGAACATTAGTGGAAAGTTGAGATACATACATGGAGGGAAATTGTCAATATTTATAGGGAGTAATTTAGGTCATCAATCACAAACTACTTATTGTTAAATATAATGTTGAGGGCCTCAGAGCTATAAATATGATATGATTATAAGGCCATTTTTTCCACAAAATATATGGTATTTGGAAACTATTTTTTATTTCTATTTCATTTTATTAATGTAGAGTAATTGTTTTACTTATTATATATAATTATATGATAAATTTATAAAAATATATTTTCATCATTTGGATGTTCATTGATTAATTTTCAAATTACTTAAAAATGTAATTTTTATTCATGAATCACTAAAATAAATATCAAATGGATCTTACGGTCTAAAAGAGAGTGACATGTCTAGTTATTTTTCTACATATATTTTATAGAACTAATATGGTTAATAAATAAATGTATTAACATAAAAATTTATTCTAATACATAATCATTAATACATATTAAAAAAATTGAATTTTAATTAGGACATTGTGTGGGTCAGTTGTTGGCATGAAAACATTATCATTCATTGGTTATGGGTTCATGTGTTATGGATTTTCCGGATTCGATGGGTTGTCACCCGACATACTGGTTGTCCTTTTTTAAAACCATGTTAAAATAATATCCAAATTTAATATTATCCACATCCTTAAAATAAGTTAAATTACTAAATATACTATATATATGGATTACATTACAACATAAATTCATAAATACTTCATCTATTTTATATTTAAATAATTTTATTTTGGTTCTCAGGTTTATCCCAAGTCATTAATTTTCATTATCTATTAAAAACCATCGTTACTTTTTGTAAGAAAAATATGAATTATCCTAAGAATATACCCTGGGACTGTCATAACTTGTGGAAAGTAAGGCCTATTTTCATACACCAGGATATGTTGAGTGTTCCCCAGCACACCTTAATGGGTTTGTTACATCGAGGTACATCTGTGCTAGAACTATGTCTAATTTTAGTATCTAGACAAGGATGTATTTTACAATAACACACATAACCTCTAAATTTTCAAATTCCATGGGTGTCCTTATACACTTATCCACAAATTCTACCTTAGTGTTACTCTATATAATCTATGTATTTAGATTTGTAGATACCATGGTTTCCATTAAACATCCATTGATAGTAATTGTAGTGACCCATCCATAGAAACTTCCAAGCTAGTTGTATTATATTAGTTACATTGGCATGATTACTGGGAATCATGTTGAAAAGGGATGATTAGTTTAGTAGTCTTGGTAAACTAGGTACATAGATTATAATATAATACTCTAATTAAAGATAAAAATTTTCTTCTAAATAACGTCAATGATAACATTAATCCCTCCATTATATCCATGATTTTCATTCATAGTACGATTCTTGAAATACCATGGAAAGGAATAATAATAAGGGTGAGATCAAATTATCATTAAAGGAATAGTACAATGTAAGAAAGAAGGAATAAATGATAACATGGAAAGGTAATCTTAATGCACTTGTCATTTTTTCATTAGGTTGAAATGGAAGTGAATAAACAATATGTTAATGTAAAATAAAACACATGTCATTCAAATAACTATATATGTAAAAATATATATAGAGAGGTATGAACCTGAAACACATGCCATTTAATCAATGAAATAAAAATTAAAGGTATCCATATACATATTGATTCAAAATCTCATGGTTGAATAATAACTAAAAATAAATGAAGGAAATGATTCATTAAAGGTCGTCATGTTAGAGGCACATGAAAACATATACCATTAATATCATTCAAAATATGGTTTAAAACTATTGATAAGAACTGATTTAATATGGTAATCCTATTTGTCTTAGTAGAACCTATCAATTTATCATGAAGATACATAAGTTATTGGATCCACCCATAATTTCCAATACCAATAATTATACAATGTAGATAAACTAAATAATTAATATTTATTATCAAATAACCACATTAGATAAAAAATATAGAATTATCAAAATTTATACAAAAAATCATATAACGTTAAATTTAAACTTTTTATGGAAAATGGTATTGCATTTACGAAATATTTATACCGATGATATATCTAATGGATAATTTAGGGGATATTAAATGTTCAATGATAATATGATAATGAATATTTCAAGGGGATAAAAACTAAATCAAGGAAGTGAATGTGAATATTATCCTTGTCCAAATCGATAATAAACCATCTTGATGAATAAGAGAATTATATTAATAAAATATATCACATCTAGAGTAAAATAAATAGGTTTTTTTCCTTGAGGAATACATATTCTAGAAAATATATTTTCAAAAAATTATATAGTTTGATATCTATTTTTAAAATGTTTGGAAAATCTTTTCCTTCAAAAGATCTTTCAAAGATCATTAAAATGTAAAATTCTAAACAAGAAAATTGAACATCAATGAATGGATGGAGAGGAAATTTGTACTTTCCATAAAACATAAAATGAAAATTGATTTTTCATGGAAAAAAGGTTTAAAATCCTTGTTTAGAAATAAAAACAATTAAACCTTCTATTACAAAAGAATGCAATTTCTTGTGAAAATATTTTTAGAAGATAGGGTTTTTAAAAAAAATTAGTTCTTTGACTATGTTAAGAAATGAATTGGGAGGTTATTTTTATTTGATGCACCCATAAGGGGCTCTATGGTGATTAGGGTTTCCATCCGTCGCCGCCTTCTTCCCCCGACGACTGCTCTTTCCTTAGCTCTCAGCTCGGTGCGCTCACGATGTGGCTTCCCTTAGCATGCACGAAATCATCATCATCCTCGGCTGTTCGCATCTTCACTCGACTTCTTCGGATTCAGAAGTGTGATAATGCCCCAGGGTGTGGGATCTATGCTGGGTTTTGGGGTTTCCGTCGTGTTCGGTGCCGAGTGTTGGTGCTTTGGGTAGATCTGACAATTGGGTGTGATTCTGAAGGTGGAAATAGGTTTTTCTTCATCCTTTTGTTGTTTGTACTGGCTTTGGTGATGATTCCGGTCAGGTGGCCACGGGGCCAGCTTGGCTCCTGAAGGTTTTGTTCTCTGATGTGATGATTTCATTCATCTTCGAGGCTCTATTTTTATGTTGCTTGATGTGTCGGTATGTATTTCGACGAACTGGGTCCTCTTCGGGTGGATTTGATTCTTCTAGATGATTTGCTATAGTAATTTTTGTTGTCTGGTGGTGATGTTGAATTTTTGTGGTTTTGTTTCTGCTGGATTGTTCTCTTGTTGGTTCCGGTGTGCGGAACCGCGGAGACAATTCCCATTTCATTCATCGTTATGGTATGGTGTTATAACTTGAAGAATCAATGTTGGTGGTTGTTTCTTTCCGGCGCTGTGTTTTGTGGCGGTGATGATGTTTGGTGGTGTTCTGCGGTGGAGGTTCTGGTGACGACCCTTCTGATGGTCTCGCCTATGGCCTACAGTGTTGGATGTGCGTGGTGAACATTGATGGGGAGGCAGTGATGACGACGTGTGCTGATGGGTTCAAGGCTCAAGGTGTAGCACGTAGCGGTTGATGGACAGTGATTTGGTTTGATTTTGAAATTTGAAATCTGGATTTTTTTGGGACTGTTTGTACGGGTACCGGGAACCCTTAAACCGACTATTGAAAATGGGATAAAAATGATTTGTAGTCAGAAATGAATTTAGTATTTCTTAAAAACATGTTGTATAACATTTTCTATTCTAAAGAGTGGTAAAATGTTATTATTACTTAATATAGGTCAAGAATAACCAGGGGAGAATAATAGTAAATGGTTTAGTAGAAAGTGACCAAATTACTTCCATTTATGGATATTTATGTGTAAAAAATACCAAAAATATGTATATTTTATTGTAAAAATTTAATATATTATAATGTTTGTGTGATAATCAATCCATGAGTAGATTATGCATATCAAATTTAAATCTATATATATAACAGGAAATACATAAATAGTTAGTCAATGTTAGGAAGAACAAGATCATATAATATTAATCACAACAATGAAGTAATATAAGCCTATGAAAGGAAATTGGGTTATGAAATTCTTTTCTACTTGGTAACTTTTTACTCAAATCCCCATAGATGAAATAATTTGTATTGAAACTAAAAGTATCTTGAAGAATGATTGAATGACGATATTATTTGAGAAATAATAAGTATGTCACCCTATAAAATAAATAATTTGCACAAAAAACGTTATTGTTTCAAGACAATGTTATAAATCACAAAAGGAAGCCAGATAGCAAAGATAATAATAAAAAACGTGGATATTAATCCATAAAAATTCCAAAAAGTCACATACCACATGAAAACAATTAAATAAAAATATCTTTTAATGTATGACATCAAATGAAATATATAATATAATATGAGTAAAAGTATATATTATACAACATGTCGAATGTCCATATATACAATATAAAAAATTTAATTGGTTAAGAATAACAAATAAGTGTCAATATAATGTTAATTTAGGTAAAATTCCTTACCTCACATCTGATTTTCATATTGTGCCTTTATATTCACGAATAAAAAAATTATGTTAATTATTTAATTTATTCAGTTAATTATTCAGGTTTTTCATTATCTTAGTTCACTTATTGAAAATACTTATAAAACTACATAAAAAATTATGTTTATCTTGGTTTTTTGACAAAATTTGGTTTATGTTTCAAAAATATATTAGGTGCGTCAACTGTGGACCAATGTTTCATTATTTAAAATCATTTGAGTAATATAAAATAATTCATTATTATATTTATATGTAAATTTTAATTATAAATCCAATCATTAAATATGGTTATGAAAATTGAATAAACATTAAAATTATGGACACTGTATGTCATACGTATTCATGAGTAACATTCTAATTTTTCAATTACAATTTTAGAAAGAAGTTAAGTAGAATTATATCATCCCATAATAATAATTTTATTATAAATAACATATTATATAATCATATATACTTATATATTTAAATAATTTGATATAAAGGGAATGACATCATGTCGAAGAGGCGGTGGTCCACACATCCCCGAACGACGTTATCACTTTTGATGTCTGTGACAGGGTAACCAAGAAAATTATAATGATTATTTTTATAGAAGGTTAATTTTTTCATTAATGTAATATATATGTTTTATATGATACATATGTATAATTAAAATAATTTTTTATACATTCCTTGTATAGTGTGGTCGAATCACATCGCTATTTGGAGAGAGTAGTCCACACTTCTTATGTGATATTATTACATTTACATAAAATGTTAGGTATAGATATATCCATCATAAAAGAATAAATTAATATTAAATACAAAAAAAATATTATATATGTCCTATATTAATATATTTTTTATCATTATTTCTATTATGAGAGGTATAAATGGATAAATAAACAGTTATCATTTCATGAGGCGATAGATTGTAGTACACGTAAACTATATGTCTACTGCCAATTAGATCGATGTGTCTATAAGTGTAGGTAAAAAATATGGAATAAAAACAACTTATTATATTATAGATATATGTATTATTTTGTATTAATGTAATATTAATAATTTTGGGAGTGAAGAATGAAAATTAACTAATGAGATTATGGAAGAATGTTACCTCTTAACCGGGTAACTCCATTTGGTTTTCACTGAAGGAATTAATTGAAATTATTTACACCAAATTTTTTGATTATAGAAATTTGGTAGTTATTTGAAGAGAAATTTTTAGGATATTGGTCAATTAAATTTCTCTTGAGAGGTGTGGGAATATGGGAGGAGATGAGGCCTTTTTATAGTGGAGGAGGAGTTACACTCCTGTAATATTTTGACAAACGAATTCCATATACATTTTTGACACTGAAAGATTATACCATAATTTCCCAATTTCATGAAATATGGAAATATGGTGTAAATATATAATGAAATTTTCTATTAGACAAGTTTATTGGTCATTTGGGTCCCTAAGATGATTGTTTAGTAACATATTAAGCCTTATTTTACATTAATCGTTGTAATTAATTTTAATTAAATTCACTATTATTAACGGAAAAAAACTATGTTTAAATTATTATAAATTTTAAATTATTCTTATTATATATATGTAATACGTTGTTTGAAATCCAAATCTCTTATTTGGTTGAAATTAATTTAAATTCAATCCAGCATATGGGGTAGTAATTTTGGTTTTTAAAGTAAAATCAGATAAAATATTTATATAATTTAACAGTCAATATCAAAGTGAAATAGTTAAAAATGAACTAAATTGGATTTTATCATAAATTTATGATATAATTAAATGTTAAAAAAACTTAATATATAATTTTTCCATATAAACAAAACCTATGAACAATTTGATTTGTATTAAAATTCAGTAATTTTAACTAATCATTTAAAAATATTAAAAATCCGATAAAATACAAAAAAATCATAATCTAAGTTTTATGATTTGACATAAAATATGAAGTATATTTATAAATATTAATTTATATATGGGTCAAAATTGGATTTCAAATTTATTTTTCATTAAAATATGTTAAAAGTCCCTGAACGAAAATATAGGTTTTTATGTTTAAATTTTTGTTTCTTATATCATGTGTATAAAATATATTGGATGAATATATATAAAACTTTATTTGATATATAATATATATTACATAAAAATAATTCATAAAATTTATTTAATTTATATAATAATAGATGAAAAACATTTTCACCATAAAAGTAGTTGTCTATAAAAATATTCACTTTCTATTCAATTGGTTATTATATTCATTTATAATTAATTTTTAACATTATAATGAATATTCTATTTTTTAACACCTACATTATATTATATTTTTTATTACTATTCATAACTAATAATTTAACTACTATGTTATATATTATTATAATAATATTTTAATAATTTTTTATCATTTGGTCAAACTAGCACTTCTGTGTAACATAAGTCATTGGAGGAACTAGTTTTTGTGTGAAATGTAAACTAACTCTATTTCACATTCATTTAAATGTAAAAAACGTAAATAATAAGATATATAATACATGAACATGAAAAAATAACCTTTGAGTAATCGTTTTTCTATTAATTTTATGTTTTATCTGGAATAAAATTCTCAAACGTAGTTTTAATAGAGCTCATATACCATTAAAACCAATATTTTTTTATCGAAGGTCATTCATTTTATCCATTGGATTGACCATGTGCATATCCTACTATAATCTATTATATGATGACTATTTCTACGATGAAGATCCACCATTGGTACGAAACCACTGTGTGTTACCATATGAATGCTAATATTGATTGTGGACAACTGGTATCTAATGTTTCATGATACATTGATCAGTACCCTTGGGTCCTAGAGTCTCATACTCTATTATCCCTTATTTTTACCATTTATAAAATTGATTTAAAATTATAATTTTTATCCAATTTTTTGGGGGTACAATATGTATCTAAATTCAATTTTTAAATATTGAAATTCCAAAATGAAATATTTCCCAAAATATAAGTATGAGGATCTCCTACTCATGTGCACATCCATTGAATACTCTTCATTTCTATCTAAACCATCTAATATTTCTACATTCCATATTAAAATATTTTAAAACATAGTGTGTGTAAAATGTATAAATTCTTCAAAATATGATCATAATCATTTGAATAAGTAAATAGGTTAAAATAGGCATCCATTGGAGCCAAATAATCCAAATCATTCATCATAGTTTATCATAAGGGAAAATATAATGTATATTAAATGGTTTTTATTTAAGAATTAACTAGTTTATAAATTATACCATGACCAATTATCGAATAAATTGTTATTAATGAATGATAAATCACACTATAAGAGGTTTCAATGAGTTATACTTATTTACATGTTTTGATTTTAGTGAAAATAAATAATTCTTAAGTCAATTTAATATGGGAGAAAGGTTTTATTTTCATTGAATAAGTTGTTAAAATTCATTAATTCTCCTCACTATGGTACGTATGATGATTATCATGGTTCTTTTCCAATTCATAAAGATTTTGTGATAGATGAAGCTCTTGTAGAGAAAATGAGAAATCTATCCATTTGGAGACCACCTATTATAGACATAGATAGAGAGTGTATTTTTTTTGTTTATTTTTATTCATCATAGTATTCATAACCTAAATGGGTACATTAGAATCATGAGGTATCAAGATATATATTTCTTATTAATTATGAAATTTTGGGATTATATTAACAGGTGATGAAATATAAATGTTCACATTATTGTGATTTTAAAAACAATATTTAGGTCAAACATCTTGGATTATCATAAAATATGTTCTACCATTTTAAAATAAAAATGTCTATAACTTGAAGGTGATGACAAGATAACCAGTTATGATTGTTTTTTCTTAATTAAAAAACATGTCAAATGATGAAGGTAAATTAGAACCCTTTATTTATTGAAATGTGTGTAGGATGATGATATGTGTATGAAATAATCATCCTTAATGATAAACCTACTATAACAATATATGTAGTTTGACCATTCATAGTGTAACAACCTAGGTAAATAAAGAATATGACATTTTCATATTTATCCATATTTGTGAATAAAATATTAATATGACTTTAAAGGGGACACTATGCTCGATGGCGTACCCAACACGCCACAACGAGTTTATTGGGAATCTTACGTTGCACTCTAATAATAAAATAATATTATTTTAAATGGCAGTTAACATGTAGCCATTGTATTGGCGAGAATGGATAGAAATAAATGAAATATTATTATATATTTTTTTTAAATGTTTTTACATTTATCCAATAAAATATAAAGACTAAAAATACGGAAAGAATTCAATTTTAGGCGTATATGCCCTAGTTTTCACTAAAGGATCACATAGCACCTTTTGATGGAAAACCCTCTTTAAATATAGTTTTGGTCACTCTTATAAATTCTTTTGGACCAAATAAAATCCTTCTTTATAATTGGGACATCAAAATTTACTTTGTGTATGTTTTTGTTATTCTTCCGATAAAGTTCATTTTTTATGAATAAGTGAAAAATGTTGTATTTTAATTCAAAACCTCTTTAAATATAATTTATTTATATGATTATATTATCTTTTGAATTGGTTTTAAAGTGAAAATATAATATATTTTCACCATTTTATTCAATGGTGGACTTTGGAATTAATTTCACTTTGAAATTCGACATAAACAAATAACAATCTTTTGATATATATTGTTTCTAAAAAACACGCTATTTGTTTTGACAGCGGGAGATAATTATTAAATTAATTAATTCTACTTATATTCTTTGAATTAGGTAATATAAACATCATTTTTGATTTCAGAATATCGAATATAGCTTAGAGTGAATTTTTTGTAATTTTCTGAAAAACTCCAATTTTTGATGAATAGTGAAACCACTAAGTGGTAATCAAGCAAACTGATTTTTTAGTTAAATGAAAGTTTACCACTAATGTGTATTGAATTTTGAAAATCCTACATACATGGTTTTCATTAGTACGAAAATTGTGGTTCAATGGGATGAAAATAATTTTTCGGTGAATTGTAACTTTTTTTCATTAATCGCGATTAGAGGTAATTAGTGTAATTTAAGGTAAAAATGATATTATAAAAATATGAAAACACCATGACACTTGTCCTACCCCTATTGGATGAGTCATGGCCGACCAAGACAACCCATGGGTCGATTTACGGGACCCTATGGAGCCTCTTGGGTGAGATAATGACGTTAATACCTTTTTTTAAATAAAGGTGAAAATGACACTAACATAAATTGTTTTACTAAAAAAATTTTTAGAAGGGGTTATACTAATCATATTTTTGTATATAAATACTATTTGGAAAGATAAAAATATTTCCTACATCAGGATACTTTTTTTATAATTTTTAGACATTAAATAAATTAATTTAATTATGACATCATGATGATGCATCGATGACCTCATTAATGAACAGTTTAAATAAAATGAAACGATAATATAAAATCTAAGACCTACACTTGTCCAAAAACTATTGGATGGGAATATTTAGAAGCCTTATCGTCTTATATTCAAAATATATCAATGTGGGACCTTATAAATTCGAAACACTTTTGAAAATAAAATAATAGTTTCATGATTTCTAAAACTGCCCCTCCTCTCCTATTATAAAAGGCCCCCACCTCTACCCCATTTCACACACTCCTCAAACCTTTGTCTCGGCCATCCCCGGCCCATTTAATCTCTCCAAATCCCTCTCCTCATCCTAGAGGATTCCATTTGGGCATAATCCTTTCAAAGGAAGCCTTTAGGATCAAATCAAAAGGAGTTACACTTTTAAAGTTAATTCATTCTCTCATGTTCATTTGTTTTATTTTGCTTCTCCGACCCCCTAAACTCTTTTTATTTACTTCATTTCTAGCAACACAAGTATCTTCAATATACTATGATTTTGTTATAAGATTTATTCGAGCTACACTCCCACACAACTACATAAAATTCTTAAATAACATACGGTTTCCGTGGATGGTGAAATTCTGCCTCCCGAAACGATGATTGTTCAATACTCATTTAACACCTTCAAAGGTGGCCATTATGATGTCACTAATTTTATATATGATATATAATATGTTCATTATTTCCTTAAGCTTCTGTATTTTTCATTTATGGCAGACCATTATTGTTTCCATTATGGGTATACACGATATCTTCATTTTAGGAAGTGCGGACTACCGCCCCCTCAAAGTGATGTGATTCGTTAATTCCATACGTGGGACGTATAAAGGATGGATTTAATGTTATTATATATTATGTTGTATTGCAATTATAATATAACTATATATAATTATTATTTCTTTCCATTAAAGTATGAGATATAAATGAAAGTAGCGTTCATGCGTACGTACAGCTTACCGTCTCCATGAACGGTGCATTTCATTTCTTATCCCCAAATGTAATGTACTATTATAAGTACATGTATATAATGGGTACATATGATGAATGATAAATCTAAATGATGTATATAATTCTGCAATTAAAATATACATACCTCTCATATAGTTTTAATTCCATTAATATGACAATGAAATGAAAGTAGCGTTCATGCTTACGTACGGCTTACCGTCTCCATGAACGGTGCATTTCATTTCTTACCTCTAAATGATTATGTAATATTATAAATACATGTATATTATGGATATATATGATATATATGCTATACAAATCAGGAATTTCAATCTGGATATAAATAACCATTGACCACACGAACAACATGTAATTGTAAGAAGTCCACTTTCGACTTAAGAACCAAATATCGACAAAACAAACATTATTAACTTAAATGATTACATAATGTTTATAACATGACAATAAGTGATCTAAAAAGAATAATGAACGAGAAAAAAGTTCTTAATAAAGTTGAAATTAACTCAAGTTTATTATTCAGGACTTTAAAGAATGATCGAGTCAAGTCGGACCCGAGGTAATGGATCCTACACCTCTCTTTCTTTTTAAGTACACTATTTTATGTCATTACTTTTAAGCTCATCATTCTTATGATTGGGATGTTCTTTTATATTACTCACACTGTAATTATTATTTTCATATGATGAGAGAACCTATTTTCCTCTCATCAATCCATTTTTGGATGTTTTAAGTGGCACTGTTAGGCTGCCGAGTTTTCGTAAGGGATTTTTCATCTCACTTTTATTCCTGTGAGATTTATGCTACATTTGCCACAATTTTTTTGAGGGGTGTATGTACTGACAATTATTTTACTGATTGTGTAGTATTCTTTCATTTATGAGTATTTACATCAATGTTGTATTGTTCTTCTTTCATGGGGCGTATGTTTCGAAAGATACCCATGTCGGTATGGGATCCTTTCACCCTCCTCTTTTTAAAAGACTTCTTTTGTTGGGTCTTTTATTTTACATATTTTTATGTTGGTATATGTTCTCATATATCCTTATTGATGTAAAGTTTATGTACAAGTGATGAGATATCCATTTTTTATCTCTCATCAACTCATTTTGATGTGACGCCGTTAGGCAGTCAAGGAAACTTCTTAACCCAATTTCGATTTCTTTGGGTTCAACATGTAGTTATTGAATATATCATCCTTTGAATATTTGTGAATGACCATTGATTATTTTACACTTAATATCCACTTATATTTTGTGTATTTGTTTGTCACACATAATTATGTAATTGATTTATCCTTAAACCAAGGATACCGTCTTTGTAAGGGACTTCGTCTCAATCTCCTTTCATTGAGGCATATTTTGTTTTATACAAAGCCTTCTTTTATATGGTGTATAAACCCCTTTGACTTTTACAATTATTTAAATGGAGTATTTTTTATATGAAGCATTTTACAAAACAACAAAAGGGAATGTTTTTTTCGCACGTATGCGGTGACAACGACTTCTCCGCCGCCGTGACCATTATTTGAGTTTCAGCTTCCTCTACAAGCCATACCTTCTTTTTAAAAGAAAAATAAATACCATGTTTTAATTTTCATTTATTTTGGTGTTGAAAATGGTTTTCATAATGTTTTTATATCAAAGTGTTGTATTGATATCTTGTGATTGAAAGATTAAAATGTTATGTTTCCTTTATGCATGTTTTATGTTGTATGATTATGTTGAGGTTCTTGGGAATTATTATGAAGACAGGTGGTTCCGTGATAAACTAAGGGCGGGTGAGCCCGATATAGCTATCCAATGCATTGGGTAACGCGAAGGAGTGAAACGTTAAGGTTTCTTCCAAGAGATTTAGGGAATATACTGTGATGGGTATTCTAAAACGTAACCAAGAGGGTTACTCCCTACATAAGAATGTTATGAATGCCTCAAGTTACCTTTATGTATTATGATTTAATTTATTTATTCATTTTTTGATGAGGTATGTTAAAGTGCCTATGTTTTAGGGGTAATGTATGATTTCATTCTTATGTATATATGAACTCAGGTTTCCTTTCCATATTTTTATAACCCTTACTGAGATTTTTATGCTCATCCCAAGTTTTTGAAATGTTTTTCACAGGTCAAGGGAAAGGTACATGATGTGATGATAGTGTCAAGGATGTTTCAAAAAAGAATCTGTGTTTTACTTTAAATATGTTTCCGTTGATGGGAAGAATTAATATTGTCTTTTATGTAACCACTTTGTTTAAATGTGGAATGTAATGCAAGTTTCATGCTCTAATTCTCTAAAACTCTATACCTGAAAAGATACTCAATGTGTAATCTTGTAATAACTCAAGATTATGTAATGTTTAAGGCATGGGGCCTTATAGTTGGTATCAAAGGTAGGATTAGATAACATTAGAGGTTATGGTATTCTCTAATCATAAGTGACATTACCATAATGGCTAGGATTTCAAAAAGAGTCCTAGTTTTAGATAGAGTGAATGAGTAAGTATATCTTTGTGTTTACCTTCCTCATTAGTACATGATGGTTTTGTTGATATACTCACACTGAAATTTATTTTTCTAGTGAATGGAGGGATCTCGCAGGCACCAAAGTGACAATTGGTTTGAAGGAAACTATGGTGGTTCTCTGATTAAGAGACTCGATGAAATGGGGTATTCAATGAGGAAACTCGTGGTTGTTCTAAGCCAACTATCAAAGAGTCATGATCAACCACATGAAGCTTGGTATGTTCTATAATGCATCATGTATGAGATGACCAATCGATGTGGAAGTTCAGGTAATAATTAAAAAGGTAACCATTAGGGTTTTTATGATCCTTACTTTTGAGGTAATTATGGGTTATTATATGTTATGAGATAAACTTGAGGTTAAAATATGTTATGTTTATTTTTGAATATTTTATCTCGTTTTGGGAAATGTTTTGAGAATTATATAGTTTTGGAAAAAGAACAACACGCAGACCGTGTGACAAGCTGTCGCGTCGGACAATGTTGTGGGAATCAAACCCACAACCAAAGTGCGACTGGTATTTATCACCTAGCACTGGACTACGTGAAGTCCCTGGTTATTTTGACTGATTCATTCTAGTTATATGATTTTATGAATTAATATTAAGTTTATTTTGGGTTATATATGAAAATGATTAACCTGTCATGAATGATATGTGATTAGGTTAATTACCTTTCAATACGAGACTTTAGGAGTAACTGATGTTGTTTGGAGATAAATGTTACGATTTAACTTGGAAGACTATGTGACTAAATCCTTCAAATATTTGGGTTTCAATCTTACATTTGTTTACTTTGAAGAATTTTATGGAAAAATTGTTTATCTAATGGTCCTCGTTGAACTTTGGGTTTTGTTGGAAAAATTTTGGAGGTTAAGAATAGATTTTCATTTTATAAAGGGTTATCCTTTTCTGGATTATCTGTTCTTGTACTAGCCTTTTTGGTTTTGGTATTGGTTAAAGTCTAAAGACATGGGAAGTATATAGTTCTCTTTTGTGGATTAGGTGATTCTCTAAATGTTGGTTATAGTACTCTTAATGTGAACAAGTATTCCTGAATCCTCGCCTTTTGGAGAAAATATGAGATTGTGTAAGGAATCTAATAAAAGTTGAATGTAAACATGATAAGTGATTATGTTTCTTTATGAATAAATTCCCCAATAAAAAGTATCTTAAAACAAAAATGTTGTCTATTAACTTTTCCTACTGCGGAATCGAATACCGTTTAACCCATCACAAGTTTGAGATTTTCTCATGGTTAACATTCTCCTAAACATGTTTTCAATCACTCTTCATCAGAACATGACCCTATGTTTTCTCCTCCATGTCCATGTTTTCATACTTGGAATCCTAGTATGGTTTGACTCGGGTGACCTTTGTACTTATCTTTCATTATTTTAGAGTGATTGTTTTACCAACTCTTCTTCCGATGTGGGACTTTCAAGGATGTTTCCAAGCCCAATTTTAAAATTACGAGGATGCAATTCCCAAAAGGGGGGAAGGATGTAACACCCCAGGTAAATAAAGAATATGACATTTTCATATTTATCCATATTTTTGAATAAAATATTAATATGACTTTAAAGGGGACGCTATGCTCGATGGCGTACCCAACACGCAACAACGAGTTTTTTTGGAAATCTTACGTTGCACTCTAATAATAAAATAATATTATTTTAAATGGAAGTTAACATGTAGCTGTTGTATTGGCGAGAATGGATAGAAATAACTGAAATATGATTATATATGTTTTTAAATGTTTTTACTTTTATCCAATAAAATATAAAGGCTTAAAATACGGAAAGAATTCAATTTTAGGCGTATATGCCCTAATTTTCACTAAAGGTTCACTAATCACCTTTTGATGGCGAAACCTCTTTAAATATAGTTTTGGTCACTCTTATACGTTCTTTTGGACCAAATAAAATCCTTCTTTATAATTGGGACATCAAAATTTACTTTGTGTATGTTTTTGTTATTCTTCCGATAAAGTTCATTTTTTATGAATAAGTGAAAAATGTTGCATTTTAATTCAAAACCTCTTTTAATCTAATTTAATTATATTATTAGATTATCTTTTGAATTGGTTTTAAAGTGAAACCATAAAATATTTTTACCATTTTATTCAATGGTGGACTTTGGAATTAATTTCACTTTGAAATTCGACATAAACAAATATCAATCTTTTGATATATATTGTTTCTTAAAAACACGCAATTTGTTTTGACAGCGGGAGTTAATTATTAAATTAATTAATTCTAATTATATTATTTGAATTAGGTAATATAAACATCATTTTTGAATTTGGAATATCGAATATAGCTTAGAGTGAATTTTTGGTAATTTTCTGAAAAACTCCAATTTTTGATGAATAGTGAAACCACTAAGTGGTAATCAAGCAAACTGATTTTTCAGTTAAATGAAAGTTTACCACTAATGTGTATTGATTTTTGAAAATCCGACATACATGGTTGTCATTAGTATGTAAAATGTGGTTCAATGGGATGAAAATAATATTTTGGTGAATAATAACTTTTATTCATTAATCGCGATTAGAGGTAATTTGTGTATTTTAAGGTAAAAATGATATTATAAAAATATGAAAACACCATGAAACTTGTCCTACCCCTATTGGATGAGTCATGGCCGACCAATACAACCCATGGCTCGATTTAGGGGACCCTATGGAGCCTCTTGGGTGAGATAATGACTTTAATGCCTTTTTTTAAAATAATGGTGAAAATGACACTAACAAAAATTGTTTTACTAAAACAATTTTCATAAGGGGTAATAATAATCATATTTTTGTATATAAATACTCTTTGAAAAGATAAAAAGATTTCCTACATCAGGATATTTTTGTTATAATTTTTATACATTATATAAATTAATTTAATTATGACATTATGATGATGCAACGATGACCTCATTAATGAACAATTTAAATAAAATGAAACGATAATATAAAATCTAAGACCTACACTTGTCCAAAAACTATTGTATGGGAATATTTCGAAGCCTTATCATCTTATCTTAGAAATATATCAATTTGGGTCCTTAGAAATTCGAAACACTTTTGAAAATAAAATAATAGTTTCATGATTTCCAAAAGTGCCCCTCCTCTTCTCTTATAAAAGGCCCCCAACTCTACCCCATTTCAAACACTCCTAAAGCCTTTGGCTCGGCCATCCCCTGCCAATTTACTCTCTACACATACCTCTCCTCATCCTAGAGGATTCCATTTAGGCTTAATCCTATCAAAGGAAGCTTTAAGGCTCAAGTCAAAAGGAGTTACACATTTAAAGGTAATTCATTCTCTCATGTTCATTTGTTTTATTTTGCTTCTCCATCCCCCTAAACTCTTTTTATTTACTTCTTTCATAACAAAAACAGTATATTATGTATACTAGGATGTTGTTATAAGATTTATTTGAGATAAACTCTCACACAAATACATAAAATGGTTAAAGAACATACGGTTTCCGTGGATGGAAAAATTCTGCCTCCCGAAACGATGATTGTTCAATACTCATTTAACACATTCAAAGGTGTCCATTATGATGTCACTATTTTTATATATGATATATAATATGTTTAATCTTTCCTTAAGCTTCTGTATTTTTCATTTATGGCATAACATTATTTTTACCATTATGGGTATACACGATATCTTCATTTTAGGAAGTACGGACTACCGCCCCCTCAAAGTGATGTGATTCGTTAATGCCATACGTGGGATGTATAAAGGATGGATTTAATGTTATTATATATGATGTTATACTGGAATTATAATATACCTATATATCATTATTATTTCATTCCATTAGAGTATGAGATAGAAATTAAAGTAGCGTTAATGCGTACGTACGGCTTATCGTCTCCATGAACGGTGCATTTCATTTCTTATCCCCAAATGTAATGTACTATTATAAGTACATGTATATAATGGATATATATGATGAATGAAACATATAAATGATTAATATAATTCTGGAATTAAAATATACATACCTCTCATTTAGTTTTAATTCCATTAATATGACAAAGAAATGAAAGTAGCGTTCATGCGTACGTACGGCTTACCGTCTCCATGAACGATGCATTTCATTTATTACCTCTAAATGATTATGTAATATTATAAATACATGTATATGCTGGATATATGTGATATATATTCTATCCAAATCAGGAATGTCATTCTGGATATAAAAAACCTTTGACCACACGAACAACAAGTAATTGTAAGAAGTCCACTTTCGACTTAAGAACCAAATATTGACAAAACAAACATTATTAACTTAAATGATTAAATAATGTTTATAACATGACAATAAGTGATATAAAAAAATAATGAACTAGAAAAAGGTTCTTAATAATGTGGAAGTTAACTCATGTTTATTATTCAGGACGTTAAAGAATGATCGAGTCAAGTCGGACCCGAGGTAAGGGATCCTACACCTCTCTTTCTTTTTAAGTACACTCTTTTATGTCATTCCTTTTAAGCTCATATTTATTATGATTGGGATGTTATTTTATATTAATCTTACTGTAATTATTATGTTCATATGATGAGAGACCCAGTTTTCCTCTCATCAATCCATTTTTGGAAGTTTTAAGTGGCGCTGTTAGGCTGCCGAGTTTTCTTAAGAGATTTTTCATCTCACTTTTATTCCTGTGAGATTTATGCTACATTTTCCATAAATTCCATTGAGTGGTGTATGTACTGACCATTATTTCACTCATTGTGTAATATTCTTTCATTTATGAGTATTTACATCAATGTTGTATTGTTCTTCTTTCATGGGGCGTATGTTTCGAAAGATGCCCATGTCGGTAAGGGAACCTTTCACCCTCCGCTTTTTAAAAGACTTCTTTTGTTGGGTCTTTTATTTTACATATTGTTATATTCGAATATGATCTCATATATCCTTATTGATGTAAATTTTATGTCCAAGTGGTGATATATCCTTTTTTTATCTCTCATCAACTCATTTTGATGTGACGCCGTTAGGCTCTTAAGGGAACTTCTTAACCCAATTTCGATTTCATTGGGTTCAACATGTAGTTATTGAATATGTCATCCTTTGAATATATGTGAATGGCCTTTGATTATTTTACACTTAATATCCACTTATATTTGGTGTATTCGTTTTTCACACATAATTATGTAATTGATTTATCCTTAAACCAAGGATACCGTCTTTGTAAGGGAATTCGTCTCAATCTCCTTTCATTAAGGCATATTTTGTTTTATACACAGCCTTCTTTTATATAGTGTATAAACCCCTTTGACTTTTATGCTTATTAAAAAGGAATATTTTTTATATGAAGCATTTTACAAAACTACAAAAGGGAATGTTTTTTTCGTACGTATGCGGCGACAACGACTTCTCCACCGCCGTGACCGTTATTTGAGTTTTAGCTTCCTCTAAAAGCCATACCATATTTTTTAAAGAAAAATAAATACCATGTTTTAATTTTCTTTTATTTTGGTGTTGAAAATGGTTTTAATAATGTTTTTATATCAATGTGTTGTATTGATATCTTGCGATTGAATGGTGGAAATGTTATGTTTCCTTTATGCATGTTTTATGTGATACGATTATGTTGAGGTTCTTGGGCATTATTATGAAGACGGGTGGTTCCGTGATAAACTAAGGGCAGGTGATCCAGATATAGCTCTCCAATTCATTGGGTAACATGAAAGAGTGAAACGTTAAGGTTTCTCTGAAGATATTTAGGGAATATACTGTGATGAGTATTCCAAAACGTAACCAAGAGGGTTACTCCCTACGTAAGAATGTTATGAATGTCTTAAGTTACCTTTATGTCTTATGATTTCTTTGATATATTCATGGTTTGATGAGGTATGTTAAAGTTCCTATGTTTTATGGGTAAAGTATGATTTCATTCTTATGTATATATGAACTCATGTTTCCTTTCAATATTTTTATAACCCTTACTGAGCTTTTTATGCTCATCCCAAGTTTTTGAAATGTTTTTCACATGTCAAAGGAAAGGTACATGAGGTGATGATAGTGTCAAGTATGTGTCAAGAAAGAATCCGTGTTTTATTTTAAATATGTTTCTGTTGATGGGAATAATGAATATTATCTTTTAGGTAACCAATTTGTTTAAATGTGGAATGTAATGAAAGTTTCATGATCTAATTCTCTAAAACTCTAAACCTGAAAAGATCCTCAATGTGTAATATTGTAATAACTCAAGATTAAGTAAGGTTTAAGGCATGGGGCCTTATACATAGAACCTAGCGAAATGGTGTTTTATTCATATGATAACGTATTTCATTCTACAACTAGTAAATAAGTTGTGGTTTTTGGAGATGTGTCTTCTATTATTTTAGTCGTAGAGGGATGTGACACTAATATGGTCAACAATACCGATTTATCTTATGGATCAACCAAACCTCATCTCTTATTTCATAATATTGAATTATTGAATATATAAGGTTATTAATATAAATAAACTTATGTATCAAATGAATCATAGTTATAGAAGTCATCATTCAAGTCTATAGAAGAAGTTAATTTTTCAGATGGATCTGATGATGAAGGGGATGTGGAAGAATAGTTCAAAACCTCTCTGATTTGTTTTAAATTTGGTGAGTCTGCAAGATAACTAAGACTTAGTTCTACTAGACATGTGTTATATAAAAACTACTCCAATAATGGAGTTGATACAAATTCTCTCAATAAGATTAAATTGAAGCTCTGACAAAGGGGGAGAAATCTCAAGGATATGATATACTAGGTGTTCAATAACCTTACATCATTAGAGATAATTTAAATTGTGATGATGATATTAGTAATCATTAAGATGATGATATTTCATTTAATCATGGAGTACATTCCATTAATTTCGATGAGAATGATCCTAATGGATCCATGATTGAATAGATTGATCATGTGTAATGGTTTGATTTTATTTCATTGGGTGACCATAGTGAAGAAACTAGACATGAGGAGTATTTTTTTCCTAACCAAAAGAGGATTTCATATCTTCATAAATTTCATAATTTTTTAAAATTTTATATGAATATAGATTATTTTAATTCCTTTAAGGAAAAATTTTGGAAAAATATCAATGGGATGCTCAGATCTATAACTCCTCAATAAACCAATCCCAATGACGCTAATATAAGGTGGATATTCACATTGTTCATTTTTATCAACCAAACAGTTCGCATTATGAAATTGAATGAACTTTTAATTTATAACATGTGGTTTTATGATCAGATGGATGATTTTTCATCAATTTTGTATGAAATGAGAGGGAGACTTATTGAGAGAGATCTACCTATTCTGGTGATATTATAGACACTTCCTACAACTAGTTTTACAACATTTTTTCCACCTCCTTATTAATACTTGGATGATCCCAATTTGATCAAAACCATTATTAGGTTTGAGAAATATATTATATGGGTTCTACTACTACTTTTATCTAGAAAAAAACTGATATATAAAAGCACAAGGTGAAAATATTTATAAATTGGTTTTTGGATTATTTAACATGTATATGAGTGATAGTGGTTATGTCAATGAAATTATATATTTTACATATTTATTCAATGAATGAGGTAATGTTTCACTTTATTATCCATTATTATCATCAATAAATTCCTCCTCTAAATAGGGCCTCTATGGAAAAAGTGAACCAGTTAAATGTTTTATCCTCTTTCCCACGTTCATCGTGGAATTGAAAGTGTATTTAAGTTAAGCAATAGAGCATTGAGGTTCAGTTTTAAAAAAATTGTATATCTATTGATGATTTTTTTTTTCAAACATTAGGTACAACATTGGTAGTTCATCCATATATTTATGTGATGGTTTATATTTCTACACCTCTAATTCCCTCTAAAATGGTAGTTCTTCCTTTTATTTTTTCTCATATTGAAGTGGACCAACATCTCAGGATAATATTCATCTTGGAATTTACCCCTTTTACCAATATAGAAAACCCATCCCCCTTCTATATTCCTCATGTTGATAGAAAATGGAATGACACATTTGAAGTACCACTATATCTAAGAAGAACTCCTCTTGTGTTTCATACTAGGGTTTGATAGGGCATGATTTTTTTACCATATTACATTATAATAGCACCCTTTTAATCGTTAATTTAAAGACTATAATTAATCATTATTTTATTCATTTATTATTGTATTCATAATATTTTTACCTTTTTGAAAATCCTTATCTGAGGAGTACTTGAATATAATTTTATATTAGTAATATAATGGAATATCACCCAGGTAATTTTATGGATGAAATAGATATTTATGCATCCGATGAATAAATTGAGCTAAAAACTATCTTCTATTCATATATTTCTTTTGTAAAATTATTATATGTTGTTATAAATGTCTTCATTTGTGATAAATAAAAGTTATAGGTAGGTTTTTAATTAGAAAAACACATTATTGTAATGATTTCAAATCATGTTTTTTATATTTAAAATAAGTTTGGTAATGTATGATAGTAAATAAATTTTTTTTTAAAGTTGTAAAATTTAGTTAAGTGTTGAACTACTATTGGTTCCAATGGTCTACACCAGTTACACAGATCTTTCTTTAGTTATGGACTCCTACCAACTGGTCATAAGACAAATTCTATTTCAACACTGTTACAATTGAAATATATTATTGAAAATTAGTGATATTATTTATCTACACAACCTTTAGAATAATGGAGGATCTACCAAGGACAACAACCATTTTCTGGTACTATCGTCATAGTGAACTACATACAGAATGATCTACGTCTAGGTTGATCTTCCACCATGATAATCTACCACCGGGCTCTGCTACTACTACCATAAATTAACTTACTACACATATATGCTAATATTATTGATATAACATCAATGACTAACACTAACATTTCAAGATGTTGTTGTTCAGGCATCTAATACTAGTGGAGCTATCATGGATATCTTTAAATAAATTATATATTAATTCTCCAATGGATAGTTTTGTATTTAATGCAGGTTAAAATAAAATTTATTTTAGATTGCCTATTAATAAAACAAATCAATGGAATACTTAATGAAAAATCCATTCTATCCATATTCTTTACATATATCACACTCTAAATTATTGTATTCTTACATTCTAATGGATAATTTGATATTATGGATTGATATATATTCAAAATATCCTTTTCATGCACGATGAGAAAGTGTGGTGTACATATGTTGAATAAATGAATGAGTGAATATATATTCAATAAAATAAAGAAAAAAACTAACAACATATTTCTAGAATGACTGTGATAACATTTTTTACAGAACTTTTTGTGTAATCCCCGGGGGGCTTCAGATTAAGATTGTCAGATACTATTGATAAACTGATCCTATTAGAATTGAACTGAATAATGTTTTCTCAAGTTGAATCTTTTTCCTTTCTATTCATGTTTTACATTTGAACATTCTTTAATATTACATGATATATTCATACAACACAAAATCCAATACTAAATTAGATTATTATTCACACTATCAATCATTTTTATTCTTATGTATTCCAATGAATATATATAGAGGATTTTGTATGTCACCTAAATTTGTTTTATCCCACACATAACTATGCAAGATTCTTTAGGTCTGGATTGCCTTGCCTTTGTATACCTTATCCAGTTCATGGATCATTCTATTTTATAATAAATAACTTGGAAGAATGTGGTCATCATGTGAAGGTGATTATGTCTTATTTTGAGAACAAACACATACTTAAATTACAATAAGCTAAATTTTATATAACTCATTTAATTTTATTTTACCTTATAGTAAAAAAATTTATTTTACATGTATAGTTCATTATACCAAACTAATATTTGATATTTAACATATATTGGTATTAGTTATAATATGTTTGATATAAGTGGACATGTTTAGAAAATTAAAATATTTTACAACGTATTTTAATGGAACTATAATAGAGATTTTGATAATATTTTATAAATATCAAATTATATAGATATACTATTTTTCTTATGTGGGATTTTTTTACAAAATTAGTGTATTTGGTATTTATATTTTTATATGGAAGTTTTGTTAGAAACTCAAATGAACCCCACTTGACTAGTACACTAAAAACAAAAACTCTTTTCTTCATTATTTTAATTTTTTCCACAGTGACTTTTATTAATCATGGTGACTTATTTTACACCTACACCCAACTAAAAAATTTAGACAAATGGTTTACAAATATAAAATCTGTAATTTAGGATTAAATTAAAAAAATTTATCATAATTAAATTTAATATTTAACACATAACATGGGAAAATCAATTTAATTAAAAAATTTAATTTCTAAGAATAAAATGAATGTATATTAATTTAGACAATGTATTTGGATTAATATTGCTTCTATTGTTTTATAATTTATAAATTGATGTCTATATTCTTTTCTAAAATATTTAAAACAAAATTTAATCTGGTAAATA
Source organism: Viscum album (assembly GCA_963277665.1). Classification (NCBI taxonomy): domain Eukaryota; kingdom Viridiplantae; phylum Streptophyta; class Magnoliopsida; order Santalales; family Viscaceae; genus Viscum; species Viscum album. Next base: position 773,138,935 of record OY728141.1, read on the forward strand.
TATATAAAGGAAAAGAAAAAAATTAGTATTTTTTTATTATAATAAAATATAACATTGTTTGCCTAATTTTAATAACAGGTTTATAAATCCCAAATAATATTTTAATTCTTTATTTTAAACTATAGAAACATTTTTTGTTATGAAATATAATTCATATTTTTCATATTTATATTATGAGGATGTCAAAATTGTTTTTGTATTTGTAGTAAATATATTTTTATTATTCAATTAATTTCATCATTTATAGAAATAATATAAAATCTTCAACAATGGTTATTTTTATACAAGAATCGTTAAAAGATTATGTTATTTTTATGAAACTAATTTTCACTGATATATTAATTTAACTATTAAATTATAACATAATTTATAAGTAAAACATTTTTCAACTAAATTTATCTGTTTAAAACATAACAGAGTTCCTAATACTATTTCTTATTGTATAAAATTATGATGTTTTTTATGTATATATTTTTCATAAAATGAAAATTTATATAAGAATTATCCATTAAAATTGATCAAATTAGTTCATTATGATAACAATTACTAATATTTAAGATACATAACTTAATTAAAAAATAATTCCCGTAAACATTATATGATTTTAATCGTATGCCACTGAATTAATTCTATTCCTTTTTACCATTAAATTTACATAATTTATTAATATTATTTCTCACTATATTAATATTTATGTTAAAAATATTGATATGTATGTATTTTAGCTGGGTTTATATATAATAGAGGATTTATAGTTCATTTAATTTTCATAATGATACATCACATTTTATTCCAATGATATATAAATGTTTATCTATTATTGTAAAATAAATCATGATTCATTTTAGCCCATTGTTTTTTTGACACATTCTATTTGAAATAATATTAATTAATGGGAAATACATATTAAAATATCATGGTGACACATTCGACCTCATAAATAAATTAAGTCATTTTAATATTTAGTTACCATAATGATGAAAATTTATGAGCTAATTTTCAATAAATTCATAAATCATGAAACTATTTAAATTTTAAATTAACCATGCCATCTATGGGTAGACTAAAATTCCCACTTTCCATATAAAAATAATACTTTTTTTCTTTTCAGTACACCTATTTAAAATAACAATTTTTGTTTTATATCAAGGTAATTTAGGGTGACATTCAATTCAAAAATTCATTTTAATGAAGATTTAGTCAACAAAATGAAAAATGAAAAATAATAAATATTGAATTCGACAAGAATATTAATTTAATAGTTCAATAATAAGTAAATTTTTCTAAATGAAATTAAATTAAAAATAGTATACAATTGGTTTATCAATGATAAAATTGTATCAACTAGTTACCATATTAATTAATCCGACGTTTACGTAAGATTCAACATATTAATATCAGTTTCCTAATCCTATGAAATAAATAAATCAAACTTTATCATAATTTTCATTATTAAATTTCAAATCAAAATTTATTTTATACATATTCTCCTATAATTTAAAATCCATATTTACCCTAATAAACATTAATAAAAAAATTACATACACCTTTATCAAATTTAGCCCCAAAAAGGTATTATTAATATCATAAAATGACCTCTATTTTGAAGACATTAAATACTTTTCAATCCCAAATATAATCATTTGGAATCATCTCATAATCAATTAAACCATTTTCGAAATTTATAATTATTATCTCAACACCAACAAACAAACCATACATATGTTCTATATATACCTCGTTTACTTAGTCAACATAAAACCCCAACAAACATCTCCAAAAACATCATTAATCCCCTCAAAATCCACTCAAATAAGCCCTAAAACGTTTTATTTATTACATCAATGTTATTTTCATCCATAAAACAATTCACATGTGATGATATCTATAACCAATAATATATCCTTACCTAACCAAATTATTTTATTTAATGTTATATACACCTTTATAGAATACCAAATACGATTCCTCACACCCTTTCTCCATGATATAATGGTAAAAATATAATATTTTTTATTTATTTGATCCCAACTAAAGGGTACCAAAATTAACCACCCTTTAGTTAAATACCAATAATAACTATTTATTAACTTATATACCAATGTCATTTTTTGATGTATAGTTTTGAGTATTTGAGAAAAAATATAACTAAAAAGCTACATCATATCTCTCATATGGTCATTTTTTCACTAATCCTATGATTCCTTATTTACATTAAGTAATTTATATCTCATGTAATAAAAATATAAAAGTAACCATTATATACATATCATAAATGATACTCTTCCTCATAACCATGAAAATATTGAAACGGATTACGTGTGTGATCAAACACTTAATAAGAGTAAAAATTATCAATAAAAATTTTGAATAACAAAAAAAATTCAGAATGTGAACATAATAAATGTACAAAGACACATCATAAGGGAATCATACCTGAAAAAATTTATATCATATTTTATAAAAAAAAATATTATATAATACATTTAGTATATAAATATATACATCAATGGATAATGGATTTGAATGAGTATTGGAAGAATGTAGAGGGCATCATATAAAGAATAAATAGTTCAATAATAAGATAACATTTCATAGTGGGTAGAGTCTAATAGTTGATTGTGATTACTCCCCATTTCTATACATTTAATTTCATTATATATAAAATATTACCAAATGAATTAGACATATATATATATATATATTTCATATGGACCATCCATCCAATTATAATATGTACATTCACATGGATTCAATATAATATAATCATAAATAAATCTATTAAAAATCATAACATGGTAAACCATTAGAAATTTAATTCATATTTATTAGTATTTATATACACTTTAAGTTAATACCATATATTTAATATAATGATTATGGAGGTGACTATAATATATATTTCTGTTTGATATAGACTAATAAATAACTTCCATTGTTAATAAATGTATAGTTATCATGGTAATCACACTTTAATCAAAATAATAAAATAATTTTAATTCATAGAAGATAAAAATTGAATAATATAATTTTTTTATGCAAACTGGATGATTTCATGGTGTAAAGATATTAATGTATCATTTATCTTAAAGATATTTCATTTCCATCAAACCACACATATGTAATATCATGGATAAATAAACAAAGGAAAATTGTGGAATATATGAAAACATATTTAGATGTACATTAGAGAATCATCTCTAAAAAGAATAGGGAAAGATATTTTATTTAAAAAAAATTTAAAATAAAAACTTGTAAGATAATTGAAATATAATTAAAATTATACAACCATTATAACAAAGATCTATCATCCTTGGTATTTGTACAGACATACTATCCTCAACCTTTTTTAATTTTTTGTATGGTGGTCGGACCAAATATTTCCATGATCTTTAAAACCAAGATTGTGGGTGTTTTATGACCTAAGTCCTTGATTTTAGATTTCTTTAAGGATAATTAATTTCTTTAAGAGTTTGAATGGGTTTCATAAGAATCACCCTCTAAAACAACATTTTTTGGTAAGGAAGGCCAATGTGCATGTTTGGCGTGTGATTTTTCTAATAGTTCCACATAAACTAAGTGGATAGTTATTAATGGAAAACCAGTTGATTTAATACTGGTCCCTCCATTATTAAATCATGCGGTGTGTTGTAGGTATTTTTATATAGTGTGCATGGGTTACACACGATTTTCCAAATCATATGGCATAACCCAAGACAATGTGAATCATATGAAGTTGGTTCACATGATAGGTTCATTTTTAGGATATGTTGTGTGGAAAACTAGTGAGACCTAACCATGTACCTGTTTAAAAATAAGAAAATTACATTTTCCCTCCCCTATATTTATTATTTGATACTCTTTCTCCTTTATTTCACTTGTTCATCACCTCTTGGCCATGGGAATCTATATCATTCCTCATACTCCTGCATTTTTCCTCTAGTCCTCATATGAAAACTATTCTATGATTTGATGTAGGAGATATATTCATCTTATTATGACCTTCCATAAAAAAGATTTTATTTTTCATTCATCATACAATTGAATCCTCAAAATCGTTGTGATCACAATTCCTATATTTTTAGGTCAATTTTCTAGGAAAATATTTTCTTCTAAGTCACCTTGATTTAGATGCTGATATCAGATTGCGATGTGACTATTAGTAAGGTATAAAAGGTAACTAGTCTTTTCTTGATTTTTTTCAGTTATAGGGGTTTTTCTTTATACACCTAAGTGGTTAGTACAAGAATTACCCTGATAAATGAATGGATTCATTGTAAATTAACAAATAGACCATGTAAGAAGTAATTTGGGATTCAATAGATTTTTTAAATGTATAAATATAGGTTATCTTCTTGGACATCTTGGGGAGGATAGACCTGGGGGTAATTTTGATTACATTAAATAGATAATATATAATTTAATGGTTCCATAGGAATATGGAGGGATTGGAATAAGGCTTGATGTGATACTGACTACATAGAATATGGTGAAGTAATTTTTTTGAGGGGCTTGGCTCATGATACATAGGTGATTTTGATTATTGTTTCTGGTGACATGGTCTTTCTCTTGAGGAGAAAAATTCATAAGGATGATACATTAGCATTCTGGACTTATGATACTACTAATAATAGGGATTCGGGATATGGTCATAGGGCCATGAGGTGTCGGTATAATGGAATTGTTATACTTTTTGAGTGTTTTTTATGCTGTATAGGTGTTGGTGTTGACCATCAGTTATTTTTGGGGGTTCTCATCAATTAAATACATGTGGATCATGATGTTTCATTAGTTGATAGAGATAATAATTTTACTGAGTGACTAAGGCTCACTAAGTTTCTTTTGGTTTCTAGGAAGAAACTTTGAGAGAAAGATATCACCATTAGTTGGGAAATCATGAATTTAATAGATGGTTATTTTTTATGAAAGGAAATACACTGATGTGCCTCATGACATCGGTATTCACGATGATGGGGATATTCTGAGATGAGATGTTAGGGACAAGGGACTTGTTTTATCCATCCATATCAATGGCATATATTTTGAATGAGGGAACTTGGTTTCAGTAATCTCATTAGATATGGAACTTGAGAGTTCAATATGCATGATAATCTTCTTTAGATTACATGTGTATTATGGAAAGGAAACCTATAACTACGATCATATATATTAAGATATTTGTTTTTTCCTCAAAAAGCATGATGTGAATTTTCAGACATCCTGATGATGGACAATATAGGTTATCACTTCCTTTTTGATAGTAAGCACATCAGAGGTGATTTTTTGATTCAATTAGTATTTTCCTAGTTTTATTAATATTTATTTCACCTTGATTTATAATGGATGTAAGAAAATAATTTATTTTTGGTGGACTATTGAGAATCATTCTCACTACCTACATGGTCCCTTAGAATGTGGAATCTTTATTCATTTAGTATCATGCAATCATTCGGGCTTGGTACCTAGATCATTGTGATCATGTTACGAATCTTACAATGAGATGGATGGAAGTGGACCATGATTATTCATCTACATTTGTTAATGTTTAATTTTTATTTTCATAAAGCTTATATAATGTATGTACTAATAGTCATCAAGGGATATCACTTTGGATTATATGTTCTATATGACCTAAAATGTCATTTTGTTATTTTTATTATCTATAAACGGTACGTTTGTAAAATTTATTCATCTATAGTGGTTTATTCCACTATAGATTTATTATGTTTTTCTTCTATTATGGTATTCATCTAGTGTTCTATATTTATATTTGGACCATTATTTTGATAACCAATAGAGGGTATAGTCACCCCAATATAACCTCTTATAACCTCACTGCTAGTCATCATTCATTGGAATATGGGAAGGTGCACATAAGGTCTAGTGGTAGACCATCCTAAAGAACCAAATAATGTATATTCCGGGTTATTTTTCTAAAAATCATATCAATGTAGTTTATTTATCTTTTTTTAGTTGTACTATTTATACTATGGTAGAATAAGGACTACAGTTTAGTTATAACTGGGCTCAAATAAAATCTTCAGGTTCCAAAATCCCCATTCATAATGATCAGACCATGTTTGTAGGTGTGGAAAATTTATGTTTTGTATTATTTTATATAATTGATTCAATTTAGACCTTGATTAACACACATTGGTTTGATGGTTATCTATTATATTATCTTCAGGCTTGGATTTTTATGAAAGGGAGGATTCAGTTGGTCTAGAACATTTTAATACATATTGAGACACCCCATGGTCGGAGGGTTAATGTAGTGATGTATATGCTTAGGGGACCATTCATGCACTATTCAGATGTATAGGTACATGCATGTAGGCACAAGGGATTGGAAAAGATAGAAATTTCCACCAGTATCTTCGAGAACATATTCACAAAGATTAAAAGTGCCGAGAGAGCCTTGAGGTCTTGTAACCGCATATAGGGAGACACATCCTTCATGGAATATACTTCCATTTTTACTATTCATTCATGATTTTAACCTAGTTTGAAGGATGATGACACCATGAGAGTGAGGCATTTCATGGTTGGTTTACATCATTCCATCATGGTTTAAGTAAACATATTATTGTTTTCCTCATTCACAGAGGCATTAAATAGTTCACTACTAGCTATGGGGAGCATGATAGATTAATAATTTATGCGATCAATGACCACATTATATAAATCAAAGGTGATGCTTTAGGTGGTAGGAAGTGGGTTTGTGAGGAGTATTAGTATGAAGTTCATACCAGACATTAAGGAATACCATTGAAAAGTTGAATGTTAGTGGTGTCCATCATTTATGGGATACAAGGACCTGATTTGTACCAGGGTGATTAGGTTATAATAGAGTGTCAGGAAGGCATCCAATGGGTAGTCTCGAGAGGTTCTATTAGAATCCTCATTTAAATTCTTAGAGTATGGGACCTTGTAAGACTATGGCGTATAAGGTACGAGTATGAGTGTTACAAGGGGAGAGTAGCATGGATTCATCTTCAAATAAGGGAAGTGGGGGGGGAATCTGACCGAATAGTGAGAAACATTGTTGGTAGTTAGTGGATAGTACAAGGAGGCCCGGATGTGTGTAGTTGAGCCTTATTTTAGGTGCATGCAGTGTAGACAAAAATTGAAAATCATAGAAGGGAGGTGAAAACAATTAGAGGAATGATGTGATGATAGAAATAACCATGTTTCTTGTTTTTTTGGATTTGGATGGATTTGGCGAATGATTAGTAGATATTTTTTTTAATAACTGTGGACTTGTTATTAGTTTGTAATTAGTTCTGATGTGTTATATATACATATAAGAGGTTAATTGTCACCAAACATTTTTGTGGGAATTAATGCGATTTATATGAGGTGCACAGTCATATGGGGATCAATATGATGAGGGTTCAATATGATCAGTGTAGGAATGAATATTTTTATGGTAATACATATTTATATATGATGTGGTTTTTTTGGGCATCAGTTCGCTGTACATGAATTCTAGCTTCAATAATCATTAGATTCAATTGTGTGTAAGTGTAGTTTGAACAATTATATTTCAAAATATCAGTATATTTTTTTTAAAAATTATTATATAAGGTTGATATAAAAATAATTGATGGGGTGGATATGTAAATGAAAGAAAAGTGATTGTTGGGAAATGTTACATCTTAATAAGGTATCTCATTTTAGTTTATACAAAATACATGCATGGTTTGATTTATTCCCATTTTCTGGAATATATAATTAGCGGTGGTATGTTTGGAATTTTTTGTGGTGATTTTTGGGTGAGAAATTGCATTAAATGTGTTAATAACTTAAAGTAATTATTACCTTTTTATAGTGGAGGAAAAGGGGAATTCTTGTAAATTTTTGGGAAGAGACTTTATTAGATGTTTTTTCTTTTGAATACTTTATCCAATAATGGTAATGATTCTATAATAATTATTATAGGGTCTATATCTGAACTAAAATTTTTCTTTCCCATGTTTCCATGTCATTTTGGAAATTGTGTTTATGGTTTTTTCCCTTATTATGTTAACTGTTATCGTAAACATTGTAATTAATTTTATTTAATTTCAATAATATTTTTTGTCAAAAACTATGATGAAATTAATAGTCACTATATATAATGAAATTTAAAAATATTTAATCCTTTTTTAATATTTTCAATAACATTAGTTGAAGAAATTAATTTAAATTTAATCTGGAAAATATGACGACAAAGAAGGTTTGTAACGAAAGTTTGTAAGAGGTTTTCTATCTTTTTATATTAAATATAAAGGTGTAATTTAATCCAAGGACATAATTTTTTTAATTAATATATTATTTAACAAATTAAACATTCAGACCAATAAAAAATAAAATCTTTCTTGATAAATAATGTAGACAAAAATTAAATTTGAATTAAAATTTAATAGTTTTAGTTATTATTAAATAACATAACATAAATGTAGAATACCAAAAATTCAATGTAATTTTTTTTTGATGTTTTAATTTCAGTAATTAAGAATATTTTTACATTAAAATTCATAACGGGTTAAAAATATATTATTTAAAATAAGTTCACATTTAAAATGTGGTAAAAATTGGGTTTTATATGTAATATTGAGATTGTTCTTATTTTATGTCTATAATATCAATTGGATGATTGTAAAAATATATTATTTACCATATAACACAAATATATCCTTTATATCATCCAAAAAATTTTATTTAATGTGTTAAGATAGCATAACATTGAGAGAATTAAAATATTTCCTTTAAATTCAATTAGTTTATATTTTCTTCTCTAATTATTGGTAACCAATGAATTCATATTATATTTTTATATACCAAATATTTTAAAAAGTTAGATAATATAATTCATAACCACTATTTTAATGGCTACATTATATCATGTTATAATAAATAATAATGTATTATCAATACATTTTAGTTCTGTAAAACTCAGTGTTTCGTGGAACCCATGCCACTTAAGAAACTCGTTGTTGTTTGAGGTGAAAGATCGCCCAGTACCATAAGAATTTCAAGATATATCATCGATTATTTTTATTTAATATAGTAAATATATTATAATGTCTTAGAATATTATATTCCCTTATGTTCTTGGTGTTACATGTCATACACGCTATCAAATATAATTTCCTAAATTTAGAATTTCAGGGCGCCACAATGAGGTCAAGTTACAATCCCCAATGGTTAGTTTACTACTCCCAATATTGAACATACAAATCCATTGTTAATATTAATATTAAAATGGTCATATTATTTCATATAATTATAATTCATTCATTCTTTCATTATTTCCCTTAATTTCCCATAAGTTTTTATATTTCCATTTTCTTGAATTTTTATTGGTTTACGAAAATTATGTTTCTTTTATATAGTTTTTTAAATTGGAGTATTTATTATGGAATAGTGAGAAGATGGATACTTCCCATTTCAGTTTTTCTATTTTTTTATTTTTTGTTCCATTTTTGTTTTATTAATTTTAATGGGTATAATTTCAAAATAATGTATCAATTTTCATTAATAAAATAATTTTTTCTTAGATTCTCTAGGTGTTTTATGTTTAGACTAGTTTATAATATAATACAATACATATTTATCTCGAAAAAATTATATAAATTATAATCATTGGGTAACTAAAATTTTTGGTTAGGAAATCGATTAAAATAATTTCCAAAACTCTAGTAGTTGTATCACTAAATAGAAGGTGTAGAATAATCAAGATAATTTCTATCAGTCATTAGACATTTTTTTAACTTTTATGTATTCAAAATCTTGATGGTACACTTGACGAATTTTAAAAATTATTCTTCACCATCTTTTGAAATTTCATTTGTGTTTATTCCCATATTAATGGAATAAATATTATTTCGTTTTTCGTTCCTTCCCCATAGCTTTCATTTAAATTTTCATAAAAATAATTTAACTTTACTTTAATATTGTTTATTCGGATTCTCAAGAATCAATATCCACCTCTTGTTCTCACCCAAAAATCTTTTTATAGCTACTAGTATCTCTTATAAATAATTCCCTTCAAACACATTTTTTAGGATATTAATTTTTAATTAAATATTACTATCATGGCAGATATAATAGTTGGAAAAATAATTCTCTAGAATAATAATGTTATTGATATAATTTACATGGATTTCATGATCATTTTTTTCAAACCCAGAAATTCCCTCTCAAAATTTATGTTATAAGTTTGATTATTTTAGGATGATATTAAAAGTATATTGATATTTTCTCATTCCATAATTTACACTATCACATTTTACTTTTTTTTATTCATTAAATTCCATCATTGGATGGCCTCTTCTAAAAACTAATCCTATGTAAGAACATACATCTATTTTCCATGTTCTATAACATATAACATATATTTTCAATCAGATTGATACAATTCGTTTTAACATGTGTTTTAGAAGAGACACTGAAAGAGGGTTTACATTTATGAAATATAGACTCAATATAATGATACAAATTTATTTATGAATTAGGGACCAAAGAGGGATTTTAGTAATTTTGAATTTCTTTTAATAGTTGTGTGTCGGGGGTAGTTAAAATAGGGTTTGTAATCCAGGCCTAGAATCATTTTTTCTCATTGGGAATGTCAATCAATTTTCCGTAAAAAATTGTAAATTTGGTTCGAAATGTTTTTCTTGGTATCCAAAATAAAAATATTTTAAAATGAGTGGTTAAAAATTCAAAACATATTAGGATTTCCATAATCATTAAAAAAATTGGATTCAACAATAAAAACATTTTCCCACAAAATATCATCATGGATTCATATAATTCTATTACATTATTGTATATCATATTCTATTTACAATTTTACATTATTTTGGGTGATCTTATACATTTTAACCTAATCATTCAAGGTAACTAAGATGTCAGTCCAAAAAAATTCCTAAAAAATATGATCAATTAATGCATGACCTGTATGAGTTTCTATACAAGTGTTCAGTATTTGGACCACTATTCTCGTATTAATATAATGATCATGTAAGTCTCATACAACCTTTTTTTTATGATTATAAAAAGTTTAATCTATCCCATAGCATTATCTATATTATAGTATCCTCTATAAGATATATTTATAGGATAACCATTTACTTAAGACAATTAAAAAATTATATCATCAATTACATAAAATTATATGTATAATTTTAATAATCTTCAACTAAACTTATCATTAAATTTACCTTTCCTGTTATTAAATAAACATCACATCATTTCTAACAACGATAAACTAGGAAAAACATGCCTTTATTTTGTATAATTGTTATTAATAAAACATCACACTACACAATAATGTTTCAATCTAATGTATCAAGTGCTTTAGATTATTTTAATATTAATTATAGAATATTATTATATTAGAATTATTTTGAATATGTTCCCATAAATTCATTATATTTGTTTCAACTAAATATCTCCCAAATTAGTATCCTCATAATGCCTAATGAAATTAAAACTTATGGAGTGGTTGAAATTAAATGAATAATAATAATAAAATAAAAATATAACTATTTCAGTAATTGTGAGATAAATATTATATAATATAGCATTATTAGTATTCGAATTTATATTTAAAAGAACACATAACCATAAAATCAATTCATATGAAATGATAAGTGAAAAAATAATAACATATGTTTGAAAATATAAAATGGGATATATATTGTAAAATCATGATACTTAAATCATGATCCCTAAGAAATAACATAGTTTCATATCAAAGGATTATCAAAAAAACATATTTATAGTAACAAAACCTAATAGACCTTGAATCACCACATGTATCCTTTTTTCTATTTGGATTCCCAACATATTTCACAAGGAGGATCATACATCAAAATCCACTTCACATTTATGATCAGGAATCATATCCAGTTTCACATAGAGGATTAATATTGACAACATGGTTGCCATTTTTTATTGAGCATCACTATCATAAGATTCCTATATTCCATGAGGTGTAGACCCTTTAGTATCAAAATAATTTTTTTGGCCTAATATGAAGGAAAAGTTATTATATGATGGAAATAGTGGTTTTGGGACATAAAAGAATCTAGAACACTTTATGATATAAGAAACAAATTTTCCATATGCAATGTAGAAAATGTGTCATCCAATCTATATGATGTATCCAAACTATAAGGGTAATTTACTGGGAATAAGTGGGATTCATGGTTTTCCCTAATAGTTCGACCCAACGTTCACACTAGTGGAGAAGCTCGAAAATATTTAGAAAAGGAATAACACATTTTTTCCATGCCCCCTTAACTAAGATCACTAATAGTGTAGGTTCACTATCTGGGTCATTGGTAAAGCATGGTTGGATTACAGTTTTTCCAAATGTTCTTCCAAACCGCGTGAACCATGGTTTTTTTGGTAAAATTATGAATTTTTCCACAAAATTAATATATCCTAAACCCACCTTCAAATTTCCAACTCTAATGGATAGGATATCATCTTTGTATATTTTGAGAGCTTCTTCAAGCCTTGGAGGATGGATTTCTCTATTTTCATCCGACCTCTGATTTAAAATCTTATTATCTTATTGCATTCCTCCCAATAATTGATCTACACATTAATCTTGTTTAATCATTTGTATTTATATTGATGGTGAAAATTTGATGGAAGGCCGTATTCTAAATTTTCATGTTATTTGACCATTCATATGTCTTATTATGTTCATATCCCAACTAAAGGATAATAATAATAAGGCACGAACACTTGGATTATAGACGGTGGTCTATGAATTTTCTCTAAATGTATTCTCATTTAAAAATTTTCATCATTTTTTCGCATGCTAGATTCATAGTGAATTGATTCTAAAATTCATGTTCGTTATAATATTTGAACACATATCCTAAATTAATTTTTCATATGATATTTATTCAATTGAAGGTTGCAACCATATCATCATCTACCCATTCCATGTTTGTACTATGATATATCCTTTGGACCATTTTCTTATATATCTCTTACACCATTCGGGGGAGATTTAAATTTACATTGGTATGGTAAGTGTACAATAATAATTTCATGAATCTATGAATTCATAAATCGAATCTATATTAAAAGATTTCAATTTTCTTAGTCAATTAATATGTGATTTGATAATTGTTTAACATAATCTACCTCTTGTCATGCTTAAGGAATATTTTGTAATTAACCTACTAAATGTCTATAATCTAATGAGATAAATGGTTCCATGTCCACGATATAACTTTTCATGACTACAAAAAGGTAATAAAATTAACCCATGAAAATACTCAGTGGTAAAATTCTTACACGTCCCTTGATTACATATGATATAAATAAAACATATACTATGTGCATATTACAATGGAAAATTTTCATCTTTATATTAATGCTCTAACTTTTACCAGCCATGGATTCCATAGGAATTAAATTGAGTACTAAGAGGATTTAATTTCTATTCATTGAGCCTATTTTTTGTATGAGATTCCCACCTCATAATATGGTATATGTTTTATTACATGAATTTCTCATCATTGTATCCATGAGACTATTATTTTTTCCAATTATTAGAATGTCTTGGACAAACTCCTTGGAATCAGCTTGTTTTCTTCAAACACATAGCACCACGAATTCATCCCTTATAGACCACTAAATTACATAGTATGAATAAAATAAATGTGCACCACTGAATAATTTATACTCATTTATAGTGTAATTACTTGGAATGCCCCTTTGATTACACACACCCCCCTTATAATAATAATCAGAATTATTAATATTTTTAGGCTGACCCAAGAGGTCATGGATTCCATGGTTTTACATATGATGCACAATCATTATTATATTCCTTTATTATGAGTATGGTAGACAACTTCACATGAAATATATATATATATATAAACCGAGTTAACTAATTATATTGTTTCAAATTAAGAGGCATTACCAACTTATTCTGAAGAAGGTATAATTTTTTTAATTGAATTTCATTACTGTTATATACCAACACACAATATATTTTATATAAAAAGGCATAATTTTATAGATTTTTTTGGTGGATTCTAGCTGATATTTATCTCACACACTATTTGGATCACCATTTCATTCTAGGAAGATCATATAGTCACTTATGTGGAAAAGGGGAGGCACCCGGCTTTGGACACCTAACTTGCCCGAATTAAGATTGGATCCTAGCATCGTGGTATTGAGGAATATATAATGTTTATTTTATAGTTTATCTTCATTTTTTTTATTTCTTGTATTACTGTTTATTCCTACTACCATGTATTACTTCCTTTTTTTGGTACAGACATTCCACCCTCATTTTGAATAGGATACAATTTCTAGTTGTCAATGGTTATTTATTGTATTTGAGTTTATTTTTATTCTCAATATATTATTTATTATACTTATTCAACTATTTTTTCATCTATTATATCTCATGTTTTCTCCACATTGACTTGTGGGAATAGTCTACCCATTGACACACCCTACACCCACACTGCTAGCCCACAACCTGTAGTGTAGGGGAGAAAACCATGAGGTAATGTGGCCCGTAGGATTGGTTACTAATTTGTGAACTTGGTATGAGACGACACATGGTGTTATCTTATTTTATTTTCTATTGTCTTATTGTATGGAAAATATGGATATGAGATTAGAAACATGTTATAACAGGGTTGAAATATGTGTATGGGGGTAGCTAAACAACATTTGGGGTAAACAAAATGTTTATTGAGAATGAGAAATTGTTTTTATGTATATTTATTATTATATTTGATATAAATTAACTGTTGGAAATTTATAAAAAATTCTAGTATTCATTATGAATTTGAATTTTTAACCATGGTATGTTACGTATAGGACATATTATATGCGCCAATATTTGAACCAAAGATTCACATTCCATGCATATTCCACGAAATATTTGTAAAATATATTGGATACATTGCCTATGTAGTTTTTGATTGTTAGGTGATGAATTTTTGTATTATATCCATGTTCTACTAAGGTCATCTATAGGGATGATAAATTTTATAGTTAAAGGGCAGATAAAAAATATATAGTTTTATCTTGTATAGATTAAAGGTGGCATCTAAAATACAAAATTCTGACGGAAGTAAGATATGCAACATTAATTACATGATCTGTGATTTTGATAAAATTACCTAAATACTATTTTCAATTAAAAGATTTATGAATATTTATTAATTAGGCAGGGTAATTAGTTGATATTGAGCCACCATATTTTACCTTTCACATTCTGAGAATTAATTTACTAGGGATGATTGGAATTAAATGGTTTTTCATTTTAGTTAAATGTGTATGGAATTTATTAGGAGGGGATGAAAAATCATTCAATTGATCCCCGAATCATGCATAATATAAAATTAAACATTAATATATATATTATTATTAAATAATAAAATATTTTCTTATAAATGAAGTGGGTAACTGTTATATAAAGAGTTTTTTTCTCTAAATTTTCAAATTTACCAATCCATATTTTGGAACCCCTATAAATTAAATATGAACACTTACTAATAACCTGGAATTATAAGCATGTGGTTTGGGTAGTATTTGGAGTAGTGACAACTTATTCTTATGTTATAAAACCATTAAGTGATCTTTTCTACATTCAAATATTTTAATTAGACTTGTGATTGTAATTTTTTGAGATATACTGGCATGATGTCCTTGAGTCATATTCTTGGAATGTGTTGATCACCATCATCTAGAGATGGTGGGAACTGAGCCACTAGCCCTTCCACCATTAGTTCCACATGTAGAATCAGTTGATTTTCCTAAATAGGGATCTTATTCTAATCATTAAGAGACATTCCAAAATTTTATGTAGTCAATGTAGGGATCTACATGACCTACACCAATGATGGATGATTTGAATCATGAGTTCTAAAAGGATTATCCTCCAATATTTTTTGGTGATAGAGGTGCTCAGCCTATTTTTTGATAGATAGAGGCCACCTTACTTATAAATTTTCATTCAGTGATTCATTTAGAGAGGAGGGACATTGTTTCCACCTACATGTTGTACGATTCCTTTAAGAAATTGTGGGTAGGGATTACCAAGGAAGATCATCATCAGTGTATTGTCTATATGGACTTCTAAACTAACTTCAATGATTAATTTTGTCATTTGAAACTATGATCTAACTGAGCTAGAGAGTTCATGCACATAAGGAATGGTTCTGTGTCAATAATGGACTGTTCAGATCATTTTACAATGTTTCAAAACTTTTCACCGCTTCTATCAGGTGACGAGTTAGCATGATTGAGACACATTGAGAATGGGACAAAGCAAATCATCCACATTCAGGTGATTTATTTCCATCTATCTATATTTCATATGAATTTGAACTAATATATTTTTAATGAGATTATACTAATATAGCGTGATAAAACTAGGAATTTAGGTTTAGGGCTCAGATAGGGCATTAGATCATTTGATATTAAAAAGTGTAGTTTCGGGGGATCTCATTAGAGTAGTGGTGACCAGAGTATCTTCCCTGGAACCTCCTTCATATACAATTGGTGTGGATGGTAGGGGGATGTGAATCTTTTGTGTGATACTTACCTACTAGAGTATCATGCTTGCGGACATCTAGTCTATCTTTATAGACTCTACTAGGCCATTCCACCAAATCTGTGGAATAGAATCTCTACCAGCTCCACCTTTATGAGTTTGATCTATTATGCAACAAAAGTCATGAATATGTAGTAGTATTGGTCAAACAGGGTGACGAGGAGGTCATGGATGTGATATTCAACCATCTAATTATGAGTCCTAGCAGTGAAAACATACATAGGGTGGTATCGTTGTAAATTTGAGACATGGAAGGTGCCAATTTATTGACTTATAGAAGATTCCTAAGGATTATAATGTTTTACTATTGATGGTATGAGGTTATATTCGAGTATATTAGACTATTGTATATTATTCAGTAGATATATGTCTTTGTCACTCTTTTATATCATTATCGACCAATGAATGGAACAATATATAATTATAGTAATCTTATTAGGTGATGACCATGTGAACGTTATTGTGTGAGTGGTTATATGGTATATACCAGTGTAGTGACTTTCCCCATGCTGTTGAATGTTTTAGTTTGTTATGGGACTTCATCATCATCGATTCGATGGGATTCGATTTAATTATTAGGATGTTCAAGTTAGTTCCCTATCATCCCTATATAGACGCCAAATACTATAGGGTGTCGTTTACATCCACATATGGTGGATTTTATATTCACAAGAGTGAATGGAATGTCCATGATAGTATATTCAGATAAAGCATTGTGGTCTTGGTGAAGTTACGACCCTTATTCCTAGCCTTTTTCTAGAGGAGTATGGAATATATATGATAGATTTTCATGCCATTGTGGACCATTTTTGTGGTTTTTTCTCAAGTGATTCTTGTTAATTACCTCATGTGAGGGACATAATGTTTATACTAGATCTTATTCAATAAGAATTTCTAGTATGTATTTCTCTTTATAGGATGGAACCTAGTAAGGTATAGGAGATTGAGTGATATATGAAGGATTTAAAATCTAATGATTTTAGCTGATGAAATTTGTCAAATTAGGGTTCACCCATGATTGTTTTCGAGAACATAGATGTGAAACTTATGATAACCATGAATTATCGGTGATTAAACTATATTAGGATTAAGATATTCTATCAGTTTCATCTAATAGATGATCTCTAGATATGCTTTGAGGAGAAATTTTTATCTAGTATTGACAAGAGATCAGGTTTTTATTTGGTGTGTGTCAGGACATAAAATATACCACGTATTGATTTACAATGTTCGTATGGTTTATATGGGTACCTTATTATGTAGTTCGATCATATGAACATTCCCTCCCACTATATAGCATTGATGAATATGGCATCCCATCGCTATGTGGATTCATTTTTCATAGTATTTATGGATGAAATCTGGCTTTACTCTCATACATGAATAAACCATGAAAAACAACATGAGATAATTTTCAATACAATGAGGTAGAATCTGCTATATGTTAAGATCGATCAGTTTAACATCTATAATAAAAAATGTCCACTTCACTGGACTTATTATATTGGGATAAGAAAAATTAGTGGACAAAGAGTGAGTGAGTGATGTTTTTTCTTGAATGTATCCCAAGAACATGTTTGATATAACATTTTTCTTATGTATGAATACTTATTAGAGGGGTTTTATATAAGAATTATAACACATTTATGTAACTCTTAATAGTTTTTATAATAAGGGAATGAGGTTTTTGAGGGATGTTGTGGGTATGAAAACCCTTCAGAATTTGAAATTTCATGAACCATCCCAATTGGGCCCATGCTGTAACACCCCAGGTAAATAAAGAATATGACATTTCATATTTATAAATATTTGTGAATAAAATATTTAAATGACTTTAAAGGGGACGCTATGCTCGATGGCGTACCCAACACGCAACAACGAGTTTCTTGGGAATCTTACGTTGCACTCTAATAATAAAATAATATTATTTTAAATGGTAGTTAACATGTAGCAGTTGTAATGGCGGGAATGGATAGAAATAACTAAAATATGTTTATATATGTTTTTAAATGTTTTTACATTTATCCAATAGAGGATAGAGGCTTAAAATACGGAAAGAATTCAATTTTAGGCGTATATGCACTAGTTTTCACTAAAGGTTCACTTATCGCCTTTTGATGGCGAACCATCATTAAATATAGTTTTGTTCACTCTTATACATTCTTCTGGACCAAATAAAACTCTTTTTAAGAATCGGGACATCAAAATTTACTTTGTGTAAATTTTTGGTATCTTTCCGATAATGTTCATTTTTTTATGAATAGTGTAAAATGTTGTATTTTAATTCAAAACCTCTTTTTAATCTAACTTATTTATATGATTATATTATCTTTTGAATTGGTTTTAAAGTGAAATTAGAATATATTTTTACCATTAAATCCAATAGTGGTCATTGGAATTAATTTCACTTTGAAATCAGACTTAAACTAGTGTCAATCTTTTGATACTTATTGTTTTATAAAAACACGCTATTTGCTCTGACAGCGGGAATTAATTATTAAATTAATTAATGTGACTAATATGTTTTTAATTTTGTAAAACGGACTTCATTTTTTAATTCTGAATATCAAATATAGCTTAGGGTGAAGATTTGGTATTTTTCTGAAAAACTCCAATTTTTGATGAATAGTGAAACCACTAAGTGGTAATCAAGCAAACTGATTTTTTAGTTAAATGAAAGTTTACCACTAATGTGTATTGAATTTTGAAAATCCGACATACATTGTTGTCATTAGTATGTAAAATGTGGTTCAATGGGATGAAAATAATTTTTTGGTGAATAGTAACTTATTAAGTTTTTAATCGCGATTAGTGGTAATTAGTGTAATTTAAGGTAAAAATGATATTATAAGAATGTGAAAACACCATGAAACATGTCCTACACCTATTGGGTGAGTACTGGCCGACCATGAAAAGCCATGAGCCAACTTGGGGACCCCATGGATCCACTTTGGTTGGGAAATGACATAAATAACATTTTTATTTAATGTAAAAGTAAAATTGACACAAACATGATATGTTTTACTAAAACAATTTTTAAGTGGGGTTATACAAGTCATATTTTTGATTATAAATATTCATTGGAAAGCTAAAAATATTTCCTACATCATAGTAGTTTTTTTATAATTTTTAGACATTAAATAAATTAAATTATTTATGACATAATAATGATGCAGCGATGACATCATTATTTGATGATTTAAATAAAATGGAAAGATAATGTAAAATATATGAACTACACTTGTCCAAAACTTATTGGATGAGTGGATTTCGAATTCTTATCACCATATCCACGAATTATATCAATTTGGGACCTTTTGAAACCGAATCACATTTTCAAATAAAGTAATATTTCTTTACTTTCCAAAAGTGCCCCTCCTCTCCTCTTATAAAAGGCCCCCACCTCTACCTCATTTAACACACTCCTCAAGCCTTTGGCTCGGCCAAACCCTGCCCATTTACTCTCTCCAAATCCCTCTCCTCATCCTAGAGGATTCCCTTTGGGCAGAATCCTTTCAAAGGAAGCCTTTAGGCTCAAATCAAAAGGAGTTACACTTTTAAAGGTAATTCATTCTCTCATGTTCATTTGTTTTATTTTGCTTATCCAACCCCCTAAACTCTTTTTATTTACTTCTTTTGTAAAAAAACCAGTATCTTCAATATACTAGGATGTTGTTATAATATTTATTCGAGCTACACTCTCACACAACTACATCAAATGGTTAAAGAACATACGGTTTCCGTGGATGGTGAAATTCTGCCTCCCGAAACGATGATTGTTCAATACTCATTTAACACCTTCAATGGTGGCCATTATGATGTCACTATTTTTATATATGATATATAATATGATTATGTTTTATTTATGCTTCTGTATTTTTCATTTTTGTCTTACCTTTATGGCTTCCATTATGGGTATACGCGATATCTTCATTTAAGGAAGTGCGGACTACCGCCCCCTCAAAGTGATTTGATTTGTTAAATACCATATGTGGGATGTATAAAGGACGAAAATATGATATTATATATGATATTATACTGGAATTATAATGTACCTTTATATAATTATTATTCCATTCTATAAAATACGAAATATAAATGAAAGTAGCGTTCATGCGTACGTACGGCTTACCGTCTCCATGAACGGTGCATTTCATTTCATACCTCTAAATGATTATGTAATGTTATAAATGCACGCATGTACTCAATATATATGACATATATGATATCTAAATAATTAATACAATTCTGGATATAATAAACATTTTGCCACACGATCAACATGTAATTGTAAGAAGTCCACTTTCGACTTAAGAACCAAATATCGGCAAAACAAATATTATTAACTTAAATGATTACATAATGTTTATGACATGGTAATAAGTGGTATAAAAGTAATAATGAACTTGAAAAAGGTTCTTAAGGAATTATAAATTAACTCAAGTTTATTATTCAGGAGATTAAAGAACGATCGAGTCAAGTCGGACCCGAGGTAAGGGATCATACTCCTCTCTTTCTTTTCAAGTACACACTTTTATGTCATTCCTTTTAAAGATCATCTTTCTTCTTATTGGGATGATCTTTTATATTACACATACTGTAATTTATATGTTCATGTGATGAGAGACCCTATTCTCTCTCATCAATCCATTTTGGATGTTTTGAGTGGCGCCGTTAGGCTGCCGAACTTTCGTAAGAGATCTAACCTCTCTCTTTCTTTTTAAGTACTCTCCTTTATGTCACTTCTTTTAAGCTCCTCTTTGTAATGTTGGGGGATGTTCTTTTATATTCCTATTTCTGTAAATTTTATTTTAATGTGATGGGATACCATATTTGATCTCATCAATCCATATTCGGAAGTTTTATGTGGCGCTGTTAGGCTGCCGAGTTTTCGTAAGGGATTTTTCATCTCACTTTTATTCCCGTGAGATTTATGCTACATTTGCCAAAACATACATTGAGTGGTGTATGTACTGCCCATTATTATACTCTTTGTGTAATATAATTTCATTTATGAGTATTTACATCAATGATCTATTGTCCTTCTTTCATGGGGTGTATGTTTTGAAAGATACCGAAGTCAGTAAGGGAACCTTTCACCCTCCTCTTTTTTAAAAGACATCTTTTGTTGGGTTTTTTAATTTACATATTTTTATGTTGGGATATGTTCTCATATATCCTTATTGATGTAAATTTTATGTCCAAGTGATGAGATACTCTTTTTATCTCTCATCAACTCATTTTGATGTGATGTCGTTAGGCTGTCAAGGGAACTTTTTAACCCAATTTCGATTTCTTTGGGTCCAACATGTATTCATTGAATATATCATCCATTGAATATGTGTGAATGAACTTTTATTGTTTTACACTTAATATCCACTTATATTGGGTTTATTTATATTTGTCACACATATTTTTGAGATTGATTTGTCCTTAATTTAAGGATACCTTCTTTATAAGGGATTTCATCACATTTGACATTTCTATTGAGGGTTCATTGTTGTTATGCACCAATTCACTCTTATATGGTGTATATACTGTCCTTTGGAGTATTATATCATGAATACTTTTATTCTCATGATATTATAAAGTTCTGACTAAATATTATTCCTTGATTATTGTATTCAAGTGTCTCTAATTTTGGTAAAACCCCTTTAACCAAAATATCGTTTTAAATGTTTTAATTATTTGTTCTTATTAAAATCCATGTTTTCAAAATGGTTTTTAAGGATTTTTTTATATGGATATTAATAATTTAAAATTTTAAAAGTTTCAAGGTGGTATGGGACACTTTGATTCAAAAATCTCTTTATTAAATGTTTTAAATGGTTTTGGAAATGGTTTCTTTTTGAATGGATTCATTATTTCAATATCCCAAAATGTTATATTGTGATTGAAATGTGGAAATGTTATGTTTCATTTATTCATGTTTATGTGATATGATTATGTTATGGTTCTTGGTCATTGTTTTGAAGAATTGGTGGTTCCGTGATAAACTAAGGGCGGGTGAGCCCGATATAGCTCTCCAATGCATTGGGTAACTTGAAGGAGTGAAACGTTAAGATTTCTCCGAAGAGATTTAGGGAATATACTGTGATGGGTATTCCAAACGTAACCAAGAGGGTTACTCCCTACGTAAGAATGTTATGAATGCCTCAAGTTACCTTTATGTCTTATGTTTTCTATGATTTATTCATGATTTGATATGCCTATGTTTTATGGGTAAAGTATGATTTCATTCTTATGTATATATGAACTCATGTTTCCTTTCCATATTTTTATAACCCTCACTGAGATTTTTATGCTCATCCCAAGTTTTTGAAATGCTTTTCACAGGTCAAGAGAAAGGTACATGATGTGATGATAGTGTCAAGGATGTGTCAATAAAGAATCCGTGTTTTATTTTAAATAGGTTTCCATTGATGGGAAGAATTAATATTGTCTTTTATGTAAACACCTTGTTTAAATGTGGAATGTAATTCAAGTTTCATGATCTAATTCTCTAAAACTCTAAACCTGAAAAGATCCTCAATGTGTAATCTGGTAATAACTCATGTTTAAGTAAGGTTTAAGGCTGGGGCCTTATAGTTGGTATCGAAGGACGGTTTAGATAACTTTAGAGGTTAGGGTATTCTTTAAGCATCAGTGACATTACCTTAATGGTTAGGATTTCAGAAAGAGTCCTAGTTTTTGATAAAGTGAATGAGTAAGTGTATCTTAGTGTTTACCTTCCTCATTAGTACATGATGGTTTTTTTGATATACTCACACTGACATTTCTATTTTTAGTGAATGGATGGATCTAGCAGGCACCAAAGAGACAACAGGTTTGAAAGAAACTGTGGTGGTTCTCTGATTAAGATACTAGATAAAATGGAGGATTCAATGAGGAAACTCATGGTTGTTCTAAACCAAATATCAAGGAGTCATGATCAACCAATTCAACCTTGGTGAGTTCTCTAATGCATCATGTATGAGATGGCCAACCCGATGTGGAAATTCAGGTAATAATTATTAAGGTAACCATTAGGGTTTATATGATACTTAATTTTTAGGTAATTAAGGGTTACTCTATGATATGATGGAAAATGAAAGGAATGAGATAAACTTGAGGTTAAAATATGTTATGATTATTCTTGAAGATTTTATCTCATTTTGGGGAATGTTTTAAGAATTATATAGTTTTGGAAAAAGGACAACACGTAGACCGTGTGACATCCCGTCGCGTCGGACAAAGCTGCGGGAATCGAAACCACAACCAATGTGCGACTGGTATTTATCGCCTACCACTGGACTATGTGAAGTCCCTGGTTAGTTTGACTGATTCATTCTAGTTATATGATTTTATGAATTAAGAGTAATTTGATTTTGGGTTATTTATGAAAATGAATAACCTATCATGGAGAATATGTGATTAGGTTAATTACTTTTTAATACGAAACTTTAGGAGAAACTGATGTTGTTTGGAGATAAATGTTACGATTTAACTTGGAAGACTTTGCGACTAAATCCTTCAAATATTAGGGTTTCAATCTTATATTGGTTTACTTTGAAGAATTTTATGGACAAATTGATTATAGAATGGTCCTCGTTGAACTTTGGGTTTTGTTGGACAAATTTTGGAGGTTAAGAATATATTTTCTTTTTATAAAGGGTTATCCTTTTCTGGATTATCTGATCTTGTACTAACCATTCGGTTTTGGTTTTGGTTAAAGACTAAAGAAATGGGAAGTATATGGTTCTTTTTTTCAGATTAGGCGATTCTTTAGAAGTTGATTATAGTACTCTTAATGCGAACAAGTCTCCCTAAATACTCGTCTTTTGGAAATAATATGAGTTTGATTAAGGAATCTAGTAAAAGTTGAAAGTCCACATGATAAGTGATTATGTTTCCTTATGAATAAATTCCTCAATAAAAAGTAACTTTAAACAAAAATGTTTTCTATTAACTTTTCCTACTGGGGAATCGAATACCGTTTAACCCATCACATGTTTGTGATTTTCTCGTGGTTAACTTTCTCCTAAACATGTTTTCTATCACTCTCCATCAGAACATGACCCTTTGTTTTTTCCTCCATGTCCATATTTTCATACATTTAATCCTATTATGGGTTAACTCGGGGGACCTTTGTACTTATCTCTCTTTATTTTAAAGTGTTTGTTTTACCGACTTTTGTTCCGATGTGGGACTTCCAAGGATGTTTCCAAGCGCAATTTTAAAATTACGAGGACGCAATTCCCAAAAGGGGGGAAGGATGTAACACCCCAGGTAAATAAAGAATATGACATTTCATATTTATCCATATTTGTGAATAAAATATTTAAATGACATTAAAGGGGGCGCTATGCTCGATGGCGTACCCAACACGCAACAACGAGTTTCTTGGGAATCTTACGTTGTACTATAATAATAAAATAATATTATTTTAAATGGTAGTTAACATGTAGTCTTTGTAATGGCGGGAATGGATAGAAATAACTAAAATATGTTTATATATGTTTTTAAATGTTTTTACATTTATCCAATAGAGGATAGAGGATTAAAATACGGAAAGAATTCAATTTTAGGCGTATATGCCCTAGTTTTCACTAAAGGTTCACTTATCGCCTTTTGATGGCGAACCATCATTAAATATAGTTTTGTTCACTCTTATACATTCTACTGGACCAAATAAAACTCTTCTTAAGAATCTGGACATCAAAATTTACTTTGTATAAATTTTTGGTATCTTTCCGATAATGTTCATTTTATTATGAATAGTGTAAAATGTTGTATTTTAATTCAAAACCTCTTTTTAATCTAATTTATTTATATGATTAGATTATCTTTTGAATTGGTTTTAAAGTGAAATTAGAATATATTTTTACCATTAAATCCAATAGTGGTCGTTGGAATTAATTTCACTTTGAAATCAGACTTAAACTAGTGTCAATCTTTTGATACTTATTGTTTTATAAAAACACGCTATTTGCTCTGACAGCGGGAATTAATTATTAAATTAATTAATGTGACTAATATGTTTTGAATTTTTTAAAACAGACTTAATTTTTGAATTCGGAATATCAAATATAGCTTAGGGTGAAGTTTTGGTATTTTTCTGAAAAACTCCAATTTTTGATGAATAGTGAAACCACTAAGAGGTAATCAAGCAAACTGATTTTTCAGTTTAATGAAAGTTTACCACTAATGTGTATTGAATTTTGAAAATCCAACATACATTGTTGTCATTATTATGTAAAATGTGGTTCAATGGGATGAAAATAATTTTTTGGTGAATAGTAACTTATTAAGTTTTTAATCGCGATTAGTGGTAATTAGTGTAATTTAAGGTAAAAATGATTTTATAAGAATGTGAAAACACCATGAAACATGTCCTAAACCTATTGGGTGAGTCGTGGCCGACCATGAAAAGCCATGGGCCAACTTGGGGACCCCATGGATCCACTTTGGTTGGGAAATGACATAAATAACATATTTATTTAATGTAAAAGTAAAATTGACACAAACATGATATGTTTTACTAAAACAATTTTTAAGTGGGGTTATACAAGTAATATTTTTGATTATAAATATTCCTTGGAAAGCTAAAAACATTTCCTACATAATAGTAGTTTTTTTATAATTTGTAGACATTAAATAAATTAAATTATTTATGACATAATAATGATGCAGTGATGACATCATTATTTGACGATTTAAATAAAATGGAAAGATAATGTAAAATCTATGAACTACACTTGTCCAAAACTTATTGGATGAGTGGATTTAGAATACTTATCACCATATACACGAATTATATCAATGTGGGACCTTTTGAAACCGAATCAAATTTTCAAATAAAGTAATATTTCTTTACTTTCCAAAAGTGCCCCTCCTCTCCTCTTATAAAAAGCCCCCACCTCTACCTCATTTAACACACTCCTCAAGCCTTTGGCTCGGCCAAACCCTTCCCATTTACTCTCTCCAAATCCATCACCTCATCCTAGAGGATTCCCTTTGGGCAGAATCCTTTCAAAGGAAGCCTTTAGGCTCAAATCAAAAGGAGTTACACTTTTAAAGGCAATTCATTCTCTCATGTTCATTTGTTTTATTTTGCTTCTCCAACCCCCTAAACTCTTTTTATTTACTTATTTTGTAACAACACCAGTATCTTCAATATACGAGGATGTTTTTATAAGATTTATTCGAGCTACACTCTCACACAACTACATAAAATGGTTAAAGAACATACGGTTTCCGTGGATGGTGAAATTCTGCCTCCCAAAACGATGATTGTTCAATACTCATTTAACACCTACAAAGGTGGCCATTATGATGTCACTATTTTTATATATGATATATAATATGTTTATGTTTTATTTATGCTTCTTTATTTTTCATTTTTGTCTTACCTTTATGGCTTCCATTATGGGTATACGCGATATCTTCATTTAAGGAAGTACGGACTACCGCCCCCTCAAAGTGATTTGATTCGTTAAATACCATATGTGGGATGTATAAAGGATGGAAATATGATATTATAAATTATATTATACTGGAATTATAATATACCTTTATATAATTATTATTCCATTCTATAAAATACGAAATAGAAATGAAAGTAGCATTCATGCGTACGTACGGCTTACCGTCTCCATGAACGGTGCATTTCATTTCTTACCTCTAAATGATTATGTAATGTTATAAATGCATGCATGTACTGGATATATATGACATATATGATATCTAAATAAGGAATACAATTCTGGATATAATAAACATTTGGCCACACGAACAACATGTAATTGTAAGAAGTCCACTTTCGACTTAAGAACCAAATATCGACAAAACAAATATTATTAACTTAAATGATTACATAATGTTTATGACATGGTAATAAGTGGTATAAAAGTAATAATGAACTTGAAAAAGGTTATTAAGGAATTATAAATTAACTCAAGTTTATTATTCAGGGTATTAAAGAACGATTGAGTCAAGTTGGACCCGAGGTAAGGGATCCTACTCCTCTCTTTCTTTTCAAGTACACACTTTTATGTCATTCCTTTTAAAGCTCATCTTTCTTGTTATTGGGATGATCTTTTATATTAAACTTACTGTAATTTTCATGTTCATGTGATGAGAGACCCTATTCTCTCTCATCAATACCTTTTGGAAGTTTTGAGTGGCGCCGTTAGGCTGCCGAACTTTCGTAAGAGATCTAACCTCTCTCTTTCTTTTTAAGTACTCTCCTTTATGTCTATTCTTTTAAGCTCCTCTTTGTAATGTTGGAAGATGTTCATTTATATTACTATTTCTGTAAATTTTATTGTAATGTGATGGGATACCCTATTTGATCTCATCAATCCATATTCGGAAGTTTTATGTGGCGCTGTTAGGCTGCCAAGTTTTCGTAAGGGATTTTTCATCTCACTTTTATTCCCGTGAGATTTATGCTACATTTGCCAAAAATTCCATTGAGTGGTGTATGTACTGCCCATTATTCTACTATTTGTGTAATATACTTTCATTTATGAGTATTTACATCAATGATCTATTGTCCTTATTTCATGGGGTGTATGTTTTGAAAGATACCCAAGTCGGTAAGGGAACCTTTCACCCTCCTCTTTTTTAAAAGACTTCTTTTGTTGGGTATTTTAATTTACATATTGTTATGTTGGAATATGTTATCATATATCCTTATTGATGTAAATTTTATGTCCAAGTGATGAGATACTCTTTTTATCTCTCATCAACTCATTTTGATGTGATGTCGTTAGGCTGTCAAGGGAACTTTTTAACCCAATTTCGATTTCTTTAGGTTCAACATGTAGTCATTGAATATATCATCCATTGAATATGTGTGAATGACCTTTTATTGTTTTAAACTTAATATCCACTTATATTGGGTGTATTTATATTTGTCACACATATTTTTTATATTGATTTGTCCTTAATTTAAGGATACCTTCTTTATAAGGGATTTCATCACATTTGACATTTCTATTGAGGGTTAATTGTTGTTATGCACCAATTCACTCTTATATGGTGTATATACTGTCCTTTGGAGTATTATATCATGAATCCTTTTATTCACATGATATTATAAAGTTCTGACTAAATATTATTCCTCGATTATTGTATTCAAGTGTCTCTAATTTTGGTAAAACCCCTTTAACCAAAATATCATTTTAAATGTTTTAATTATGTGTTCTTATTAATATCCATGTTTTCAAAATGGTTTTGAATGGATTCATTATTTCAATATCCTAAAATGTTATATTGTGATTGAAATGTCGAAATGTTATGTTTCCTTTATTCATGTTTATGTGATATGATTATGTTATGGTTCTTGGGCATTGTTATGAAGAATGGGTGGTTCCGTGATGAACTAAGGGCGGGTGATCCCGATATAGCTCTCCAATGCATTGGGTAACTCGAAGGAGTGAAACGTTAAGGTTTCTCCGAAGAGATTTAGGGAATATACTGTGATGGGTATTCCAAACGTAACCAAGAGGGTTACTCCCTATGTAAGAATGTTATGAATGCCTCAAGTTACCTTTATGTCTTATGTTTTCTATGATTTATTCATGATTTGATATGCCTATGTTTTATGGGTAAAGTATGATTTAATTCTTATGTATATATGAACTCATGTTTCCTTTCCATATTTTTATAACCCTCACTGAGCTTTTTATGCTCATCCCAAGTTTTTGAAATGCTTTTCACAGGTCAAGGGAAAGGTACATGATGTGATGATAGTGTCAAGGATGTGTCATGAAATAATCCGTGTTTTATTTTAAATAGATTTCCATTGATGGGAAGAATGAATATTGTCTTTTATGTAACCACCTTGTTTAAATGTGGAATGTAATTCAGGTTTCATGATCTAATTCTCTAAAACTCTAAATCAGAAAAGATCCTCAATGTGTAATCTTTTAATAACTCAAGTTTATGTAAGGTTTAAGGCTTGGGCCTTATACATGCTATGGCTCCCCAAGACTACCTTTAATTGGCCAAGGGTAGGTGACTTGGACCAAGTTGGCATATCACAAACATTGTAGACATTTCCTAAGTTCATGTACACACACACACACACACTTCTCATCCCAAAACACTAAAACATAAAAATCACTAAGAAAGTAAATTCATGTATACCACTATCCCAACCGAAAAAGTACAATAGAAGTAAAGCATGTAAAGTAAACGGGCCCAAATACAATCCCGTGAAAAGAGTCTGTAAACTACAATGTCCAACTAGATAACAAATATGTACTGGGACTTCCTCTCAAAGCCGTAGGAAAACCTCTTCCAATCTAAACTTACCAAGCACCATCTAGTCCAAGACCACCCTGGACTCCTTCAAATGGCTACTATACGTCGTAGGACACAACATGTGTCGGAAAATCCCATGAAAATGTTTCTATAACAATACTCAATAGGGCACCCCAAAACCAAAAAGTGATACACATTGTAATGATACGGTCATATCTACATAAGTATATGTCTATACATATAACAAGGATATCCAAATATACTCAAATAAGATACATAGTCTAAAGGTATATCACAACTACCGCATACCACCACTGGGGATCTTGACTGAGGATTCAATGGAGCACTCATCTGGGAGAACCCACTTATTAGTTTGATAACACTAATGATGTTTATCAGAGATGTACTATTTGTCATAAAAATTCATGAGAGAGATATGCTGATAGATCTGAATAGAGATATGATACATCATATGAGGATTAAAGCTAATCCCATGGGGTGATATTGACAACACCATTTGGAATAACCTGTTAAGTATAGGATAGACACATGTTAATGTTGATCACATCTATTCATAGAACTCTACCTATGACACATAGAATTAATAGAGAATATGCCACCCAGACTCTTAGGGGATTCCAACTACTCTATCTAGTAATTCCAATAGAAAGGATCACACTATAGTGTGTATAAAACAATACACACCACCCATTAGAGAAACAATCAAGGGCACGAATGCAATAAAATATTCCATGATACAGTGGAAAATGGATCTTTTCCATATAGAGTAAAATACAAATCATGTAGTAGGATCTTACATCGTGTCCCGTGACAACAGTTATTTCCCTTGTACAACGACCCATGTTTGGAAAAAAATTTGTGTTGAAAAGGTATACACAGTATGTAGAAAGCCTTACATGTTGTGTTTTTCCATATGGAGTCCTCCAATGACCATAATCCATGTCCCAGTATGGTGCATCACCTCGTGTCTAAATGTCCATGTTCCAATACATTGGGTATCCCATGTAGTCGGTATGGGTTTGGCCGTGTGGTGTAGTACATGTCGTGTTCTGCACCAAATGTATGTGTATCCTTTGAGATACATGATAAGTCTCATGTAAGGTCCCACAAGCCATGTGAATGATGTCACATGAAGTTTGACACTTTATGGATCCCCAAAATCCTAGTAGCCACTCTGCAGTCCCACAAAGGAACATATCCCCAAATTCATTCCATGTTCATTGTGATTTTCAGATATCATAATTCTTCCTCTGCATGCCTCAGTTGATCCTATGGTTCTTGATCCATTGGTAAATTCATCCCAATACTAAAGATCAACGGTAACATCATCATAATTTAAATGAATAAGTGTGTTTGGAACATTCAATCAGGTCCAAAATCCGATTCTAATCAACGAAACAATGTACAATTGATGAATGATATATTTCAAAATACATCAATATGTATGTATCCATTTCAATTGCACATCCATTAGGTCATCCCAATTCTAGATATAAAATATCAGATCATTTTTATTTGAATTAAAGGTGGAATGATCTTCTCTTCGTATCCTACGAGGAAAGAAGAATGTGAGGGAAAATCAGAGAAAATAATTCACGTAGGACAAATTGAAGGAATGTACCAAAATATTTTTCATTATGACCTTGATCTATTCTTGTAATAATGGTAAACAAGCTAATAAAATAAATAATAATAATCACCCCCAAATAAATCTGATAATCAACCCATCCCTCAAGAATGATCAACCCGTGGGTCAACCTGTGCGTGGGTTAATCCACATTCATCATTGATTCTATGAACATGAAATAAGTAATATAAATCACCACACCCTTCATGGGATTTATATCATTCATTATTGTGGAATCATTAATGTTAATCATCTATTAATAACGATCATGATCCACCATATCGTTATCATCTGTCATAAGAATTATACTTTGTTCCACTCTAGAGATCATAGGGATTTTTCCAGGGATATCAATTATAACCATGGGTCCCTTTCCATTGTTTTAGTTTAAAACAGAATAAATTTCATTTCGTAATATCAAAATTAAATAAGTATTTATTTATTTTATTCTTTATAAGATCCAAAAACTATCTTTCAATGTTGACCCATGCTAGATGATGTTAGGCCTCTCATAAGGCAATGTAACTGATCTGAATGAAATGGTGCCCCAAAATTTCTAATCCTTGCTCTTATTTATATTTTTGTTAAATTTAATCTCAAAAACCACTAGTAAGTACTATTTAATATATTTATATTAATTCAAATATTTATTCCAAGCGCACTGAGCCTCAGAATGAAACTATTCATATCTCTTGGACTTGATGTAATTACACATAAAATATTAAAATAGTAAACAAAAGATATGAGACATTACATTCTCCCCACTTAGAGGTTTACATCATCAAAAAGAAAAATCAAAAGGCTACCCAAAATAACATGGGTAATGTTCAAGAATTAGATGAGTTCTCAGAAATATTCTCATGCTTTCACTGAACATGAAATAATTTAATGGCTTTCCCACAAAGGATCCTCTCATGTCGATCCTCAATCTCGTCATGGTAATCCACTAAAGTATATTCATCACTTTTTTACATCTTTCTCTAGTATATGATGTGTGATGGGCCATGCACATGCCTATTTAGGTTTGACATGTTGATTATATCATGTCCCTGATGGAACTTTGTGTAGATATAGGTTGCAAGGCACCTTAATAACTCTACGCAGTATCTAATAAGGTTTGATGAAACTCATATATATAACATGTCGCCTTGACCAAATCTGTACATCCCACGTTGCAGTGTGACCCGAAGGAACACATGGTCTCCATCCTTGAACACTAAAGGACTTAATCTTCTATCCGAATATGAATTTTTATAGATCTATGTAGTATTCACCCACTCCTGGATGGTATTCCCCTTCTCAGTGGTAGATAACACCATCTCTTGGACAAGTGATAACTCTCCACGGTCAATCCAACAAAGTGGTTACCTTTAGGGTCACCCGTACATAGCATTGAAGAGTTCCATACCAATGTTGGGGTGGTAGTTGTGGTTGGATACAAACTACTCCAATGATATGTGTTCCTCCCAACTATGACTGAATTTTATGTTGCAACCACACAACATGTCCTCTAGAACATGAATGGTTTACTCTGTGAAACCATTTTTCTAGGGATGAAACACCATGCAAAAGAGTAACGGAGTCCCAAAATCCCCTTATAATCAATTCCTCAAGCATGATTTGAAAAAAATCTTGATAATAAACTATCATTGATAGGACTATATGGAGTCAAACAATCAAATGCAGATAGATGCATCGCAAACTGTCTACTTAATTCTGGTCATGGATAGCTAGAAAGTGTGCAGACTTGTTGAGTCTGTAAACAATAACCCTTATAAGATAATATCCCTTATATGTATGTGGTAAACCCATAATAATGTCCATTGACAACCAATCCCACTTCCATTCTGGCATGTTATGAGGTCGAGAAAATCCTGTTGGAACTCGGTGCTCAACCATCACAAGATGGAACATAAGGCTTCACAAAATGTACACACCAACTACTTTCTTCATCCCTATCCCCAAAAACTAATCTTGGTGGTTGTTGTACATCATCTCCTCACTAGGATTTACCTCCCCCAGAGACATATGCAACTTCAGTAGAACCTCCTCCAGTAATTCCACGGGAACTACAATGTGTCCTCTAAAAAGGATGAAGTGCTCCCCACCATTATAATATCCATCAACAGCATGTCCAATAAATATTTTATCATATAGAGTCTCATAGACTGTATTATGAAGTTGTGCCTCCTGGACTCACCGTAATAGTTTATGGGTAATAACCATCAACTGGGGGAAGGATCCCCCATCTCCATCAACATTGGATAAGTACAACAAGGTAATCTTCACCGACGCCACATCTTCTAACATTAAACTCTTCCACTTTCTATGAGATTATTAAACAGCAATCCCCTTCCCAAGAGTAACAAATATATAAAAGACATATTGCTAGAATTACATTATCCACTGGCTCTATTTCAAGTTCATATCTTTCAATTAGATGATATACTTCAGACTCTTTTGATAAGAGTTGTTGACCAAATGCTCACCCATCAGGTAGTGTCACTAAATCTTCAACGTAAAGACTACAACTTCCCACAAAATTTATTGGGTTGTGCAGTTCAACTAATGTGGTATCAATATGTGTTTACCATAGGTAGTAACCTCTATCCTATACATCAAATAAATACCATGTATAATCTATGATTCATCACATAACACTTCATACTCGACACCCTCCGTTGGGAATATCATGATCGTGGTACGCATCAAACACTACCTCGATTTCTAAAAATTCATGATGGTTCTTCTCCTCCGACACAAATTGATATCCATTTTAGGGTAAATTTTTTATTGGTTATGATATCTTGGATAAGTCATGGATGACTCTTTGTGAATGTTGTGCTAGCCCACAGAAGTGCCACACCTCCATATCACTGCTAGGGGGCTCCAATGTTAACACTAACTCCACCTTGGATGGGTCAACAGCCACACAATCTGCTTGGAAATCATATTCCAAATGATGAACTACATGAATCCAGAATTGGAAATTTTAGAGCCTTACATAATGTTTGTTCTCTCTGTGTACATACAGAACTGTCCTTATGTGTCTCATGTGCTCCTCCTCAGATGCTTAGTACACAATAATATCATAATAAAGACCACCATAAACTGATCTATTTAAGGATATTTTATCAAGTTCATGATTCCAATGAACACTCTTGGGTGTTACATCATGCCAACAGGGATTCACCATTTACTCATAATGATTGTAGGGGAATCGTAAATCCGTCTTCGGTATATTCTTGTACTGTACTAACAGCTGGTGATAGAGTGATCCAATATTAATAGTTGAAAACCATTGTGGGCCTCTCAAATAATCGAAGAGGACATCAATCCTTAGATGTAGAAAATAGGTCATCATGGTCACATGGTTCAACCTATTGTTATCAACAGAGAACATCAGGCTCTGATATACCCTCTTGGAAAACAAAACCGAAGCTTCCCATGGTGAAAAATTGGGCCTCACAAATCCCATCCACTTCTAATCCACCAATAGAACCCTTCTCTCGTGATGCTCTATGGGAGCCATCAGATATGATGGCGAGGATATTGGTGTAATCCAAGGGTGTATGTCGACATAGAAGATGATCTCATTATGGGGATGTAACCCGGGAAAATATTCATGAAAGACGTCCTCATACTCCCACACTACTATTGGGAACTAGGGAATCATAAAATGTACTCTACCTATAGTTAGACTATGAAAGTGATAAGTAATAAACTTCACCCTCTTATGCATGAGTCCTTCCTATACTGCAAGGGTTTCCTTTTCACCAAAAAAAGGAAAATGTTATTCCATCACTATTAACTCACTGCATCTTTCACTTAAAACAGTAAATCTGGGTATGAATCGAAGATAACCACTTCATAACAAGAATTATGTTATAAGGCCTTGGCGTTCCCATCAACAGGTTCCAACCAAAAATCTTTCCTCCAAGGGTATGATCATACTATCAGCAAAAATTTGTGAGGATCGATCTTCCCCTCATTAGTGTCTCCCGGAATAATGTTCTAGTCAATGTTTCTAGTAGAATATCATGTATTGAACATGTTATGTATATCGAAAGGAATGAAATTGGACATATGTCTAATAATATGTTATCTAGAGTAAAAAAGACATAGATGATACATCTAATAATTCTCTGATTCTTTTGGGTCATAAGTCTCAACTGAATACAGTATTCTATGTCTCTGTCTTCTAACTCCATGAGCCTAGAGTACACCTCCTTGGGGTGGTAGTGCTGACATGTCAAAACATCAACTACTTCTCTATACTCTCCTAGACCCTCTTACACATCCACTACTATGTAGTTATTTCTCCTACTGCCTCTTTTATGCCTCAATGGACTATCCATTTCCCCTTATCAGAATCATAGAGGGTTGGAAAATCTTGAGCGAGATATCCCATGTCATCACATTAGTAGAATCATCCCTCTATAGGCTGACTGAAACCAAAAAATTAACCCTAATTGTAGATCATATATCCTGGGAGCTCATCCTGAAATGCCTCCCTTGTCCGGATCCCTGATACTAATGTCATCTGTTTTTTGTTGAGATGTGCACACCTACATATCCACTACTGACTGTCATCGACTGTCTCTACTCTTTCAAGAAGATCTAAACCATCAAAAGTCACTCAAGCACCCTTACATAAGTAAGAATACTTAAGGGGATAATAACGTCTTGGATGTCTCTACAAAAAACTCTCCTGATGATCCAATCCCAGAAGTGCTAATACCTGAACATATCTATTGATTACTAGGAGGGGTTGGTGAACCTTGATGAACAATCACCCAACATCATAATTCATTACTAGAGATTAAGGATCTCCTTTATATTCATAGTTCTCAGCGTAATTGGAAACTCTTAGATGAAGATGTGTTCAAACTCTATCCTTGTGAGTTTTTCATCATCATGAGTCTGGATAGATAGACACCACCATCGTCATACTGATCCCTGTAGAAGGCTCGCCTCCATAATCACCATTCAATCAGCTATCGTCCTTACTAGATGGAAATGTCGAGTCACCACATGAAGACAGTGCTCATATTCCTAAGGGATGGGCTTGCCTAAGAACCTGAGGGGTCTATGTCTCTGAAACACAGGGAGTGTGCTCAAATTATGCTCCTTTTTTTCAGTAATGCATGTACCTAGAATTTCCCCACAAGTGGTGGTATAGAGCGTGAACTACCTGGAGGTACCATCTATGAAATTAGTCCATATTCTAATGCCTTGTTATAGAAGGGGTCATCCTCATGATCGAGCCACTAAATCCAAGCTTTTATATAACATCCATGATATTAATTACACAATTAGACATTATTTATTAAATAAAAATGCACATAATACAACCTAGAATATTGACCGGTCTACTGTCATTGGGTATTAGGAACATTACATTACAACATAATACTGAAAATAGAATATCTTTATAGAAAACTACTTTTACATGGCCATGTCATTCTTTTTTACTTTTCATTGCATGAGATTACATGAGGACATTAAGAAAAAAATTGTTCACTATAAAGAACAACAAGAGATTAAACAAGGAATAAAATGAAGAATACAATGCATGTTTGGAAATGGAAATATAAATGGATCAAAATAGATATATAATCATATTGTCATGATGTAGCATAATTATCATCACATGGAAATGTGGAAACAACTTAAAACACGTCATCATTAAACTAAAAGAATTGGGAAAACCATTGTCCCAATATGGTGGAAAAATTTTCTAATAGGAATTAGGTAATCCCCTATCCCAACAAGACATATCATGGTACTATGCATTGTGCAATGGATTTGGCCACTATCATGGAACACCATTCATATTCATTTCAATATCATGGTTAAGTGTTTCACATAGGTCTTATACCATGGAATCATTCAACATTATCATTTTATTATAGGATAAAGGTATATGGAACACATACTTGTAAGTACTATTCATTATGTATATATGCATAAATTTGAATAACCTTGATAAATAAATGGGTATGGTAATCATTACATGATGATTTTGGCTTGGAAAATCATCGTTCCATTTCAGCATCAGAACGGAGTTACATAGAGAAGCATAAATTTATTTGATGAGGGAGAAAGTGGTATCACATCATTTATACATGAAATAGAAATTAAGGGAATCATTTAATATAATATCTTAACATATGAAATGAAATTTATGTTCATAATATTGAACAAATGCTTGAATGAAAATAAGAAGAGGGAAATACCTTACTGAACATCAGCATGGTAACATGTTTAAATGAAAGGAATTAATAATGGATAAATGGGTTTTTAATCATTAAAAAATAGTTAGAGATGTATTTTGGATGTTAAAAATTATATCCCTATAATTTTAATTGAAAATAAAAGGTTAAAACAACATAAATAAACTTGGCCAAAAATGTGAATTGAAGGAATCCCTTACATGGATATGTGATACCAAAGGGTTAGAAGAGGATTCATGGGAGCTTGGGGGTACCTTAAGAGGACTCTAGGGATAAGTATACCATATAGGGACTTTAAACATGGATTTATAATCAATATAAGAGTGATATTGTGTTGGTTTATATGTTAAATGATTGTGGAATTCTTTAATATTTTAGAAACATTGGTTTTGGAATCTATATAGTTAATTACTCCAAACCAGAAACCTTACCAAGGGTTATTCCCTTGGTTTTTACCCAATGGGAGTGAAAAAATTATTTTATTATTACAATATCCAAAAATAATAAAATATTTTCCTTGATTATGTGGAGTTGAGTGACATTTTTAATGAATGGAATTTAATATCATAAAATATATTATACATTTTGGAAGAGTCACTAAGCCGTTAAAAAATAATTAAAACAATTATGAAACAAACTTATTTAATTGGAAAAACATATATTGGTAAATAAAATTCACATTATTGTATTTGTTACATCATTTTGGGGTCATTATGATGTCCTAAAACACATATTTTATTTATACTATATTAAAATTTTACTTAAAAATTCAACAGTCGTAGAAAATTATGAAAAATTCACCATTGGATAATTTTGACATCATGATTCCAAAGATAATATTTCTATTATCAAAATAATTTTCTAAATATATGAATTTACACTTTTAAAATTGAAATCTACATTTTTTAAAAATTCACGGGTTTTGAAAAAAATTGTTTTCATAACTGAATAAAAATTAAATTTCACTTCATAAAAATATTACACTCAATTATTAATCATAAAATTAATTTGATAATATTTTTTTGTTACAATATTAATTAATTCAAGAATTAATTAAATCTAAAAAATAAATTATTTAAAAATATACTTTCGGTTTTATTATAATAAATATAACTCTTATCAAACTGATTAACTAATCATTTATAGATAAAAACATGATATAATAAAAATTTTATATGATTTTTTTAAAATACATTTTATAAAATACTTAGTTTAATAAAATAATTTACATATTTCTCAAAATACCTATTTAAACCTAGAAACACAATTTAGTAAATTTATCATTCATTTTAGTATGACTGTATTCATAATGAAATTGATTAAATAAGAAATTTATTTATCAGAAGTGGTTATTCAATAATTAACTAATACCTTATTACATAACCCCTTATTACACACACATAATACCTAAGGGTATGGTGTGTAATGATGGAAGACTCTTTGGGTATGTTAAATAACATCGCCCGTGTGGGAATATCTATTCACCTGGACTTCTCCCATATGCAATCATGTTAAATATTGAAATTTTGAATCTTGGCTTAGTCATGGTCAAGAGCGATGCCCATGAATTCTACCTCCTTTCTAAGATCAAAAAAATATTCTTCTTACAGCCTCAGTCTATTTGATGAGCCCATCCTCTATGTTGTCTTTTTAGAAAGTATTTTTTTACCATATATATATATCAGTTGTGTGATCACAGTTCATCGACTATATTATCAATGGGAATGAATGTTAATTGTAATTTTATCCCAAAAATATTAATAATAAAAAGTTCATGTGTTTTCTATCCATAAGTCAATAAAATAAAAGGAATTTTATTGTCATTACAAAATTCCCCCAATACGAAATTTTCCCATTGAAATTCTCATTTTCATCAAAAAAAACTTGTAAGGGTAACTCTACCTCATCACATCTTCAGATTGCATTATTTCTTCTTCAAAAATATGGTTTCTACACAAAACCTTCATGAAGGGAATCATCTTATTTCATATAAAATTTTATATACGATCTATGATTTTTCCTTGATTACCTTTATAGGAGAGTTGATTCTCCAATGGTAATACCCCTATATTCAGTACAAACGATGGGCCCAACATGTAATTCCTTTAGAGTGATACATGTAATATGTCAAATATTTGAGATAGGTTTGGTGGGAGTGTTAGTCGATATGTCAGTACTCTAATATGATCATGGATCTTATAATAACTGATGTACCTTGGAAAAAGCATTCCCTTATTCCCAAATATCATCACTCTCTTCCATAGAGATATGCGGATGAAAAACCATATATCCAATAACAATCTTTAGGTCTCATTGATGGCTGTCAACATAGATCTTTTTTCGACACTATGAAGATTTGATGTGTTGGTGGATGGTCTTAACATTCTCCACAATTTAATCGACCATTTAAGGACCCAGAAATGGTAAACCTAGACATTTAAACATAGAATTACAAGATTTTAACCATAAGTATACATCAGAATTCTAGCCAAGGATCGTAATGTCTAGTGTTTTCATATATTAGGTAAATAAAACTTAAAACATGAAACTAAAAATCGATTCATTATTTAATATTCATAAATATTTCCTAACTTCCATTGAGCCCTTACATCTGTATAGGGTACCCTAGGGATCATAAGAATAGAGGGATGAGCTAAAAGATGAGTAAAGATATAAACAAATGAATATGGCTTTAGCACAAGGTTTATAGATCATCACATAATGATAAAAAATAGAATATAGAATCATAACCTTTAAAATGGTATCATATAATCACGAATTATTAGTAATGTGTTAGAAACATTAATAATGAATTTAGATTGAGTTGAGTCTAGTTTCACAATGAGGATAACAAGCCAAGGTTTACCACCAAGTCCTTTCCACGTTATAGCACAAGTCAAAGCTTACTGCCATGACTATTGCACATAATGCCTCATGAGACAAAACATTACACAACACATTGGAGTTCTATCTAGGAACACCCATATTAACATGTCCATGAATATTCTTAAAACATAATTAATCATAGTTAATCATTCATACATAAACATAAGGTTACCCATTTAGATAAATGGGTATCCCATTCATGTCCTAAAGCATCATGATTGGGCATATCATTATATTGTTAATTATATAAAGTAATTAAAAAATAAATTAACATAAATAAGATAAAATAGGCATATAAAATGTTATGTGATGTAAACCATAATTGAAATAATGTATAATGAGTATTAAGGAAATTCATAGCGTGAAAACATTTTAGTGCAGTTATAAGGAAAATACTATAGAGAATTTAGAATACAAAAGAGAATTATCATTTATATAAAAGAAAAAGTGAAACAAGATGTTTTTAAATATAATAAAACTGATTTTATAAAAACAATGGTTTCTTAAAACAAATTTTAATGCTCCCATGAAAATGTTTAAATTTTTTGGAAGTTATCTTAAAACAAATTAACTTGTTAGGAAGTATCGAGGAAGAAAATAAATAAAAGCATGTATATCCAAAATAAATAATTTGGTATGGATCATGAAAACATAGTTTTAATCTTATTATATGAATGTATATGTTCAACAAAAAAATAAAATACAACAACATTTGCGTAAAAAGAATCATGGAGCTACCCTAAGGAATAATGGTCATTCGAGTACAATCCCTAATAGAATATCAACATGATATCAGGTGTACATAGGATGACTTAATGAGAGATTAATGGATATATCATATATTATAAATCATGAGGGAAGAATGTATAATGATTAAATCATACCCAATCATTAGTAATTATATGATTAAAGTAATAGCGTAGATGACATTATTAAGTAAAAGTTAAATAGAGGGGATATGTTACCA
Source organism: Viscum album (assembly GCA_963277665.1). NCBI lineage: Eukaryota > Viridiplantae > Streptophyta > Magnoliopsida > Santalales > Viscaceae > Viscum > Viscum album. The sequence continues at coordinate 773,180,520 of OY728141.1, forward strand.
TTAGTCTGATGGTATTATCCACTTGATATAAATGACCCAAATAATAAATTTTGGTTCATTAATTCATAATTAGTGAACCAATTATATATAAAATTTATTTATTAAATCTTTAGTGAGTTCATTTATAATCTTATTTCTTGTTTATGCGGTTCAACTTCATTGTTTGGGTCTGTTTGTTTCCTTGGTACTAATGATCAGTTCACTAATATTCCTGTTTTGAAAATCATGTAAAATTAGGGTGGTTTTCCACAATTGGAGTTATATGATATTAGTGAAACTAACAAAGGTTACATGGTTGAAAAACACATTTGGTTACTTAGAGTGAAGATTAATCATTAAATAAATAATTTAATGACAACTGTTTGAGTTAGTTGGTAGTTTTTGAACACAATAAATTCATTTTTATTTATAATTAAAATCCTTGCGTAAAAAAGAATATAAAACCATAGATGAGACCTAATACTTATATTATGGTCTGGTTTAACCATGAAAATTGTTTCAAAAGCATAATTGAAGACGGTAATGAAAATTGAAAACTCATCGTCCATGATGGTTGTAAATTACCACATCTCAAATGGGGGTTTCATTTATAATATAAAATAATGGGGAAAGAGAAATGATGAATAATTATTTCATTATAAAGAAAAAATTCTATTACAGTATGTTAATGGAGTTATCACAAAATTTAGATTGAAGGAATTGTGTAATGAAAATGAAAAGTGATGAACTGGAAAATAAAATAAATGTTGAGAGATCCCTTATGAAAATTCAGCAGCATAACAAAATCAAATAAAATTTCATAAAATATTTTGATGAGAGAAAATATTAGTCTCACATTTTTATTACATAATTTAGAGATTAATGGGGATATTAAATGATATATCCCATCATATTCCTAATGCAATTAAAAGAAATAACCTAAAATTAAATCTGGAAAAATAGAATAGAGGTAGATTCCCCTACCTTGTAGAGTAACTCCATAAACATGAAGTTTGAGATCCTAGGGGGCTACAGGAAAACCATGGAAGGAATCTTTGGGAGGTAAAACGACCTAATCATTTAGGATTATGGATTTTTTATGAATGAAATGAATGGAATGAGTGGGTATTTATAGTAAAAGAGAGAGAGAGTATTTTTATTAATTTCAAAGGACACCTCATTAGTGGTTTTTGAAAAATCATGGGCTTCAAATGGTATTAGACACATGGGAGACCTCATAATATATTTTATGGTAAAAAAATCTACCATAATTTTATATTAATTATTAAATCATAATATTTCATTAAACATACCAAAATCTCAAAACTGTATTTTCGCATTTCACAAAAAATTCATGTAGTATAGAAAGATCCTAAAAATTCAACTTAATCATTTTTTTATGTTTAGAATTAAAAAAGGAAATCCATTTTTTGAAACTTATTCAATAAATAATTTTTACTTTAATTTCTAAATAAAATCATAATTTATTCAATAAACCACAACATTAAAACCATAACTCATTTTATAACGCATTGAAAAATAAACAAATCTCCCATAAAATTATCATATATGAATAAGAAAATAAAGAAAAATTTTATGATTAATTTTTATGAAAATACATTTCCATTTAAAATTATTAGATTAATCACAAAATTTTAAATTAAATATTTATGAGATACAAAAATACGAATACTTATTCTATGAACATTTTTTCAGTTTTACGATATCTAAATTATATGTGTACATTCATGGGTGAATTGTATATTTTTTGGACGATTTCTATTCATTACTATTCATAAATGTATGTTACTATTCATAGGGGTATGTTACTATTCAAAAAAAATTATTTTTGTCTTATTAGACTCTAAATATCTTCCCGAAGGAAACCGTGCATGTTATTTTTACAAAATTCAAAACATAGAAGTGAAACAATTCTGTATAAAGGTCACATAGTATTTTGTAGTTCATTGTATTGTAATTATATATTATTATATGTCATAATTATAATAAGAAAACACCCATTAATAAAACATTGGATCGTTATATTATTCTGCCTTTATGAATGTTCTCTCTCGAAATTTATTTATTTTTACTTTATAAGCCATAAAAATGTGCGGTTACTTTTCCTTTATTTCCAGTATGAGTTCCAATGTTGCCTTTTTGTACATATGGTTCCACCACAACACTTTGACTAGGTGATTAGTCTTGTTACATAGATCATTATCTATTCTATCGGTGATCTATCCCGGCATCACCCCGTTTGAAAGATAATTATCCAACTGTACAACCTTTAAAGGGAGTACATGTGAAGGGTCTCATATGTACTTCCATAAGAGGGATTCAATAGAGACACTTTATACTTTGTAAATTTTTTGTGGAAGTTCCAATCGATAGGCCAGAACCCCTACATTATCAAGAATCACGAATGGGATGATGTACCTTTGACTTAACTTTCCTTTATTCATAAATCACTTGTATTTCTCATATAGAGATACATAGAGAAATACAATGTCTCCAAAATTAAACTTAGGTTATCATAGATGATTGTATACATAATTCTTCTATCATCTATGGGATTCCTTGATTTGTCATTGAATGGTTTTATCCATATCCACCATTCCATCTACCATTTCTGGTCCAAGTTTCTTACACTCACCGACTTCATCCCAACATGATGGTGTTCTTTACCTTTACCCATTAAGGATTTGTATGATTCCCGTTGGATGCTCGAGTGAAGATTGTTGTTATAATAGAATTAAACTAGTGGAAGATGTTGGTCCCATCATCTTTTGATGTCCATATGACATGCTCTTAACATATCTTCTGATGTTTGAATATTCACTCAGATGCATCATCAGTATGAGGATGATAGGTGTTACTGAAGTGCAGATCAGTGCATAGAAAATTTTAGAGACTTTTCTAGAATGCTAGGTGAATCTCATATCTCTATTAGATACAATTAATTATCATACTCCATGCAGCCTTACGACATATTTGATATATATCCGTGGAATTTTTTCCAATGATAAGTACCCTCGAATCATGATAAAGTGAGATGTCTTTGTAAGGTGATCCACAGTGACCCATATTGCATTGTTTCCTCTGTATATCCTTGGATTTCTAGTTAAAATGTCCATGGTGATGTTCTACCACATCAATTTTTGTATGGTTAATAGTTGCATCATTCCTTTATACTTCAATCGTTCATCTTTCACTTGTTTACATACCATAAAATTTCTTGTATCTTCAGAAATCTAAATCTTCATATTTCCTCACCAAATGTTCTCCTAGAGATCTCAATACTTATTTGTGCTCCCAAGGTAGATATAGAAGGTTGAGCTATGTGATTCATTCAAAAGATCCTTATTTTTCTCTGGATCAGATGGTACACATAATCATGACCCAAATCTTACAAATTCGTCCTCATCAATCTTGAACTCGTTAGATTTTCCATTTCAATGGATTCCTCCCTTTTCTGAATTTCAACATATTTTATTTGACGATCCTTTATTTTATCCGTGAGGTATCATTGAGAAAACATTTGATAAAGGACTAGTGATGTTCTTTCATTCATGATTACCATTTCCATCATATAAAAATCTATTAATATTAGATCATTTTAAATTCCCATTATTGATAGTGATGAAGGATCTTTTCTACATAGAGAATCTACTTCCTTTTTTTTCTTACCAGGATAGTAGTGGAATGAGCGATCATATTCTTTGATGAGAACTATATATATACACTATTTTATATTATGCTCTATTTGTGTGAATATATATTTGAGACTCTTGTGAACAATATATATCTCACACTTCTCCCCATATAAATAATTCCACTAGATTTTTAATGCATAGATCATAGCCAGAAACTCTAGATCATGTATAAGAGGGTTTATCTTAGGGATTTTTATCTTCTCTGAGGCATAGGATATCACATTATAAATTTTAATCAACACACATCCAAATCCCTTCTTTGAATTATCCTAACTCAATACAATTAGTTTTCCACCTGCTGGGAGTGTGAGTAATTACATAGTGAGTTGCCTTTTTTCAAATCCTTAAATCAAAATTCTCATTCCTAAGTCTAGAAAATATTTACTTTCATTAATGTCATCTTATTCATGGGGTTTGAAAATTGAAAAAATTTCATCACTAATCATCTATAATATCCGTCTAGGAACAAAAAGCATCAGATCTCGGGTACATATGTTTTCTTGGGCCACTATTCAATTTACATTTCCATAGAAGGGTCCACTAATATCCCATTGTTGGTGATAACATTCCCCATGAATGAAACATCTACCAACACAAACAGACATTTACATTATGTAGAATATATCCTCTCCCTTCAAAATGACATTAAAATAGTATTCAAATTATCATCATGCCCCACCTTTCTCTTGAAGTAATTTTTAATATCATCAATAAATAAATAAAAAAATTAACTGAGGTAATCTCAAAAGACTATGTTCATTAAATACATGAAAATTACTGGAGCATTAGTGAGTCCTAAGGGAAACACAATGAACTCATAGTGTCTGTACATTGTTTGATATGCATTCTTGGGAATATCCCCATTCATCCCCTTTAAATTTTGATATCCCGACTGAAGGACCACCTTAGAGAAATTAATGGCCCCACAAAGCTAATTGAATAAGTCATCTATTAGTGGAAGTGAATACTTGTTCTTTATCATGATTTTTTAATCTTATGATAATCAAATTAGTGGATCATTGTTCTGTCATTATTAGTGATGAAGAGAAGTGGTTTTCCCTATGGTGAAGCACTCGAGTTTATAAAACCCTTCTCTATATTCTCATGTAAATGTTAATTCAGCTCTTCCATATTTACATAGTCCATTCTCTATGTTGTCTTTTATATAGATAGAGATCCATTAATATCATCAATTTATAACTGAACCTCTTGATCGAGAGGAAGACCATAAAACACTCTATGGAATACATCTTCGTAGTCCCTGATTATGGGAATCTCCTCATGAATAATTCTCTCATTTGTCTCAATCATTTGAGTTAGAAATGTTTGGTCATAAATATTTAATATCCAAACATGAGACAATGATTCTAAAGAAGATTCATCTTCCTCCTCGCACTTGTATGGAATTTGAGGATTCCTTGGGCTGTTAATAGTTCCTCCAATTCCTAAATGTTGATTTTGGATTTGTATAAAGATAGCCCATCCATGCCTAAAATAACTTCGAATGCCACTAAAAGAAGCATGATGAGATTTTCTGGGAGAATCAGTACACAAACATTAACTAGGGAGTATTTATATACCCTGAATGAAATAATTTCTCCATCCTCCATTACCATAGATATCTTATCCTCAAAATTTTGAGGTTGTGTTTGACTATTTATACTAATATTACAAGATACAGATGAATGTGAAGAACCAGAATCAAACAATATATTCTCTATTCATCAATGAATAACTAGCGTACCTATCACCATATCATTTCTGAATCCTCCTCAGTAGTACTAATAACATAATCCCTTACTTGTTTCCATGGAGGTTGTTGTAGATTACCTCCGAAAACTGCTAGATTAGGGTAATTTTCACATAATTTGCATGCTCCGTGCATTTATAGAACTACACTATAGGCTGAGTGTTGACATGAACCTTCATTTCATCATCCACATTAGTAGGATTCATCATATTTCATCGGTAGTTTTTATTAAGATGTAAAATATTTCCACATTTGAATAAATTCTACGTTCCCATAATATAGTTCCTCAGAAGCATCATCCCAAAAATTTTACACATGGGATGATCATGCTTTTTTCCATAATGGAATTTATTTATGGAACCACCCAAATTGAATTCCATTATCCACTTTTTGACGATAGGCCCACAATAACACTTGTTGTCTCTGATATCTATTTCAACCATTAGGAAAAAATGGACAATCTCTTCATAGCTTTCGAAGTATCAAATCGTCAACAATTTTCGTAGAATCAACATTAGTACGATAAAGAAGTATTCCACATTTCTTTCATTGTTCATGAAAATGCGAGGGGAATACTCTAAAATCCTTTTATTTTTTGATTCATATGAACTGATGGACTAATCTACCTTCCCTATGAGTATGAGGAACTCTCATTCTATATTGAGACAGAGGGTTCATTGAAAATATTTATTGAAAAAACTCTATTTAATTCTTTCCAACCCATGAAATTAATCTCCTCTTATGGATTTGAATTCTTAATTAGTGTCCACTACTCATCATCTTCCCCATCAAGATGACAAACTACCCATACAAAATTCTCTTGTTCAGAGCATTAGAGGACAGAGAATATCTTTTTAATGGAGTTAATCCAATTGTCTGCGGGGAGGGGATCAGAAGATCCATTAATCATGGGGGGGTGGCTATGCCACATGATGGATTTGATGACTACATGCACTTTACTTGGAGGATTATGTTGTAACAAATGATTCTTGTTACTATTCATAACATGAGCCATCTTATAAAGCAGTATAATGATGTTCTGAGCACACATTCCCATCATAACAGGCTTATAATTTAGACAATCTTCACATTCACTATCACATAGATTATTAAAAAGTTTTTTTTATTTCATTATATTATCTATGAAAAATATCATAAATTAGAGGGCTTGAATACATATATGTTAACAAAAAAATAATCATTGAACATGAGTGGAAAAATTTTTAAACGATAAGTATATCCAACGTCATGATTCCTCATGTTTCAATTTAGATTATCCATGATCTATTTCTTATCGTATATTATTATATGATTTTACACTTAGTATTTATTGGAACTGTCCTTGGGGATTTACCAATGAATATCCACCATGATTGTCAAACCACGAGTGTCGAAAGTCTCGTTTTCAGGCACTAGTTATCGTTTGATTCTAGCTCAAAGTAGGGTTTTGGGGGTTTTACCCTTAGATACACCTATGACTGAGCCACCTATAACTATTTGTATCCAAAAATGGATGTATTTTCTTGATAAACTATATACTTAAAACATATCAAAATGAAGGAGTGTTCTCTTATACGTAGTCTCATCCCTAAGGTTTTTACCAAAGTTCTCTATTACTAATATCCAAAAATTACCATACAATCATATGATACCATCTATAGAGACCCTATACATTTACACATTGAATTATATGATTTAAGAATTATTATTTTTAAAATAAATGACAAGGATCATAAAGGCTATTGTCTTTGAATACTTGGTAACTAAAATTAAAAACAAGGAACTAAGACAACATATCTTTATTTAATATTTATAAATTTCTCCTTACTACCATTGAGACCTTACATGTGCAAAGAGTACCCTAGGGATCTCATGAAAAGAGATATGAGCTCAAATACCATTTTGGAAATAAACATATTAATATGGATTTATCACAATTGTTATAGATCATGATATAATATTATAAAATGGAATATAGAATCATAACATATATAAATGGGATCATACAATCATGAATTCGAAGTATTGTAGAAGGCACATAAATTATGAATTTAGCCCGAGTCAGGACTTATTGCATATATTATAGTACAAGTCAAGGTTAACCACCAAGACCATTGGTCATGGTAGAATGGGTCAAGGATAACTGCCAATACTGTTACACAAAACATCTCGTGAGACTAAACCTTACCAAACTAATTTGGGTGATATCTGGGTGCACCAATCCTAATAAGTTCATGAGTATTCTTGCCACATAAATAATCATACATAATAGATCATACATAAAGATAATGTAACCGATTGTTATTAGTGGGTATCACATTCATGTTATAAATCATAATAAATGGACATATCATAAACGTCTTCATGAGATATAGAAATTAAAAAATACATAGAAATAAATACGGTGAAATATGAATATATCATGGAATGTGATGTAAAAAAAAGTGAAAACATATAATAATATTATATAGGAAATTCACAACATTACAACAATTACTGAGGTTTTAAAGAAAATACTAAAGAACATTTAAAATCGAAAAAAGAATAAAATACTATATAAAATTAAATGTAAAACAAGAATATTTTCATAATAAAATGTATTATTTTATTAACACTATAGATGCCTCAAAAAATGGTAGAATGCACTTGAAATATGGTAAAAATTTGGTATGTTTCCTTAAAACGAGTTTTCTTATCAGGAGGTATCGAGGAGGAAAACAATTAAAAGCATCTATATCCCCAAAATTAAATGAGGATTGGATCATGAAACATGATTTTGGATAATATATACATAATGTATATGTCTTAAATAAATATTAATGACAACATCATTTGGGTAAAAATAATGATAGAGCAGCCTAAAGGAATAAATGAGGTTCGGGTAGAATCCCTTATGGAATATTGACATGGTATCATGTGTAATTTGGAGGTATTAATGAGAGAGAAATGTACTAATCATATTTTATACATCATGATGGATGTTTGAGGATGGAGTGAAATTAGACCCCATCATTATGAATTATACGTAAATGGTCCTAACAGAGAGGACATTCTTTAATAAAAGTAAAATAGATGGGATCCCTTACTTTAAGTATGATGGTGTTCTCCAGGTGATATTAAGTACCTGAATAATCAAATTAAGTAAATTGATTAATAATTACAGAACCTATTCTATATTTAAATGATCTAGTAAATCCTTTTTGTTTTTATTCCTAATTTTTTTTATTCTTTATGAGCCTCAATATCATTGACCAGGTCTATTTGTTTCCTTGGTTTTACTGATGGGTTCACTTATATTCAAGATCTGAGAATTATGTAAAATGGATATGGTTTTCAAGATATGGAGATATATGTTTTTAATGAAACTCCAAAAATATACATGTATGAAAATTACATTTGTTTACTTGTCATGAAGATAAATAAGTATAAAAATTATTTAATGATATCCATTTGGGTTAATTGGAAGAATTTAAACACAATGAACTCATTTTTCATTATAAATCAAAACCATGTGTGCAAAAAAGATTCTAGAACCTTATATTAGATATAACAAATACAGTATTGTCTGGTTATACAATTAATATAGTTTAATGGCTATAATCTAATTTAAAAATGTAAATTGAAAACTCAACATCCTTGAATGTGGTAAATTAGCAGATCTCGGATGGTGTTTTCATTTTTATTATAAAATATACAAAAAAGAGAGATGATGAAGAATTGTTACCTTATACTGAAAACATTCCATTACATATAAGTTATTTGATTTATCAATACATTTGAAGGAATGGAGGTGTGGAAATAAAAAGGAAATAGAAGTATATTTAAATAAATGGAATGTTGGGTGATACCTTATGAAACTATGCTAGCAACCGACGTCACTAAAAATTTCATAAAATATTTTTATGAGAGAAAATAGGTTTATTTCATAATTCATAATAAATATGGACCGAAATGGGAATATGAAATGATATATCCATTCATAATTCAAATGAAAATAACAGAAATAACGTAAAAGAAAATATTGAAAAAGATAAGGGAGGTAGATTCCCTTACCTTGTATAGTAACTCGTAAAACATGTATATTGGGATCTTGGGGGATTCAGGACACCTTTGGATGACTCCTAGGGAGGTAAAAATGTATGATCTTTGAGGATGATGGATTTGGAATGATATAAAATTAATGAATGAGTGGGTATTTAAAGTAAAATTTATATAGTTATTCTTAAATTTCAAAGGACACCTCATTATGGGTTTTTGTAAAACCACGGGATTTACCATGGTATATTACTTTATAATTAGACACATCTAACACCATATATGATATTTTACTATACACAAGTCGACTAGCATTTTAGAGTAATTATTCATCATTTTTATATCATTAAACATAACAAAAACTCAAAAGTGTATTTTAACTATTCCTTAAAATTTATAGTATTCTAGAAAAATACAAAAAATTCATCCTAACCCTTTTTGGACATGTAATAATCAAAAATGAAATCAATATTTTAAAAATATTTTTATAAAAAAATTAAATTAATTTTTAAATAAAATCATAACTTTTTCAAAACATAACATTAAAACTATAACACTTTTTTGACACCATGAAAAATAAATTAAGGTACCATAAATTTATCTTATAACCATAAGGCAATAAGGTAAAAATTTATGATTATCATTAACGAAAATAAATTTCGATTTTAAATTATCAAATTAATCCTAAAATTTTAAACAGAATACTTATGACATACAAAAACACCATTATTTATACTATGATCATTCTTTCACTTTTAAGATGAATAAATTGTATTTATAAATTCATGGGTGAAGATTATATTTTGGGATGATTCTTTATTCATTAATATTCATTAATATTCATAAAGGTTTGTTAATACATGGGTGTTTATGTTACTATTCATCAAAAATTAATTATTTCTTCTCACACTCTAAATATATTACCGGAAACAACCATGTATGTTAGTTTTTCAAAATTCAAAACCCAGAAGTGATAGTATTATATTTAAAGGTTACATAGTACATATTAGTTCATTATGTTGTAATTTTATGTACAGACCTGGAAATTTCAAGGAATTTTTTTCATAAATACTTTGAATTTTACGAGTCTGTGGATTCGGACGGCACTTGATTTTGAGGCCCGGTGTGCTCTTCATCAATTTTCGAAGTTTACCTCGGGTAAGTTCCATAAACAAATGAGTGGGTTTTTTCTATCTTTTAAAACGATGCATGGAATTGAAATCTGAGTGCTCCGATGAACTCGCAGTGCCAGTAATTGCATAAGGGTATCTTTACCGTAGTTGCGTTTTAAGTGGGTTGAGAATTATTATTTGGGGTTTAATTAAGATTTAAATAATATTGTTTGTACAATTTTATTTTATTATCCTTGGAAGTTAAACCCATCCATTGGAAGTTGTTGGTGGGGCCCACAACAACCCAAATTCCCATGTGTGGTTATATGGGAGGTGGGCCCACATGATCCCCAACCATAAAACTTCCCATAACCCTCTTTAAACTCCCCCCATTAAACATGACAACTCTCACATATTTATGAGACCTCTCACCTCCTCCTTTCTCCCACATTAACTCCTTCTGACACATTAATTTATTGAATTCTACCAAATCAATTAAAAAAATGAAGAGGTTTGAATTTTAATTTTAAATTGAATGTGATAATAAAATAATAGGGAAAGCATATTATTTTATTTTTGGGGGAGGACTTTCATTGTGCTAAGGATGATTGGGAATAGATCTTGAGAATTAGAAAGAACATCGGTCCTCCGACGAAGAATGACGTCTCCTCCAGTGAAGAACGACGTCTCCTCTGAAAAAATAATTATGTTTCCTTCGATGAAGAATGATGGTTCCATGAAGAAGGACAATGAACCTCCATTATCTTCTCTGCGACAAGTGAGGATACGCCGCTTCCACCTCGAACGCACTCTGACGACGTCTACGAATCATCACCTTGTGACACCATCTTCCGTGACGCCGACGTTAAACATCTATTGTTGGGGTTGGGGTTTATTCTTGAAACTGAATGTTTTCATACCCTGTACTTCATTATAAATAGTTGTTTATATACGTCCAACTTCTATCGCTATACACGGAGGGTGCGGGCCGAACGATCACAGCCCGACGACCCCCGTCGATCTTGTTTATTATTTTAGAATCGGAAAATGAAGGAGGAGGAGGCACGAAGCCATCGAACCATGCCAGGAACGCGACGAAGAAATCCGGAACCGATGAACCGGTTGTGTGGGAGGAGCCACGACCTGTTTCGTGGGCCACATTGGAAGAAGAACCGGCCAGCCCGTCGGCCGGTCGGGCGAAGGGAAGCCACGACGCCAGGAGGGTGCCACGCTAAAGAAATCTGCAGCCCGCCGTGCTGGCCGCGTGTGCCAGAAGGCCGGTTGGCCTAGCTGGTCAATTTGGGATGGGCGGTGCAACTTGGCACCACTGGTTTATACAACTGAGGGGGATGTTCCCCACTAGGAATCGCTCGGCCTTCGGGCTGCGTCGGGCTGGGCCGGGCCGTGCCCCGCATTGTCGGGCCGCGTCACTTCTTGCCGGGCCACGCCCTTTGGGCCGAGCTGCGTTTTTCCTTCATACTGGTCTGATACCCCTGCCGGGTCAGACCTATCAAACTGGGTTAACTCGACCCGTCGGCCCACTAGGATAAACGGGTCGGGCCCGTTATTAACTTAAATGTGAATAACTTAATGATCGCGCGTCTGATTGACGCGCCGTCTGTGGTACATGGACACTTTCGACGAGATGGTCCTTATGGATACTCTAAGTGAGTTTTGGGATAGCTTTGGTAAACAGCCAGGTTTGGAACATGAATATTTCCAACCAGGCCCCTAGAACGGAAAATCCAATATCTCTCATACTGGGATTCCGTTTGACGCGTCGTATGTCGTGTTGGGTTCCTTTTGATGATATACAACTTTGGGATACATCAACTCTGTACTTCATGATTGTTGATGTATCGACCCCTTTTACTAGTGGAGCAAACCCTCTCGGAATCGAGTACGCTGTGTGCGGGAAACCTATAGCTCGCTGCGACTGCGACGACGATGATGATAGTACTTGTATCCTATGTGGGTTCGGCAGTGAGGACGACTGTACTTGGATCCTTCAAGGGTTTGGCAACAATGACGACCGTGCATGGATCCTACGTGGGTTCGGAAGCGATGGTTATTGTACTTGGATCCAACGTGGGTTTGACAACGACGACTTCTGTACTTAGATCCTACGTGGGTTCGACAGAGGAGATGATTCAGAGGAAACATCTATTCATCTCCACCCTTCTTCGTGAATAGTATACCTATGTGAGCTGAGTCTTGAATGTCAATCATTTTCAATGGAATGATTGATATCTTTCTTGTGAGGGCTAGATTGTTCTTGGGCTCAGAAGTTGGATCCGAACTGAGTTTGATGACTTAGATTTATGTATGGGAATATACCTAAGTAGAGTTGGTTGATTCTTCGTGTTTGTATCGTTCCTTTGTGGTTATTCATTGTGGATTCTGGGATACCTTTGGGGGTCTCGGTGTCCCTACTGAATATCGTTATACTCACCCATGAAAGGGCATTTCCCGCACTACGTTGTGTTGGTTGCAGATGATGGACATCACTGATAGTGTTCGAGGCTTGTGGAGTTGGATGGTACCCGGAGGTGGACCACCTGGCGGGACGTACACGAAGTAGACGGACGGACCCAATATACTAACAAGACTATCTGTACCGACCCTTCAGGAGGGATTCCCGGGGAATGACATGGTGGTTGTTTCTTTACATTTCACATGATTACTTTCTTTCTCATTTGTAATGTACTTTCAGTTGGGATTGTATACATTCCCATTTACTTTCCAGCACTTAATTTTGTACTCAGTTTACATTGTGTTTACTCCAGCTGGTGTACTCTGCAGTGTTTGTTTACTTATATAAAGGAAATTCCTTCCCTTTTATTGGGATTTATGCCTTTGGTGCTAGTTTCCAGCCCGTAGCCTATGGTAGGCGGGCATGGGGTAGTCACGGCACGGGCCCCGAGGACGGGTCGTGACAAATTGGTATCAGAGGAGTTGGATATAGTGCAGAACTCAGGACACTGATAATTTGTTCTCTGTGATGAAATAGTGTTATGAATATGGAGTGTAGTTTTTAGTCCAGGAAGTTCAGTGTTGGTGCGGCGACCGACGTATCCATACCCCAGGACCCTAACCTCTGATTTCCAACTCACTACTCGAAAACACAGATTTCATGTGTGTTTAAAAATTTTTCTTTGTGATTACTTTGTGTTAGTTCACCAGGTATACTATACTAACCATGGAGCACCTATTTCTTTTCAGGATGGACCCACGAAGGAAACTACCTAGGTTTCCTATTTACGTATTGGATGGAAGCCCACCGAGCGACGAGGACTCAGTGTAGGGCCCCATTACAGCGGAGGCACCAGCGGTACCAATACCCACTAGGCCACTGATACCACCAGCCCCAGTAGTGGAGAGTGCACGCCACCTGAGTGCGTTAGACATGTTTCAGCAACAGAGGCCATCCAGGTTCACGGATAGACGGATACTCATGAAGCCGAGGATTGGGTGGAGGCTATTGTCAGAGTCTCTATATTTGTAGGGACACCAGCAGATCTTAGGGTGATCCTTTCCGCGAGTCTTCTACACACAGCAGCAGGTAGATGGTGGAGCCTGATGCTCCAGGTTCACAACCAGGCATCTCTACTTTGGACGGACATCGAGAGCCTCTTCCACTCGGAGATTATTCCAGCCACCCTCCATGTGCTGTGTATCCATGAGTTACTACAGCTGGGGTAGGGTAGCATGACATTAACCCAGTACTCGGCGAGATTTACTAACCTTTGGCACTACTCCATGGACATGGTATGGGAATCATTCTTCAGGGAACAAACCTTTGAGCAGGGTCTAAGGAATGAGATTCGGGCATCGATGATCTCACTCAGTATTCAGATGCAAGGAGTAATGGAGTGAGCCCTTCTTGTAGAGAGCTTTTATACCGAGCCTACGCCAACAGCGAGGCCTACCGTAGGGCGACACGTAGCGGAGTATTCTGTAGCTGACAGTAGACATATGTCGCATAGGTCCAAGTGGACTAGGCAATTAGGTGGATGACCTCAAGATACTAGTTTGGTTGTGCCGGGCACATGCAGCAGAGCCAGTCATACGACAGGTAGGAAGTGATATGCATGCGGAGGGCTGGGCCACATGGCTCGTGTATGCCCAACACACTGTGTAGAAGAGCAGTAGACAGTAGATGGACCTCCCATGAAGAGGCAGACGTTCGACCATGGCGGTCCACATGGAGTAGGTGGAAGGGGTCGAGGAGTTGGTCAAGCAGCAGGAGGTGGATGATGCTTCGAGGCTCTTCCACCACCACCAACATGAGGGCCACCCCAACCATAGGGAGCTGGAAGACAGGGGCAGGCTCAGCTCCTGGCAGTCGAGGCCTGTGACCACGGCGCACCTAAGATGATTCTTGGTACTATCTATGCCTACTCCACCCTTTTTCAGTTCTTATATACACAAGAAGAAGTCATTATTTTATTTCCACTTCCCTTGTTTGGAGCACGTATATTCTGGCGGAGTCTTTGGCAAAATCCATACACCTAGAGACTCTTACGAGGGCATACTTGATGATTACGCATTGGTTCCGGTAGAGTGAGGTTACTCTAGGAGGCGAGAGCTTCGGCTGGGATCTTCTTGTAGCGGCATTGAGGCCTTTCCACATCATCTTGGGCATGGATTGGTTATCTATAGTCCATGATCTAATCGACTGTATTAGGCACAATGTGTGGTGTGTCCGCACAGATGGGAGTAGTTTCACCTTCACCAGCGAGAAGGGAGACTTTGCTGCACAGGATGGACTTACACAGAGGAGAGGGCATCTGATCATACATCAGTTGGCTAGTCTCATCCTCGGAGCAGTTGATGTGCAATGTCCGAGTTTTCCGGTTGTGGTGGTTCAGTATGCTGATGTTTTTTCCTGACGACGTCTTAGGACTACCTCCTCATAGATAGGTAGACTTCTATAGTGACTTGTACCTCGGGACAGTACTAATATCTATTCATGAATATCGGATGGCTCCCGCTGAGCTTCGTGAGCTGTGGGTACAGTTGGAGGATTTGTAGGGAAAGGGATTCATCCGACCCAATGTTTCACCCTGGGATTCTCCGATTTTATTCTCCAAGAAGGCGGATGGAAGCTTACGACTATGTGTCGACTACCGTCACCTGAATCATGTGACTATAATGAACAAGTACCCACTCCTAAGGATTGATAACCTCTTTGATCAGCTCAAGGGAACACGATCGTTCTAGAAGATAGACCTCAGGTCAATCTATCATCAGCTCAGAGTTCGAGAATAGGATATGTAGAAGACGGCCTTCATTTGTCAGTATAGCCACTAAGAGTTCTTCGTTATGACCTTTGGTGAAACCAACACACAGCCAGTGTTCATGAGTCTCATGAACAAGATATTCCATCCATACCTTGATTGTTTTTTCGTAGTCTTCATGGACGACATACTGATTTACTCGACTAATGAAGAGGAGCACGCCAACCACTTACGGTCTGTACTGGACACACTTTGAGAGAACCATCTTTATGGTAATATCTCAAAGTGGCAGTTCTGGATTCAAGAGGTTCAGCTCTTGGGGCACATAATCTTGGAGGCGAGAGTTTCTGTGGATCCTGCAAAGATCGAGGTAGAATTTGCTTTAGAGACACAAGGAGCGTGACGGAGGTGCGGAGTTTCCTAGGAACGACTGAGTACTATAGAAGATTTGTGCCAGACTTATCCAGAGTTGCTGCACCGCATTCAGCTTTTACGAAGAAGGAGAAACCCATCGTGTGGTCAGATAGATGCCAACAGAGCATCCAAGAGTTGAGTCAGAGATTGACCAGTGCACCCATATAGAGGCTACCACAGGAGGGCATAGGGCACGTAGTTTACTGCGACGCATCAGGGACCAGACTCGGGTGTGTTCTAATGTTGGAGAGAGTAGTGGTCACTTATGTTTCATGGCAGGTGATGCAGCATGAGTAGAACTACCCTACCCATGACTTAGAGTTAGCAGAAGTGATCTTCGCCCTATATATGTGGTGGCACTATCTAATGGGCAAGCGCATTACAGTTTACTCGGACCACTAGAGTCTCAGGTACATCTTCTCGCAGAAGGACCATAACCTGAGACACCGGCAATGGCTCGCATTCCTCCAAGACATTGACTTTGAGATGGTCTATAGTCCTGGGAAGGGGAACATTGTGGCTAATGCTCTCAGTTGGAGATTGGGCATTCGACTACATGGAGAGGCGATGGAGCAGCTAGCCGCGTTGGTGATATCCTTCATGGGTAGATATGGGGCAGCCTTTCTACAGCCTCTCATAGTCACTCCTCCACTACATTAGCGGGTTAGAGAGGCACAGTGTGGGGACGTTGATTGTGAGATGTGACGTGTTCAGATTTCCACAGGGTAGGCGCCTGATTGATTTTCTGAAGGAGGAGAGCACGTAATCCCTTTCAGGGGACGTACCATGGTACCAATTTCACTACAGGAGGAAGTGCAGAGGGAGTTTCAAACATCCCCTCTAGCGGTACATCTAGGAGTAAATAAGATGTACTAGGACCTCAAATGACAGCACTGGTGGCCGGGTGTGAAAAAAGTTGTAGCAGAGTTCGTCTCACGATGTGTCACTTTCCAGCAAGTGAAGGTAGAGCACCAGGTACCAGTAGGCTTGGTAAAATCCTTAGAGGTTACGGAGTGGATGTGGGATAGGATATCCATGGATTTTGTGATGGGAATCCCACGTACTTCCATAGGACACGATTCCATCTGGGTGATCATAGACTGACTCACTATGTCGGACCACTTCCTACCGATCTGAGAGCAGGGCTCAGTAAAGAGCTTTGGGTGCCTCTATGTTTAGGAGATCATACGACTTCATGGCGTGTCATCGTCTATCATCTCTGATCGAGACAGTCGCTTTACTTCCCGTCTTTGGAAGGGGTTGAAGGAGGCTTTTATAACGCAGCTACGCCTGAGCACCACCTTTCATCCCCAAACAGATATCCAGACAGAGATGACTATTTAGACACTCGAGGAAATGCTCTGTGCATGTGTCCTTGACATTCTTTGCAACTTGGATAATAACCTACCCTTGGTTGAGTTTGTGTACAACAACAACTAACACTCCACCATCGGGATGGCACCTTACGAGGCACTATATGACCGACCTTTGAAATCACCTATGTGCTGGACTGACCCTGGGGAGTAAGCACTCATAGGACGAGAAATGGTTCAGGCTACGACAGAGAAGGTGTAAATCATCCATGAGCGGATAAGGATTGCATAGAGCAAACAGAAGTCCCATGCTGATAGGAGGCACAAACCACTAGAGTTCGAGGATGGTGACCAAGTTTTCTTACGGGCCTCACCTAGACGTGGATTATGGAGATTTGGCCGGGGTAGAAAATTATCTCTATGCTTCTTTAGACCATTCTAGGTCCACATTATGGTATGTGAGGTGACTTACCTCTTAGCCCTTCAACCTCAGTTGCACTGGGTGCACGACATATTCCACGTATCTCTCTTGAGGAGATACATGCATGACCCGACTTATATCGATGATGGGGCGACATTTGTGGAGTTTTCGGTGGAGATCGAGGATCGATAAGAGTGGGTCTAGTGTGGACGGTCGATTCCTCTTATGCGCATTCGTTGGCAGCACGAGAACCTCCAGAAGAGCACATGGTAGCAGGAGGCTCAAATGCATGCTCATTACCCTCATTTGTACCCCTAGTTTATGTTGTAGATTTAAAGGGACGTAAATCCCGGAGGTGGGGGTTATGTAAAGACTCAGAAATTTTAAGGAAATTTATTTCTTAAATACTTTGGAATTTTACGTGTCTATGGCTTCTGACGACTATTGATTCCGAGGCCCAGTGTGCTTGGAATAAATTTCCAAAGATTAGTTCAGGTACGTTCAATAAACAAATGAGCAGGTTTTTTTATCCTTTGAACCGGTACTCGAAATTGAAATCTGAGGGCACCGATGAACTCGAAGTGCCTGTAATTGCTTAAGGGGACCTTTACCACAGTTTCGTTTTAAGAAGGTTGAGAATTATTATTTGGGGATTAATTAAGAAGTAAATAAAACTGTTTGAAAAAATTTATATTATTATCCTTTGAAGTTAAACCCTTCCATGGTAAGTTATTGGTGGGTCCCACAACCACCCAACTTCTTATGTGTGGTTATATGGGAGGTGGGGCCCACATGATCCCCAGCTTTACAACTTCCAATAACCCTCTTTAAACTCCCCCCATTAAACATGAAAACTATCTCATATTTATGAGTCCTCTCACCTCTTCCTCTCTCCCACATTAACCCTAGCCAACACATTAATTTAATGAATTCAACCTCATCAATTAAATTAATGAAGTGGTTTTAATTTGAATTTTAAATTGAATGTGATAATAAAATAATAGAGAAAGCCTATTTTTTTTGGGAGGACCTTTGTTGTTCTAGGGAAGATTGGGAAGAGCTCTTGAGATTTTGGAAGAACACCAATCCACCAATGAAGAAAGATGTATCCACCGACGAAGAACGACGTCTCCTTTGACGAAGAAAACCAGTTACACGAAGAACCACAACACACATCCATTATATTCTCCGTGAAAAGTGAGGAGATGCCGCTTCCACCTCAGACGCACTCTGACGACATCTACGAATCATCACCTCTTGACGCCATATTCCGTGATACCAATGTTCGACATCATTTGTTGAGGTAGGGGTTTATTCTTGATAGTGAATGTATTCGTACCCCGTACATCGTTGGAAATATTTTTTTGTATACATCCATTTTCTATCTCTATACGTAGAGGGCATGGGCCAAACGAACACAGCCCGATGACCCCCGTTGATCATATTTATTATTTTAGAATCGGAAACCGAAGGCGGAGGAGGCACGACGTCTTCACATCGTTCCAGGAACGCAGTGAAGGAATCTAGCGTCGATGTGCCGACTATGCGGGAGGAACCACAACCTGTTTCGTGGGTGACTTCGGTGGAAGAACCGGTTGGCCCGTCGGCCAGCCAGGCGGAGCCAGACCACGACACCAGGAGGGTGCCATGCTGAAGAAATTTGTGGCACATAGTGTGGGCCGCATGCGCTAGAATGTAGGCCGGCCCAGCCTGCCGGTTTGTGTCGGGCCACGCTCTGCAGTGTCGGACCATGCCACTGTGGGCCACACCGGGCCGCGCCCTTCGGCCCGAGCTTCGTTTTTTCCTTCGGATCGGTCTGACACCCCTGCCTGGTCGGACCCGTCTAACTGGGTTAACCCGACACGTCAGCTCACTGGGCTAAACGGGTCAGGCCCGTTATTCACATAAACTTGAATAACTTAATGACAATGTGTCTGATTGATGTGTCGTCTACGACTCTGGGACACTTTCGATGAGATGGTACTTTTATGATACTCTAAGTGATTATTGGGACATCTTTGTTAACCTCTTGGGTTTGGAACGTGCATATTTCCAATCGGGCCTCTGGAGTGGAAAAGCCTATATCTCTCAGACCGGGCATCCGTTTGACGCACCGTTTATCACATTGGGTTACGTTTAACAAGACGGAACTTCAGGATACATCAACTCGGGAATT
Source organism: Viscum album (assembly GCA_963277665.1). Lineage (NCBI taxonomy): Eukaryota > Viridiplantae > Streptophyta > Magnoliopsida > Santalales > Viscaceae > Viscum > Viscum album. Next base: position 773,200,676 of record OY728141.1, read on the forward strand.
TGTGATAGTTGATTTATCGTCCCCCTTTACTCGTGGATTGGACCCTCCCAGAATAAAGTATGCTGTGTGCGGGAACCTTAGAGCTGGATGTGACTGCGACGACGATGAAGATTGTACTTGGATCCTTCATGGGTTTGGCAGTGAGGACGAGTGTACTTAGATACCCCATGGGTTCGAAAGTGATGACGACTGTTCTTGGATCCTACATGGGTTTGGCAGTGATGGTTACTGTACTTGGATCCTACGTGGGTTCGGCAGCGACGACTTCTGTACTTGGATACTACATGTGTTTAGGAGAATAGATGATTAAGAGGATACATCTAATCATCTCCAACCTTCTTTGTGAGTAGTATACCTGTGTGAGCTGAGTCTTTACTTTCAATCATTTTCATTAGAATGATTAACTTCTTTCCTATGTGGATTGGATTGTGCTTGGTGTCGAAAGTTGGAGCCGAACTGAGTTTGATGACATAGGTATATGTATGGTCATATACCTAAGTACAGTTGGTTTATTCTATGTGTTTGTATCTTTCCTTTGTGGTTATCCTTTGTGGATTCTGGGAGAACTTCAGGGGTCTCAGGGTCTCTACTGAGAATCGTTATACTCAACCCTGCACGGGCATTGCCCCCACAACGTTGTGTTGGTTGTAGATGACGAACAACACTGATCGTGGTTGAGGCTTGTGAAGATGGATGGTACCCAGAGGTGGAACACGTGGTGGGGTGTACACGGAGCAGAACGATGGACCCGAGGTACCGACGAGACTATCTGTAACCACCCTTCATGTGGGATTCTTGGAGGATTACTCGGTGGTTGCTGCTTTACTTTTCAGCTGTTGTACATTCTTTCTCAGTTTTACTGTACATTCAGTTGGGCCTATATACTGGACCATTTACATTCCAGCACTTACTTTTGTACTCAGTTTATATTGTGTTTAATCTAGCTTGCGTACTCGATTGTGTTTGTTTACATATATCAAGGTAATTCCTTCCCTTTTTCGGATTTATACCATTGGTGCTAGTCTCCATCCCCTAGCCTGTGGAAGGCATGCTTGGGATAGTCACGACACGGGCCCCAAGGATGGGTCATGACATTTCATGTTATTAAATGACATAATTATAGGAGGCAACTTTCCATTTATAAAACATTGGTTTGTTATAGTAGATATTATTCCTCCCCAACGTCAACCCAACAAGCAGGTGCATTACACTTATCCTCATAATGGGATTCATAAGTATATAATTGGGTGCTTGAGTGGAAACTATTGTGGTAAGAGAACTCAACCAGAGGAAGATGTTGATTCCATCCTTCTTTGAATTCTATTGAGCATGCTCTCAATATGTCCTCATGTTTTGGGATAGTCTGCTCAGATTGTCCATCATTTTCAGGATGAAAAGACATAATGAAGTTCATCTCATTATTCAGGGAATTTTGGAGACTCTTCTAGAAAATTTAGGAGTATCATGGATCTTGATCGGGTAAAATTTATAGTGGTGTAACATGCATCCTTACCAATTCTATGATGTATAACCATGCAATTTGATCTAATGAGAAATCCTCTCTAATCGCAATGATGTGTGTAGTCTTTGTAAGACAATATACCACAACCAATATAGCATTGTTTTCATTGGATTTCTTTAGATGACTTGTGAAAAAAGTCCATGGTGATGTTCTACCATATCCATGTTGGTATTGGTAATGGATTCATCATCCCCTTCGAATTATTATTCTTATCATTCCCTTTATTCCATCCCAGGCACATTGACGTATATTAGGATATCTACTTCTTAATGTTATCCCAACAAGAAATCTCTCTTAGATCCTAATATATCATTGTGTTTCCTTTGTGGATGGAGAAATTAGAACTATGTGAATCATTCAAATGTTATTTTTTCAACTTCGTATTTGATGGAACGCATTTTCTTGATTGAAATCTCCCAATTCCAACTACATTAACATTGAACTTTGAGGATTTACCTTTTAATATTAATTCCACTATCTTCTCAATTCAAACATCATCTTTTTTAGCATCCACTAACATTTCTCAAATAGATGGTCGATCAATCAATTGTGTAAGGATTGATGATTTTCCATTCTTTATGATACATAATTTCATCTTCATAAAATCTAAAAAGATTGGATCCTTTTAAATTCTCATATATAAGAGAATTGTTAGATCCTTTCTACTTAAAGCACATTACACCTTTATTTACTGGGGTGGTAATGAATTGGAAGTCAAAATCATTGATGATATCTAACTATCTTCCATTTCAAATGTTCTGCACTTTCTGTGTGAATATATATTTGATAATTTTAAGATCTGTATGTATTTCACACTTTACCTCAAAAAGGCAACATCATTCTATATTCAATGCGAAGATAACAGCTGCCAACTCCACATCATGCATGGGATAGTTTTGGCCATTAATTTTAAATTTCCTTGAGATATAGGCAATGAATTTGTCATTCTTCATCAACACATGTCCTATTCCCTTCTTTGTAGCATCACAATAGATTACGAAAATTCCCCCACATGTTTTTAGTGTGATAATAGAGGTAGTGATAAGAATTTTATTTAACTCCATGAATCTTTGTTCACAATCATCATTCAAAGAAAACATGAGTCCCTTCCAAGTTATCATGGTAATAGGGTTTGATAATTGTGATAATTTTCTCACATGTCGGAGATAATTCAAGATAACCACAAGATGATATGGATATCAATCATAGATGATGGACTATTCTGTCTTTCATTTTTTATTTTCATGTAAGGATTTACTGATGTTCCCTTACTTGTGATGATATTCCCCAAGAATGGGACTTCCTTCAACTAGAACTCACATTTGTTCTGCTGTTCATAGAGATTCTCCATTTGCAATGTCTCCTGTATAATGATTATCTGTTAATCATGCTCCAAATATTCCATAGAGTATATTATAGTAACATATATAAATACTACTATAAATTTTTCTAGAAAATCTCTAAATACTATATTCATTATGTCATGTATATTTTTGGAGAATTATTGAGTCTGAAAGGCATTATAATGAATTCATAGTTCTCATACCATATACAGAATATAGTATTTGGGATATCCTCAATCACCATTTGTAATATCCATACCACATACAAACCTTGGAGATGTATTGTGCTCCACATAGCTAATTAAAATGTCATCAATTCATGGGAAGTTATACATGTTCATTATCATGATTTTTTTGAGATCAATATAATCATTGAAAAGGCACATTAACCCATCATTATTCTAAAAGAAGAGGACAAGGGAACCCCATAATGAAGCACTTGGGCATATAGACCCATTATCCAGATTCTACTGTAGTTGTTTCTTTAGATTATGTTGCTACAAATAAAATATATTCTATATTTAGTCTTGGATATTGGATATTCCTTAGGAATATGATCAATATAGAATTTTACATCACATATAATTTTATGAAAAAGAAATTCTTTAAGAAACACATTAGTAAATTCTCATACAATAGGCATGCCTTCTAGGATGGTTCCATCATTAGACTCAATCGTCTGAGAAAGATAAGTAATCTCATAGGGATGTAAAATACATGCTTTAGATGATGGTTCTAACTAATATTCATTCTTCCCCATTAACATGTACATAATCAGGTGCTTATTCAAAATATAAAGAGTGATTTCCATCTCATGACAGTTTTTGTTGGATCTATATAGGGAAAGCCAATCCATGCCATGATTTGCAACAAATTCCACCTGAGGGAGTGCGATGATATTTTTCAGGATGTTAAATCCATGAATTGTCATAGGGGACGAGTTATATTACTAGGATGCATTAATTGTCCAATTTTTTGTTCTCTCCAACATCTCTACTTCAATGATTTGTGGTGGTGTTTCGATTATTCTACAAATCATTTTGAATTTAAAAGAATGTTTAGAAATAGAATAAAAACATACATTCCCTACTCATGAATGATTAAATACTATACCTATTACCACATACTTATTATGATTCCCTTTCACGGTAGTAATCTAAAAAGCTCACCCTTTCTACCTTTGATGTTCTTTGTTGCCTCCAATTACCCTTGGCTTAGGGCACTGGTTCACAATGTTCTTAGTTCTTTGTAGTTGTAGCAATGAACATTGTGAAAAGGGTCAAATGGATAATTCCTTTATTATGCCACATTTGTGGGATTCTCCCATCATCAATTGTTAGCTAGGTGCTTGTTTCTTCTACACCTAATGCATTTTCTCATCCCTTTAAGGAAATTCTGATGGTTCCTCTTCTTGTACCATTGGAAACTGAGATGGTTAAATTTCTCCGAATAGTTCATTTTGTCCCTCGGACTACTAGAATTAAAGTCTAATTTCAAATTCATATCCCCATGATACCCTTGATATTCTTAAATATCCATCTCAATGTTGAGGTCACATCATACAATCTCATCATAGCTTTCAAAGTAGCAGATCATGGGGAATTTTCGTTGGCTAGGTTTTAGCACACCAAAGAAGAGATCAACTGTGTATTCAAGACTGAAGAAAAAAAGAGGTGTATCGTGCAAGTCTTGTATCATTTTTCATATATCCCCCACAGTTTTTTCATCCATTTGATTGAGTGAATGAAAATATCATTACATCTTCATACAGAGGGTGTTGGGAAAATATTTATCAACAAAACATTGCTAGAAATCCTTTCATTCCATCACCTATATCTCTTCCTCGTGATTCATTTCTTCGGTCTTTTTCCACCATTTATCAGCTTTACAGTACATATGATACGAAACCAGAAGAACCTTCTCTTATTCAGAAGTTTGATGGATGGAAAAGATCCTTGAAATGGAGTTGGTTCATTGTTCGATGATTGAACGATCAGATGATCCATTGAAAGTAAGAGGCCTTTTTCTCATGATCATCTTGATTACAACATGTTCTTTGGAAAGGGGGATGGGGAGATTGGATGTTACTCTTGAACCGTGGATATACTCAAAATTATTGCTAAATGAGATATTATCTTGAAAATGATTGTGATTATATCTCCCATCGGATTGGGCATCTCACTAGAACAGTCATAATAACGATCTTCAAATTGGTTATTAGATTGAGTCCTCCTATCACTTGCCTTTGGCTAGAATAAAATTTAAAATTAGGGTTATTTATTTTCAACTATTCAAAAAATAAAGGTGAATCCAATGAATAAAATGGATAACTTATAAATTATATTTATCTACTTAATACATGAATTTCAGGGCTTCATTCAATGTTATTCGTGATATATTTTGGAACTCATGATCTTAGAATATTTTTTTCTTCATTAATAATTGATTTCACTATGATTATGAATTTAAAAAACCATATCTCCCAAGATTGTAAAACAAATATTTCATCAAGTACCATTTTTGTGCCCATATTCTCATTCGAGTCTAGCTCAATGTGGTGTTTTTAGGTTATACACCTAGATAAATGTATTCCATAGACAACTCCACTTATTTGTATCTATATAGGGATGTACATTATTTTTAAATCAATTTATATATAATCACCAAAATATCAAGATTATTTTCTTATTCTCTACCTTATCCATAAGGCATTCACTATAGTTTTATAACCCAAATCCCAAATATAAGAAAACCCATCCTCTAATACCAAATATAACCACCCTGATCATTATTATACAATTATAAATTATTAATTACATAAAATTTCACTTAATAAAACCAATATTAATGATAGGTATGGTATCGTAAGGTCTTAGGAACAGTACATGACAACATAAGGAAAAAAATCCAATATCTTTTTTGAAAACATCTTTTATATAACCACAATATAATATCATACTTTGCATTGCATGGGATAACCTGAGGGAATACATAAGAAACAGGTGAGCTATAAAGACCAGTAAGAGAGTAAACAAGGAATAACATGAAGAATACAATAAATTATATGAAATGGTAATATCAATGTAGAAATGGAGAAACCTGAACATATAGGTGTGATATAGTAGGATTATCATAACATGGAATTGTGTAAACAACATAATACACTTCATCATTAACATACTAGAATTTTGTAAATTAGTATCCCAACATGGTTTGAATAAGTCCTAAAATGAATAAAGAAAAATCATTTCACAACATAACCTTTCATGTTTCTAAACATTACCCAATGCATTGGAGCACTATCAGGGTGCACCATTCATATTAATTTCAATTTCATGCTTAAGTGTCCCACATTGAACATATAACATCGATTCATTCAACATCATCATTTTTTCCATGATAATATAATGTTTAATATATAAATGTGTGTACCATTTAATATGTATATGTTAATAATGGGGAACACCCTTTATATAAATATGGGTATATTATTTAGTACACTATGAATTTGGCTTGGAAAATCATAGTGCCATTTCTACAGCATAATTGCATTATATAGAGAGTCATTATTTGGTTTGATGAAATTTAAACGGGTATATCATAATTTATACATGAAATAAATAGTAAGTGAATCATGTAACATAATATCCCAACATATGAAATGTGATTTATATGCATAATATAGAAGTAATTATTGAATAAAAATAAGAAGAGAGAAATCACTTGTGGAATTTTGGAATTGTAACGCGTGTACACAGAAGGAACTAAAGAGAGAGAAATGGGTCTCTCATTTTAAAAACATATGGAGGGAAGTGTGGAGAGGTTAAAATAATTCCCTCAACATTTTTAATTGAAAATAAAATTTTATAACAACATAATAAAACATAGACAAAAATGAGGAAGGAATGAATCCACAACATTGATGTGTGATCCCAAAGGCTTATGAGAGGATTCTTGGGATTATAGGGGCACCTGGGTAGGTCTCTAGAGAAGGGAGGATATATTAGGGACGTGATAAAATTATTTTTAGTGAAGATAAGTTGTAACTTGGGTAGGATTATATTTGAAATGAGAGGGGAATTATTTAATATTTCAAAAACATAGGTTTTGGAACCTATATAATTAAACCATCAAAAACTGTAAAACATTTGAAGGGTTTTCCCAAGGTTATTTCCAAGGAGTTGAAAAAGAATAATTTATATGTATAATTTCAGAACATATTATATTTCTTATCCAGGATTATATGAAGGTGAGTCACATTGTTAATGAAATGAATTTAAAATCATAAAATATATTATACATTTTTTATGATTCTCTATGAATTTATAAAATAATTAAAATTAATATAAAATCAAACTATACATATTCATGAATAGGTCGAACCATATAGGGTATGATATCTCATTCTCGATATAGTAAATCCCCAGCCTCTCCTTGGATGACGTGTTTGGGAACTTCTTCCCGTACATCATATCCTCACATCCTTATACCTCTTCATGAATAGGTTGAATGATGCTGGGTAAGATATCGCATATCATATATAGTTATTCCCCAGCCTCTCCATAGAAACGTCCACAAACTTCCATGTCAAAATAGAAGTTTATGCCTTCTTTTTTTATATGTTCTCCATTAGTATAAATTCACCATACTAAAAAACTTACATAGGAATTCCACTGTTGAAGTGGATTTCCGAATGGATGATTCTATCCACTACATGATATAGATGTAATGTGATTGTTTTAGGGAGCCACTGACTGAATAACTATGTGATCTGTTCATACAAGTGGTAGAAGTACAATTTTTATGTAAAAATTGAATAAAAATACCCAATGTGTCAAATCCCAACCAAAAATTCCTTGCATGTGTGGAATTCCTAGTATGGCCAAAAAACACCCTTTTAAGGGTTCTCCTCAATCTCAAGTAACAATCCTACTACCAGCCAATACATTCATTAGTGATGATACTATAGAATGTTCTTGAGTAGGGGGTGGGAAATTATTTATCCATCGGTTCATCTACTATAATAGTCTGGGTTCTCGAGTTTAGGACATGGAGTTGTATTTATCGATTCTCTTTAGTAGGGTTTCCATTGTTCATGATTTTGTACTGGAATATCATTCCTCCTATGTTACCCAAGACCATGGTATGTTAGAATCAAATCTCAAAATTATATCCTCTTACAAAATGTCAAATATCCATTATGGGAGGCAATTTTTTAAAATGAAATCCTTAAATTCTTATGTTTGTATACCTAATAAAATCATATTGTTTTCTAGTAACAAAATCACATGAAGAATTTGAGGGTTTTTGACCATCTCTGTCATCAATAGATGTAAAGAAACCCCCTCTCTTTAGCAGTCTACTCGATGACCATATGAGATTATTCGTAAATATACTAATGGAATGGAATGAAAGATTTAGTTTTGGTTTGCAAGTTGGATGGTTTCATGCAGGATTGGAAGACACACACAAAAAATATGGATACATCCAAAGCGTGCATGATCCAAAAGTTGTAGGTAAGAAAATAACAAAATTTGGGTTATATTTCGCATAGGAAATAAACATACATTCATGAGAGAGTCACCGGTCTTACAGAAAGTAAAGGTACTATGACTTGGTCCCCACATCATTGTTATAGGTTTAGACCAGGTCATCAGTTCACATAGGCTTCCTTCCAAACCAGATAGGTTATTTTTCACGCATAAAATTAAAATCGTTGGTATCCTAAGAATTTCCCTCAAAACAAACCTTCCTGTCCACTTTGGTTCAATTTTATCTCAAAATATGGGGGGCATATATTGGTGCTGAATATCACTTGAGGCAATGTATTGAAATGTTTGAGACATTGAATGAAATAATTTGAGTCATCAAATGATCCTGAGAATCCAAATGGTGATGCGTGAAATATTGGAAGCATATTCGAAAGACAAAATTTCAAGGGGAAGCCTATTGTATGAATAGTAAAATTTCAAAGACCATATTCAACTCTTCTCTCTTGAAAACGACCAAGTTAGATGCATGAAGGAAGGTGAAATATCATTCAACAATATTGTTCCATGTGTAGGCCTCTTGATCATCCACTGGAATGACAAATCATCAACTTGTGAACCAGACTTATTTCATGACCCTAATTATATTTTCACCTATAAATAGAGGGATACCCCCTCCTTTAAAGATATATTTCCAAAATATATACCATATCTTCCATTCATGTAAGCTTCCTCCTTCCATGAAAGAGAGATATTATTTCTTCATGGTAAAATATTTTGCGCGACAGGACCCCTATGGGTCCCCCTTTCGGAGGGATCATTGGGGGTTGACCCTCCCCCACTTCTATTTTTCCATACAAAATGTTCATTCAAGACTTTTCCTTGTGTAGTGACTCTTTCACATATACCCCTCATATTATGATAAAGTCCTTACTTTTGTGTCATCCCCATCTTTTAGAATCCATGGAACATCCTTATCATAAGGAACCATGTTTATGCTCCTATTGTATGAGACCCCCTACCTTGTGTGAACGTCCACTATATAGCCATCCAGGCTTGCACACAGTGATTTCCTGGTTTCCCAAGTAGCACTTCATGTTGAATTGACCTACATACTTTTTCATTGCAAGGGGATACTAACAGATATTTCTTCTTCACAAAGTTAAGTTAACATGAAACCCTTGACTGACCACTCACCCACCTAGCTCCCACCAGGAAATTATGGTTCCTTCCCTTCACCATGTCCTGTTTGGTACAAGTTATAAATGTCCAAGTGATGAGAATTGGATCCTCATTGTCTAAGAAGTAGGGCACTAAATAGCCATGATCCTACATTTCTAACACATGACATTAAATTGTGATCATTTTATGTGTGAAATATTCGATAGGACTAACATGGGGACAAGTGCTAGCTCCACCCCCCACTCTCTCTCTCTCTCTCTCTCTCTTTCTGTCTATCTTTCTCCCTCACTCTGGGATCTTACACCACGTGATTCTCAGGAAGTCTATATGTAATACATGAACCAAATCCTCTGGCTTCCCTCCTATAGTATGACATAATTTTCATCTCCCTAGGCCTCTAGCTATGTGTATGCAGCACAACATTCTTCATGGCCACACCATTCATGACAGAGTCGCCATGTCTAATGTTACCTCTTGTTTTTCACACCGATCATGACTCATGTGGTCTTCAAGTTAACATCAACCATGAAATCATTTATTGGACACTAACCATGGGTAATCCCCAACATGATAATGGGATGCTACCATGTGTAATCCTCTTTTCCCTCACTACTGAACTATGAATACATTGATCACTATCTTTCAAACATGGTTTGTCAAAATCCTAAATAGGATCAAGCCCCTCATTACCCATAATTCATTTTTCCTTGAAATTTCACATTTGTTCAGTTGCATGATGATAAATTGTATTCTCAGCTAAACTACCTAGGTGTGGTTCTCTTTTTTGTTTATAGGATGACTCTATGAAGATCAATCCCAACCAATGATAAACCCTGGTGCTCCCTTTTTAGGATGTACACCCATGATGTGATATCATTCCTTTCCGGACGTATCTTCCTGATCAATCCTTTGAACTGTTTAATTTACATGGGAAACTAACAGACCATAAGCCCCGCAATTTACCATACTCCTCCACTTAGGAGTTCCCCTCATGAAAAGGGCATCATTCTATGAAAAATACCCTAATGCATCTCTGTATAGATGTACTTTCTGTACACCTTCATTCTATGCCCTCATTCCTAAACAACATGGACCTTGATTCCTAGACATTGGGAAACATAAGAATAATAAATAATGTTTAATCCCATAACACATTCCCCTCATGGTATTTTTTAGGATCCATTGGTTTTCACGAAAATCATTCCCCATCCCTAAGTTACTACTTCATTCGGTTCCCCATCTATTCAATTCATTTCTCTCAATCTTCCTTCCTTGGTCTCTTGCCCCCCATCATGAACTATGTGGAAATTGAATCTCAGACACTAGGATACATAGGAGGCCTCCCTAAGGTTCAATATGAACAAATCTAACTTCATGTTAGTTCCAACGAATTCATCTCATTCACTCCATTCAAATCCTCCGCAATTCATCCTGATTCTTACCCGAGCCATCATTTTCTAGTGAGATCATTCTGTCCACTTCCTTTATTAACCTTGCATCACTGAGGCTACTAACCGTGTAGAAGATATACAATCCATATTCATCCTACAATGAGTTCCCGACCAGAGATGGGTAAATATCCATGTGTAAGATCCAAATAATCCTTTAAAAGTATATATGTTTTGATACATGTCTTCTTAAAATGGACGGCATGAAGCCTCATTATTGATTAATTACATCCAATGGTAAGCCATAACATTCCCTATTTGGGGGGTGTTCTTTCCATTCCATCATTTTGTATGTACAAATTACTCTTCACGGATTGAAACAGTACCTTTTTGGGACATTCCAACATAGGTCAATCCCTATTGGGTGTTTTCAACCATTCATCCAATAAACCATCCAGGTGGTTCCTTCACGAGATGTACCTATCTGATCCACTTTCATCAGTGCTCTAATCAGTCAAATTTTTCTGTGGTTGATTCTATACTCATTACATACCTTGTTTTAAACATTGGATGATGAGGAAGACCTCAAAATAATGTTATCCACATAATTACCCAGCAATAGTCATTGGATGTCTCGGGATTCCATGCCCTCGAGAAGCCCATTAATAAGGGATAAACTAGGAGTGAGAATGATCCATCATTTATAGATTCTAGAGATTCCGAACATGAATACTCTTCTGAATAATGGTTTATTTCTTGACTTGACACATTGTAATGTCCTGTCAGAAGCAGTGTAATTTTCCAACATCAACAAAGATATTGAACTGGGGAGTGTTTTAGGAAAAAAAATCTTAATATCTAACAGAGACCCAATACAGGAGAAAAATTCTAAGGATTAATCCACATAAAGTGGAACCAATAACCCATCACACCATTTCAATCGAGTATCAAACATCTCTGAAGAAGAGGTGAATATCGCCCACCTTTGGAAGATGGGAATACTGGGTACATTGTAGTTGTTAATGTCAACAAAGCTCACGCGAGCAGCGCCCCATAGTCGAATGCATCTAAAGAAATATTAATTAATACTTTTCAAATATAATTAGTAATTTTTTCAAATAAATTATACATGATTTTTATGAAACATATAAATTTTGGTGATGTATATATATGTTTCAAAATGATTTTTCCAATAGATATTATTTTTATTACCGTCTATGAACAATAATTAACATAATTTTAGATAGTCAAATAAATTAAATTTTATAAAATGAACATCATTTTTGAACATCAAAAGTTGAAATTATCATAGGGAGAAATTTTCAGATTTGCCTAAGAAACTTTATTTTGATGTGAATAGTAAAAATTACTACAATAGAGTTACAAATATACTTTTTGATTAAATAATGATTAGTATTAAACTAAATTTGAAAATATTTAAATTCAAAAATAGATAAATTGTGAATAAATTAATCAAATTTAGTTAATCATTTTCATTTTATATAGAAATAAGCAATAAATAATTTGCGAACTGTAGAATTTTTTTCACATTAAAAACCCATTTCTTGCAACTTCTATCAGAACATGCATTAAACTAAAATTTAAAAAATCTATGGTTGATATTTAGAAAAAATTAAATACAAAAATTTAATTAGTATGATATTTTTATTCTAATAAAATCAACTTAATTGTTGACAAAAAATATTAATGAAGTGATTAAAATTAATCACATCGATTAAAGTATGATTAAGCTTAAATATGGATAGAACCTTATTCTTAAGGACCACAATTACCAGGAAACTTGTCAAAAATCAATTGGATGACCATAATTCGACCATATTTCCTCTTTGTGTGAATATTTTGGGTCATTGGGATATTAGTAAATGGAATTTCTATATATAAATGGTTATGTATTGAAAAGAGAAATAGGGAAGTTTCATTACATTTTGCATTTATAAGACATTATGATATTCAAAAAACATAATCCTTTTAGTTATGCTTATCCTTATCAATAATATACTTTTTAATTTTATCATAATGATTTATCATTTTTTTAATGATTATTTATTTACATAAAATGCGCACAAAATGGAAACCTAACGATTATTCAGTTAATAATTAACCAAAAAATTGATACAATAATGTTAAAAGTGATGTCAATTAATTGTATTATTTTCTTTATTTATTTATGAAGATTAATTTTTCATTTCAAAAATCCTTAAAGTTAATTAATTTTAATTCCAATAATAGTTTTATATTTTAAAACTAATATTAAACAAATATGGTTAAAATGGACATTATTGTAATATGACAACTAATGAGATTTTTTAAAAGTATTTAAAATTAAGTAAAAAATAATATATTATGAAATTTGATTTTTAACAGTTAAAAATTATTAAATATTATGTATTATTAGACCAATTTATCTTTTATAATTCTCATATTCACCCTTATATTGTAAAAACATCGTTAGCATGGTCTGGGTTTAAGTAGTGTTTTGCGCGTCACAAGAGCTCATTTTAAAAATTAATTTACAGAAAAATTGGGATATTTATTTTTTAAATTAGTTATAAAATCTTTAATTTATAGGATGTATATTATATAAAAAATAAAACTTTTATTAATCTTAATGGTTAAATTGGTAATGTTTGAAAATTATATGATTTAATACAAACACATATTTTAAAATTGTAAAATCATAGAAGTTGAGGAACCAAATTTTTTAAATGAACATATTTTTTTGTAGATTTGATTTGACAAGAATTTATCATAACCCGCTTGTTTTTACATTATGGAGGGACATTAGGTAAATGATAACTCCCATTTATTTAATATGTGGTGGTATTAACTAGACTTCCACTACCCCTCCATTATAAATAAGAATGCCATGTACACCATCCTCACATCTCTCATGCCACCGTGGCTCATCAAAAATGTACCGAAATAGTCTCTCAACAACCCAAATTTCTTCCTTGATGTATACCTTTGGGAATAAATCCTTCTATGAAATCCCTTTTGTGTAATCCATAAGGAATTACTCGATTAAGAAGTAACTCCCTCCATCAAACTCATTTAGTTTATTTTCATTCTCCACCCCATCAACTATTCTTAATATGTGCTTAAATAAGAAAAAAAGTCCCTTAAATGTAGTAGGAATTTTTTTTGATGATTTTTCCACCGAAAGTTACACATACTTCAATCTAATGGGTTTCAATCATACTATTTACATGTAAGGTGAACTACCACCTCACAAAATGACGATTGTTCATTTTTCCATTACAGTCGAAAAATATGGGCATTATGATGAATTTTTTTATATATGTAATAAATTTTAATTATTTTTTCATAATGATTAAGTAATAAATTTTCATCACAAATCTTTAAGAATTCCTTTTGGTGTAAATACGATAATTTCATTTATTTATATGCGGACTACCACCCCCTCAAGATGATGTAATTTATTGACAACACACACTGAATTAATTAAATATGTGTTTTGTAAAATAATATGATATATGATAAAAAATAATTATGTATGAATTATAATATATACCTATATACATATATTTTATTTTAATTAATTCTTTTAATACGTTAATAAAATGGATGTTGCGTTCATGCATACGTATGACCTACCGTCTCAACGAATAGTGTTTTCCATTTTTGTACTTATATATTTTCAGGAAATTTATATTACAAATAAAATGAATATAAATTATATTTATATCATGCATTAAATTAAATAAATCATGATATTAGTATTATAAACACAAAAATAACATATGACGACAATACAACATATAAAGAAAATATTACCCGAAATAAAAAAACTTAACATTTACTTGTTAACATGTGGGTAGCATAAAGTCACAATCAAACCTTATATGGTATGAGATATGATAATATTTTTATCTAATAGTTTTATAATAAATATATATTTATAATACATTATTTTATTATGAGTTATAAGATATTCAAGACAAAAGATAACGAAATTTTATCTATCATTTTATTTCAATGAGGTGTATGATTTATTCACCACCCATTCATTCTGTATGTTGTGTATACATACCATTGATGAATTATATGATTATTATAATAAAAATTATGGGTAATTACATTTCAATTTAATGATACTTCATTCATTTTATTAATGTTTCAAAAGATTCATAATCTGTAAAATCATTTCATCTCAATTTTCCATCTTGGAGAGACATGCCATGTTATCAACCTATATTTTTGCATGACATGTATGCACTACATTTAAAATGTTATGTCTTGAATATCACCTTTATATATAATTGTATGCTTCATATAATTTCATTTTCTCACCTGGGGGTTATGGTTCAATGATATTATTTGGTAAGAGTGTATTGATACAGTCACATTGCTATTCCAGATTGTTTATGGGTATTATTCATTTGATTAAATACTATGTTCCATATCTCCAAAAAATTCTTGAATTTTTTTCATCTCTTATTATTCATGATTTAATCACATATAGGTACCATTATTCTACTTATTAGAACATAAGATAATTAATTGTGTTTTTTAGAAATCACGACATTACCCACTCTTCGGTCAGAAATATGAGTTCCATTAAAACCATGTTTTCTATAAAAAATTCCAAGAATATTATACTATTATCCTAAAATCCGTGAAAGGAATTTTTTACCTTTTTTATTTTTCTTATGTTTTTAAATATATCCTCTTGTTTCATTCTAATATGTGATTTTCAATCTTTTAAATGTGAAAAAGGGAATGTGCTTCTTACCCAATAAGACATGTATGGTTTATCCCACCATCATTTCTAAGAAGGTTCCAATGAATGTGTAAATCACTAATTTTTAAGAAAACATTTTAATAAATTCATAGAAATATTTTTCAAAATTCTCCTCTGGATTCCTTTAAAAATTATATAGGAATTTTTTTCTTGAATTTTTTTAAATATTATTTTTTGTTTTTTCATTGATAATAATTTTAAAATGATCCTTAATCCATAAATATAATCTCTCAATGTATTTAAAATGATAAGGTCTTCTAAAAAAATTAATATTCTTCTATAGAATTTCATTCAAAATGGTTTTTAATTGATTATGTTGATTGTTTTAGAAGATTTTAACGTAATATCAATGAAATAGTTTTCAGAACATTTTCAAGATCCTTTTATAAGTATTGAAGGAACATGGGTTTCAATAAATTATCAAGATCTCTTTATATATTTTAAATAAAAAGGATTCCAAAATGTTCTCAAATATTTATTTATAATATATCCAATTTATTTTCATTAAAATATCTTTGAAAAAGTTTTTATGTTTTCTAGAACATTTTAAAAAGAAGGATATTTTTTCCAATTAATGATTTCAAAATATATTTCCAATTATTTTCCATTTAGGAGGAAATATTTTTATTTTATTCAAAGACTTTTAAGATATTATTCAATGGTTCCACTAATATTATTTCTTAAATTATTTATGTTTTGATGTAATGATTCTTATGACAGTCATTTCTCTTCATGGGTTATATTCTTTTTAAACCAACATCTTTTTATAGGGTATGATTTTTATGGAATGATTATACCACATGTATAGTTATCCATGTGTTATTATATGATTAAATTTTTCTGTTTCCCATTACATTTCATTGGTTAGGATATGATTTTGTATGATTCTGTGGCACATTTGTGTATGAATCCATTATTAGATGGGTGAGGCTAATATCCACCTCCAATAAATTGGGTAAATATTTATATATCATGACATAGACATGGATGGAGTGATAAATGAACATGGTACAATATTATAGGGTTGGAATATGGAGTGAAGTCAATTCAGTAATACAAGGCTATAATGGGGTGTGAACCCAGTTCAATAAATGAATTTATCCACTAATATTGTCATGGAAACAATGCATTTTTTAATATTGATGTAATTTCATATTCTTATGTGCCTGCCACAATGCCATGAATTATTACTATGTTCTACATTATTAGAGTATGTTCTTTATTTCATTATTAATCAGGTCTTATAGAATGTGAATATTTATTCAATGATTCATGTATATGATCTATGATATGCAGGTTATGATCTTCTTATTTTCACAATCATGTTATCATACACCATTGCTCAGGTTTATTATTACATGTCTCTCCTGTTTACCCTTACCAAGCTTCTCAGTTCACCCCACTTAATATTTCATGCCACATGTTATGAAGATATATTTAATGTATGATACATCTAAGAGGGGTGATATTCTTTAAAATCCTAGGGGGAGATAATGTATCTTGCTTATATACAAGTGTTTATGTCTGCATATTTCCAAAGTCACTAAACTAATTCTGATTTTGGGCATCAATTTGTATAAAATTATATGTATTCCACAAATGTTATGCAATAATAATGTTTGAAAAGGGAGTTTTTCTACTTTTGGTTTTACAATAATGTTTTTCTTAACCATTGTAAAATATAAAAAAAATCATTAATGAGATCTATAAAAATATTTCCATAGAAATTTCTAGGTAATTATCTATGTATAAGTATAAGGAAGAGTTTAAATTTATGATAATTTCTATGTATTTTGGTAAATGATAGAGTGAGTGGTTTCTGATAAATACTTCACTGAATATAAATAAAAATTTGATGTTACTCGTGAATAGATATTCCTAGGGGTAAAAACTCTGAAAATATGCCTCCATCCTCACACTGGGTAATCTGGTACATGAGAATGGGTCTTACTGCACACAGATTTCGACACTCCAGGGGGATATGATTTGGGAATTCACAAACTCATTAAAAACTATCATGATGGATTTAAATATCAGATAAATAGGAATAAACTAGGTTAAACCAACGGTTACATAAATTAATGAAGTATGATCCATAATATAAGAATCTTATAAATACATTTTTCATGATTATATGGTATCCCATTATGATAATGGGTTCTCACACTATTTTTCTTGTTTCAATCAGTAGATAGAATTAGAAGAAACATGTTAAATGATGAATTTATCATATTTGGAGTGTATGGTCATTATGAAAATCTATTTCCCAAATGGATATCTCATAATGTGAATCAGGAAGGTGGTATGAGTGTTTGTTATATTTTTTATGATATGGAGAGCACAAATAACATGTGAAATATATGTGATGTTCTTATAGTATTTTTTTTACATTAAACAAATAATGAATGATTATATTGAGGTTGAGTATCCTAATAACATGATTTTTATTTTATATTCTAGAAATGAGTTATTAAAGAATATATTCATAAAGCATGACTATTGGTTTAAGTATATGGTTGGATGAATGTAGTACTTATGTTTTGGAATTAAAATATTATTTTTTATTAATTAGGAAATATATTAGTAATTTCAGTATATGTTATCATTATGGATTAAAAAAATGTTGAATGGAAATGAAGAATGAAAAAAATGATCACATGAAAATTTGATATTTTGATTAAGGGAATATAACCCTTAATTGATTTCTTATGTTGACATAATTATGATCAGATTATTATATGATGGGAATAAGTTAATTATACACTTCTAATTACTATGAAACTAATTATTGGAAAAGTGTTCAATTTAATCAATTTTAATGTTTACAACTTCATGGATTGGAAAAATATAAACATTAATCTATGGAATAAATAATAATGCATGTTATTGAAGAGGATGTATCATAATTAAACAGAATATACGATTATTATAGTCAAATGTTTGGAATGTGACATCCATGTTGTACATTGTGCTATATGGGAATCAATGATATGATTATTTCATAACCATATTTCAAAATATTTAAATTTTCATCTCTCATAATGGTTATATGATTAAAAATTTATAGAAATTTTTAGTGGATCATCAGATGAAGTCAATTAGATTAAAGTTTTATCTCTCTATATGAGGAGTTAAGATTACATGATATCCAATTCAAAATACTTTGTGTCGATGATAATAGATGGGATGCCATATCATTGGTCTCGTGATCAGTTAGTACTCTAGGAATTAAATTGTCACCTTCCTTTTTAGAGATTTACGTGATGTATATCAATGAAAAACAAAGGGTAAAATTTTCTTGATATCATTATAGAATATATTTTAATTAATATTCTTCAATTATAGGAATAAATACATGCATTCCAAAGTTTTGTCTTAGTTCCTTCATTTAAGATGATTAATAATGCCCCTTTGGTCATCACAATTTTATGAGTTGGTTATTGTTAACCTTATCCTGGAAAGTATTTATATTCTCTCTCCTCCATAATTTTATTGTTATATTTCTCTTCAATGTCAATTTTTTCACATGCTTCTAATGTTCTCCAACCTGGAAAAACAACTATGTTTTACTCTGGACAACCGTTTTGCATCAAAATTTATTTTTGAAAGGATATTTTAATGTTCATTTTTATGATGTGTGTTTCAATTAAATGAACACAAAAGCCTAAAAACGTATGATAACATAGAAAAATTATAAGGGAAAAATCCTTTTAAGGGGTGTAGAATGTAACCCACACAATTTTTATGGACATATTTTGGAATGAATTAATTTGTATTGACTACTTCCCCTCAAGTGATGTGATTCACTCACAACTTAAAATAAATGTATTAAGGATCTATTTAGTAAAATTATATTATATATATAAAATAATATTGATTCCTGAATTATAATATATACATATATAAATATATTTCCTTTATGTTTCTTTTTTTATATGTTAAAAAAATTGAATCAATGTTCATGTGTGTGTATGACCTTCCATCTCCATGAACAGTGTATTCCATTTTTATACATCAATATTTTTTA
Source organism: Viscum album (assembly GCA_963277665.1). Classification (NCBI taxonomy): domain Eukaryota; kingdom Viridiplantae; phylum Streptophyta; class Magnoliopsida; order Santalales; family Viscaceae; genus Viscum; species Viscum album. The sequence continues at coordinate 773,220,410 of OY728141.1, forward strand.
TATTATTAAACTACCCATATAATAAATATAAAAGATATTAATATAATGCCATACATTAAGTAAATATTTATATAAATACAATAGATATAACAAATTTAGACTCCTGTGAAGAACAGTTTATATATTACCAAAAGTGAAACATTAACATAGAATTGTTAACAATGGGGTAATATAATTCTATAATCAAAACATATATTGTATTAGATATGAGAATATGTTTATCATATAGATGTATAATAAATTTATAATTATTATACATGATATTTGTATGAGTACTAATAGATTAAATACATATGGTAAAAGAATTCCGTCCCACTTTTTTATTTTTTGAGATACAATCTTTATTCACTACCCATTCATTTTTTATGGTGTGTATACTGACCATGGATTTATTATATTATTATTATTATTAAAATTATGGGTATTTAAATATCAAATTTATGATCATTCTATCCTTGTATTTATGTTTTAAAATACTCTGAATTGGTAATGTAATTTGGTCTCTAACATCTTTATTTGAGACACATGCCATGTCATGCCCCAATAATTTTACATGAGGTGTATATACTTACATAGAAGTTTTATATCATGAATATAATTAATTTGATGAAATTTTAACCTCCATGTTATTTTTTTTTCTTAAATTGGTATAATGGTTCAAATTTACCCTCTCTGAAGAGTTTATAGAATTAATCTCATCACATTTCAACAGTGTTTATTTTTTTCATCATTTGATTAAATATTATGATCCATATCTCAAATAAATTCATGAAAATTATTCTCTTACACTTATTAATGATTTATTTTCGTTTTTTTGTTGTTTTTATACACTTTGATACATGTGATAGTTGATACAGTGTTTTTAACAAATCCCATCATTACCCCCTCATTGGTTGTAAATCTAAGTTACATAAAAATAGTGTTTTCTAAAAAGGGTTTCCTGGAATAGTATAATACTCACCTATAATCATTAACATATATTTTTACTATTTTTTTAATTTACCAACGTTTTCAATATAATGTACTTGTCGAATTCAGAAAAAATAATTTTTTAACCTTTTACCATGAAAAGTGATGTTCTTCCTACCACATATAACAAGTACATTTTTATCATATTTCCTTCATAGGAAACCTAATTTTCATGTTTCAATGCTTAATGTTTAATAATTTTTTTTCAAAAAATAGTTTTTATTTTTTTTTATTTTTTTTCCTGTTTCTATTAAATGATCAATAGGAAAACTATTTTCAATATTTTTCCATCTTCTTTTAGGTGCTTTAGGGGGAAAATTTTCAATTGAATTTCATCCCATATTTATAAGTTTTTTGTGCATTTTTATATCAATTGTTTTATTAAAATATAAATATTGTTTTATTTTTTTCTAGAAAAATGGTTTTCAAATGATTTTTACTACTTATTATCACTTTGTCAATGTATTTTCAATGATATGGGTTTCCAAACAATTTCATAATCCTATATTAAGTTTTCAAAGAAAATTTTTTTCAAAACATTTACTAGTTCTCTTAAACTTTTTTAAATTAAAATGGATTTTAAATGTATTTTAAAGATTTACTAATATTATTTTAGTCTTATTTTCAAACAAAATGTTTTAAAATGGTTTTTATGTTTTAGAGAATCCTTTTAAAATATGAAAAAATATTTTTTCTAGATATTTTTTAAAAATAGTATTCCATGTTTTAATCCATCTATAATGACATATATTTATGTTATTGATTCCCTTTTATGAAATTATCCAAAGTATCCCTTCAAATTATTTATTTGAATAGTTCTTTTTTCATATAATGATTCTTATGAAACACTTTTCTATACCAGCGGTTATATATATTTGAATCCCTCTTCTTTTCATGGGATATGACATTGATGAAAAGATAATGAAACCTGAATATTATTCTATAGGTTATGATATGATTACATGTTTATGATAACTATTTCATTTCCTGGGTCATGATATGATTTTTTGGCACATGTAGATATGATTTCATTATAAAATTGGAAGGACCTATGTATCCATCTAATGCATTGGGTAACATTTATTTCTCATAAGATAGAAATGGATGGAATGAGAAGTCAACATATTTTAGTATTAAAGGTCCAAATAAGGAGTGAACTCTTTTCAGTATGATAGGGATAAAATGTGGAAAAAATTTGATTTAGTAAATGATTTTTTGAACAAAGACGGCCTGGGAGGAAATTCCATGACTACTATGTAAATCATTATATTAGTTTATTTGTGTTTCATATTTCCAGGTATTATTCCTATGTTATAAATTCATATATTATGATCATTATTTCCTTATGATTAATGATTTTTGAAATTAAATTCGTTATTCCATGATTCATGTGCACTATCATTGATATGAAGTGTATTATCTTGTATTTTCATGATCCTATTCGCATACCCATAGGATAATGTTTATACTTACATGCCTCCCTTGTTTACACATACTAAGCATTTGAGCTCACCCATTTTCATCTTTCCTTCCCAATGTTATGAACAAATATTTCCCATATGATATGCTAACAAGGTTTTATTTTGTTTTAAAACATAGTGGTAGATATTATAGCTCACTCAGGTACAAGTTGTTGTGCTTCCATATTGCAAAAGTCAATAAACTAATAATGTATTTGGGTGTGTGTTTATATATTGTTTTCAGTATTATGCAATACTTATGTAAGTTTAGTGTATGTAATGTGAGGGTCACTATAGTCCATTTTTGTGATATGTGGCAACATATTCTCGTGGAATTTCATTTTCCTCAAGATGAATAGTTTTTGATGGCATACATGGGATGGAATGGCTAGTTCATTATCATGATCGCATTGATTTATTTTGTCCAACGGTGTATTTTACATCATATGAGGGTAGTATGTATATTCATTAGGGATAATGGGATGTTAGGGGAAGTCAATATGGACCCGAGAATCATGCACATGGAAATTTGGCATCTCATATGTGTTGTCTCTTTATGAGAAATTAGAAAATACATCATATGGAATTCCATCATGTTATGGATTTTTACAGTTAAGTCATACCAAATGACTTCGTTAAATTAATTCATTTAATAAAGGTAGAGTACAACATTGATGAAGTTCCATCAGTGGAACAAGTTCTTATTCATCTTAATATGTTGTCAACTAGAGAGTTCAAAAAAACTAAAGAAACATTTGGAATACTTTGAAGCAAAGGGTTATTTATTTCATTGTACCATTCCATGGGGTTTACTTTTCCTTTTATCCAATAATGGGAAAAATGCACTTAGTTTGTTAATGGATTAACAATGTTCAAATAGACTTATGGTTAAAGATTGATATCCACTACCTCATATAGCTGTCCTCTTTGAACAGATATAAGGAGAACCATATTTCTCTAGGATCGAATTTGGCCCGAATATGATCAAGTCTATTTTATTCCCTTATTCCTATAACATATGACCATCTATTGCATATATGGATTTTTTTGATAATATAGGTTTTTTATTCATCGATATGAGTATGCCATATGTTTTTATAAATATTATGACTTGGGGTTTCCATCCACATCTTGATTCATTTTTTGTGGCCTTTTTGGATGATAAATTTTATTTAATTAACCTAAAACAACCATGCTAGACAACTTTATATTATGGTTAATAAACTATGATATGACTAGATGTATTTAAATATCACTAAATTCTAATATTGGATTGATTAGGTTCAATTTTTATGTTATATAACATCATCATTAGGAGGATTTATTGACCTGATGTTGGTGAGAACTATAGTTTCTAAGTGAATCCTAATAATATCATTTACATACGATGTTTCATGGGGTTGCAGGGATATTATAACATTTTCATTCAAGACTTATCATGATGAGAAGAACCTATTATGAGAATATTTAATAAAGGAGATACATTCTAAAGGAAAAACACATCTGAAAGTGCTTTTTAAGAGGTGAAAGGGATAATAGCTTTATTTATAATCATGATTTTTCTAGAGTCTGGAAGATTCTATACAGTCTATTGTGATTCATTAAGAATTGGGTAACAAGATTTTAGGATGTATTGATATTGAGTAGCATCATTCATTTCCCTACAATTGATACCCCATGCGTATAATTTCCCTTCAGATGAAGTCCAACTAGTCACTTTGGATCATGGTTTACATTGTTGGAAAAATTCTATACTGTGAGAATCATTCATTGTATAAATGAACCATAAGATTCTCAAATGCATTTCCACACACTGTGAATTGAATCATAGAATCTAAATGTAAATATAGTTCTTTTTGTTCTTTGACATGGATATCACATATACACACAAAAAATAAAATACAATAGCACATCCCCTGAGCCAAAATGATTAGAAAAATTATTTATAAGAGACTAGTAGTGAGTAGAACGTGATTGCCATGTTTTTTCAGATGCACTAAGATGTTTTAACACCGCAAAATTTTAAAGGGTTTAATTAAAAAATGATATCACTCAGTTATATAAGGAGAAAATTTATTTTCAAGAGAATACTAATTAGAACTCAGCAATTAAACATTTGTATCCAAGACAAGTTGTCAGGATGGGTAATCATATGAGATGTTTCCAAAGGTGTGTGTGAGTGCGGAAAATAAACACTTGAAAGGAAATGTGTTGGCTGATTAGTGAGCTCCACGGAGGAGACAGCATGACTATGGGGAATTAGGTTGTACTAAGAGGGTCATGAACCAATTAACATTTTATGGTGGGGTGTCTTTGCTATTAGTGGGACCCTTTTGTAACATTTGCATATGAGGTCTGAAAAAAACTTATGTGTGGTGTCACTATCAGGTTTATAATATAGAGTCCACAATGAGGATGTTTTTCTATAAAGGGGTGGTCAATATAACACCACAGAGTGATAATGGGTTAAATGTTTAAATGATATGACTCATATAAATAACGTAAACCATTCTTTTTGAGATTCTAGTGGATTAGAACTCCATAGTTAATTGTGATTGACATTGAATAGTTATCATGATTGGTCACCTTCTGGGACATTTCCTAAGGTGAGAGAGAATGTAGAAGAAGCACTTTGGAATGAAATTTTGTTTTCTTATGGGGACTTTCATTCGTTTGATAAGTTTTTAAAGCACATAGGTCATCCCCAGTGTTGTGACCACATGTTAGTGCAGAAATTGGTGGAACCTAGTGGGTCAAGACCCAATAACCACATTAGGGTGGGGTGAATCTTATATTAATGAGACCCATTTGTAACATTGGTTCAGGAATATCATTGGAAGCCTTTTTTGTAACTTTTTTGGGACACCCTCCCTTATTGAGTGGGTAATGATAAGAAAAATTTCTGATCAAGAGGGATTATCCCTAAGTGATATTTTCTCATATGAGGACCCAACTACAGGTTGGGTTATCAATGATAATGAGATTCTGCAAATCCATAGATGTGTTTTTGGACCCTACAGATATATGAGAAGGGATGATGTGGGAATCAGATGGCTCTTTTTGGGAAGATCCCATGATCTTTATAAGATGAATGATACCTACATCTCCAATATTGGTGGCTATGTATGAAGAGGAAAATTTAACGTTTTATCACATAATGCTGCTTTCGTTAGTATGTGAAGGCTGGGATCTAACTACTAATGGGACTTTTAAATTATTTTTCATTCATCAGAGGTAATGGGATGGCATCACCATGGATTTGTGATGTGTTTTTTGAGATCCACATGAGAATGTGATATAGTATATGTGATCATTGATAAGTTTATAATGTTCACACACTTCCAAAAAATGCAAGAGACCATCTACAGTAACATTTTTAGAAGGATTAATATTTGGGAGATGTTATGCCTTAATGGTGTTCTTAATTCTATCATATCTGACACTGAAACATAGTTTACATCTTTTTTATGGTAGGATTCTATAGTAATAAATAGTTTTCATGTTCTCTTGTGTAATTCATATCTCCCTCAGAACAATAATATTCATAAAAAATTATATAGTATCAAGAGGACATGAACATGGAATATTTCATAGTATTAGAGTTTATTGTGAAAAGACCCTACATCTCATTGATTTATCCCAAAATAATATTCTGAATGAAACTATTTTGATAGATAATTTTTAGTAACATTACAGGAGGTCATTTCATTCAACTCTATATAGGTTAGAGGTTGGAGAGGAATCAGTAGTAGTTCCTCATCTATTTTTTGGATACATCAGAGCTTGTACAACTTATCCAGATGTGTATCGATATTGACCAGTCATGTGTGAATCCTTATAAAATTCCTCACCTTCAAAATCTCGGGTTCATGGTGAGAAATCATCCATTTCAATGAATTTATCCCTATTTGGGTCATATAAAGAATTGAATATTGGGAAATCTACAGCCTCGTTATGTAGATCCATTTGATATAATTGAGGGATTTGGGTCGGTGGCCTATCCATTGGATTTACCTCAGATGTATCAGGACATGCATGATTTATTCCATGTATCACAACATCATAATATTAATTATAAATCTTCTCATTCAGTTGATCTTGAATATGTCAAGATGATGTAGGATGTGTCCTTTGGAGATCATCTGATATGTGTCATGGACCAGAGCATGATGGATCATTGATAAAGATTATTTCCTCTAGTACAAGTGCTATAGATGAAGGGACATGTATAGGATGAGACCTGTGAATTAGAAGATGATAAATTTTCCCAGTGTCTAGAATTTATTTAGACAATGCTTCACCAACTTCAAAGGGAAACATGAGGATGGGTTTTATAATTAGGTGGTTTAAATTTCCCACCTGTTCAATTTAGTATGATCTATTTTAATACTTTTTGAATCATTTAATTAATCCATATAAATGTTCCACATGGTTTATGAATGTGTTCATAAGATTATGGATCTTACATGGAACTTAGGGCCAAGCATTTTGAGGACACCAATGGGTCGCACAGTAAGACAAACTATGCATGGTGATGTAGGGACACATAGAGGGGATGCATGGGTAGAGCATTGTTTGAAAAACCATGAACACCTAACCAAGTCATCCACTTTCATTGTATAGTATCTAGTGAATGATTGGATCATGTTTTATCCAAACATGTGTCTAATCAATGACACTCTTTATATTTTAGTAAATGTTCATTTATCACCTAATTGTGTTTAACTAGACCATCATTTTGTACACTCGTTTATCCTGATGAAAATCCATTACCAATAGGATATCTTCTCCTTATGCCTAAGTTAGGGGTTTTTATTTCTTCCCAATTCAATTTCTGACAATTCCACAATTCATCTCAATGGATACCTATCTATAAGTTATTAGATCCTCTAACTCCATTATCTCATTTATTTTGTTTTCATCTACACAATTATAGAATGAAGTCATATGATCTATTTTTCTAGGATTTCTTTGTTTTAATGATTTCATCCATTATAAATTGAATCCAAGGTCAAAAATGGATGATGGGTCATCTACAAACCAAATTTAGGAGATATAGTTTTTATCCTTACTGTATCATTGAATTATATCCTATTCTAGTGTGATTTTTAGTAGAATCCAGTAGTTTCATGTCTATAAATTCTATTAAATGAAACTATTCTTATTTCCATGAAAACTTTCATACTAGATAATTGATAATCATCATTGTTGGTTGATCATCTTTTTCTGAGACACCTCTTTGGGTGTTCCCATTAATAATGTCGTAAGGCCTCATTATTAGTGAATAATTAAACCAATAAATGAGGGGAATATTTTCTCTTGATTAAATGTGAAATTATTTAATTAAATGAGGGTCTGTGTGTTAGGCCTCTATGATAATTTTATAGCATAAATTACATAAAATATTTTGACATACTTTATTAAATTAGGTTTTTTATAATTCTCTATTTATATTACATATGATATTAGTATCTAAAATAAAGGATCTTAACAATACAAAGGGTATGTAAGGGTTTTGATTTAAGGAACCCTTGGATAGACATGGAATGATTTATAATAAGGTATTTTTATGGTTTGTAAAAAATTTGGGATAAATGAATACGTTCTCTATATAATTCTATGGATAGGATCATATGTAAGATAACATACTTAACAATGTGTGAAAAAAAATTTCTAGGACAGTCAGGTTAGACAAGATCAGAGGGAGAACAGTTAAACCATACAATGATTGATACATGGTCACCTATGTGAGATAATTGGGATGGTCTTAGAGGGTCATAGTTACACCACACTTTGTGTGAGCCCTGGAATTCCTTTTATGTGCTGTCTTGGATAGGATCTTATAGTCATGGGTATCTATAGTGTTTTAGGTGTGATACACTCATTCGTTTGTACGAGTTGACGTGGAAGAGAAACTATGCAATTATTAAATTTTTTGTACCCTTTTTATATCAAAACTAATAATAAAAACTATTATCCTTTGTAAAATCCCACCAAGATAAATAACATGATTTGATTTGGTCCATTTTTAAACATGAATAATGATGACCAATTATTAAAACCATAAAATATGTGTACCTGTTTTCCTTGGTTATGAAATATCAATCCTTGGATGAATTAGGTACTTTCAGTCAGGTATCTCATGAGGAACGTTTTCTGAGTTATTTATTTATTCAATCCCATCAAATTATTATGAATAAACCTACCCAATTATCATTTTATATTCCGCGATTAGTTTTTTCTATAAACCATTTGTGGTGGATTAATATGTCTACCTGAAACCCAATTTTTTCCTCATATGTTACTTGAACAGATTTCATGTATTTAGGTGTACAAAATGGGAAGCACCAAACATCAAATGATTTACTTTTGGTACTAGGATAGAATATGATTGAAGAGTACCCAGTCAATACTCTTTATTCTAGTGTAAGAATAATTTTTTCCTTCGTATTTTTGTATGTTTGTTGTTTATTATTGTTTTCAAGTATCACATGTACTTCATTTTTCAATAGAATCTTGCCATGAAGACTATTTTTCTATTTTATATTGATTTAGATTCCACCTATATATTTATCTGGATTATTTATTATTATTATATTGAATTATATTTCATCTTACTTTATTTATATTAATTAAATATTAATTTATTATACATTGATCTAGTGATCATAGTAACCCAAAAAACACAACCTTATCACTCACTACTAGTATTCTTCCTATTGCACATAAGGTGTAATTCTTGAGGTCATGTTGCCGAGAATATTAGGAAACCACAGAGTAGACTTTTGGGTTAGGATTAAACGATTGGTTTCACTAACATCTTTTATCACATTCCATGATTAAGAATGTGGTTTATAGGAGATATAATGTTTGGATCCCAGTAATGATAACTAAGGGAGTACTATGAATTTATTGAGTAGTGGACCTTTGCATTTTCATGAAATAGTATTTTATTCTTTTATCATTTAAATTTAAATTTTTTTAAATTCCGATTGGGTGGTGCACATTTTATGTTTCCGATGATTCAATGAGGTATCTATCATTTTATTTTTTCATTAAAATCCATTGAAAACAGATAGTGGAATTATATTGTGGATTTAGGAAGGTATTTAGAGTGGAACAAGATTTTTGGAGATAAAAGAAGATGAAAATATAGGTTTTACAATGAATGGGATATTTTTGGTGAATATTTATTTCAAGCTATGCTCTTTAAATGTTTTTAATGTAAAAGGAGGGAGCATATATTAAAATACATAAGTGGGGGGTCAATGATACTATACGGTAGGATGTACCTCATTGATAGAGGGGAACACTGCTTTCCTTCATGGTTTTACAATCCCTGTGGATGGTAAAAGAATGTGTGTGACATAGTTTCGTCTTGTAGAGGGGGTTCCACATAGTTTAAGAGTATTTAGAACGACCATGCGGCCTAAAAATCCTCCTCATTAAAATTGGGAAAATTATTTTTTCACCTAAAATACCTAAATTAATTTAACCCATTTTTTATCTACATGCTTTTTCTCTAGCAGTCTAGGTTGAAAACCAAGGGTTCCCCTCTCATCAATGGATGATTATCATTTGATTATTGTGTGTTTGAGGTGTTTTTTAGTCTAAATCAAATCTACAATTATATATACAACTCCCATTGTGCTTATTTATTATAAATGATTTTTCTTGATCTCCCCTGTCTTTATAAGTCTCAAAAACCATTTTTCTAGATTTTTAGACACCTAGGATTTTGAGATAATAATAGATTTTATCAAGGTTATTTATGGGATTATTATTTTTCAATGAGAACGTGGTAGGTAGACTAAGAGATGGAATTTGAGCCTCAAATTATTTTATGTGACACTTCAATGACCCTATTATGTCAATTGATGAATTGATACTAGGCCTAGGGCATCCCATGTGGTATTCTAGTCAATCAAAATTGGTGTAATGAGATTAGAAATTATATGATATAGATCTTTTATAATTCAATAGGTCAAAATTCTTAGAATATTTTTTAGTATGGTTAACGGGATACTTTTTATAAATTTGGGAAATGTTTTTATAACTTGTTAAGATGATTATTTGAAATGTTACCTTTATGATTATATTAAAATTACTTGGATGGTTTTGAAATGATTTAAATTCTTTATTTTGGGTTTTTATATGTTTGGGGTTATCATTGATGGAAAACAATTTTTTAATGCAGATGTTGTTTTGATATGAGGTGTTGACCTCATGGTGGCATTAAAAATAGATTTTAAATGGGTATCAAATGACTATTAGAAATTATGTTGTGGTTTTATATTTTTTGCGAAAAATACATAATGTCATTTTGAATGGTTTTTACTGAAGTGATTTTCTAGGTCCGTTTATGGGTTTTCCAAGATGAAAAAACATGTATTATAGCATGGAATCATGATGGTTTAAATTGTTTTTTGTTTCAATATTTTTTTCAGTTAGAAAGGAATTGGATTTTATTTGATATATGTTTTTTATGGTACATTGGGACCTTGGTATATGAAATGATAATATTTAAAAATGATAGAGGAGAAAATGTATATTTATTTTTTTAAAATTTTCAAAGAAACATTAATGTTTACTATGATTAAATTCCTGGATGTTTTGGGAAATTGAAGTTGGTTTTCAATAATCTAGTCATAGATGGTTATCCTTGAATAATATCTGTAATTCTTTTATTTGATTGATGGATTTATGAAAATATTCATTGTGTTCGGATAAACTAATTCTCTAGGACCACTTATATATTACGTGATTTGGATATTACAATATGTATACTTATCCATGAGGTTGGATTGATTGATTATCTTGTTCCTTAGTTTTATTGCAATGTTTGTATAGTTGGAATAATGCAAAAATGTATATTGTGTGAATGTAAATATATTAAATAATGCCCCTATGTCTTTAATAGTTTTACCAATAATGGGATGTGACTCCTACATCATGTATTGTGGAAGAAGGCTTGTTGTGTTAGGATGAGACAACACACCCCAATAAACCCATTAGTTAATTAATTACTCCTTAGAAGTAAAAAATGCATACAATTTAATTTTTTTTACCATTTCATACATATCTTCATACACTACTATTGGACTAATATTTTCATTTAAATTGTTTTTGTTGTCCTATAGAGTTGTAACAACACCCTTCCTGGTACACGAGAAAAAAAGGGTACCCAACTACATGATAATTATTTTTTGTTACACATTCTAAAAATTTACCAAGTTTTGATTTATGCAGGTAATGTTGGTTAGAATAGGGGATGGCGGGGATGGGATTAGATTTAGGTCCAAGATTGATGTAAATTTTTTTTGGGTTTTTTGTATCACTTTATATAAGGTAGAGTTCCTATCTCATTCATATTTAATTTTTTATTTCAGTCATTATTGATACTTTTGATATGTTTTTCAGTTAATAATTATACCCATTAGTATATCTATTGAATTTAACCTTCATATTGTTTTACTAGGATAATTTGGTATAGTCTCCCCAATTTTTCACAATAGAATCATGAAACTAATCTATTGTTTGGTGTATATAGAGACTCTATTGAGTTCAAGTGGTGCACCGTCTCGGGGAACTGATATTAGTGGCACCTGAGGCGATACATTTTAATGTAGTTTCATATTCAAGGACTTTTATCATACTTTTTGGGAAGGACAGGGAAGAGACATAGATATTTTCAGATCATTTAAATGAGAACATGTCGGGGGGGTGTTGCATCACACATGGGGGAAAATTGAGTTTCCAAGGCTGGGAAATTGATGTTATTACATTGCACTTTCCCATTGACTGGGTTTCCTCTTAAAGTGATTAATATTGATTTGATGTTATTAATTTTTTTAGTTTTCATTTCTTTGTTTGGTATGGAAAGAGAGTGTGTTCATGCATGCCTAATGCTAGGGACAAAATATTGTTAGGTCATCCGTATGCTACTTTTGATTGATAGTTTTCCATGACTCATTATGAGGGTAATATGTTTTCCATGGGTGGTATTGTGTGTTGGTTATTTATATCATCTTATGTTTTTAAATCCGTTATAGTGGTTAGTATTTTAATTTTATTATATAGTTTATATGATTTAGATATATGTGTATTGTTTCACACTACCTAAAAAAAACCTCATTTGACTTCTGGGTAATAAAAGACTTGTAATGTAATGCATATGGATTAAAAAATTGTCATAATGATACTAATATATTTTTTCACTCTATAAAATATGAATTATATTTTATATAGTTGAAACTATGAAATGATAAATTGATTACAGGTGCGAATTTTTGAAATTTTGGGTGAATGGAATGTTTGGAAATGTGAATCCTTATTTTCTAAATGGTAATGATTATTAAAGATGAATGTTTAATGAGGGATCCTTTATTGAGACTACATAAGGGTATCAAATGTGTTTTTATCAAGTAGTTTATGTTTCTAGTTTGTGGTATCCGAGTGTCTATGTTTTAGAGTCATTATTATATGTCATGTGGCCTTGATGAGTATAGATGAGCTGGTTATTAGGAAGTATCTTGGGGTTCCTTCAGTTAATCTATGACCATGAGGTTCTGAGGTTCTTTTTGAGAATGTTAATATTGAAATCATAATGGCTTTTGAACATGTTGATAGACGTTGGTCCATAAAAATGTTGTTTTGAGATGTATTTACATTCATAAGGGTTGTGTTTCTATTTGTGTGGGACGAAGAGTAATTTTTTTGTATTAGTTCAGTTGGAGCTATGGGTTTTGGAATAGGGGATCAATTGTAAATCATGAGTAGTCTTTTGTCTAATTTTAAATTTATATTTCTTAGTGTCAGAATTTTTTTTCAGATATTAACTCGGGTGGTGGCCACATGTTAGTGGCCATGGGAAAGTTAGGGTAATTGTGAGGAAGGATATATGAATGTTTTGGGTACAATGGAATTTTGATTAGGATGGGTGAATCATGGGTGGTATTTTGAATAGAGTTTCGATGAAGGGAATATTTATTTATAGTTTTCAATTCAAAAATAAGAACCTTATGTTTTTATGGTTGGGCTAAAGGAATGTTTTTATTATTCAATATCTTTTACAGACCTAAACATAAAATTTTGATGCTAATCATATTAATGATTGTATTTGAAAATTGGAGGATAATTCAAGGGAAAATAAATCATTGATATGTTCTTTTGATTTAGGAATGATGCCGAGGGTTTTGGGTCTTCATGTGGGTAGACCTAACTTATGTTATAGTCTAGTTTTTTTGGATGGAATCATTGAGAATGCATTGAAAATGATGTGTATGGAAAGCCTGGAGAATTTTTTAGTTCGTAGATTGGTTGTTTTAGACTAGTTATTGTGACGTCTATGTTATGGGATTTTGAGTCATGTTTATTGAATTTTTATTGGAACGTGTGCGACCATGCCTTCTCGAAATGTTGGGGTGGTAGGAATGTACTAGAGGATCATGATATTATTGGGGGTATCTGAATCGGAATCTTGAGAGAATGTTTGTGTAGGGTTCAATGATATCAAGGTGATTTGTTATGACTATGTGAGGAACTTGTTAGTCCAAGATGGGTGTGATGGAGATCTTATGTTTTCATTTAAAATCATTCAGGTAGTCATGGAATAACATGAATAGTCATGTGGTGTTAGTTCCAAAAATAATGTTAGTGAATGGATTATTGAAAAAGAGAAGTGAGGTGGTAGATATTTTTGGTTAATAAGTTCCACCTAACTTGTGGTGATCATTATTTCATGAGAAGTTTGTGTATAGCTTTACTCATGAATGTTGTTGGGGTTTGAAATTTCCTTGTATCTAGAGGTCACATTATAAGTGGATAAGGTTGTGGTAGTATTTATCATTGATCTCTATATTTACTCACAATTTCTTGATGATCACAAACAATATCTTGACATAATCTTGAGATAATTTATTGAGCCTTTCAAATATTCAAATATATATAAATCAGAATTCATGTTTGATGAAGGGTATATTTAGGTATTTCCCTCATGGAGTGGAGTAAGTGAAGTATTATGTTGGGATTTGCACCATCTATAATCCATGATTAATGCCCTTGAGATGGGTGGATAATGAAAAATTCCATGAGAACTAGTTGTGGAAGCTAGAAATGGATAGTGGTTGACATTTTTCTGTTAAAATTGTGTGATAACAAGAAAACCATGTATTATTCAGGGTTAGAGTGTAATTGTGGAATTATCCATGGTGTTAGGTGTTTTTTGAGTTATGTGGTGATTAAAACACTTATATGGTGTGGAGTGACATGTCAGTTATGATTTTACCCCCTCATACTAGAAGGGTGTTGGATGTTTTGGGTAAACATGGAATTATTGATGTTGCACTGGGATACTTGTGAAAACCCAACAAGGTTCATGCATAAAATTTGTATGTGAATGACTTCCAACTAATAGATGTCGTGGATGATCCATTAATGTGATGTGTTTAGACATGGAGTGGTTCTAAAAGATATCTGGTGCGGTTGCGTTAGTGGTGCATTAGTGGTAATGTAATACATAATGATGGTTTTGTAAAAGTATATGTTTTGACTATAGTGTGTTATCAGGTGACTGGTATAGACTCTTGTGGTAATGTTTGGATTGTTACAGGATGGATTGAGAGTGAAGTGATCATGACCATATATGATGGTAAAAATGTACTAGTGGGAGTCAAAAAACTTTTAAGATGAGTCGGTTGAGTGTATTCCGAATTGAGATAATGTATAGAATAATGTTGTTTACATTCAAACCAAATTTAGTGTGTCCTCTAGGAAAATCATGGTTCAGTTTCATAAATGAAACCCGGAAATTGAGTCAAATAAATCATGTTCTTAGGTCATGTAGGTATGATGAGTATGCATATTTTTGTGTTTTAGTAGCAAAGATGAATTTTTCCATGTAGAATAAAAATTATACTATGGATATTTCATCTTAATAGCATGGGTTCCACACTACACATGTTGTGGTGGAAGATGATTCATATACTGTGAGCACTATTTCAATGGTGGGTGTTCTTATTTCCTTTTTTTTTCATTGTATGGTCTCTAATAATAACCATTTTTGTGTTTTGGTATTGATGAAACACATTGGAACATTTTTTGGCTAGTTGTTCCCATATATTTGGGGGTTGTGATTTAGAATTCCTGAAGATAAATGTGGTTGTTGGGGGCAGTGGAAGACCAATGTGGTCCTGATGATGTGGGTATATATCCTAAAAATATTCTAAGTGATGATAATTATATTTCATGGTATATCATAATATCCTGATCTGTTGATGAGCTATATCTCATTTTAATTTTGAATAACTCCTCTAAAACTGATTAATGAAATGTGTATAGGGAGACATGATGTATTGGGAGTGTCTTAGGGGTTTGGGACATGAAACTAGTGGAAACGTTGTGCCATAGAGGTTATAGAACATTTTTGGTTCATGGTTAGTGTTAATTGTGGCCCATGACCACATAGATTTCTAGTTAAGGTAACTAGGTTTCCAAATCATATGAGTTTTCCTAGGTGCCCGTACCGATGGGGGTCATTGTTAGACATAGGGGGACACACGTTTGTCACATTATTGTACTTCAGAACACCTTGATAGGCTATAGGTGAATTATGGTGCCAATTTTTTCAAATAATGCGATGGATCTTGTTCCCACATTGGTGGGAACCTATCAAACCTGTCTTATTTGAATGCGAACTAAAAAATAACATGAAAAATGACAACACATATGTTTTACATGGTTCACCACCAAGAGCTAGTCGGAGAAGCCTATGGTTACAATTTTTCAGTCTTACCTAAATCTAATAAAAATCAATAGTTGTGCAACATTGATGTCTAAGAACAATACCTTTGTTCTAGGAACACTGCTTTTACAAGAATTTAGCTATAGAATAGTACATCCCTCTGAAAACATCCAACAACTCACCCAATATCACTACTATGGAAGAATAATTACACAGTATATTGAATTAATGTTCTCTTAAATAGGATGATATTTTTGTCTTTTACCTCTGAATAGAATGATACTATGCTTGAAATAAAGTATTTAATTGATACACTTATGATAAATGATGAAACTAATCAGATAAAAATAACTCGATAGAATCTCAACAAATCACTTGCACATAACACCTATTCTAAGACGAATGTTTTGGGATTGTCACACAATATTCATTTTTCTAAACCCTTATCAGGTATACACAAGCACCATGTTCTTCAATTTGTCTATATAAACTCAAGGATCTATCCTTATGTAAGAGTTAATGTCTGTAAGTCTTCTGCACGTAATTATTTCATGAGGTAGAGACACAAGTTTTCCATTGCGAACGTTCTATATCTTCATAGGGGTTACCCGCATTATTATTTACCTAGAAAACCATGCACATAAGTTCCTTGATCTCCAACCCTAGAGCACATAATCTGGAATTTGAAATCGTATCTGGCACATAATAGTATTTCAACAATCCCATTCTATTTTAATATTTTGAAGAGATTAACTCCAAACTCGTCTTGCATGCAACTCAATTTTGACAACGCATTTGGTATGTAATTTTCTTCCATGAAAAAACCCATTTTTCATGTTATTATTTCCTTTGATATATTTTCATAAGATGATCATGAAACTCACCTTGAACACAATATTTATATGATTCTTCAACCCTTCATGAAACATTCTCATCCAAAAACAGGTTTCTCCATTCTTCAAATTTTGGACACCAACATTTTGAAAAAAATTCGAAGACATCATAACATTCATCCCTAAAATCATTAGTGTAATCAAATAAATTTTATTCCCAACTCTTTGATCAATCTAGTTTGGATAGAAAAAAACACAAACCAGTCCCTATTTCTAACTTTTTATTTATATGGTTCCCCCCATCTCCCCTATTGTGTTTTTTGGAAATTTAAAAATAAATTCAATAAAGAAATAAATGATATCAAAACCATCAATTCAAGACTAAATTCATCCAAAAATCCAAGTCTGCATTAGAAAATCTTATTGTAGAAATCAATAGGGGTAGAAATAATCTATTTATCAGGTTTTGTAATTATTAATGATGTCCAAGATATGTTTTGAATATTCATTAATAACAACGAATTCTAATCATGACACATAATCATTGCACGGTTTGTCAAAAACAGTAAATAAGAAAATCATAAAAGTGTTTAATTTCTATTTATCTCACATTTTAATGTTGAACATAGACATTATCCTCCATTGAAAATAAAACCAACATGCTTGTATTTTTACTTGTAGAGAACAATACACACTACCCCAAGATAGTATCTATCATGACATGTCGTCCTCAATATGAGGGAATGGGAAGAAAAGTGCCACACCAATGCTTTTTCATGATGAAAGAGATATAATGATACCCAAGTTCTGCATTCAATATGGCCCAGAGTGTTGACTATAAACTAGGGTATAGAATCTCATAAAAAATGGAAGGTATTACGCTTTTTAATGAACACTGGATTGGCATATAAGACAGTTAAATCCCCAAAAACTCTAATAATTTATATGAAAGGACCCAATATCTAGCCAATGCTTGATTTTAATGTAAACTACAGCAAAATTATCTCAAAATCACCAAAGGACGTACCAAAATAAAGAGAATAAGCAGTAACCAATCAAATATCCCAACGCCTGAGCTAGTAATGTCTATCATATTCCTCAAAGTCCTCTTGGATTCATGTAAATAGTTTTATAGAAAAAGGGTGAGCATACATTTACACCCAATAAGAAAACTAAAGCCACCCATGCACAAGTGTTGAAATATACTAATGACCATTTGTGAAAATAGTAGAACCTCATGGAATATACTAAGGAGTATTTTCTAGCCCAGCCTCTCCAAGTTACACTCACCAAATAAAACAAG
The DNA here is from genome assembly GCA_963277665.1 of Viscum album. Classification (NCBI taxonomy): domain Eukaryota; kingdom Viridiplantae; phylum Streptophyta; class Magnoliopsida; order Santalales; family Viscaceae; genus Viscum; species Viscum album. The sequence goes on from OY728141.1 coordinate 773,238,716, forward strand.
TCATGTAATGTAGTATAAGAACATCTACCTTTGGGTACACTACACCACAATCCCAATGGTTAACCATTATTCATTACGATGAACAACTGGATGCTTCCACTCTTCCAAATTGCAGTGCCACATCCCTAACCACCCACAGACACATGGGCTTCATGCACATCAGACATCATGCACACAAACACATGGGCCACAATAACCACTCTTCTCAACCGAGGACACAGATGCCTCATCTCGATGACTCTTGGGTGGAAAAACCTGGAACACAAACCCCTAGGCACCCCAATCAAAAAAACATTCTTGAAGGATCTTGTACTACGATATGCCATAAGAAATAACATCCTACCCAGATATTCTTGAGAGCTATGAACCCGAAAAAGGTTGAGAGGAATAATGTTTGTAATCATCCATCCTTCCTCCCACTAGGATGTTGGGTAAGGCACCCTCCCACATCTGATGGGGGTGTTCGGAACACGGTGCTCATCACGGTTGGGTGAGTATTGTAAAAAAAGTACTACAATTTATACATATAAGGAAACAACCACTGGGCCCAACATACGTGTCCCAAAAAAACAAACACAGAACCACAAATGATGTAACCCCTATGTGAACAACCACACTATTACCAACATTGAAAGCATAAACCCAACCCATTTTCCTTCAAACAATCCCCATTAATTTACTAATGGTTAAATTTTATTTATTCCAGAACTACCATGGGAAAATACCAAGCACAACATATATTACCATTTTCTTATGAAGAAGATCCTGATTAACCAAACACACAACAACCATCCAACTTCATACTTTGGTACTACCAAAATAAAACTAGGGAAGATGGACCAGGGTAAAAAAAATTATTTTTACACACATATATAAAAACAATTGTAAACAACAAACCTACAATCCCACCCACACCCCCTTTTTCCTAGACAACCATTCAAAGACTACCAATATTCATTCAATGATATCCTACTCAAACATCTTCTACCAACTCAACTCACTAACCCTGTTGCACAACAACACCACACCTAAAACACCTATTAACATGAATTCACGACACAAACCAAACTGAAAACCCAGATACCCAAACATTTCCAAGATGTAGTCACGTTTCCTATCAAGATCACGACCGCATTGAAGTAACACTTCCCAAAATAGATCTATGACCACAACACAGAAAATCAATTATACTACCTACAAGTCTATCCATTCCACAATCAATCAGTCTCTCCGTAATAGATTCCAAAACACCACTCATACCTCTCTGTAAAAAAAATCCATCATCAACTACCATTAAACTACAGCCCTACTGCACACTCATACCACACCAACCCACATAATCATCTCCCCTATCTACCCCTATTACCATAACTATGCTCCAAATAGCAACACTCTATAACCCACACAATTTCACAAAACCCAGAAGAAGACATTACATATTAAGACCTATCAAACACTATGTATTCGGATTAATTAAACCATATTCATTAGATGCACATTGATAAATATGAGTGATGATACTTTGAATTTTATCCAAGGTCATCCATTTCATTCCACCATGTGTACGTGATTCGAAATATTTCATGTTACAAGCATTTATCAATCATCATAAGAAAAAAAAGAACACCATGACTGTGCAAGAAAATACCACCAATGACCATGATTTTTAAAAGTCCTAACAACCCTTAAATTGAAAAAAAACGTTCATGGATAAAAAATAAAATATTATGTGTAAACATAATCATTTCCATGCTATTATTTCATTGACCCCTCTTATATTTTGATGATATCCCATTAAAAAAATTTATTAACGGTTTAATAAAAGTATTCACCAGTTTTCACAATGAATCATAACTACACCAACCCCGAATGATACATAATTAAAGAGAAGTAGAAGAATCCATATGTGAAACCACAAGTGACCAGAACTCCATTTTATGCCAAAATGGGGATCATGAATGTAGTAGGAAACTCCATGAATACCGAGCGTGAGGGGGTATGAGCACAGTCACATAAAGTTTTTATAGATTATGGCTCTAGGCACACCACGGGGGCATGAAAAACACACTGGGAAAGGAAGATCCCAACATTGAAGAGTAAAATATTATATTAAAAGAAGAACGGTTTCAAAATTCATTATCACGGGATCGTTTTAAAGATCATCTGGTATGGGTATCTCAAAGTCCACAAAGAATTATGATATTAATGATATTCTTAATATCATTTGAAAGAACCTCTAAAATTCCTAAACATGGATTTAAACATGGTTTATGTCAAATAAGATGCAAGAGGGAAAAATCTAGAAAAACTAAAAAAACTAGAAATTTGGTAAAAGGTGAGAGACAATTTGGTGTGCCACTATTTCAGTTTGGAACCTTCCTTGTGCCACCATTACAGTGCCACCATATTGGTGTATGATCATTAGGGTGCCACTATTACAGTGCCACAATTTTAGTATGTGACCGTTATAGTGCCACAATTATAGTGCCACCATTTTAGTGGGAGACTGTTATAGTTCCACTATTAAGATTCCACCATTATAGTGAAAATATTTCAATGTGCGAACATAACGGTTCCATTATTATGGTGTTCCACCGAAAATATTCCACTAGTTAAGTGAAACCATTTGGTGAAACCAGATTTTTGGAAAGCTCTCGAAAGAAACCACTACTACCCCCACATACGCTATAATAACTAGATTCTCACAAAGGGATGTTTTGGTGAAATCTGGGTCATTATATCAGATACCTCTAAAAATATTCTCATCACCGAGAACCTAATACAATGCTCATGAAAAAAGGGGTCCAAAAAACCACCCTGTAAGATACCTCTCTAGGAAAATCCACCATGTGTTGTTCGAAAACAATAGTGGAATCCCGGACATCCAAGCACACCTCTATGACATATATCTCCTGAAATATTATAGGAACACTAAGGCCCCACTTCCCCAAACAACCACAAAACACCAAAGGGCACACATTCTAGATTCATGTATTAGGGAGATCCTTCCTTCATGTTAAGATACTATCTACTTTGGGGGGAACTGACATTCCCACACACGTCTAATTGAATCATCATTAATACATCTTGATTAGGGATATGGTCCTACTCTTCCCCAAGGTAGAACATTTCAAACACATTCATATAATAGGGAAACAACTCATATCATAGGAAATGAGTTCTGGCATTACATCATAACAATATCTCAATGAAAAAAACCAGAGAAAAACTCAGATCAACTCTAGGTACTGGGAACACATATGTGACATTCACTCCCATGTACACTTATCGAGGCCACCACGTATCCATAACGTAAGAACCAAATAATTGTTTATCCATGATGCATCTTCCCTTCAAGATCCACAATTCTTAATGGTCATTCTATAAATGTCACGTCGTCCCTGATATCCAACTCTCCCTATTCAATGATGGGGGAGTCATCATATAGATACCGATAGTGATGAGATACATGGAAGACTTCGTGTAACTATTCCAATTGTGGTGGCAATGCTAGTTGATATTCCACCTCACCAACTCATTCCAGCACCTCGAAAGTTCCAATGAAACATGGAGAAATCATACCCCTTCTTCCAAATGTCTACTTCACACGTTGATGGGAAACCTTCAAGGATATATCGTCCCCAATCTCTAACTCCAATTTCATCCTCCTATGATTGGAATATGACTTCTTTTAGTCATATGCTAGCTTAATCCTCTCACAAACAAGCTCCACCATCTATTTTTTACTCTATACCATGTTAGGACCTTGAATAGGTACCCCTCAACATCCATCAATCATATGGGTGAATGATGCAACTTCCCTTATAGGGCATCGAATGAATTCATACCAATGGAAGAGTGATTAAAGTTATAGTAATAAAACTATACTAAGCGAAAATGTCACACCCAAGAATAAATAATGTCATGGACACATGCACGTAACATGTCTTCCAATGTCTGGATAGTCCTCTCTATCTTTCCATACATACGAGGGTGGAAAGAAGAGATGAGGAATAACGGTGTACCAAAGGCATGAAAAATCCCCTCCAGACTCACGATGTAAAATGGGTAACCTGATTCGAGATAATATATTTTGGATCTTCATACGGCCACACCACGTCATCCACATAAATTTGTGCTATGGAATCCTGTGTTCTCAACTCCTTGATCAGTAAGATGTGAGACAACTACATCATCCTATAGATTACTTACCAAAGATGATTGCATATTCCTTGAGTCCAGCGTATTCTAGTAATGAAATCCATTGATTAGTCATCCCACTTCCACTCTGGAACGTCTAAGGGATGAGATATACCTCTGGGAACACGGTTCTCGCCTCCACATGCTGACACACTAGGAATGTTCTCCAAATATATACCACTTCCCTATTCATCATGGTCCACCATATATATTCCCACAAGACTTAGTACATCATATAAAATACATGGTGTACATATAGGGGAGATCTATAGAACTCATGGAGCTCTCCCTTGTGCATTTCCAATGGTACAAACTGCTTTCCACGGAACATCATCTGATTATGATTATCTTATAACCATCCATGTCGAGCATCAACTTTGAAATCATGATAAAACATTACCTTAGTCTATGAGTCTCCCCACTAAGACTCTTCCTCATGTCACACAATGGAGGAATGAACTATCATTTGAAAACGAAAACCTCTACCACAATCCACCCTCACATCCATTCGCAAAGCAACCAACTCCACTATTTCCATCAAAGCATCTATGGATTCCTGAACCACAACATTCCACGAATTCCAAATTATTGAATCGGCCACCACATTCCCCTTTCCTATGTTGTAAGAGATATAAAAGTTTTATTACTATTTAAAATTCATCCAAATTCACTGCCACAAGTTATAGTCCCACTGGGACAAGATATACCTCAACCTATAGTGATCCATGATGAACAGAAAGTTCTCCCCCATGATGTATTGTCTCTATTACATTATAAAAAAATGAACACTTTATTCCCCAGATAATGGGTGGCATAGTTACAGTCATGTGTATGTAACTCCCTAGACCCATAATAGATCACTCCATACTACTTCATCAGCACAAACCACAAACCTACGTTAGAGCTTTCATAGAAAACTTTAAAAATTTCCCCTTCATTTGGAAACCGATGCGCTAGAGAAATAAATAATTTCCCCTTCCAATGGAGGAATGCATCCTAACAGTGGTCACTCCACATGAAGTCATAATCATTTCTAGTCAAATAAATCAATAGAGCATCATCTAGAGAGAAATTGTGTTTGAACCTCTGGTAATAGCCTGCTAGACCAAGGAAGCTGTGATCTTCTGCCATGGTCATTGGTGCTGCCAAGAAGAAACAACCTTGATATTTTATAGGTCCAATATTATCCCTTGTTTGGACACCACATATCCATGTAAGTGCACCTTTCACGTCCATAACATTAACTTGGACAAAATTTGATAAAGCTGGTGGTGCTGGAGAACCTCCAAGACTATCCTAAGTTGCTCAGTGTGCTCCTCCTATGACAATGAGTAAATCCTAATATTTTTTATGAACATGATGAAAAACCCATCAATGAACAAGTAGGAGATAGATTTCATGAGTCCCATGAAAAAGGATAGTGTATTCGTGACACAGAAGGGAATGACCCCAAACTCAAAATGAACTTAACTGCACCTCGGGGAATTATTCGGCATTCATCCATCTTCACCATCAACTGCGATATATTGACCAAAGATAAATCTTAGAGAACCAACCTTCTCCCATTAGTATGTTGAAACAGATTGCCTATCCTCAGAAGGGGGTATCCGTTTTTTGTCCATCACCTGGGTCAATATCTGGTAGTCTATGCATATCCTCTCAAAACCATATTCCTTATTCGTAAACACGACAGGAAAACCCCACGTAGACAATCTCGACCGATTAAAACCCTAATTCATTAGGTTTTCTACATGAATCCAAAACTCAAAATGCACCAAATGATATGGAGCCATCAAAATCATATATGCACGGACTGGAAAGGCTATTCCGAACTCAATGTCACATCAAGGGGGTAGAATCACAACCGACATCAGAAAGACATCCAAGAATTCTTTTAAAACCCTCAAACCCTCCAATATATTTCTGTTTTTTGATCCCACTGAGAGCTCAAATGTCAAGGAGAGATGATGCCCCAAACATAGACCGCCCCACCTGACATCCCCAATCACCAATAAAATATATGTGATGGCCATCCACACATAAAAACAAGAATTCTCTCCAGAAGTAGTCGATAATGTTTTTTATATAATAAAACCAGTCGATGCCAAAGATAACAACATACAACCTTATCTATGGTAGAAATTGATCCCCACTAGACTGATGCTACCCCAACATATGTATACATCCCTGCAAACATCAAACAAACTACTTTAACCTCCGACTAGCGTACTCAACAATAGTGGAATGGGAATTTTCTCTACGCCTATTCCCACGACACAGGAAATAATGGAAGAAACAAAGGAGTGAGAATATCCTAAATCAAACAAAGAACAAGAATGTGTGCAAAACAGAATGATCGCACCTCAAACAACATCCTATCCTAATGGAACTGCTGGCTCGACGGGGTGCAACGTCACATGTCTAGATTCTCTACCCCTAGTCCATTGACCACCTCCCTGACCATGACCTTGTCAAGCAACATGAAGAGGAACCTGAGGTTGTCCTTCCCAAACACCTTCATCCCTCGGTGGAGTGGCTACACGCTGCTACTGTTGCTGGATAGGCCGGAATGACAACTGCTGCTGTTGGGGTGGGTGTTGTACTTTCCCACTGCCAATGTACTAAGATAGAACTATGCACTATTTCGTAAGATTTCCATGGACTCCAGATGAAAATATTCTTTGTCCCAATCCCAATGTGAATGTTAATGAACCAGGAGATTGATAATGGAACTACTGAGGCCTACTTCCAACTGACCAAAACGTGGAAGGTCCTCACAGAGGATATATAATAGTGACTGCCTTCACATTCGATGAACTCGGTTGGATCCCAAATCACAGTACACCTCCCAAGGAGTTCATATGTTCCACTTCATCAGCCATATTCTTAAATACTATGTACGTCATTAGGGTAGAGGATTTGATGTTACACTGAAGAGAAGGTCACAGTGCCTCCTCAAAGAGTCTTTCTCGTTACTCCTCATCCAGATTGGGATCTAGAGCAATTTATATGATATACCTAAACATGATCCCGAGATCCATCACTAACATACTCCCCTACTATATGGAGAGAAGCTCTGGCCAATTCTCATCCTTCATCGTCATAGATAGAAATTCATCCCGAAACTCTTTCACAATTTCATCCTAGGAGATATCGTTCTCCTTTCTCTTCTCGAGGTAATGTATCCACCAATGAATGAAACCCCCATATAGAGGTCACTCCCAAGGGAAACCAAAACTCTTTCCTAGAACAAATCATGGTAAAGGTGATTATCAGCTCCTCATTGCATTCCTTCGTCTGTGAGTCTGAAACGTTACCTTCGTACTTTCCCCCAATCTACCTCTGGAAACTATGAAGGTTCTTTTCCCCTAAGTCATATTACTTCCCTCGATCATCCTTCTACTGATCCACCAATTTAGCCTACTAGTCTGCAACTGCTTGTAACTTGGGAGGGAAACATCTATGTACTATAGCTGAAATGGTAAATAAAGAACTCCTAAGCTCGAGTAGTATGAAATTTTATTTTATGATTTATTTCGACTCTTCATTTATTATAATTTAACCAATCACCCAAGACACACAAGAACACACGTTATTATGATTCATTTTCCTTTTTTAGGGTCTCTACCCTATAATCAGTGCAGCCTCACTAGGTCATTTGGTAGTATTGGTGTCCATGCATTGGATTTCAGGGGCCTTAAAATCCAATGTCCTAGACGATATTCCCAAGCCAATTTTACTCACAATATTTCCAAACAGTGTTTCCCTACCATCACATGCAATACACATTGTTCCTATCTCCGAACTCCATCATATCCCTCAATCATCATCATATGATAAAATTTGTTCACAACCAACCTTCTATAAGATGTGGGTAAGGGAAAAAAAAGTTTCACACCCTCCCTTATTAATGATGATTTAGATAAATTGACCATAGAATCCCGCATTTTAAAGGACACTAAATGGAGACTAAAACCTAGGGTAAAAAATATCCTATAAAATGGAAGGCATTAAAATTTTTAAGGAAAACATGATTGGGAGAATGGACTATAAAATCCCAAACACCTCCAAAAATTTATATAAATGAATCCAAAATCCATCCCATGGAAGATTTAAATGTAAACTGCGTCAAAACAAAAACAAAAGCACCAAATGAATTACCAAAATAAAAAGACTAATCAGCAAACCAACAACTATACTAAATCTTGAAATAGTAATGTCTAACAGGGTGGTCAATGTCCACCTAGAAACCTGAAAATATTTTTACAGATGTAGGGGGAGTATACATGTATACCCACTAGGAAAAATAAAGTCACTCGTTCATAAGTGGGGGAACATACAAATGCCCATATGAGAAAACAGTTGAACCAAAAGGCACCTACTAAGGAGTAATAACCATCCCAACCTCACCAAGGTATACACCAAAAATAACACATGTAAAGTAAAGTAGTATAAGCACATTGACATTTGGGTACCCCTCACCACTTTCCAACATGTTAACGGTTATTTCTAATGGCTAATGTCCTGATGCTACAACTCTTCCAAAATGAAGTCCCACTTCCACAACTCATCTGCACACACATGTGCCTAAACCACACAACACATATTTCATGGAGACACTTAGACCACAACAACCACTCTTATCGTCTGAAGGCACCTAGGCCTCATCCTGAACACACTTTGTAAATCTCACCTGGCCCACAAACACCTAGGCCCCTCATCCAAAACAATCCTATTAGAAAGATCATGGACTACGGTAAGGCTAAATCCATTATTTCTTTCCAAGATACTCTCAAGTCGTAAGAAGACGATAGAGGGTGGGAGGAAATAAATTTAGTAACCAGCCCTCTGTCCTCCATACGGGATGTTGGGAAAGACACCCTCCACCAAGATATGGTGGTGTTCAGCAAATGGTTTTCAACAGGGGTGGGATGAGTATAAAAAACACAAGGAACTACAATTTATACTTATATGTGAAAAACACTTAGCCCATTCTACGGGTCTGAAAACAAACAACCAAACCATGAAAAACCATATTAGATTTTACCCTTATTTGCAAAACAACACAAACATACACTTTCAAAGCATAAACCCATCCCCTTTTTCCTTCAACCATTTTCGATTTATTTTTTAAGTGTTCACTTGAATTTATTCTAGAACTACCCTCATAAACTACTTGTCACAACATCCTCTACCATTTTTAGAAGGCGATGTGCCTGATAAACTAAATAAACAACAACCAACCAACTCCACACATCAGTACTGCAAACATTGACAAAGGAATAGGTACCAAGGTAATGAATTTTAATTTTCAAAACCGTTCATAAAAAATAGGTAAAAAACAACGTGTTGTCACACTATACACACACATTTTCGTATAAAACTGTTTGACCACATCCAATATTACTTAATCAATGTAATACCAGTCAAAAAACCCTCTAACAACTAAACCTGGCCACACTGCTGCACAAAAAAACCACACCCAGTACACCCATTGACATGATGTTTTGAAACAACCTCAACATGAAACCACAAAGCCCGAACATTTACCAAATGCAGTCCAACCATATATCATGTCTGTGAACACATTGTAGTCCAACTACCCAACATCACCCAATAAGAACAAGATAAAAAAGGTATTCACAATGCCTACATGTCAATCCATTCCACAATCAATCAATCTCTCAACCTAAGATTTCAATACACCACCTGTACCACCTGACATTGAAATATATTGAAAACTAAAACTTAACCACGTCCCCAATGCATATAAATACCACATCAACCCCCATAACTAACTCCTCTTTCAACCCATGTACTCATTAATGTTCTCTTAAAAGAAAGTCTATACAACCCACACAATGTCACAAATCCCAGAAGTACCCAAAACACAGCCACACTTATCAAACATGTTGTATTGAGATTTGGTAGACCATATTCCCTAAATCCAAATTGATAAAAAAATGGTGATCATAAAAGACTATTCATCATGGGGTATCCATTTCATTTAACCAAGTGTACATGATAAAGCATATTTCATGTTATGATGATTAACAAACAACACAACAAAACCAATAGAATAACACCAATTCAAATGAATGACCACAAATGAAGATGATTTTCATTCAGCCTTAAATCCCATACTAATAAAAATAATGATCAAGGATAACAATTAAATCTGCATACGTAACATCATCACTTCCTTAACTCAGGTTCATTAATCCATGTTATCTAATGATTATATCCCCTTCCCTAATTTATTAACATTTTATGAAAATTAATCACTCAATCTTCAGAAAGAATAATTAGTAAAACCAACCCACATGATACATAAATAAATAGATTTAGATTAATCCCTTCTTGAAACAATAGGTTACTAGAACTCATATTTGTTCCAATACAAGGGATTACATGATCTATATGAAAGTTCAAGAAAACTGAGCAGGAGGGGGCTCCAAAACAGGTGCATGAATCATCCAGAGGGGAGGGATCTAGGTGTAACAAGAAGAAATGAAAACACATTGGGAAGGGGAGATCCATACATTGAAGATCTAGTTCTTATTGTAATGGAAGAACAATTTTAAAAGTCATTAACATGGGACTATGGTCAAGATCACGCAGTTTGGGTATCTCAATGTCATTAGACTATTTATCTTTTAATTATATACATAATATCCTTTAAAAATTATTAAAAATAGACAAAAAAGGATTTAAAAAAGGTTTTAAACCAATAAGATGTATGAGGGTGAAATATGAAAAAATTTGGGAAACTGGGAATTCTCAAAATGGTAAGAAACCATCTGGTGTGCCACCATTTTTGTGTGGCACTGCCACAGTGCAACCGTTTCGGGGCCACCCTTTTTGTGTGAAACCATTATAGTGTCATCATTATAGTTACACCATTTCAGTGTGGGACCATTACAGTGCAACTATTACGGTGCCACTATTTTGTTGTGTGATCGTTATCGTGCTACTGTTTCGGTGTGCCACCATTTCGGTGTAACCATTTGGGGAAACATGATTTTTGGAAAACTCACGAAACAAACCATTTCTACCAAAATAATTCCACAAGTACTATATTCTAACAAATCAATGTCCTAGGGATATCTAGGTCTGTACAGTATCTTTGATAAACCTACATAACATCCACAAACGGATTAAAATAGATAAATGATATAGGGAGAGGGGATCAACTGCAACCTCCTCAAGCACTTGGATGTGGGTGAACATTGATGTTCAAATAATATTTCTTAATCGCATGTGAGGCTAGTGGAATAGTGATATTGTCAGTCACTTAGTCATTAGTTCCAAATGCTCTATAATAATCACACCTTGTTCAACTTTCCAATTGATGAAGTTATATTTGATAAAAATTTGTTTTTTATGAATTCTAAACTGGATTCTTCATTATATCGATCATTTTATTGTTGTCATAGTAAACCAAGATTGGTTTTTTCACCTCGTCACCAATATCAATCTATTGATACTTCTTCAATTACAATTATGTGCAATCCTTCATAGAGGAGAAATATTTTTCTTCAGTCAAACTAAGATTAGTTCTTTCTTGTTTCATACTCAACCATCCCATATATTTATTGCCTATAAAGAATTAGATACCACATATGGACATTCTATCCACCAATTCTCTAGCCTAGTCAACCTAAAAAATGATGATAGTTCATTATCTCTTTCTAGCACAATGTATAAGACATAATTGAGAGTACCATGTAAATTTCGCATGATAATTTTAACTTCTCAAAAACTTTCTCCGTGATAATACTTTTGAAACGATCCATTAATCATGTTGAAAATATGATATTTTGTTTTTTTAGTCATGTATAAAAGAATTCCAAATATTCTCCAATACATGGTGGGATCCATAGAAGTATCATCCCCATGCTTCACATGTTTTGTTTCTGAACCACAAGTGGAGTAGAATTTTTTTTAATCATGAATGTTAAATTTATTCATATGATATTATACATATTTAGTCTAAAAAATTAAAAAATAATCCTTATTTTGAACCAAATTTGACCCAAAGAAGCATATGAGTTCACCAATCACAGACATTTCAAATTCTCATTTCATGGGATTTGAAAATTATTTTGTTGAACATTTCATGATTCTTCAAAATATAATATCATACAATTAGACAAGCACCATAAATCGTTCTTACATTTAATTCATCACATATATATTATCATCAAAAAAACCTCTTTTGAATTAAATCTTCCTTAAATAAGAATATAGTAGATAATACCAAGCACATGGTGCATGCTTTATACCATAGTGGAACTTCATTAATTAACAAAACATTGCTTCATCATTTATAAATATAAATTGCATGTTTAGTAAAATGTATACTTATTCATCTAGAAATAAATTTATGAAAATAGTTTTTGAATCCGTATGATAAAATTTATATCCACCTGAATTTACATAGAAAGAAAAATCACATTCGATTCCAATCATTCTACTAGAGAAAACGTTTCTTCAACATCAATTCCTTGAATATGTTCATACCCTTTAAATAATATGAATTCCTTATTTATGATCACATTTCAATTCTCATTATATTATTTATTAAGGATCCACCTTTTCCCAATCACATTTTGATTTTCATGTTATTTATCAAGATCTCATAATTTATTTTTTTTCAATTTGTTCCTGTTTATTATTCATGGCCTTTACACAAGATTCATCCTTTATAGCTTATTCAAAATATTTTGTTTCAAAAATTTGATATAAAGGGATAATGTTCTTATTTCATCATTCTCCTTCTATGTGTGGGGTAAGTCCAATCCCCAATGATGTTGGGTCAATCAATTTCCCCTCTTCAATATTCCATGTGACATTCTAATAAAGATTCAACGATGATGGGTGCATATTATAATTCTTCTTTTGAATCAACATTTTTTTAAGCATTCATAGTGTTTTACATGAATTATACTACTTCTCCAATTTATTTAGTCCATTTTACATTATATTATTCACCTACTATCATATCATCTTCTGGGCTTCATTGGGAATATTTGGATTTATCATCAATAATATTGACATCACAATGTTCCACATTTCATCCAAGATAATTATTATATAATTTTAGGATTTTATTTTCTTTTAATGTCCTGGAAAAAATTATACCATCTACAACATCACCATACATTCAATGATTTTATAATTTGTTTCAGATGAAACAATTAAATCCAATGTCTCCAAAATAGATCACATAGAACTACATTATGTGCCACAACTCATATGATATATTAGTTTTTTCTATAGAAATAAATGTTTGGTTTTTTCAGTATACTAAGGTTTGAATAACCTCTTTCCAGTAATGGAAAGAGATACGACTCTCAATCAGCATGGTTTTATCAATATTTTTTACCAATCAATTTCTGTATTCAATGACTCCATTTTGTTATGGGGTTCTCACTACAACCACCAAATTATTTATTTTAGTTTTCTAGGTAATTTACAATGTTATTTTATATGTATTCTCCACCATTTTAAGATTGTATAACATCAATTTTGAGGCTAGTATCGTTCTCAAATATTCATCACCACAAATGGTAGAAATTTTCAATATTATTGAAATTATCAAAAGTGTTTAAAGGGGGTGGAAAAAAGAAAAATAAAAGAATGAATGAAAAACCAATATATCTCCAAATATTTTTTAGGAGAGTAATTTGACTCCAAATTATCTTATAATTAACTTAATTCAATTTGATTCCATTTTTACATTACGAAATAAGATATATAAGTTTGGTACATTAAAAAATTAAACGAATTCCCCCCATCACTTATAAATGAACATCCCTTATCTCAATTGTTCACAACACTTTGAAAAATATGTCTCTACCAACCCCTAAAAACATATATTATAAAACCCACTAATCAATATTTAGTTGTAATGTTAATTCAAATAGACAATCCACAATTCCCTTAGGGGTGATATAATGCAAGCCTACTGATGAATATATAATTATCATTATTGAGTATTTCATGTTTAATTCTTATTCTACATCATCATAATGATTTCTACCAATACAATAATAATAAATCAACTATCATTTATATAATAATAATATTTTATTATGTTAAAACCATTTTCCATCTCTTTTCAATCCCATTAAATGTGGATACATCACTCATGTGTACAAATGGATTATCGTCTCCACATAAATGTATAATTCATTTTTGACACCCTTTCTCATTAATGTTTTAAAAATATATAAAATATGTATTTATAATATATATATGATTCAATTATTCTTAAATAATTTTAATATCTTGTATACCTTATTACCTTAATATCTATGGAACAACTTTAATGTTGATTATTCATACATATCGACTACCATCCCCACAAAATGACTTGAATTGTTTTTCATTTATAAATTACATGTTAGGTAATGTTTTTATACTTAATTAATATATATGTTATATATGGAATTATAATTTATTTTATTGATTGAAAATTATTTAACATTTATTCATTCCACAAATTAAAAAAATAAAATAAACATTATTGCTCACACATTTTATGTCGTTTACATTAATGGAGTAAATAAATTTTATATATCTAAATTTTATGGAAGATTATAATTAAATATAAAATGAATATATAATATTAATATCTCCAATACAATTTTTGAGCTGATGGAACCTTGAGAAAGACCAAAGGACTGAAACTACTTAATCAATACATACTTAATATATAATGTAGCTAACACCCAAAATAATGATGATAGTAAATGGTTGTTAAGATAATGGTGATAAAATTTTAGAAATGGATTATATAATGTATTATATATATATGAAAAAAGTTTGGTATAAAATTAAAATAAAATTAAATTTATTAAATGGGAGTACAGAGAACTTAGGAGCCGAGTCGTACTAGTTGTAAAAGATTTAATGTCAATTTTCTCTCTAATAATAAATATTTGGTATTATGCACATATTTATTTTCATATGGTTTATAAAAAACACCTTTTAGGTATTTATCATTAATACCAATTTATTCCAGATAATTAGTTTTAAATTCATGTTACTATATTAAGATAAATGTTTAAAATAAAAAATAATCATATTTCTCTATTTTATCAAATATATCTTTCTTCCATATCAATATTATCTAAAATTGTGTTATAAAATTTTATTTATTAATAAAATTTTTTATTAACATCATTTTTACTAATATTAGATATTTTATGAAATGATTTTAATAGAATATTCTAATTTTTTTGAAACATCACACTTTTTTAGGCTTTAAATTCTATTTATATAAATTTTATATTAAAACACTAAACATGATCGAGTGAATTTTAGAAAATATAATATACTATCTTAGACATTAATAGATGGATAATTCATTAATCTATAGTATCCTATAACAAATTATGTAGAAATTAAACTTGCAATATCTATTAACAGTAAGAGAGTACAAACTACAATATTCATAATATCACCCGGCTCATAACCAACATCATTAGGATCATACATTGGTAAAAAAAATCCAAAAAAGGATGATAAAAAAAAATATATTTCAATGATAAAACTAGAAATATCTTAATAGGTAACAAACATTTATCTCCATAGAGAATGAATTATAAAACTAATATTTTTAAGGTGTGGTATTTACATTATAATAGATATGTATATGAACATTTGATAAATTATTTTAAATTCCTTTTTGAAGAAAAAGAATAATGTAAGATAATATTCAAATTAAAAAAATTTACATATTTATTGCGTAAAATATAATTTCTATTTGTTTAATTTTCAATATACATAATAATATTAATGATATGTAATATATTATCATATATAAAATAATAATTTAATTTAATAATGATAATATGAATATAATATATATTAAGATCATTTTGATGTTAGTTTTATTTACAATTTCAATAACTATATTTGATGGACAGAAATAATCATGACTGTAATGTATTTTTTTATGAATATTTAATGTATTTAATAAGAAAATTAAATATTAAAAAATCTATCTATGTAGGAATCCACAATGACCATCCCTTCATACCTAATGTAAGGAGGATGGTCAACCAATATGGGATGGTCATCCCCATAATCCGACTAGAAGAAGGTTATGAGTGATCACAACCCCTATAAGGGATTTTTGGGGAAACAAATTATTTGTGATTGGATGATTTCTTCCATTCATTCATGTCATGATGATGGCGTGGAGGATGAGTTTGTGGGTGAATTCTATTTATGATCAACTACTACATTATCCAATCAGACTAATGATAGTTTTTGTATAATATTTAAGCACTCAACCAATGGATTTTTTTTGATCTGGGTTTTACTAAGTTAGGTACTATTGAAATATTTAAATTCTTTTGTTTATGTCATTTTTTTTCAATCAATATATTATCATCCATATCATTTCCTTATAATATCGTTTTCCAAAACAGTCTAACTGAATGACCTTCCTTCAAATTTTTCATCTTAATAATCCTTATATGTTGATATTATTTTATCCTCCACTCCTTCTGATAAAAGACATCAATCATGGGAACCTCCTAATATTAATGCACCTCGAAACCACAATGTGTCGCTGTTAATTTCTGAAGGAGGATAATCCATAACAATTATTATTTCATTCATTTTTTCATCATTGAACAAATATCAAACACCTTATGTGAGTCATTTCATCATATGGTGGCTTCTAATGTCCAAATTAATTATTATTGTGTATTTATCATATTAAATAAAGTTTTATATCATCTAGATACTATTAAATATTCATATAATTGCACCTATAAGTCAAAATGAATTATTCAATAACCCCATAATTACCTACATTAAATCCCATATCCAATATTTTTTAATCTTATAGGCTTATTATAGTTGTTAAACAATGTGGATACGTTCAATCTAGATTGTAATGTCTCTATTTATTCAAAGAAAGACATTAGAATATTTCAATGAATATTTCTGAATCCATGAACTAATATGGTATGATATTATGTGTCTTAGTGTGCTCAGAATTAATTTTTGAAATGTATTGAATACATTAAAAGTCACATGTGTATAGTTCGCTTAAAAATGGTTGAAAACAATTAAAATAATTATTCGATCAGAAATAATAGCGAAAAATTTAGTTCTTAATACAGTCTTTTAACCTATGCATGACATAGACAATTTTAAAATGGTGCATGAACATGGCTTTAATGGGGAACAATGTAGGTGTTTCTCGAGTGGTGGATTCATCCAAATAGTTCAAATTATGGAAAGGAGGTTCTTCAGACACATATTTTCATTATACAAATTTATTAAAGGTTGAATCAGTAGCTTGAGACTGAACTGATGAAGTCATGTGAAAGTTCAGTAATTTTTGTGATATTCTTGACTGCATGTCATTTAGTCTGATGAAAACAATCCATCTATTCTATTATATGTGGTTATAGGGTTTTACTATGGAGAAAAGTATTACACATCGTGTGAACCATGTCACATGCCATAAGACCCTCAATTGAATTGTATTGTGTTAAGAGAGAGTACACACCCAGGAGGCTGGGCGGAGTTTTAGGTTATATGGGACAAACCACAAAACATGTACATAATAGGAGGCTACTCGATGTGTATATAAAGTACATGGCCTGGAGATCATGCGGACCCACATGATGAGTTGTTATCCACCAAAATCCAATCTCTTGTTAGTTTTAAGCTTGTGTGGAATTCCTTGGACCTATATCTATTTGGTGTTTTCTTTTAGTTTATTCCTATAATGGTTCATTATCAAAAAAAATTTCACATCATAGAGGGTTAGCGTACAAAATTTTCATATTATTAGTATTTTGTTGGAGAGTGTCCTTATTCTAGAATGAATATCCATAGTCTTCTTTGATATATATATATCAGAGTCTTGAAGCATGAATCCCCTAAGAGTCCCCGAGTTATCATCAAATCATTTGTGTTATATTATTTGAGATTGGTATAATTATCATGACCAATATTGACATGGGAAAGAATTATTTATAATTATTATCAGATCATATAGGCTACAAGTTCGGTTTGACATATAAAATGTGCCCTAAATAAACCAGTTTTCATTCTCATGTGGTTTTATTAGACTCTTATCCATAAATGTATTCCTCATTCTAGACTTAGTGATACATGTGGAGTCTATTTTTATTGACCCTTATATTAGAGGCTTGGGAAGCGAGGATAATTGATTGAATGATTCTACTGGTAGTGTGACAAATCTTTGAGAGGAGATAGTGATCCATGAAAGGAATCTATTCTTAGTGGAGGTGATAGCCAACAATGAAATAACATTTTATGGTTTTTCTACAGAACATTCATCCATAAATGTTTATACCAATAAAATTTGTGGATTTTGTGGTTTATTGGGATTAAAATTTCCTCCAGGATAATGAGTGATAATATAATGATTAGGATGTTCTCATATGTGGTTTTTTATGTCTAACAACATAATATTTAGAAAGTTAATCCTTTAGAGTAGTATGTTCTATGAGCACTATGTTACTATATTGTCAGGTGAGTATAATGCCATCCTACAGGAGGATGTGTGGGGTTTACCTCACTAACATGATTTTTTTTTCTACAAGGAATTTCAACATGAATGGTTTGATAAATATGGAAATATATTAGGTGTACCAATGAAGCTATAAGAGTTAAATGTATAGTCATGTTTTTTTAGAGAATAGGCTTTCTAAGAAGATGTGTGATTTCTTGGGAATCCTTATGTTGTTAACCTAAGAGATAGGTGTAGGATGAGGATGGATCATGATTGGTGTCATGTGGATCACATGACATGAGGGAATGTATGAGAGACTAATAATCAATGACCTCTTTTTCCAATGGAAATATGAAAAAATAGACTTTGTGTTTGGCCTCAAGATGGGTTGACACCAGCTCCATGTTGGAGAGGTAGATGTAATAAGAATGGATTTCTAGAAAAAAATGTGGTTTATTGAGTCCTTAGTGGTACACTTTTGAATTTTTATGGAGAAATAATAGATCACATGACTTATAGACTATATTTATAGCCCTTCATTGATTTGTTCAATATTGTCACTATAGATTAAATCTAGGTGTGCTCAACATCGAGTTGGAGGATATGAGACACATGAGGATGTTGTTTTTTACCTCAATTCAGTAGTTATTACATTTTTCTTATTCAGAAAACATTGAAGGTATGAATTTGATATATTGATCAGGATATGTTTTGTGACCATATATCTACTAGATATAGTCTTGAGGGATTTAATTATAGAGGGAAACATTTAATCATATTTCCATGGATTGATGGTGATTATGATCATGATGTAAAAAGTGATGACAATGAGGGTTTTTTTCTTAGTTTAATACCTAGTAATGATATTAATTAATCTAAATCTATTAGAATAAATTGAGAACAATGTTTTACCCCCACCAAATGTATAGGTAAAATTGAACTGCTAATATTTTAGTGAACAATCATCAGGTTTGATTGTTGTGTTAGAGTCGCAGTTGGCTGGATCATCAACCATCAGTTGGCTATTCATATAATGATTATTATCACTCCTCCAATAGAGTAACACATTTTGATGTCTATTTATGAGATAACATGATGGATAGTATTAGTATAGTCATTTCTAGTGCATAATAGTTCATTGGTCCTTGTTTTGGTTCTACTAAAGGTTGTAATGGTTAGATTTCATCTAGGTGGGGAATAGGACTACTCGGTAAACGTTAGTACTCCGATGTAAAAAATAAAGATATAAGAAATTTTAATTTTTGAGTTATAGAGTCTTATAATCAGTGGTAGGATATCTCCTAGAATATTATGCCCTTTATTTTCTCAACTTTTTCTTTGGTTATTGATGTGGCGGGCCAATTAAATTTGATGCCACAATAGTTTTTTGGTTCTTTTTATTCTCCAAATGTCATTACATGGAAAGTATGTACATGTCTCATTGTATGATATGGACCAATGTTAGTCAGGTTAGAAGAGTTTATTATCATTTACAATGATCCATAAACATTTTGGATAGGTAGGAGAACTACCCTTCATGGGAATGTGTTTTCCTTGGTTGTGTGGATTTTAACATCACAAGGAACAATTTTGGATGACTCATGGGTGTAGAGGAACTTGTTGAGAACCCAGTATCCCTAATTTTTTCTTATTTATATATTTATTTTTGGGAAATAAATGACATGAATTTTTGAATAATAAATGTACCATATTTATTTTTATGGAGATGTAATTTTCTATGAATTGTTTTTGGTCTAGGTGCCGATACGGTGTCTCATTCTATGGACCGGTGTTCTTAGAATTAATTATTTTGATATATTAAATATATTAAAATTAAAGTGCCTATAATTCTTCTTAAAAAGATGAATAATTATAAAACGAAGGCTTGGATTATGCATCCAATGTCACTATTGAATTAAAAATGTGTGATTTAACCTAGGTGATACATAACCATTATAAGTGTGGGGAATTTGTGAAAAAAGTTATTATGGGCATAAAATGAAAGTAATTAATAAATTATTTTAATTTGTTCTTCATTAAAATGTTATATATTCTCTATTAAATACACTATTATGGACACATTAATGTTTTATCCATGTAACACTTCCATTTTCTGAAATTATTGGAGAGTCGTTAAAGGATGTTCTATTGACGAAAAACAACCAGATCAATGATAGATAATTGTTGTGCAACAGAATTTGAGGTAATCAAAAATAAAAATAAAACATGTTTTTTATTCATCATAAATAAATCCAAATTAAGGTATCATACATTATTTATGGATTAAAATATATTTTTATCTCATGATGAATTATAATCAATCATTTAACATGTTGATTTGCAGATCAATCATATTGTAGTTATGGGGAATTTGGTGGATTTGAGAATATTTATTTCATTTTCTTGACCAATGAATGTATACCACTTTTATATTAATTAAATTTTTTCTTGAAGAAATGAAAATAAGGAAGATATATTTTCTCACTTTTTTGGTTTTTGGTTTTTCATCCCCCATTCTACATGTATTTATTATTTCCATTAATCTTAGCATGTGATTTGAAAAATTCCATGTGAATGATCATTATACATTAAATAATTATAGAAACATATAATTATAGTGGCGTAGGGATATAAATTAGATGATGTGATTTTTTATATTACTATAGAAGTATATTCAATGATTAATTTGAACCATTTCATTATAATTTTGTAATGTAGCCCTGATGAGGCCTAAAAAATGAGTTTCTTGAGAAGAATATTAATCTAGAATCCATCTACATATTGAGAGAAAGTTCCTCCACAACATACCTGCATCATATAGAGTGATTCGTGGGATAATTAGTAGGTGTTTACCTAATGGATGAACACAAATTAGTATTGGGGAATTTCTAGGGAATATTTGAAAACACGGTAATAATTTCAAGGAACACATAATGTGTAGTCTTTCCATTGCGGTGTTAGGGTTTTAATGTTGATAAAAGTATCACATCACTTGTGACCCATATCATATGTTGTGTTACCCTCATCTATTTTGTAAAATATGTACATGGAGTACACACCCCAAGAGGATGAGTGTTGTTTCAATCTTTTTATATAGAATCATGCCTCTTTCATACAGAAACATTTATTACATTGTTCTAAACAGATGATAATTCAATTTTTAGTTTTTCCAAAAAAAGGTACATAATACATGAAATCATAAAAAAATTATTTTAACCCATATGAATGGATTCATCATAGGGTCATTTTAATTATAATTACTACATCTCGTACCCTTTGGACAAATATCAAAGGAATGAGGGATTATAAGGTCTATAAAATTGAATTAAGTGATAAAAATTACATGTAATACTTGGGGATTTATATAAAAACATGATGAATTTCATTATGGAATAAAAAATATAAGATGAAGCATATCATAAATAAAATAACATGAATCATAACATGGAAATGTGGCTTCAAAATATATTTTAGACAGTGTGTTGCAAATCAATAAAGTTTATCACCAAGGTGTTATAAAAATTACCAAGGTTATTCAACTAGGTATCGTAAAACATGTCATATATAGGGAAATTTTTTTACCCAGTGCATTGGAGTGTTATCAGGAAGTACCCATAATATGACATAATTTTAATATGAGACACATAGATCAAAGTAAAAAATATCATAAAAACCCAATATACATTTAACGAAATGGGTTTTGTATCAAAATCCTAGAATTTTAAAAAGTGAATAATAAAATGACAAGTATGTAGTTTATAACCCATGTAATGTGTCATGAACGAACCCATTCCAACCTTAAATCAGTCACCCGAGTTAGTCTGTGGCCTGGCTTGAAGGGTGTTCCATATCCATATTGGATGGATACTAGTGTTGGTCCATAATGTAAAAAGGTTGGGAACAATATTGGCCCATAAATTATGAAATATAATTATATTTATACTCATCAAATTAGATTAGACACTATAAGTGTAAATAAGAAAAAAATGCATACCCAAACATACCCCCATGTGACCTCGTGGGTTACCACCTAACATTGAGCCACACTCACTATAAGACTGATCCAAAACTAGAACATGAATCTAAAAGGATAAATTATGTATGAGCACGAAAATGATTAGTTAAAATGAAAAACACAAAAAACGTAGTCTATGTATTTTCCATTCCTAAGAACATTAATTTAACAGTAGTTATAAATATATTAATAAAAAAATCACATTCTATTAATCAAACAGAAATTATTATTTAAAAATTCAACACACAACACATTTCATTTTCAAAATAGACAATATTTTTTATATCAATAAATAAAAAAAAACATCTAATCAATTTAGTATAAGGTAGTGCTGAAAATAAAAAAAATATGTAAATAGTGCATGTTTAAATTGATGAAACAGAATGTAAAAAAAAAGATATATAAAGTTACCATGGGTGATCATAAACATCCCTAAAAACCCCTAGACTTATTTGGTTCATAACCATATGTCGGTGAATGTTAAACCCCTAATTCAATAACCATTGGTCTACCTAAATAGACCAATCTAGTGGAATATCCCACCAGGAATAACTGATATCCATGGGGTACAAACATGTGTAATTGGCGTTGGATAAAATATATCACCTGATACCCTATATGAATCCCATTAACTCATAGTAATAGTAAACTTTATAAGTGAGAGGCCCTCGTACACATGACCCACCTTACCTACAACCACTACACATGTTTACCTGAAACACATACATCACTATTACGATAAAACATAAAATAGATATCCTAGATTGGTGTTCTCATTATATACATTTATAAATATACATCATTTCATCAAAAGTGAAAACCGAGCTGCTTTATCACATGATCATTCAACCCTTTCTTTAAAAATTTGAAAATTTCTGAATGGTACACTAAATTTAAATATCCAAATGTATTTACCAAAATATTACATAATATCATTTCAAAACTAGAACAAACTAAACATTTATATTTTAAATGACAAATGGGTCTCTATATTATATACACATCTAATCCATTTCCTAAAACACTTTGACTTTCCAACTGGGTTCTCACATTGGTCAAACCACATTCAATCCAATGTTACCAAATTCAAACATAACCTTATACATATAAAACAAATGAACATTTACAATATAGATTCAACATATTTTTTTGCCAAATCAACATAAAATGTCAATTTTAAATGGTCTATTTAAAATGAGCCACATTATTTCAAAACCTAAGACTAAAAGACCCAACACACTTAAGAATTCCAAAAGGTCTTCCATACCATTTGGAAACTAACAATATTTTCTAAAACACCATGTGGGACATTAATTCAAAAATTAAATTTTAAAACAACAATCAAGCCATTGTTGGAAATAATAATTTAGATAACGATGTAGGTTTTTAAGACAGGGAGGAGGAAGAATATGTTTCTTAAAACCATTGTTTTATATGGGGAAAAATTCTCCCATACCATCATCATTTTTTGTCCCATCCATGTGTGCACTAGGTGAACACATGCATGTTATCACATCATATGATACACCAAAACAATTAAATACATTAGTCTAATACTAATTTTAAAGGGGCCCTACAGGTTATCTTACTAAAAAAGAGACCATAAATAGTCAAAACACCTCAAAAAAATATGTTCTCCAACACACATCACCAACTAAATATCCAAAAATATTATCACAACATAAATCAAACCAAATACCTCACAGAACACAAAATTTCATTTTTCTGTAACTTATATCATTTCAACAAACACATAAAAGAACAGAAACATAGACAATAATCCTAAATTACTCTGAAAACTAATTTTGAAAAAGTCTACGATCATAAAATAACTACTATAAAAAATCACATGCACTACAAAAATGAATATAAATTATAAAAATTAATTGAAAGAACTCATGTGTATATAGAGTGAATTGGAATGGAGAACCATAGATTCACCATCCTTAATGGCGTAAAAACAAGATGAAATATTTAGAGCATAAAGAGTACAGCCTGATGTCTAATCTGCACTACCTATACAACAAGAAAAAAATGTAAACACACTAATCTATAGGGATCATCCCATGGGAGGACAACCCTAAGGAAAACTGAGGACACAAACATTAGGGGGTGGTGTAGGTCATGCACAAGGGAAGATGTCGTCTGGAGGAGTGCCACATGCTGTGTATGTCGGTTGGTGGAGTGACGTGCATCGGGGAGGTCGATTAGAGGAGGTCTTGAAACTAGAGAAGATAGACATAGAAATAAAGCATGTTGGGGAGGATATACAAGGGTGTGACACACGTTCTAGAAGTCGAACAGAGGAGGGGATCATTGAGGAAGATATGGATCCAGCAAGGATAGTGGCCGCACAGAGTGGTGGCGCACACACAGGGGATAAAAAATGGTTCTAGTGCACCGCATAAGAGTGGGATAGAATAAAGACTTGTAAATGAAATATATTAACAATAATATTAGTAATAATATTTTTTACTAATAATAAAAATAATATATTTAATTATAATATTAATATTAATATTATTGTTTTTAATAATAATATAAATAACAATCATAATAATGAAAATAGTAATATAATAATTATTAATCACTATTTGAATTTTATTTTAAATTATTCTAAATTTTTAATTTTTAGACATAAATTAGGATTCCTAATCTTCAAGACAATGCTCCAACTATGCACAGCACAAAAAATCACCCGAATGCTTTAAAATCTAAAACTTTTATCAAGGAATCAACCCAAACCTCAAATAGAAAATTCCATGAAATAAAAAATTATAGTATAAGGGAGTTTCCTTAATTGGGGTTTAAAATAATGGTGATGATGGTTTGATTTATTTCAATTTCATAATCAAATAACTCATTTTTATACTGTTTAATACCACAAGAAAAGAAACAGGTTTTGTTATTCACATAATGAAAATAAAATAATTTCACTTGGAAAAGGGAGAAATTTGGGGAATAGAATTCAACAGTAAAACAGGTAAACAACATCATTGTAGATAACATTAAATATTAATCGGAGAAGGCTATCCCATTCACCAAATAATATAATTACAGTAAATGGATAAAATTAAATGGGTAGAATAACATAGTATTAAAATTTTAAAGACAAACCCCATAAAAAGGGAATGTGAAAGGAAAGGAAAATTTTAGATTTACCTGACATTGAAGAGAAACTACTACAACACTATGATTTTGATCTTGGGGATTGAGGATACCATGGGAGTACTTATTAGTAGGTAAAACTACAATTTTTCATTGAGGTTTAATTTTGAGTTAATGGAATGGGATAAATTTTTAGGTATATATTGAAACAGAAAATGTTCTATTTAATAATTTCCATGGACACAATTGTAGTAGTAAATTAAAAACCCTGGGATTTACTATGGTATTTTCACTTGGTAATAGAATATTGGGAAACCTATAATGATATATTAGTCTCCAATAGCTAACAATAATTTTATAATACATTTTAACTCATTATGATTTCATTAAACTTACAATAAAACAAAACTCTATTTCTATTATTCATAAAAAAGTAAAGTATTTTAGACAATATTCTTTAATCCACCCTAAACTAATTTTGATATTTGGATTTTAATTTTTCTTTAATTTATAATTATAATTTCTAAAATATGAAAACTTTATCATTTAAATATAAAAATTATTATTTATTAAAAATAAAAGTGGATATAAAATGCATCGTAGAATACATAGTTATGATTCAAAGACATGAAAAAAATAAAATTATGCAATATTTTAAATTTAAATCAAAATCTTTAAATCATAAAATTTAATTAAAATAAACATTATTTTTAATTCCATAGTATATTATAAAAATTATTTATTTTTTTGAAATTAAAATTTTTGATCAAAAAATCAATTTATCAAATACCATATAAAATTTATTAAGAAAAATTATTATTAAAATGATTATTATGGAATAAAAATTTAAATAATATAATAAAATTACCTCTTAAATAACTAGGGGTGCAAAACAAAACCGCTTATTACACCCACATACAACATGAGATTAAGGCATGTAATGGTGGTAGATTAGTTTGGTGGCTGATCTAACACAAACCGAGTCGCAATTCCCCCTAAATTGGACTTATCATCTATGAAATTTTAGTTAAGCTTTAGTTGATAAAGATCATCATGGGATTTGTTAAGAATGACTCCCAGTGACGAAATATCCTACCAAATCTCTGAAAATATGGTTTTAAGTAGAATGACTCAACTGGGTGAGGCCATATAATCTTCTATTAATCTAAAATAATCTTTGTCAAAATTTTACCCAAAAACATTAATGATAACATTAAAATTATTATTGATAGTATATTTAACAATGATCATATAACAATCCAAACTCATTCATCACATTAGAATTACACTCACATCATTATTAGTAATATATTGGTATGTTGAGTATAAAAATATTATAACACACATCTTTAAAAAGAATTTATTTTTAGAAAAGTTTGTGTCCTTACATTCAACCCCACATATGATATTTATTATAAATAAATACGTCTTGTTCTTTATGTTAATAAGTTGTGATTTTACATTTGTCTAAGTGATTCCTCTTGTTCCCATGTTGCCTCTTGGAATTTGTGGTTCCTCCACAATACATTAACAAGGAGGGTAGTATTGATTTGTCGAACCTTGTCTCTATAGTCTCTGATCTTCACTAGATTCTCCTTGTAAGAGAGGTCATCTTCTAGAAGTACCATTTCCAAAAATAGTACATGTTAAGGGAAATGGATGTACTTTCTCAAGAGAGATACATGGAATAAAACCTGAACATGAGATAGATTCGGAGGACATGTAACTGATAATCCACTACTCTTATGTGATCAAAGATTTCCATTGGGAAAATTTACCCATATTTGTTATTCCATTTCATGGAAAATCACATGACTCTCTTCCCAGGGGAAATTTGATGGAAGGATTTATCACCAACATAAGTCTCTAAATCCCTTTTACATTTATCAGCATATCCCTTTTTTTAACATCATGTTTCATTTATATCTTGATGCTTGGAATTAACCTTTTCTATCATCTCCTACACAAGATCATGCCAAAGAAGCATTCTCTCACCCACATCATCCCAAAAATAATTAGTTATACAACACATCCTATATATGGAAACATAAGGTGGTATTTGAATATACTAATGGAATATTTTCTTCAATGAGAACTCAACTGGGCAGATTTGATGATCCCATACACATTTAAATTCTATTGTCAATGATCTTAGAATGGTCGTGGTGATCTAGATCATCCTCTCATATTATAAATCAGTTTGGGGGTGATTGTCTATACAGAAATTCAAATTGGTTCTTAGATAATGTTGATGTCTTCTGAAAATTTTATGTGAACCTTGGACCATAATCAGAAATGATAAGAAGTGTAACTCAATGATACATTAACAGTTATTTTATGTAAATCATGTTAAGTTTGTCAACCAAGAAATCTTCCTAATTATCTCTGAAATGGGATGTCTTAGAGTGAAAATAAACTGTACCCCAAATCTAATTATTTCCAATGGTTTTTTGTGTACAAGTAAAGAAGCCAATAATGGTATTTTCCCACATCCACGCTAGCATGGGTAGTGTTAATAATACACTGATATGATTTTATCTTTATAAAATCACTTGTTGAAACATCAAACAACTTGTAGTGTATTCTTAAGACTCCATTTTCATGTTATCAAAACAATAATGATCATGAAGTTATGTATACATGTATGTGTATCTAGGATATATAGAAAAGAGTTACTATGAGCTTCATCTGTCAATTACTTTTTATGTCTAGAATAAATGGAACACATAGCCTTGTATTAATTATCATTATACATTCCTAATCCATATTAAACTCTTCAAACATTCCAACTATTACAAACTCTATATTAATTTTCAACAAAGGATTATCTATTTGAGATTCCATGATCTCCTCTAGTAACTATGGATGATAACTCATTTGTGATAGTGTAGATGGAATCACTTCCTTTACGTTCACCATTTTCAGATTTACTAGGTCTTTTATCAAAGGATCTCATTGAATCCTCATCATTTCCAACACAATAGGGTCTTTCCTAATAAATTCCTCATCGAGATTATTTTCTCCTCTAGGATGATAATGAATCTACTGATAACAGTATTTATGAAGATCTAAACATATTTTATGTATTTTTTTCAATTACCTTTTCATGAAAATATACTTCAATCATTTATGGTATTTGTATATATAACATTTATCCCCATAAATATTGTTCCAACATATCTTCATAGAAAAACCCATATCCATCATCAGGTCATGTGTTGGATAAGTCTTCCCATAAGCTTTCAACTTTCAATATTCATAATTCATAATCATGTCATATTTTATTAGGATACACCATATAACTTTCAGAAATGGGTCTTTTGATATAATGAATCTTTTTTTGTTAGATGGTAGAGGTAACATAAGTGTAGTAACCAATGTCTTCCCCATCACATAGAAATATTCTTCAAAATACTTAGTCTTCATGAATATATCCCCTTTTCTTGTTAAGATGGTTAGTCGATTAGATGTTTGTGAATATTTATCATAAACATTCTATAATATCGCCTAATTAAAAGGAAATAAACAATATTAGTTACTACTTTATGATGAGGCCACTCCTTGAAAACCTTTTTCTTTGTAGGATAAACTGATATTTCTTCATTTTTCACAATGTTACCTAAGAAAGAAATATTTTTATCCAAATTTCACATTTTATTAACATTATGATTATCCTATCGTTTATTATGGTTTTCAATTTAACCCTTAGATGATCATCATGATACTTAGGACTTTTGAAATATATCAAAATATCATCAATGAAATATACAAAAAAGTTATCAAGGAGGACCTTACATACTATATTCAACAAATCCAAAAAATAGAATGATCATTATTCATGATGAAGTTCATTAAAAAAATACATAATTCCAGTGTCTTGATCCAAAGGTAGTCATTAGAATATATTCATTCATCATCCTATAATGACGATAACTGGATCCAATATCGATATTAGAGATGAATTGATCCAATGAAAATGGTCAAATAAATAATCAATTCTTCGAAGTGTTTACATTTTCTTCACAATGATCTAGTAAATTTATCTATAAACAATGCATAACCTCATTGATCCATCCTTATTATTCATAAATAGGCCAAGTTATTTTTAAGGATACACACCTAGAAAGATAAACACCTTATCCAAATGAACATGGATTTGTTTATTTAAATATTTTAACTTCACATTTTACATTATAGACATGGTCTTCGATATCATCTTTGATATATACATGAGTTCAATAGGGAACAATACCTCCCTTATTGGGGGGAGTTATATGTAACTACATAGGAAATTGAAAAAAAAAATTCATATAAAATTAGGAAATTCTCGATGCATATACATCAATTTACATCATCAGGATCACTAATCATCTCCAAACATAAGGTTATTTGTTGTGCTTCTAGAAAAAACTCATGTTTTGATATATCTCATTTGAAAGCAATGGTTAGGTTTCCAATCACATCTACCGTGATTTCATCTCTCATGTAGTTGATATTAGAATTATACAATGAGAGTGAGTCCCATTATTATATAATTTTCCATTCATGCATTGGACTGAATATGTGATTTTTTTAGATTTTTATCACCCAAAGTAATTCTAGAGTTTCTAAACACTTTTGATGCTTTCTTAATCACTTTATGAGACTTTATTGATATGTATACTTATAACTGATTTTGGATTTATTATATATTATTTTGAAAGATAGGTTAAATAACAGAATGTGTAGAACCAAAAAAATGTACTTTCTTGATTTAAGAGAACAACGACAGTACCTGCAAACACATCCTATAGAGCATTAACATTTTCTGCCATGATATAAAATATTAAAAATGTCCCATTTCCATGGCTAAATGGGATAGGGACTTACTCCTGTTATATTTGGATTTCAATAGTGATTGGAATAGTGAACAATCATTCACCACATATTGTATAAAACATTAGGTATTGACCCCACCATTTCTTATTTATTATTACTTTAGATAAATTGAGGATTCAATACACAATGATAATTATGATAAATATAGACATGTCATCCACACTTGTGATGTCTCTAGTTCTCACAGATGTAGTTCCTCAAATTCTTCTTCCCACATTTGTTACTTGTGAGAAGGTGTAGTTTCATTCCTCTACGTCCTTGAGCAAATGTCCTCCCCATGTTTGGCTGTAAATATATATGCTTTTCGTTTAATATATCAGACCAATGTGACTCTATAAACTCCATATCAACCTTCATAGCAATTATCATGGTCTCTTAATAGTTTTCACAGTCTAAGTAGTCTATATTCGTCTATTTTTTTGTTCTTATTCCCCAAAATAATCTATCAACCTTCCAATTAGAATCCACAAAAAAGATATAGGTGAAATGAGAGTGACTTGTGATGTAATTCTACAAAAATCCACAAAATTTATTATCCATCCTATTGATATTTAGTAATTATTTATCCATTTTCTTTATCATCGAATAGGGGAAATATTTATTGAAAAAGGTTCCCCTAACCACTTCCCACTCGAAAGCTTCAACGCCCCCTCTTGGATTTGTGTATTTAACTAGTGTCCACAACTGATCAGATTCTCCCTCTAAGTATTACATAGATACTATTACTTTCTCTTATTCCAAACAATAGAGTTCATAAAACATCTTTTCTATAGGACATATACATTTTTCATCAATCAATGGGTCATAATATGTACTACATGAATGTGGTCATTAAAACCTAAAGGACTGATAAAAATGTTCGTTCAATTTGTGTGGAGTTCGGTTTCTCTTCCTGATTCATGTTATATCTAATAGATCAATTATGTAGATTCCTCATTCTAATAATTTTATTCATTCTATGTTCCATCAGAAGTGTGTCATCACCTAGTCCGTTGCACTAACCATGTACAAGGTTTCTTCTATTAAGAGCCATTTTATAAGATTTTAAATCCGTAATTAGAAACATGTTTCATTTAGTTATTTTAAAATTCTGACCGAATTTCATCTCCTAAATCATCATGATAAATATGTCACACATCAAAAAAAATTGAATTTTCAATAATTCCACAATAATTGTAACTAAAAATCCTATGCTTTTCCAAACATATACCCTGAGAGTTTCATACAATGAATGAATCAAGGCCCATTATTGTTTAATAAGATACACCAAGACATTCATGACACACATTTTTTCTAGGATTCCCCAAGGTATATCTATGCCAGAGCCACATCCACTTATTCATATATAGGAAATGATTTTTTTTTTCTCACAAACAACATATGTTATATTTCACCAAAATACCAGTAGTTTTTCTTATATATAAAAATATCTATGGGGTTCTTCCAAATTTTTTCAAATCATAAATTCATGAAAATTACTAAATCATCCCTGTAAATGAACTATGGAATTCTTCCTTTTTCATATATATTCATTAATTAAATTATACAAAAAAGAGGATATTTTAAATTTTAGTTTCATAGAAATATGGAACATAATATATGAAAAAATAAAACATGATTTTTATCAACCCGAATGGATTATTCATAATATCATCTGATGTATAATTACTGAATCTCATAACGTGGGGTCACACATCAAATAAAATGGTGATAATAAGTCCCATTAATGAAAATTAAGGGAAACATTTTACTTGTTATCCAGAGGTTATTAAATAAGAATGTGACAGATATAATTATGGATTAAAAAAGATAAGATGAAGAGTAGAATAAAAAAACAAAAATAATCTGTACATGTAAATGTGGTAAAAAAATTTATTTTAGTCATTCATAATAATATTACCATGGTTTTTCACCAAGGTGAAACAAAAACTACCAAAGTTATTCACCAAGGTATCGTAAAACATGTCATCTCTAACAATTAAATTATTTACCCGATGCATTAGAGATCTATCATGGTTCACAATTAATAATTAATATTTTTAATGTGATCCACATTTATATCATAATAAAAAATATCCAAAATAACCCTGAAAAAAAATAAAAAGGTTTTGTATCAATATCACAGCGTATTAAAAATTGATTAAAACCTAATCATTATTTCATTTATAACTTATGAAAAGGGAATTAGGGTTTTATTTATGTCAATTAAAAAATAAAATAAATCATTTTTAGAAATTTTTTAGTACACCTATAAATAATGAGGATTTCGTATTCAAATAAAAAAATCTGTTGAAAAATAGGGAAATTTTGTGAAGAAAATTCAACAATATAATAAGAATGATATATGGTTTTAGAAAGCATTTAAAAAAGAGGGTAAAATTTTAATTCATTCATAAAGCAATGTTAATATAGTAAAGAGATCATACAAAATGGAATGAAGGACATAATATGTAAATTTTAATTACATTCAACATAAAAAGGGAACTTAAAAGGAAAGAGATGTTGATATTTCAATTACATTGATGAGAAACTCCTAAAACTCGATGATTTGGACAATTGGGGGGGGGGGGGGAGTGAAGGAAGAATATGAGGACTCGTTGGGAGCAAAAAATACCAGATATTTATCTTGTATTTATTGGGAGTGAATGTAAATGGTGAAATTGGTGGGAATTTATAGCCTATGATGAGGATTTGTTTATTAAATTCTTCAGATGCCTAGGTAGTGCTAAATGAAAAACCATGGTCTTTCCCGTGATATATTTCCTTATTATTTGATATTTGGGACACCTAATATGTTATTTTAATCAAAGATATTGGAAAATAATTTTATATTAATTATTACGTCATTACGATTTCATTAAAAATACTCAAAAACTTGAAATGCATATTTATTATTCATCAAATTGAAAAAAATTTGGAAAATTATCATAAATTACCCAAAACATAATATTGATATGATAATTTAAAAATTGATGATTATTTTATGAATATAATTTTATAATCACGGGAAATATAACTTTTAAAATTAAAAATCCATATATATTATAAATAATTGTGGATAGAAAATGCAAAGTGGAATCCATTGTAAAATTTATAACACCTGAAAAAATATAATTATTGGAATATTTAAAAAAAATTAATATTTCATAAATAATTCAATTTAATTAAAATAAAAATTATTCATAACATCATAATATTATTCTAATAATAATTTCTTTTTTTGAAGGTACAATTTATGACAGAAAAATTTAATTTACCAAATTCTAACTCAATTTTATAATGATAATTTTTTCTTAAAATGAAAATGATGGAAAAAATATTATTTATAAAATTGGAAATTTCATTATGTAACTAGGCTCCGAAAACACAACACCTTATTACAAATTAATACTCTCTGAGAGTATGTAGTGCATAATTGGTAGATTCATGGGGTACCTCGGCTAACATCAGCCAGGTAGAAATTTACACTAACATGACTTTCTACTATAGGTGATTTTCATAGATATTATCATGTTGAAGCTCATCTTAGAATTGTTCATGAGTGAAGCCCATGATAAAAAATCCCCCTAAGCTCTGAAAAATAGGATTCAAATAGAATGATTCTATTGGTTAATTCATTTGACTACTATGTTTGTAACAAATTTTCGTTGTCAAAATTTTACTTATAAACTCATATGTTATCATTAAAATTACTATCAAGTGTATTATTCCTAATGGCCATACAATGATTGAATCTAAATTTTAAAATTACATATTTTACTCACTTGATTATTAAATACATATATCCAAGATGAGTTAAAATATAATATAATACACATTTTCAAGAATAATTTATTAATAAACAAATTTGGGTAGTTATAGTTTAGGCCAAACCACATGTCGTGTATACCCTTGAAGGATGATCAACATGTATATGGAGTACACACTCAAAAGGTCATGTGCTTCTACATGTAAAATATGGTTATCCACATATCATTTATTTAAGAAAGAACATAGGCGTTGGCATGTTTCATGATAAGTGACGACTAATAAATCAACACAAAGTATACTTTAAAGACACCACATATATTGAGAAATAATGATATATATATTGTCACCATGATACATATACAGTGACAATATAGGCGAGATATCCTCTATACCAAAAGGTAAATGTTGTGTACTATCTTGAGGATGTGTTGGTGTCATCCTTATTCTCATCTCAAATTCATATTTTGGGAATGTGAGATACCATGGACCAGTATTAGTTGGGTGTGTTCTCTTAGTCTATTCATTCAAGGGTATGATGCAACATTACACTGCCATCAAAAAGGGTGATCCCAATGCTTCTTCTTATTATTAATGCAGTGTGGGTGAGTCCCCTTATTAATGAATTAGTTGGATCATTCCTCTTTGATAAAAATCCCAAAATGTTGGAGAATGTATTCCTCCATGCGGTGTGGAGTGATACTCATATCAATCATGTTACCATAGACAGATTTTTTGCAATTGGGTTGATCAATATTTACATTTTATTGATCCCCTATAGAGGAGGATGATTCCATTTGGGTCTGGTGTCCCCCTAGAGAGCCCTAGGTGATGACCCCTATCTATGTATCATGATCTGATCGTCCTGATGGAATATTAGTCTAATGGAGTGTATATCTCAGATGAACCGCCTCAATTTAATTGTGCTTATTAATTTATGTGCATGATGATCATGACATATGAGATGGAAATTTTCATTTGATGTATAACCCTGGGGGAATATCTCCCCAAACAATTGTTTTTATGGAATCTCACATTAGAAATATGGTTCTTAGTGGTTGATGACTTTGATACCGAATGTCTTTTATGAGAATATTTAGATTTTTGTGATTTGAAGACTCTTGATACATTATGATATGTGATTTTAGGTATTCCTACTGGGTATTTTTATACTCTAGCATGTGTGGGACCATCCAACACCTGTCAAGTCTTATACAGATGATGGTCCTTTTGTAGTATTTGTAGGATCAAATATGTATAATGACATGCTCAAATACAAGAGGGGGTGAATTTCATACTTTAAATTTTTTTTGGAACGTTTAATGTATGTATAGAAATTTCTTAATGAATGTTTCATAGCCTTATAGAAAACTATATCTTAAGGATACCTTTTAACTATAAGAAAACATAGTTTTAAAAAGTTAAACAAAATTCACAAACCCTCTTAAATAAACATTTTCTTAAAATTTACAACCTTAAGATAAAAACATAGGAATTATTTTCTTAAATGAAATATTATACCATAAAGTGTATAGAATCCTTAATATAATCAAAGCAACATAATTATAATGTATAATAATTTTATACATTCTAACTTCAACCATGTTAAAATAGTTTCAGATGAAACACAACTTCAAGTAATAAAATTATCAATAAGATACTTTAAACACAAATAGAAGGGTATCCAACAACCTTTGATAAAGGTTCCTTGATTTATACTTTAAATATAGTATGTCATACTCAATCCTAGGTAAGCCCTCAATCTGATGATCAGAATCTATCTAGATATCCTCTCATGCCCTCAATTGAGAAGGAAATTTGATCATCGGTCTTCCATACCCGGAATCCCACGATCATCACAATCAAAGTTTCAAAAAAAAAATCAGAACTTTTTTTTCACACCCAAACTAATTTTTCATGAAATCCACATGATTCACTAAGAGTTCAAAGTGACTCACTATCTAGAAAAAACTTCACTATCATTGATCACTTTTTTGTTCACTGTTCATCATCAAAGTTCACACTATCATTATAGTTAATATATGAAGTTATTTTCACATTAAAATGGACGTGTATTTATTTAAAAACCTTCTCCACCATTGGCTCCACTCCCACAGTCATATTTTCCATAAATTTCCGAGAGACCAGGACACGTGTCAAACAGACAACAGTTAGTTTGTAACAGATGGTACATCATCATTTAATGTTTAAGAACAAATGTTAAGTTTAAGGTAAATGTTAGGTATAAGAAAACATAGAATCCTAAAATATTGTTATGATACATTATAAATCTCTAACATTACCAAGAAAACAGATTCTTAATAATGAGAATCAGATTGAGAAAAACAGTATCACTGTTTTTGCATACGGATTTCATAAAAACGGTGTGAAAATTGTTCTTGTATCGTTATCTTAAAAACATCATGACATTTGTACCAGTATCAGCATCATAAAAATGGTATCAATTAGGCTTAAATAAATCAATAAATCAAAATATTAAGTATGCCATTCTGTTAAATATTTAAGTAAAACGTATTGAAAAATATTTTGTAATGAAAAATAAGTATATATGAGAGAATGAGAATTATGTAAGTACAACATAATGATAATTCTATAATTATAACATAATCATATTTATGTAAGTAAAACATAATTTAAATTCTATAAATATAACAGAATGAAAATTATGAAAGTATAAAAAAATGAAAATTTTATAAGTATAATATAATTAAAATTATGTAAGTATAACATAATGTCAATTATATAGGTAAACATAATGAGAATTTTGTAAGTATAATGGAATGAAAAATCTATAAGTAAAACGGAATGAAAATTTTTGAACTTAAGAAAATGTGTTTGTGATTTTCAAAACATATTACCAAAAGGAAAGGAAAAGACATAATAGGACCTTATTGACTCAACAATCTCCCCCTTTTTGGAAAACACAAACAACATTGCTAAGGACGAAAATATTGATTTTGATAAACAAGTACAAAAAACTATTCTCCCTCATTGAATGATATTTGGGATAAATAGGACTAACCCCCTGAAGGTTATGTTTCCCAGGGATAGTATTCTTGATCATTAGCATTCAATTTTCTTTATTAAGGAAATATATCCCTCTTTGATAAACATATTATCCAAAAAAGATAACCCCTTACATATTCATTCTTTCTTACCATACTATAAATTAATAGATTCTCCCTCTTGGGAGTCTTCATTAAATTCATCCTTCGAATAAATTATCCCCCTTTGAGATTTTCAAAAATGATTGGGGAAGTTAAAGATGTACATGTAATGTTAAAGAATCATACATAAAAAAGAATGATATGAAAGAAACATCTTAAGAAATTTTAATAAATAATGATTATATTATAACAGAACATAGGAATGTAAGAAAAAAAATTCATCTATCCTTCTTCTTCTCAGACATCATATTCTTTATCAATTCTTTTATGATTCTTCACATCCAAATGATCTTCTTGACACTTCTTCAACCAAATCTCTTGATCCTGGTTCATAATTTCTAAGGAAATGATTCTTTCTTCTTGAGCATTGATTCAATAATCTTGATTCTTAATTAACTCTTCTTGAGTACCCACCTTTTTTAGTAATCATATCTAACTTCTTTTTCACTACATACATACTTGAAATGGAATTGAGTTGGCTATATTTTTCAGAAATGGATCCCATGACATTGTTGAACTCAGATTCACATGTTTTGATGGATCAGTTCGTTAAATCTATGATGTCATTGTACTGACTAAGCTCTTCATTGATGTTTTTCATGCGGTTAATGATTTTCATACATAAAACCTTTTTAGATTTATAATCAATCAAAATATTGCTGAAGTCCGCTTCTAGCTTTACCACCATTTCCATAATCATATTAGTATATTCCACCTTTCGAATTAGGTTCTCTTGCATCATTTGACTCTAGGCATCTATATTTGCAAGAATCGGAATAAGACAGATCAACATTCATAGAGATAACGTGACAAAGTCATTCTCAACAGAGGATGAGGATTCATAATTTGTATCATCAATTATTTTTTCTACTCCTCTTGAAGTTAAATAATTTGGTTTATCTAGCCTTTTTTATGACATATGAGGGGTTTCATTATCATATTAGGCAAAAATACACTCTTCCTTTGAAAGGATTTAGAATGGGGGTTTGTTCATCTAAAACGTGAATAACATTAAGAACGTGTTGTTCGTCTAGTTCCCCTTCAATCTCTTCTTCTTGTGTTCCTTCTTTCCATTCCTCTTCCTCAATATCTTCCCCTTCATCACTTTTTTATTCAACCTCTTGTTTCTCTTCTTGTTCAAAATCAATATCAACTTGTTCTCCAACTTCAACCTCAACTTCTTCATCAATATCTTGATCTTCAAAAACAAATTTAGAAGTTGAAATCTGAGGTGTTCTAATGTAATCATCCACTTACCTTAAAACATCATTATTGTCTTATTGAATTATATTATCAACCATTTAGTGAAAAGGTTTCGTTATTATTAATAATTTATTTTCATTCTGGATTTCCAAGGGGAAAACTAGTATTTTATGAATAAATTGATGTTCTAATACATCTTGAGATTTCTTCTCAAATGCATTCAATAAATATTGACACACTTCAGCTTTAGAGGATTTCTTCTTTAGGATCTGGTCCTTCCTTTCATTCTCTAGATTTTCAGTTTTCTTGATTTTTAAGGCCCTATCCTCTGCTAGATTTAGGCCAAAGGAAGGATCACATAAATTTTAGATATATTCCATTTCTATCGACTTTTCTATAGTTGCATCAGAATATGATTTTGTTTTCGTTGCAGGAGGAGGTGATGATGCCTGAACATCATGAACTGGTGCCGGTAAGCTTGTTTCTTCATGATTTGTTTTCATAGGTACTAATTTAGAAGATTACTTAACATCAACCTTGTTCTAGACAACCATTTCTTAAAAAAAATTAGTTTCTGGTAAAAACACTCCCTTCGTTATCCTATGAGTAACGCCGTTGAGCAAAAAAATATTGAACGACTTAGATATTTATTGAAAATGAACATTTAGCTATTGAAGGCACATTACGATTATCCTGGATATAGTTTACCGATACATAAGTATCTGAGACCAGATGGTTCCTCCATTTAAAACATGGATGGTGGGGAAGATGTTTTCGATCAAGTTGACCATCCTTATATTTAGAAGAAAGTCTAAAATAATGATATCACATATCATAACAGATTCCTTATCTCCATTCCTCGAAATAAAAAACATGTTATCCATAGTGATGCTAACTTGTGATTTTGGTAATATTTGTAATCCTTGAATTCATGAAATACTTAAGACTAAGATAATCAGGAGCCTTTCCTTTTGCAAAAGAACCTTCCTTTGTGGGATGTCTGTGAGAGCATAAAATATCCTCTCCTTCATACAGTATTTTGATAACATTTTATTCCTTCTTATAATGAACAGTATAAGAATTTTCATAACATTTGAACATGAACATATCCATTCCATATTTTTAAAATAATGTAATGAATTCATATAATTATATGACTAGATCAGGGTAATCCATATCCTAATATTTCTCCTTAGCCACATATACTATTTCTCATCCATTAGTTCTTGTGACCATAGAAATGAGGGAGTAATTATTTGTAAAGATATTAGGGAATACAAGTCTTTCCCTAAAGACTATCTGATCCTTTATTTCTTTGTTAATTGGCATCTGATTTGTTGAGGTTTCAAGAGGCATTTGGAGTGTAACTAACTATGGAATCAGACTGTTGACTTTGAATCCAAAAAAAATTATACATAGATATCTGGGAAGATGAAGTGGCATTTGATAAATGATTCACCCCTTATATAAACTTATCTATGATATTTTAACTCCGATAAGATAATAAATTGGCTGAAATAACTTGATCTGATCTGTCAGTTGAGGATGATTGTGGAAAATATGAATTCCAATCTTTTGAGGTAAGGTAAAAAATGAAATGAAAATATTGAAATATCAACAATTGAAACATAAAATTAGAAAATAATGATTAAGATAGTTAATATTTTTTAATACTATGATGAATTTATCATCATTATAATAATTCTCTTGGATGTTTTAGATTATTTGAATTTCAATTCGGAGAATATAAAATCAAAGAAGTTTAATTCTGAATATTTCAATTCCAATAATTTCAATTCCAATAATTTCAATTCTGAACAGAAAGATAATAAGGATTTTTATAGAGAATGATGTATTATATTGAATGTTTTAATGAAAGATAAATTTTCATAAGGAATGATTAATTTGGAATACACAATCATATTAACACCCCCTGAAAAAACGAGTATCTTAATATTAGGAGATGATTTAAAAAAGAAGTAGATATTAATGATTACCTTAAATTGACCTTTCCTTTATTATTTTTAATGTATTCAAATCTATCAGAAGGTAATGGTTTTGTATATATATCATCAAGATGATCTTGAGTTCTAATGAATAGAAGAATTATATCTTCTTTTAGTGTGTGGTCCTTAAGAAAGTGATGTCTAATTTCATTATGCTTTTCACCAGAGTGATGTGTAGGGTTTTTACTTTGGGAAATGGCCCTTGAGTTATCCCACATTATTTGAGTTTTAGTAAAACTCATATCATATTATGTAAGTGTTTTTGTATCAACAACACATGAGTATAACAACATCAAGCGACTACATATTCTGCTTTATTAGTGGAATGTTCTATCAAATGTTGTTTCTTGTTAGACAAAGAAACTAAGGATTCTTCTATGAAATGAAAAGTTTTGGATGTGCTATTCATATCCATTTTGCAACCACCAATGTTATCATCTGAAAACAATTTATGTTCAAAATAATATCCATAAGAATAAAATAGTCCCAAATCTAACGTTCCTTTTAAATACTGAAAAATTCATTTTTCATACTTTAAATTGGTTCACTAGGATTTTCATCTTATATTTCACATAATGATACTGAAAATAATAATTTAGGTGGACTAGATATTAGGTAATGTGAACTATATATCATTATTCTATAAGATGTTTGATCCACTTGATTATGTGATTCATCTATATCAATAGTATTATAATTTCTTATAGGTGTAAATATACTCGTAATGTTGTCATACAAAAATTTCATAAGTTGTTATATGATATAATAATGTTGATATACGTATGTTCTTTCAGGTTTGGGAGATATTTGAATACAATGAAAAAATGATTACTTACCCATCAAACTCAACTCAA
Organism: Viscum album; assembly: GCA_963277665.1. Classification (NCBI taxonomy): domain Eukaryota; kingdom Viridiplantae; phylum Streptophyta; class Magnoliopsida; order Santalales; family Viscaceae; genus Viscum; species Viscum album. The sequence continues at coordinate 773,280,427 of OY728141.1, forward strand.
ACTCAGATTTCATAAAATTCTCCGAGGAATCAGCTATGGATTGCTTAGTTGTTCTGAAAATTACATCATCAACATTAACTTGGAAAATCAAATCATCTTTATTAACATTATTTATAAAAAGGGTTTGATCAGCGTTTCCATTAACAAGAGTTATTATGAAAAAATATACAGTAAGTCTACCAAACCTATCATTAGGGGCTTGTTTAAGGCCATATAATGGTTTTGTAAGTTTGTAAGCATTATTAGGGTATTTTTTATCCCCAAAACTAGGCGGTTGGTTTATATAGACCTCCCCATGTACATACTTGTTGAGGAAATCACACTTCACATCAATTTTATAATGTTTGATGTTATTGAACGCTGTAAAGGATAAATTAATATGGATAAATTCAAGTCTTGCAATAGGATCATAAGTATATTCATTGTTTATGCCCTCTTGTTAATTATAGAATTTAACAACTGATATTTAATTATTTCTAACATCAATTGCATTTTTGTCCCATTAGTTTTTAAAAACCCATTTATCCTAAATAACAGAAGTTTCTTTAGGTTTTTCAACAAAAGGCTAGACTAGATTCCTTACGAATTCATTGAATTCATCATGCATAGCCTTTATACATTCTTCATCATCAAAGGATTCTTCAAGAGTCTTTCATTCAAATTGGGAATGAAAAACAACATTTTCAAATTCATTCCCTAATTAACTTCTAGTACTTACAGGTTGGTTAACATTACCAATGATATTATCATTGGGAGTATTTCTATGTAACAACTGACATGTGTTTGGAAAAACATGTTCATCAACACAGGATAGAAAATAGTCAGGGGTAAATGTTTCAGATATATTTTCTGGAAAAAATTTCATTATCTGATGGATATTCTATCAAATGTTGGTGATTAGTTTTATAAAATATATTAGAAATATGATTAGTTTGTTTGAAATAAAAAGATTCAGTTTCATTGAATTTCGCAAGTACAGTTTGTTCCATAGTACATGGGTCTTTATTAAAAATTCCATATGCCTTAGAGTTAGTCGATTAACATAAGTCAATTCATTAATTAGATTTTGGTGCGATCTAATGTAAGTTAAAATTAGTATTCATGATGAATACTTTGAAACCAAATACATTCAAGTAAGAATCATTAGGTTTTTGGATAGTTCGTAACTCATAAGGTGTTTTATTAAGAAATGATTTTATTAAAACTCGATTTATAGTATAACAGGAAATACATATAGCTTCATCCAAAAAATGGTTAGCTATAGAATATTCACTCAATGTGGTACAAGTCATATCTTGATGAATATGATTTCTTCATTCAACCAAACACTTTTTTTGAGGTGTTCTTAGAGCTGAAAATTTTTGAGTAATACCTTTCATACTATAAATATTTTTGAAGAATCAATATTCAAATTCACCCGCATGATCACTATGAATTGTTATAAATGGTAGATTTTTCATTTTTTAAACATGATCATTAATGTTATTGAAATAAAAAAATGTTTTAGATTTCATTGAATGAATATAGACCGAAGTAAATTAATTGTAGCCATCAACTAGAAAAAATACAAAGTTTTTGCCTCCAAAACTTCCAGTTTTTTTTTGGACCAAATAATTTCAAGTGCACTAACTTTAAAGTATTATAATTTGTAACATATATAAAAGATTTAGAGTTACATTTATGTTTATATTCATATTCACAAGGATCATAGACATTTTTATAATCAAACCTAAGGTTTGGTAGATCCTTAACAAGTTCATTCATAGAAATTTTACTAAGATTCATTAAGTTAAAATGTCTTAGTAATCTATGAAAAAGCCATGATTGATCTTAAAATTAACTATGGAAAGGTAGATCATAACTTTTATGGTCTACTAGGATTTTGTTCTACACATTTTCATGCTGAAGGGTAGAGAGAAAAAACAAGTCCTTGGAATTGTGATCTACGCATTAATCATTTCTACCATTCAAAAGGTAACATTCATCACATAATTGTCTTGTGCTAATGAGGTTGTGGTTATGGAAATTTACAAAAAAAAATTAATTAATAGCTTTACCAAGAAGAATAATAATAATTATACCAGAAATTTCTCAATGAGAGTTATCGCCAAAAGTTACATTCCACCTATATTTTTTAAAATCATTTTGAAATAGTCGTTGATACCAGTCATGTGTCTCGAAAATCCACAATACATGTAACATATGTTGTTGGTAAATCCTTAATTGTCCTAGAAAAGAAAGTGTTAGGATTTTGGAATCCAAACTTGCTTTGTTTTGGAATTGTTAGATAATAAAATTTTGGGTATCCACATTTGTTTAGAAAAGTTATATTTATGATACCTAAGGGATTGAACTTTTTTGAAAGAACATTTCTTCTTCAAATCCCTAACACTTTGATATTTAGTTCAAAAGGGAGATTTTTGAGGAAAAAATTAAATATTTCAAAATATTTGTTTTTTATAAGAATAATTTGATCCTTGATTATTACATTGATATCAGATTTGAGAATAGACCATATCAAAATTTAACTTACAAGATGTAAAAATTTCCAAGAATTATCATCAAGAAAATTATTTCACACATCAGCCTCTAGAATAAATTCTCATACCATAGGATAATAGATTTATAGATATGTTTATCCCTTGAAGTATCCTTTTCCAAAATCAGAATTTTAAGATCTAATAAATGTTTATCCTTCTCAAGAATTTACTTCCTAATGTTTCGATGAAATTATTTCTCAAACATCATTTTTCTTATCAATATCTGTGGTATGATCTCAAATTCATATTGTTAATATAAATTCTCTATAATTCTTTTTTTCATATTTCATAGAAACATTGTATTTTTTCATTTCATGAAACTTCACAAATCTGGAAAATTCTTCAAAAGAAGGAAAATAAATATTAATGTCTGATGAAGTTGACTCTTTATCTGGAGAATAACCTTTATTACTATAATTTTCACTAAATGACATATTTTTTAAGGATTCAGTAGTTTGTACCTTTGCCATAGGAAAATGATTCTGAAATTTTGATCTGGTTATTAGTCCAATATTCTTTTTCTAAGAAGATTTATATTATGAAGATTCATCAGAAAAGTGTCCAACATTTTGACTCCATATTTCATTGGCGTTCAAGACATTCATATGATTTGATCTGTAGAAAATATTCATGTTTCATTCAAAATTCATGTTCTTATTCTCTCGCTTCTTATGCAAGGGAAAATTTGATCTAATATGATCAGTTATTCTTCATTCATAGAATATCCCTTATGCGTCATTACTTTATTTTCCATCGTTCTTAATGTATCTATATTGAATGTTCTTTGTCCCAAAAATCATGTTCATTCTCTGAGAACGATTTAATAACTCCTTTTCTAAAGCTTCAATTTCATTAGATTCAGATTGAATAATATCCTTCATAGATTTAGATCTTGTAACTCTCTTAGGAGTCTTAGTATTCAAATAATTTTATGTAGTTGTAAAAGTAACACCTCAATTTCCATTCTTCTTTTTAATATTATCAGTATCTCTCTTCATTGTGGATTCATGTTGAAGAAGTGTTCCAAATAACTCATCAAGAGAAATCAATGTAACATTCATATTTTCATTAATAGTTGTCCCCTTAGATTACAATTTGTTAGTAATGATGTATATAATCTTATCTACAATAATCTCATCATCTAAACCTTTATCACCCATTGATTCTAATCTATTGTCAATTTTTTTGAATCATTGTTGTACCATACATATGGGTTATCCATAAGGACAACAGAAACTATGATACTGACCTCTGACAATGGCTATTCTAGTTTCAATGACTTTAGAGGTTCCAATGTAATGTACTTAAGCTTCTTCCAAATGATGTTTTCAAATTTACAAGATCAAATTTTGGTATATATATTTCTAGTGATGGAATAAGGAAAAATATGTCATACCTTATTGTTTAGATAGTATTCCACTTTTTGCAGATTAGTGAAGGTTCTATATTCTTTATCATAAATCTTATAATCTCTAGTTAACATAATGTAGTTGTCTAAACTAGTATTTATTAAAAAGATCATCATTTTGTCTCTATATTACTCATAGTCACTTCTATCGATGATTGGTGGTCTAGTTGGATTGAGATTTCTTTGAAATAAAACATGAATGCTTACCATAGTAGATGAAAATATACTTTTACAATACTTGTTAGTTGTAAAAGATTGTAAACCCGGAAAAAACCATTACCAAAGAAAATATTTTGATCAATGAAAATATGAGAAAGGGAACATATGTGTGTATAAATATATTTCTGGGACAACCTCTAATACCAATTTTTGGATCGAGTATGTAAATGAGATTCTTAAATACAATAGGTGGGTGAGTTGTATAATTTAAAAATTCCTCTGGAACAATTAATGTCGGAATAGAAAATTTTTAATGAAATATTCTATACCATATAGAAATATATTTCTTAAGGTTAGCTTTTATCTTTAAAAAAAAAGTTTAACTAAGTTTATCAAAATTCAAAAACCCTTTTAATGAAACCTTCTCTTAAACATTACAACCATAAAATAGGAAATTAAGAATTTTTTTTAATGGAAATATTCTACCTTAAAGTGTAAAGAATATTTAATATAAATCAGAGGAAAGGAATTGATATGTATAAGAAATTTATACATTATATCTTTAATAAAGATAAAATTTCATCAAAATAAAAACAACTTGAAGTTAAAAAACAAGTATCAATAAGATTCTTATAACCCAAAGAGAAGGGTATCCAACAACCATGGATAAAGGGTCCTTGATTTATTCTTTTAAGAATCTTTTTCTTATTCAAAATCACGTAATCCCTCAATCCAATGATTTATATCTCTCTTTCTGTCCTTGAAAGCCCTAAATTTAGATAGAAATTGGACACCTTTATCTTCCATACGTGGAATCCCATGATCAGCAGGATTTGATTCTGCATAATGAAAGTATTAAAGCGTTGTTCACACATGATAATGTTGTTCACAACATCCACACAAAGCACTGAGAGTTGTAAGAGCCACTCTAGAGAAATGAATTCACAATATTTGATCACTTTTCTATTCAATGTTCACCATAGATTCTCACTATATCACTATAGTTAATCCACATATTTATGTTCTCACTCAAATGAACTTGTATCTATAGGAAAAACATTTCAACAGTCGGCACCACTCCAATGGTAATATTTTCCATAAATTTTAGAGGGACCTGGACACATGTCAAATTGACAATAGTTAGATTGAAATATATAGTAGGTCATAGTTTAATGTATAAGAACTAATGTTATGTTTAAGGTAACTGTTAAGTATAAGAACACTTGTTATTCTATATTATTGTAATGATATATTAAACAACTCTAAAATAACTAAAAAAACGTAATATTATGAAAAAAATAAGATTGAGAAAATCAACATCACTTTTTTTGTGTACAGGTATCAAAAAAATAGAATGACATTTATACGTGTATCAATGTCCTAAAAACAACATGACATTTTTACCAGTATCGGTATCATAGAAACAGTATCGCTTAGGCTTAAAAAAATCAATACGTTGAAATCATACATGCACAATTTTTTTAATGATGTAAGAAAAATGTAATGAAAATATATATCATAATGAAAAATGTGTAAGTATGACATAATGAGAATTTATTAAGTATAACAGAATGACAATTCTGTAAGTATAACAAAATGATAATTCTGTAAGTATAATAGAATGATAATTCTGTAAGTAAAACAAAATCAAAATTCTATAAGTACAAGAGGCTGTCAATTCTATAAGTATAACAAAATGAAAATTATATATGTAAATGTAAGGAGAATTCAGTATGTAAAACGAAATGAAAAAAATATTAGTAAAACAGAATAAAAAATTCAAAACTTACGGAAAAAGTGATTGTGATTTTCACAACATAAAACCATAAGGAATGGATAAATCATAAGAATAACTTATTGAATAAATAGTTTTCATGGTGGAATAGGATTTGGTGGAGCTTTTGGGATATATAGAATGAGAGGTATACCAATGTATCATTTTACAGATGTCTCTTCTTTCTGAGTAGGTTGTAATTTACTTTCTAGTTTTCGATAATCTTGTATTTAGCCCCTTTTTCACTGATTTCTAGGACTTTTTCATTCTATGGTTGGGAGACTTTAGTTGTATGAGTAAATTATTTTCATTTGATTTATATTTTATTATTTTATAGTTTTGGATATGTTTGTGTGCATATAGATACACAAGGATAATGCTTCCGAAGGGTTTTATAAGCCTTCTTTTCATTAGATCCAAACCCCTATCCAATTGGATGTGGTTATCAGGTAGTTTCATTTCTAGAACCATATGGTTAATTAATGACATATATAATAGTACCCCAATATCATTTTTCATTACATTCATCTCCCATAATAGCCCTTCCAGTACCCTCATCAAATTTTAGACATTATTATCAAATTGCTACAAATAATTAATGTATCCAAACTCTTATATGTATAAATACAGAGAAACCATATAGACACACATTGTAAAAAAACATAAGCATCCCCTTTAACTATTATTCAATACCATCATAACCAATATCTTCCTATAGAGTATCATTTTCAAGGTTCTATTAGTGTCTTATTTTAAGTAAGGGGAATTTTATTTTTGAAAAAACATATATTCCATGATTATTTTTAAAACGCAATAGTATAAGAGGTTTTTTTAAAAAAATATTTATCAATGAAATAATCAATTTCATGTATATTATTATTTTATAAGAGGTAAATATATTTTTTAAAGATCCATTATCAGATTTTTGAAAAAATCATCTAAAATTAGATTTATGTTTTATTGTTTCTGAGATATATTTATTTACTAGAATCCCCTAATGCAAATGGAAAATTATTTTAAAATATTTCGTTAGATGATGTTTGTTGAAAATATACTTATAAAATTTTAAACACTTTTAAAGATATGTATTATTTATGTACTTCTTCAAATTATGTATTTCATTGAAAAACAAAACTTATTTTCTTAATTCTAATTCAAATTTAAAATAGTAATGTTTTTTATTTTATCTTATTTTATTATTAAAATTGTGTAAGAAAATAATTTTAATTTTAGATTCTATAATTTCATGTATATAATGTTGTTCTGTCACAATAAATTCCATTCATTAATAAAGATATGTCTCTACTCAATATTTGACATAGACCTTATATAATTTTAATATGAAAAAATTCTTCTTTATTATTTTTATTATTTATTACCGTATGTATCTTTTTTTCAATATAGAATTATCCTAACTTATAAGGTGTAGTTTTAAAATTATAATATACTATATATGATGTGATGTGATATTATTTTAAATTAAACGAAATTATAATTTTTAAAAATAAATTTACAGTGTAATTAAATATAGAAAATAAGTCTTAAAAATGATTTTATATATAAACTATCTCTTAGGAATCATATGTGATAATATGTAATATGGAGTGAACACATGGAATCATGACAATTCATTACCTGAAGATGATATTATAATTATCCTTGTGGATTCCATAAGGGTTTTAAGTCTAATTTCATTCAATTAAAAATATATTAATTTTGAATAATTTTTTAAAAAACATTATAAAGAAATATTAGTACACATTTTAACGGTGATTATATTTTTTTAATAAATTTATAGTTTCAATGATAAATATATTTCTAATGTATTCTATATCTACTTCTTATTATTTTATTTTTTAAACACATAAGCTATAATTTGGAAAATTATTTAATATATAAAATGATTAATATTTGATAAATAAATTTTAAAGGGTTTCTAGAGTATAAATAAATTGTCTTTACTATTCATATTTAAACTATTTACTTGGGAATTATATTCTTCCAATGTATTTTAAAATATTTTTCACATTATAAATAGAAGTCCCATATTTGATTCCTTCCATTTAAGGATCTTGTTCATGTGAAGTTGCATAAATGTTTGTAATTGGTATTAAACTAATATATAATGTATGAATTTTTATAATCCTCTAAAACATATTCCTGAAATATTTTTATATGTGTAAATGATTGAAACGACCCACAAATTTTTGAATTATCTAATTCTAATTCATTCAATCTTTAATTGTTTTCATTTCACACGATAATGAATATAGTTATACTATAGGAATTCACAATGTGTGGATTTTATTATACATAAAAGAATATCATGATAGAACATAAAAAATAATTATATTTGTATATGGTACATCAAACACTATGTTTGGATTCCATTACACATAATATAAGTCCATTCCATTTCTTGTGTTACATGTAATGCCGAATTTTTTCGAACGACTATATAATATTAATGATATTTTTATAATATTATTGTAGTTTCCACCATGCCATTGGAATGGAATTTACTAATATAATTAATTAATTTGTTAAAAAATTATTTATACATGTATATAAAAATAATCCGTTGGTTATAAATTACAATAAGTGAAGGTATAATCTATTTGAAATTAAAAAAATTAATGAAGACAATCATTTAATTTACAAACACAAATTTATATCAATAAATGTAAAGAAAGAACAATTGAAATTTTTTTTAAATAATAATTAAATAATATATATTAAATCAATATTTTATTTACTCATAAACTATATTTTACATGTATGTGATTAGAATAAATCTAATTTTATGGCTAAAATGATGTATTCTTCAAAAATGTAATTTTACCTCCTTTTATGGGGAACAAAATTTTAATCATATTTATGAAATTTTTATAAATTATTTATGAAAAAATAATAATATTTCTTTTAAGAGAAAAATAAAAAATATATTACGGTGATTTTTAATATTTTTATGTGATGATTCATTTTTTGATGAATAGTGAATAATACCAAATTTTAATTCAAAACAACTTTTTTCATATAATTAATTTATATAGATAAATTATAATTTTTGTTAGTTTTAATGATTAATTAGATAAATTATAAATCCATTAATTCAATTTATGTCATTGTAATAAATTTCACATTCAAATTGGATATAAAAACATACCAATGTTTTGACCATTTTAAAATTTAAAACCTATTTTTTATCCTATCTACAAAATTAAATTCGAATTAATTTATGCTAGTAAATGAATGGAATTTTGAAATATTGATTCCATATTTAGAATTAGAAAAATATATAATTCCCAAAAGGTAAACATTGTTTTTGAAAAAAAAATATTAGTGAATGAAAATTAATTTAATTACAATAATACAGAGGAAAATTAACTTACTAGGGGAAAAACTTACACTTAATAGGGTAATTTAACAAGAATCCAGTAAAATGACATTGGATGGACATAGGTTTACACTGAAATTTATTTTTCCGAATATTGATCATTATTGGACATATTTGTCATAGTAATATTATCAGGGTCAATTCCCTATTCCAAAATATTCAGGTATGCCACTCCTCCTCCACTATTAAAATGCACCCACCCCTATAATTTATTCACAGCATGAAATCCCTTTATATTGGCCAAAATCAGCTCACATAAGCAAAAAATTCCATCAAAAAATCCTAGATTCATACATTTTAATGAAATCCATTCATAGATTCCCTTAGATGAAAACCAAAAGTAGTTACCCAAAGAAGAGGTGACATACTTCCTCTAGCACATTTGTATTATTTTCATTCTCCACCCCCCAAATATTTATATTAAATTATTATATAATAACTTTAATTTATATAATATACTATGATATTTGTATTCATTGTATTATAACTACACTTACATCCAAATCCATCTAATTGGAAAATAACTACCCATTATTGTGTATGACGAAACAATGTTTTTGGGTTTTTCATCACCTCCTCTCATTGAAAGGAATTATAATTAAAACTATATTTTTGTATGTTATATATGATATGAATGATATATTTATTATTATTTAACTATTATATAAAACATATTGTCATGTTTTTCAGTTTTCACAAATTTGATGATTTTGTATGGGGATGTGTGGAAATCCTCCACTTCACAGTGATGTGATTCTTTGACACTATAATTTTAATGTATTGATAATTGTGTTAGTGAAAATATAGGATATATATGACATAATAATTCTAAAATAATGATTTTATAAATATATATATTTCAATTAAATTCAATAGTGTAATATGACCATAAAACGGAAATATCGTTCATGAATATGTACGACATACTATATCCACGAACAATGCATTCCCTTTCATATTCATATATTACATATATTATTTTTAATAAATATATACTGAATATATATGATATTTATATCATTATTTACAATATGGAAATATTTATATCATGACATAAGTAATAGTATGAAGAATAACAAGCCTAAACATATATGAGAAACAATGCAGATATTACCAAAAAAATAAAATTAATAAGGAGATTTTATAAAATGTGTAATATAAATTCATAAACAGTTCATACAAGATATTACATAAAATAATACTGCTCTATTCATGAATTATAATAATATTATATTTATTATAAATCATGTATGAAGTTTTACGAATATTGTCAATACATAAGAAATGGAATTTCACCTCCCTTTTTTCCATGAGATACACTACATATTCACATCTAAAATGAATTTTGTGGTGTTTATATTACCATATTACATATTATATAAAAAATTTATTTTATTTAATGATATTATTAGTTTTAATTTATGTTATTCTTTTTTGGGTATCAACATTTAAAAGTTACTCACGATGTAAGTGTATAAACATCATATTTTTTACCATGAGCCAAAAGCCACAATCACCTCCTATTTTTATATGTGGTCTATATATGAACAATGTAATTTTTTAATATTACAATATTTAATTTATGCATATTTTGAAATCTATTTTTTGATCTTTATTTAACGTGGTATATGATTCAAAGGTTACCAAATCGGTAAAGTAATTTTGATTCAATTTGACTTCTATGAGAAACATGTCATGTTATGAACCTATATTTTTGTATGAGGTTTATATAAAGACATTAAATAGTTACTTAATTCATATCTTTATCTTAATAATAATTTATGCTTAATTTATTTTTATTATTTCCTTTTTATTTTTATTAAAAGTTACCAAACTGGTTACTGTTTATTTCTAGAATCTCATAATTTAAAGATATTTTTTATGTTTATCTTTTTAGTGAAGAAATATTATGAGACATATCCCAATAAATATCATGAAATTTGTTAATGTTATTTTATTCATGTTATATACATGTAATGGTGCCATTTTTATACTCATTTTTTGTTATTTTAATTATGAAATTGTTTTATGAAAATCTGACATCATTTATCCATTTGGTTTTAAATCGTCATTCTTTAAAAACATTATTTTCTAAAATTGTTTTTAATATATTTTTATATTTATTCCATGATGTTTAAAGGACATTTTATCCATTTTATACATATTAAATAAATGTTTTAGGAAGAATCTTTCGGTCATTTTACGATCACAACAATTCATAAACCATTATGATGTTAAATGAATATTTGGATGTACGAACATAGCTGCCACAATGACTGTCATTTCCTTAGAGATTACATTTAATGTTTAAAAGGAAATTTTTTAAGGAAATTTTTTTCTTAATTTTGTATAAATTTATTGAGTTTGAATTATTTTTCAGAGAAGACATAATTTTTTTTAAGTGTTTTAAATTTTTTTCAAGGAATTCTTCAAATGTTTTCAAAAGGCAATTTTAAAAAGAAATAAAATTAAATTACTTCACTAATTCATTTTATATTTTAAAATAATTTTTCTAGAAATTTGTTTTAATATTTTATTTCAATCTTTCATTTTATGTTTTCATATAATTTTGAAAGAAAAATGTTCTGAAATTATTTTTCAAGATTCCATTATAGTGTTTTCAAAGATATTTTAAAGGACAATGCCTTTCAATATAAAGTTTTATTTCTAAATACATCATAGAGGAAAAGAATAATTCTACAAGAAATTATTAAAATAAAATTTTAAATATTTAATTATAGAATAAAAAATTTACATTTATTTTATAAAAAGGAAATTCAATGAATTTCTATTTTCCATAGGAATTTTTTCATGTGATCATTCAAAAATAATCTCTAAATAACATGAAATACATTTTTATAGTTATTTTTTACAGGGATATGATCAGAGAAAACAATTCATACTCATTATTGAATGGTTTCGGTTTTTATTAAATGATTTTTATGAAAATATTTTTTCGTCCATATGATATATTGTCTTCTATCGCACTTCATTTCGTGGATTATTCATTGATAAATTGTTTGTGAGGCCAATATATTTTAAATAGGAAGTGATATGATGAAATGTTTGGGATAATCATTTCATTTCATGGTTTATGATATACTGTTTATGAAACCAATATATTTTTATGGGTTTTGGTATGATTCATGTTTATTATCTTATAAAAATGTCTGTATGATTTTACTATATGATTTGTGGTAACTATATCTCCCTCAAATTTAGTGTGAAGTTAATTATATATCATGAGATAGTGAAGTTATAAAATTGATTAGCTTGATCAAAAAAAAAGAAATAGGTGTGGCTAGGTCTAAAATTTGAAATCGGTGTGTCCTAATCCTCCTTGTGAATATGGAGAAACTTGGTGGACTAGGGGAAGATGGGGTAACTTGATCAACTATGTGATCATGGGGAAACATGATCTCTTATAAAGAATGTATTGTGGCTGGGGATGGTGTTATTTCTCCGCACAGTAGGTGTAGCCCCCATTAAGTACCTTGTTATGTTTTTGCAATAGAAGTTCACTTATAGGTATTTATGTTTCATATTTATTTGTCTTTCACACAATATATATCTTATTCATTTGATATTATCTCATGGATCTTGTTTTTTATTATCACAATAATTCATTAATTATTATTTATAAATCATTATCCCATGTCTCAGGATTAAGAAACTTTTATGTAGATTATGATCTTTAAATTTTATGTCGATGAAATCATTCCCTTATGTACATGTTATGATTATGTATTTTCATTATTTATCCTTACTGAAAATTTGATCTCACCCTATTCTTATGATTCCAAAACCCTCATTAAAAATAATTCTTTTAAGATGTATTACCAAAGGGGATGATCTATAATGATGATTTTGAAGATATTTCACCAAAATAGATGAATGTGTTCTATGATTCCAAGAACCCTAAATTATTAAGGCCGTTAGGCTTTTATTTTTATAATTTTTTTAATATTCATCTAAAATGATTGAATGTCAAAAAATCCTCGATCACTATAGCTGGAATGAAAGGAATGTTTTAGTCAACATTTGGAATCTAGGATTAGAAAACATTCATGATATACCAATAAATATTTAAAGAATGTGTATAGGGATGTCTCTAAAGATACGTCTAAGAATTATTTGAAGTATTAGAAAATTTACTAGAATTATGTTAATGGATAAAGTGAGTCGTTTCATTGAGTTACATCCCTGACTAGATAATATAAGTGCATGTGTCTCTAGAATAGATTTATATAGGGATTATAACACTTAAAAAACTGTATTGATCATTAAATGATCAGGAATTGGTGCATGAGAATGGGCCCTACTGCGCACCTAGTTTGATACACTAAGTTGATATTATTTGGGAATTCACATATTATTTAAAAAACATCCAGAAGGATTTGAATATAAAATTATTGTGAATAAAATTGGATAAACTGGATGTTTTATATATTAATGATGTACATGTCATTATTTAGATATTAAATAAGTAAATTTTTTTCATTATTAAGTGGTTTTATACTATGAGAATTTTTTATCATAGTGTTCATTATAGTGATTTTCAAAAAAATAAAATTTAAGGAATTGGGCTATCATTGTATGTTTTAGATGAGAAACGTTTCAGAATTACATAAATTGATGTCCTATTAACCCTTGAAGATTATTAGGCCAGTTGTATAACTATTAGACATACTTATGAAGATAATGAGACCACAAACAACATGTGAATGGTATGATATGTTATAATATTATTGTTTACATTAAAAATTAGTAGCATGATTTAATTTTTTCTGTGAGACCAGAAGAAATTATTCATATTCCACATTCCATGTCATGTGGAATTAAAAAATTAGATGATATAGCCTATGTAATGATTGATGAATAAGGTTTGAATAATGATTTTTCATCGTTTTGAAATTAAATTATTATGTCATATGAATCATAAAAAATATTTTAATTTTTAGTATACTTTTTTCAGAATGTATTGAAAATGGTTTATTGAATGGTGATGAGGACATTGAAAAGTGATTTTATAAAATATTGATATTTTTAAATAAGGTAAGGTAATCCATAATGTTTTCTTGATATTGAGACAATAGTGTTTATCTATGATAAATATATTATTGATATAGATAACATATAAAAGGTAGTACTTACTACCTAGGAACTTATTATTGATTTTATTACAATGTGTATAGTGTCATCATGGATGAATTTGTCATGTTCTTGGATTTATGGAATATAGCTGGTAATATTTGGAATAATTAATAATTCATTATTGATAAAATAATTTATAGAAATTAAGATTATGACCATGTCTCATGATATGATTAATTTATTAAAATTTTTTGAATGAGACAATAAAGACAAATATTTTTATATAATAGAGATCAATGTTACGCTATTTTCATGAACTTCTATCATAAGTTTTAGAATTAAATCTTTTACAATGATTATAATGTTAATAAAATATGGAATATTTATGATAATATTAGGATGAGCTTTGTGATACTAGAGTACTATGTCACCACATGAGGATTTATACATATTGGATAACCTATTTTGACCATATTGAAGAGATGGTAACTGAAGAATTATGGGATTACTTATCATGGATCACTATATTTGTTTGTGAATTTTGAAAAAAAAAACCACTTTTTTTCGAGAATTACGGGAAGTGTAATTTCGTAAGGACACTAAAAAAGGGTCATATTTTACTTATGAAGTGGGATGAAATCATATATATGTATATCACTTTGGAAAAAATCAACATTAGGAAAAATGGTGTTCAGATAAAATCATTCCATATTATGATCTTTTTTGATGACATTAATGACCTCTTTCATTCTTCTCAATGTTATGGATTTTTTATTGATATCTTTTTTTTCTTTCCCACTTTTTTGTGATCAATTTTATTTATCAATCTCTGGTATTATTTACAATTTTCTATACATCAGTATTTTCACTTCCCACCTACGATCTCCTATATGGAAATTGTTTATTTTTTAATTTGTTTATCCATTATGTTTTTTAAATTCCCTTTTTAAAGGATGTTTTAGTATTTATTTTTATGATGTGGTTTCCTATGAAAGGAACATTCAAGTAAACAAATTATTATCCTATATAAATATTGAGGGAAAATTCATTTTAACGTTGTAGAATGTATCACACTTAAAAATTATGAATTATTTTTTTTAATGAAGATAATAATTTTATATTTTTCATTTGATACAAAACAGTATATATATTCTGTGATGGAAAATCAATAACTCTGTCATGAAGTATACAAAAAGCCATATCAACATTATTGTGTAAAAAACACTAAAACTAGAATGATGTGCATATAAAAAAGTGTTTAGAATTTATTTCACATGATACTGAGTCCCTTCGATAGCTTTAATTACATGCAATGCCTATTATTACCGAATATCACTAAAATATTAACAATAATTACAAAATATTATTATTCATACAACCAATATATTGGAATGGATGTTAGGAATAAAATTAACTAAACTCTAAATGTATTATTTACACATTAATATAAGCTTAATACTTTTGATATCAATTATTATAAGTGAATTTAAGAGCTATTAAAAAATATAGAAATTACATATCATATAAAACTATTTTTCTTTGTAAAAAAACAATTTAATCTCGTAAAATTATACAAAACACATTATTATTTTTTCAATAAATTTATATAATATATATTGAATTAAATTCATTATACCCATTCAATAAATTTAATATGTATAAGATAAGAATATATAAAATTTCCTGAGTAAGAAGATGTATTTTTCTTAATGGTAATTTTACCACCATTTATTAAGAACCCCATTTTAAATATTATTTTTTTACAATTATAAAATTTTATTTGGAAAATTGAAATTCAATTTTGAAATCAGAACATAAAAATTAGAATAGGGTGAATTTTTGGAATATTTTTGTAAAGCCTCAATTTTTGATGAATGTGACTATTATAGAATATTAATTCAAAACAAGTTTGTCGTATAATTTATTTCTACAGATAAATTTTTTTATTGGTTTTAATATTAAACTAGAACAATGATATGCCAATTAATACAATTTAGGTAATTGGACTAAAATTCAATGTCAATTTTGATATAAAAACATACAAGAACGATTTATAATTTTTTATTTGAAACCTCACTTTGATGTCCCATTAGTGGGATTAAATTGGAATTTACTTGTGGCACAGAAGTTATTGAAATTTTGGAAAATGGAATTTATATTTATAATAATCCAAATATATAATTTTACTTGTGTTCCCCTGTGTTTAAAAAAATTATTTTGGATAGTAATTAAAATTAATTACCATTATCATGATAAAATTTTGTTTTATAATGGACTAATCCGAACACATAACGGACAAAATGACATAGAAACTTGAAAAAAGGTAGTATCGGTCCATATAAAGTCCCTATCCTCCATTTTATTAGATTGGGTTCATTATTATATCCACATGTAGTACGAAACCCATGAGTGGAAATCAAATTTAAAAAATTTATAGGAATGCCATTCCACCTAAACTGTAAAAATGCACAGCCCCCTCTAACTAATTCACTAATATAATGCCCTTTGGCTCACCAATTCTCTTCTAATATATGTTTCTGAAAACCATAACTATTTCTTAGAATAATCCCAATATATAGAAACACATCTAAGTATACTCATTATTGCAAACTAAAAGGAGTTTCCAAAAAAGGTAACATCCTTCTTCGTGCTCTTTTGTTTTATTTTCATTCAACACCCCCACAAATATTCATATTAAATTATTATATAATAACAATATTATACATAATATACTTGTATTTTTTTTATATTTTTACCAACACTTACCCAAACATCCATCTAATGTGTAACAAACATACGAATCATGTGTATGGAGAACTACCACTTCATGAAATGATTGTGTTTGTTTTTTCTTTACCCCCACTCATGGTGGTGAATTAGGATGGAAAATATGATTTAATATTATATATATTATAAATAGGAAATACATATTCTTTCTCATTTTTTATAACAGATTTCATGAATCCTTCTATTTGATGGAAAATATGATAATTTTGTTCTGGGGCGTGGGTACTACTACCACATCAAAGTGGTGTGATTCATTCACACTCTACATGTAATGTATTAAAGATGGGTTTTCTGAAATAATATTATATTTATTAAATAATAATTATACTATAATTATGTTATATATATAAATATATTTCACTTACTTTCATTTTTTAAACATGAAAATAAATCGGACACAATGTTCATGCATCTGTATGGCCTATTATATCCATGAATGGTGTATTCCATTTCATATATCAATATTATATATATATTGATAAATACTTATATACTAAATAAATATGATATTTGTATAATTAATTTTATTGTGGAAATATGTAAATCATTATCAATATAATATAATTAAGAATAACATGTCAAAACATATACCAAAAGACAAAGCATATACTACCTAAAACGTACCATTAATATTGAGTTATTAATAAATAGGTATTATAATGTCAAAAAAAATAATACGTAATATTAAATACAATAATATGGATCATTTTTATATTTATAATGGAAATATAATTATTGTATAATAGGTTTAAATTATTATGAATAAATTAAAGACTTATGATCAGGGAATTTAGTCTTATGTTTTATTTTCATGAGATACTTGTCATATTCACCACTCTCATCTATTATGGACTATATAAAATAACATATGAAATTTCAATATCATTAATATCATTTATTTAATGTCATTATAAGTGTAAATTTATTTTATTCTTTCAATGGGATCATGAGTTAAATGTAACTCGTGTATTAACCATATTTTCATCAAAAATTTGTTTTCCATGAGATAAAATTCATATTGACCCCATATTTATTATATTTCATTTTTATTCTACCCATTGATGTATTATATTTTTATTATACATCAATTTATGGGTATTTAAATATCAATTTGATTGCAATTCATTCATGGGTATTATGTTTCAAAAGTTACTAAATCTCTAAGGTAATTTTATCTCAATTTTCCTTCTGTGAGACACATGAAATACTGTGAACCTATATTTTTATTTGAGCTTTATGTACTAACCTTGACATGATGTATCATGAATGTAATTTTTTCATGATATTTTAATCTTCATGTACTTTTATTCATTCCATTTTATTATGATTCAATTTTAATAATGTGGTAATGGATCATTACTACTATCTCATCATTTCTGAAGATTGTTTGTGTTTATAATTCTGTTGATAAAATATGAAGATCCATATCTCAGGGACTCCTAAATTTTATTACCCTATGTTTTTTCATGTTTTATACCATTTATTGTCCAATTGTTTCACTACTTGGTATAGAATAAAATTAATTTTTTTTATAAAAGTCTTATTGTATTTCTCCTATCAGACATAAATCTCTATAATTTCCTAAAAATGACTCCTAGAAATGTTTTCAAATACAATTTAAAATTGTATTATCATTTAAAATTAAAATTTTGACACATGTTTTAACTTTAAAAAAAATTAAAATGAATATTCTATCCTTTTCAAATCAATACACTTTTCTAAACATTTGTGTTCTAAAATAATGTCTAGTATGTATAGAACTACCAGCCACGAAGAACATCATTTAAAATGAGATTAAACTGTAAATTTAAAATTATTTTTTAGTGAAATTTCATCCATAATATTCTATAAATTTTTTCTGTTGAAAGTGTTATTTAGATAATTTTATTTTTCAAAAACTATTTATCTTTAAAAAGATAAATTAATGAATATCAATGACTCCTTTATCTGTTTTCATAATGTTTTTTATCAAATAAAATGAATTCAATGATTTCGAAAAATCATTTTATGTTTTCAATTATAGTTTCTAGAAATGGGTTTTAAAATGATATGAAGTTTAATTTTATTAGTTTTGAATGTAATTTCAATGAAAATAATTCACAATATATTTATAAAAAATTTTATAGATTTTCTAAAAGTATTTTAAAATTATAAGTTCTTCCAAATGATTTATGATTTAAAATTTTTGTTTCATAGGAAAAAATATATTTTCCTCGAGAAATATTATAAATGAAATTATAAGTATTTATTTATAATAAGAGTATTATAAAATGTTTTACAAAAATTATTTTCAAATAATGGTTATTTTCTTTAATAATTGTTTCATGTTATATTCCAAAATACTTCTATATATATGTTGGTGTATAAGATTATAGTTATGATATAATATGGATATAATATTTTAATACCATTCATATTCTATCTTAAATGGTATATGTTTTTGTTGAATGATTATTATGACAATATTTTCTATTAAATAGGTTGTATACTCTTGAATCCTTCTTATTTTCCCGAGTCATTCTTTGATAAAATTATTTTGAGACCTATATTAATATCCATAGTATATAATATGAGGAAATTGTTGTTTAACCAATTTAATTTCATTAGATATAAGTTTTTTTTGGAAACCATCTATTATAATGTGAATTTATATGATGAAGTTTTATTATCTTATGGAATAATTAGGATTAATTTTATTATACGGTGGGTGAGACATATTTCTCCCTCCAATGAATTGAGTAAATATATATATATCAAGAGTTAATGATTAGAATCAAGTATAAATTCATGATTTATTTTTGAAATAAGGTGTTTCATAATATAAAATGGTAAATAAGTGTCTTTGGATCCACATTGGGATGATGGGGAAATGTGATCCACTATGGTATGATTGCAATTCCTGATCCAATTTGGGATGGTCTTGAAACCCATTTTATTATGGGATGATTATGAAATACAATTCACTCTTGGAATAAGGGGATACCCAATACACTACATGGAATGGAATGAAACTATGGATGTTGGTGTGTCTGACCCAGTTGGTGATGTCCCTATGAAGCGCCTTATTAAGTTTTGTAAATGTTCCTTTACTTATGATGAACAATGTTACATGTTTACATGTCTTCCAAAAAAAATTTGTCTTAAGCCTTTGATATTATAACATGGTTTATGTTCACAATTATCATGTGATTTCAGGTCTTATTAACTTCTAATATTTTTTCTATGTCTCATGAATTGACCATTTTAAGCAGGGTATAGTCATTAAATAACATTGTCATATTCTCATTCCCATATATTCAATGTGTGCATGTATATTTCTTTTATTTTTCCTTATAGAGCATTCTAGATCACCTATTTTGGAAGTTTCCTTTACCCAGGTTATGAACAATGTTTTTAAGTAGGACTACTATATGGGGTCATCATTAAATAAGATGTTGAATATATTTCCCCAAATTATATGAATGTGTTCTATGTTTTCAGAGAAACTAAACGATTATTTTCTTGAGGAATGTTTTTTGTAATGAGATGAATATTCAACTAAAATTATGAAACATCAGTTTTTTATAAATTTTATGTCTCTATAATGATTATATATTTCTTATTGTAATATTTTTTAAATATAGTTTTTTAGTATCGGATATGGAATCTTAGGTCTTAAGAATTTTCAGTTTTTTAAATGTGGTTCATTAATAATTTTTATCAGATACCTTACTGGGTCCATTATTTTAATATACCATTCAGGGAAGAAAAAATCCCCCCATCTTGAAAAATCATATCATTGAATCATCTTTTACATTATTATAAGTATATTCCTTAAGAAATCTATTTCATAATATTATGGATATTTTTTTATTAAATTTTTTTATCAATTTAATATTCTTATTTTCTGTAATAATTTTTTTATTAAAATTTTAATGGTTTTTCTATTCTTTAATAAAAATATCGATTAATTTTAAATATACTCATATAATCATATTTATTAATGATAATATCCTTATTTAATCTTTTGATGGTTTATAAAAAAAATTCAATGGAATATATGGACATAAACTATATTTATTAATTTTGTGGTCATTAATGTTCCATTGAAACATTTTGTTTCTTGTTATCATTGAACATTAAATTTCCCTTAAATATCCATATTCCTTTTCATTTATGATCTTATTTCATAAACCATATATCATTTAAACATACATTGTTTTCATTAAATGATATTTGATTCAATGTGGAAAAAATGATAACATGTATTCACAAATGAATATTGGGAATTGATTGTATGTCATGTTTTATTTATCAATTTTATGTCGATAAATGAAAATATAAGGAATTCATTGAACATGTAGTGATGGGTCAGTCCCAGAATTATATTTCCCCTATATACCTTGACATCATCATTAAGAATACTAATTAAGATCCATTAAATTAGTTTTTTTACCATCTCATTTATTAGACTATCTGTTCACGTGGTCTTTAGGATATTAATGTCATGATGGCTAAGATCATGAAATCCAATATTAAGCATTTCCTTCATTGATTATTTAGATATTATTATCCATGAGATTATCCAATTGATATTATACTGGGATTCATTATATGATCATATTATATTTTTAATGTAATGTATTTTCATTTATTTAACTTCCCATATTAAATATTCCATACTGATTCATGAGACCTTATCCTTTACATAAGTCTTACTACGAATATAATCTACTGCTTTTTTTCTTTTCCATGGGATGTGAAGAATATTATTAATAATAATATCAAATGTGTAATTTTTTTATTATATTAATTTTCTTTTTTCTATTTAATATGTGAATCATATATTAATTTAGTTTTCCATGACTAATAAATTTACCAATATTTTCATTCTGATATCTAGGAAACTATGATATTATAATAATTTAGACGCCATATCTGGGTTACTCGAGTTGAAGTTGTTACATAATATTCGACAAGATTAATTAGATCTTGCATCAAGGATCATTTTACTACTCATCCTATCAATCAAAGCCAATGTTTACAGGCATATCTAAGTATCAGGCTAATACAATATAATCACTAAACCCCCATTTTAAAATCACAATATAAATTTAGTTTTTTAGAGTCGAAAATATCAATCAAGTACATTGGGGTCAAATTCCTAGATTACATTTCATGTTATCCATGTAACTTGATGGGCTAATTTTATCAGTTAAAAAATAAATTTAATGATATTTTTTTCAATTTGATACCACATTTATTGTTTAAATGTTAAATTTTCATATTTCACCATACCATTTTTTTCGACGATTTCACCGGGGCACGTGCATCCGTCTATGATGATGCATAGCTTTTTCCCCACATTCCATCTTTCCAATGGCAGGTGGCATCTGTTTTTTTTATTCAGGGATGTTGCTCGTTGATCAAAGTGGGATGATGGGATGTCAGCTCTTCCTTCCCTGGATTCATTCTCATAGCTCGTTACCTTGTTCGTGTCTCCCTAAAATATTATGTCGTGGTTCATGAATTTCATTATGGGTTCCATACCTTTCTGGACACCGGTAAATGACAGTACTTCTATCAGGACATTCCATGGGATCAGGACATGGTAGAAACCTTCAGTCAGAGTAGATCAAAACATCATTCATGTCGGGGAATCCCTGGATGCGTGGACATTGGGGAACCTGTATTCTTCCTCATAATATGGCATCATAATATTGCAGAACCCGAGGCATCGCACGTCAAATGCAAGGAATCAAATGACATATGCATGTATCTTTGGTTTTCCTCAGCTTCTGATTTTTTACACAAGGTATGCCACATGTTTAACTTATAGAAGAGATGGTTATGAAAAATTTGTGTCTTCTGAGTTTTTTCTCAGGCATCTAATGATTATCACGACGAAGGCTAGAAGTTTAATGTCTTGCGGAGACAGAATGAGAGTGATCAGAATGTCCCATGTAGACAGATCAGATTGGTAGATCCCTAGGAGGGTACACCTGGACGGTTTATCGGGTGGATGGATCAGAACAATTGATAAGAACAAACCCAAGATTGTGTGTCCCATAAAGGCAAGATGTCACACCGTGAAGGCAGTTCTAGACACCAGTGAGGGTGGATCAGGGAGTGTGCACTACAAAATGGGGTAACACATAGGTTTACCATTGACAGAGATTTAAACTCATGATGGTTTCCAACATACGTTGTGTATATGACATGGATAAAAACCCACGTAGTTCGAAGGGTTGATGTATTAGGGTGTATATAATGGACAACGACCCAGAGACATGCGGGGGCTTATCCGTGAATTATGGCACATGTACTGATAGGAGCTGCGAGGAGGTGGATGAAATGATACCACTTGGATATGGTGGCCCGGTTGAGAATTGGGATGAGTAATAGATAATTGAATGGAGTGGAGGGGGATTGAGATAGGACTGTCGTGAAGGTGATATTAGGGTTGGTCTTGAGCCTCGAAGAGACATCCTACGTATCCCCGTGTTAGGGGACAATGTCTACGTAGTTCGGTGGGCGATTGGACACCTGAGGAGGTGGCTTGTGATAATGGATTCATAGATGGGATAAAGAGGAAATTTTACCTCTAGGTTGGGGCATGGTCTTCCCGGAGCACAAGGGATCGAGGGATAGAATAGTATGAGACATGTTTGATGGGATTGAATCTCATAGAGGCTTCTTACGTATCCATGGGATAGGGAATAAAAGTCTATGTAGTTCATATGATGACAACTTAATGTGGATTTGATACTTCAATGTATCATTATTAGATGGGGTTACAATGGCTTACCACAAGATGAGGTCACAACGACTTACCGCAGGATGGGGTTGAACCTCATAAAGGCTTCCTACATACCTTATCAATGAGATAAGGATTAAATCCAGCATAGTTGAGTATTAGTGGTAACCGATGTGAAGTGGGTTGGGAAGGATTGGTGTTGGGCTTGGACCTCATGGAGGCCTCATATGTACCTTACGTTAGCAAGGATCAAAGTCCATGTAGTTTAGGATATGGGGGCACTTGGGGAATACACTTTGAGGCAGCCCAAGGTGATGGTGAACTGATGTGAAGGGAGTCAGAATGACTAATGGGTGGAGGTATTGAACCTTAGGGAGGATTCCTATGTACCATGCCTTGGAA
The DNA here is from genome assembly GCA_963277665.1 of Viscum album. Lineage (NCBI taxonomy): Eukaryota > Viridiplantae > Streptophyta > Magnoliopsida > Santalales > Viscaceae > Viscum > Viscum album. The sequence goes on from OY728141.1 coordinate 773,304,724, forward strand.
ATGATCAATGACCTCATAGTTTGGATTGGGTGTGGGGATTACAATCAAGGCTTCCCAAGGTGTTGGTGAACTAACGTGAATGGGGGTCAGAAAAACCAATGGATGGTGGTCTTGAATCTCATGGAGGATTCCTATGTAACATGTATTGACAAGGATCGAATTCATCATAGTTCAGGAATGGGTGTGGGGCTTTCACTCTTGGCATCCCAAGGTGTTGGTGAACCAACATCCGGGGGTCGGAGCGACGAATGGATGGTGGGCTTGAACCTTGGGGAGGCTTCCTACATACCTTGTCATGGCAAGGATCAAAGACGTTTTAGTTCAAGTTTGGTTTTGGAAATATAGTCTAGGCTATCAAAGGAGTTTGTGAACCGATGTGAAGGGGTCAGAGTGACCAATGGGTGGTGGGATTGAACCTTAGGGAGGATTCATATGTACCTTGAATTGGCATGTATCAAAGACCCCTTAGTTCAGGATGGTTGTTGGGATTACACTCTAGGTTGCCCAAGGTGTTGGTGAACCGATGTCAAGGGGGTTGGATCGACCAATTAGGTGGTGTGCCTGAACCTCAGAGAGGATTCCAACATAACATGCCTTGGGAAGGATCAAAGACCTCGTAGTTCAGGTCCGGATTGTGAACCGACATGAAGGGGGTCGGAGTGACCAATGGATGGTGTGATTGAACCTCAGGGAGGCTTCCTACGTACTGTTCCTTGGCAAGGATCAAAGACCTCATAGTTCGGGTGGTGTTGGGAACTGACGTGAAGATGGTCATAATCAATGGTTGTTGGGCTTGAACCTCAAGGAGGCTTCCAACGTACATTGCCTTGTCAAGGATCAAAGTCCTCGTAGTTCGGGATGGGTGGGGGGCATAAACTCTAGGCTTCCCATAGTAGATTTCATGGTCGATGCATACTACACTAAGCCCAAATGAGTCCTGATCGGTGTGAGAAACTAGAGGCTGCATGGACCTAAAGATCATAGTGCGAAGGTGCGTCCATGAAGGGCGGTGCATGGGGCTTATGCAAGTGAGCTACCCGGGTGCCACTAAGGAGCGGCAATGTTGGATGGGGCATATGCAAGGAATCTACCCAGGTGTCACCATGCAGCGACAACGGTGGATGGGTCATAGGCGAGGAAGCTCCCTAGGTTCCGCTATGAAGTGGAAATAGTTGATGGGGCTAACGTAAGGAAGATGCCTCTGTGCCACTATAGAGCGGCAATGGTTCCTAGGGCTCAAACGAAGAAGCACCTTGGGTATTTCTTTATAGAAGAAATGGTTGATGGGGCATACATGAGGACAATTCTTGGGTTCCACTTAAGAGTGGAAATGGTGGATGGGGCTAATTTGATAATGATGCTTGTGTGCTGCTATAGAGCACCAAAAGTGCATGGTGCATACAGGAGGAAGCTGCTCGGGTGCTGTTAGAGAGCATCAATGGTGGATGGGGCTTATAGAAGGAATCTTTCTTGGTGCCGCTATGGAGAAGAAATGGTGGATGAGGCTTATGCATAATAATTTTTCTGGGTGCTACTTGGGAGAGACAATGGTACATGGGGATTACGTACAAAAGCTACCCATGTTCCACTATGGAGCGACAATGGTACATGGGGCTTATGCAAGGAAGCTACTAGGGTGCAAATGTGGAGAAGAAATGGTGGATGGGAATTATGCAAGCAAGCTTCCAAACTGATATTATGGAGCGACAGTGGTGGATGGGGATTACACATGGTTGGTTCCCAGGGGCCACTATAGAGCGGCAATTGTGAATGGGTTTACTCAAAGAAGCTACTCAGTGCCACTATAGAGTGACAATGGTACATGGGGAGTACGCAAGGATGTTGCCTAGGTGATACTATGGATCACAATGGGGGATAAGGCTTACAAAAGGATGCTGTCTGGGTGCCACTATGTGGCAGTAATGGCAGATGGGGGTTATTCAAGGAATCTTGCTGGGGGATGCTATAGAGAGACATTTTTTCATGGGGCTTACACATGGAAGATACCCGAGCGCCGCTATGGAGAAGAAATGGTGGATGTGGATTACATAAGGAAGATGCCCGGGTGCCGTTAAGGAGTGGAAATAGTGCATGGGGCTTATGCTAGGAAGCTGCTCAGGTGTCGCTGTGGCGCGACAATGGTGAATGGGACTTACGCATGGAAGCTACTCAGGAACTGCTATGGATTAGAAATGGTGGATGGGGCTTGTGTAATGAAGCTATCTGGGTGCCGCTATGGAGCGGTAATATTGCATGGAGATTATGAAAAGAAGTTTCCCGGGTGCTGTTATGTCACCATAGTGGTGAATGGGGCATATACAAGGAATCTTCCTGGGTGCCGCTATGACGCGACAATAGTTAATGGCGCTTACGTAAGGAAGCTACCTGGGTGCCACTATGGCACAGTAATGGTGAATGGGGCTTACGCAAGGATGCTATCTGGGTGCCGCTATGGAGAAAAAATGGTGAATGGATCTTACGCAAAGAGGCTGCCCGGGTACCACTATAGAGTGACAATGGTGAATGGGGCTGATGCATGGAAGCTGCCCTGGTATCTTCCTCATTTCTGGCCATGAGGGCATCCCAACCCACTGGTGGGTTGAGGCCTTCACCTATGTTCTACTGCACAAGAGGGATAATGCCATGGGGCGTTGGAAATAGTCCAAACACAGGGAGATGAAATGTGTGAATCACAAGCCCAACATTCAGAACGCAATGAGGGTGGCATGACAATGAAGGATAACAGTTTAGCATGTTCAAAACACAACATCCATAACCGGTTAGCTTGAAATGGTGACAAACAAATGTGGGTCGATTGTTTATCTTGGACGAAACATAGGAAAAGACTCAAAGTGTTGCCCAAAGTCTTTCGGGGCATTGGCCCAGGATGGTAGGTGAGCTGAGGCAGCATGGGACCATGATATTAGGGTTCCCTTCAGAAATTGATGTGGATGAAGATTTGAATAAAGGACATTCAAAGCGTGAGGTGGAGTGATGAAATGTTTTAATGGATTCCAAAACACCTGAAATCACACCATTGTAATCATGGAATTAGTCATTTTATTCTTGGAGTGTAAGGCATCTCTTGTTTTGAAAAAGAGGAATCCTATTTTTTCACATTGCGGAGAACTACAATTTAAATTCATATAGATAGGACTATTAGAGTCTTATTCTTGGAGCATAAGGCATCACTCGTATAGACTAAGAGGCATTCTATGATTGGAACATAGGGTGTATGACATTTTATATTTAGGTAGAGAGTAATTTTTTCTTCACATTCATGGAGCATAAGGAATCTCTAGTATGGGGAAAGAGGCAACCTATATTTGAAACAAAGGGCATACTATAGTTTTGAGTCATGTAGAATGTACTGTTGGCATCTTATGATGATAGCATAAATCATCTGTTATATTGAGTAGGAGGCATCCTATGCTTTTTATAGAGGGATTACAATAATTTAAATTAATGTAGATAAGACTATTGGCATCTCATGATTGGAGCATAAGGTATCTATTGTTTGGAGCAAGAGTAATCCTATATTCGGAACATAAGGTGCAGTACATTTTATAGTCATGTAGATATTAATGTTGTCATCTTATGCTTGGACTATAAAGCATATCATGTTTGTGGAATGATGCATCATGTGTTTGAATAATAGGGAACACTATAGTTTATAGTCATGTAGATAGGATTTTTAGGCACAAGGAACCAAAAAATGGTTTTTGTTGGGACTTATGCAAGGGCCACCCTTTCTGGTTAAAACATGAATAGGAGTCAGGTGATTGGGTTTAGATGAGTTTCATAAGGAATGGTTCAACTCAAGTTACTCGGGGTTATTGATGACTAGAATGTAAACACAAAACATACGATACAGACAATAGGAATATACTGACTGAAGGTGTTTCATGGTGTGAGGAGGTGTATCTCAAATCATGGCGTTCCATAGGTGGATGGTGGGTGCCAACAAGGGTGGAAGGGAAAATTCTGATATCCAGGCCTGAAATGTTCATGGTGCGACTATCCATTTTTCATGGTGGTCAGTCACAGTAGTGAATGGACCTGCCCAAAGGGCCGGTACCACAGCCCATAAGGGTCCCCAAGTGGGGGTGCAGTGGCACAACCCCGGTGGCATGAACCGGTGGGCGTGAAGGTAGGGGTCTCAAAAAGGAAAAGTTTTTACGAAGTAGAATCATAGAGAAAAGTGGTCATGGATTTTGGATTCTCAAGAAGCATCTTCATGAAGGAAAGAGGCTCATGGTTCCCAGACTCGTGGAGCATGGACTCGTGGATCATGGACTCGTGGAGCAACTTCACGGTGAAAGCAACTCATGAAGCATGGAATCACGGAGCCACTTTTCAATGGAAGCTACACAGGAAGCATGGAGTCGTGGAGAATCTTTGCAATGGAAGCTACTCAAAGAGCATAGACTCGCTGAGCAGCTTGACGAAGGAAAGCGGAACATTGAAAACTAAGAGATCGACCACCCAATAGGCGTAGTGACCATCTGGTGAAGGGGGTGAGCTAGGTATTTATAGGCAAGGGGCAGCGCGAAGCCATGCTCACTTGGCATAATGACAGAGCTTTCTTTGTGGCGGGTCGCGAACATGAAAGAGGTTCATGGAGCCACCCATCTCCTTACTCTGCAGCGGGTCGCGAAGGTCAAAAGGATTCACAGAGTCATCCCACATCCTCGGATCGCGGCATGTCACGAAATACAAATGGGTTCGTAGAGTCGTCATACCTCTTTGCTTGGCGGTAGGTCGCAAACGTTAAAGTGGTTTGCAGAGCCATCCAGCAACCTTGCTCAGTGGCAGTGTGCTGAGATCCCAGAGGGGGCTTCGTGAATGGGCTTCATAAACCAGTTTTGCAGCCCAAATTAAATTTTCCATAACTCCTAATCTGTAACTTTGTTTGGGCCTTATGACCTATCAAATCAAAGCTTGAGAAATGGGTACAATCTTGGATCATGTGTGGAAGAATTTTTAAAATTTTGGGGATGTGTTTTCTAGTGCCAACAATTTTAACATCCATTCCAAATCATTAATTTTTTAAAATTTATTATTTTTTAAATAATCAATCAATTAAAACATTTTTTCTCAAGAAACAACATCAAATTATTACATTAATTCACATTTAATTTTAACCCATATTTTCAAGGAATATTTTTACTATTTTTAAATCATTTCAAAAGTGGTCTTATTAAATAATTCTTTCACTTCTAAAATAAACAATGAATAATTATAAATTCAAGGTATATATTTATAATGAAAAGAAAATCATATAAACCAATAAATCGTGGATTTATGTTTAAGGAATTTCATTATGGAACAACCTACCATTTTTCAAATGATCAATCAATCAATGAAAATGGGAACCACCACTGAAGATCCAAATGAGAAAAAGAGCAGGGAAGAATCACTTGAATTAAAATGCATTAATCAATGGATTTAGTATATAAAAAACTAGAGGATTAAACATAGTCAATGAATGTGATAGCGGAAGAAATAAGGTTTCCAATAAAGGAGTTTATAATTACTAGAGTGGGATCAATCCTATATTTTGGGACATTTATCTGAGAATAAGATATGGTTGAGGAGGAAAAATACTCTATAGAGATCTTATGAAATCCATATTATCATATTAAGTTCAATTAAGAGGTTATTAGTGATTAAAGATGGGGGATTCAGAATTTAATTATAATTTAATGGATTTTAATAATATTTATATGGTTTCATGGTTAAGAACGCATGGTTGAAACTCATTGTGTGCTTAACCATCTTCTATTAGACGGATTATATATATAGTTTCATATTTTTGATATGCAGTTTGAAAAATTTTATACAAACCATTAACTCCCTCCTTGGAAACTTCATAAGGGTAAAAACATTTCGATATGGTTTGACAACCATGAGGCATCCATATAGTGCCTAATATACTATATTTTGTTATTATTTTTGGGAGGCCATGTGTTTTGGGATAAATATTGATCTCCACATAAAACTCCATCAAATTTCACATGGTTTCAAATTATGACCTTCATGGTTTTCACTAATAGTTCAATAATTTTGTGCCTTCCATGAAACTATGATATATTCCCTTATGTATAAAAAAAATAACTTGAAAAAAAGGTATATAATTACCTAATAGATGGTAAATGTATGTAATTAACACCAAAATATAAACATTATCTGATAGTAGAAGTCCTTCCATTAATATTCTATATCATTGAATTGATGCCACAAATTTTTATGTGGCACCTCACTCTCCCAAGTCCCCTGTGAATTTTCATTTGGTTCCCAACAAACTGAAAGGAGTAGTTTGAACCTAAAATAAAGAACCTTAATCTCTGAATAAATAATCCTTATTGTTTACATAGTCATATATATATAAGGATCCAAGTCATGGATTGGAAAGATAAAGACATGAAATAGTTTATAGATAAACTATTTGAGTTGTGACAATTGAAAAATGATACTAATATTCATAAAATTGAAAGGATTATCAAAATTGTAATACTACATCCAGTATTCTCTAAATCCAAATATATTTTAATATATCTTAATGCTAACATTGTTGATTTCCCATGTTTTCGATCAATAAGCTGAGGTGAAACTCGCAACAACATCAGTAAATCGACTGAAAAATATAATGGTCAACAACGATGAACATCATAATATATAGACCATATTTATGTCATCAATATTATATTATATTAAATTGAATCAATTACACTGTCTATTGTAACTAAATTATTCCAAAAAGTGGAGCTTCACAAACCTCTGACAAAAACAACACAATATTACAATATCATTCATTCAAGGATAGAAAGGGTGTTTTCAAGAAAGTTGATTGATAATTTCTGTTACAAGAAAACATAACCAGACCCAAGTGGTGATCCCAAGCTCGAATGAAGTCAAAAATTAATGAAAAAAATCTTGTATTCATTAATATATATTGATTAAACTATTTTGACATCCATCTTTGGATGATATTATGTGCACTGAATTACATTGTATCTAGTTATCTCCTATAAGAATATAAAAAAATGGTAAGTGAATTAGTGTTCCCCTTAAAAAACAATAGAATATGGTAATATATGAATTATAAATATATTTTTCAAATATATACACCCCAATTTCCTCAACAATGGTTTCATTAAGAATTAGAAAAATGTAACAGCGTTTGGAGGGCCGATTTTTGATTACCCATATAGAATTTCTCACTCAAGGGGCACATTGATGAATTACCATGAAATTAATAAAAATATCATCCCACATCCATGATAATATATGATGGGTTTAAAGAAAAAATTAATGTTTATGGTATCTAGTTTTAGCCTACCAAATGAAACAACAAAGAGAATCAAAAATTGAAAGATCTTATCTAAAAATTATAAAACAAATCCATTGTTGAAAATAATACAAAATCATCAATGTTTCATCATGGGCCACACTTATGGATTTATAAAAATCAACCATTATAAAATTCTTGATGGGTAAATGTATCAAATATAATCTTTGGAAGAATCGTATCCCTAATAACACATTGAAAACCTAATAATTATTCCACAACCCATAACGAGTGTCTTGAATGTCACTAATGTTATAACAATGATATTTTTAGTGATGATTTATTTTAGAATATTGGTGGTTAAAATTTTAAATTAAAAAAATCATGTACTCACCATATTAAGTCCACATTTATGTTAAAATGAGATCCAACATGTTCCACTCAACAAAAATATTCTTTAGATCCTATGTCTAGAGCATCATACTCAAAGAACCATCAATGAAATTCATCATACAAGGGATTATAGATGTTTCAAAATCAATTGATTACACGAACTATTCGCCGATATTTTCAATATAATACAAATCTACTTGAGATAAAATACAAATAAAAATTTAATAAGTAGAATATATTTCATTCCATTCACTAAAAATTTTATAACAATAACACTTATGAGAATTTTTCAATGACTCCATTTTATGATTCCAAGTAGGATAGGTCTTCTTATGTGTCTTATGATACTAGGATCTATAAGACACCATTTTATCACCCAATATGATAATGTATCCCTGTCCAAAATCATATGTTTCACCTAAGACTATATAGCAGTGCATGTCCTCTAGAAGAATCCACATTAGAGATTAATTCATAAGGTTCATCAATTCATCAATATAATTATAATATTTTGATTCCCATAATTTTATTTCTCCTTTATGAGTGAGAGCAGTCATCCGAGATGCCTACTTTAATAAATATCTAATGAACCATCTATCAATCACTATTATGTACAAGAATAATTGAATCTTGAAAACATAACATGGTCGATCCATAGTCCTGAAATCATTCTCTATATAAATAGGAACTAAAATAACATTTTTTGAGACCACAAGTCCCCTAAAATTAAAATCAGGAATCTAGATAATAAATTTTTAAAAATTGGAATAATGTTAGGGAATTATAAATATTTCCATAACATCACTCAGGTGATGCACATGATCCTCTATAGTGTCACAACCTGACCAATGCTGGGGCTCGTGAAGAAACTATGTCATGACTGCCTCCATAGGACAGGTGCAGGAAAATATTTCGAATGGCACATAAAATGTTGGGAGGCCATTTCCTATGAACTTGTACACAGACACATAGCCCACTCGATAAAAAATTATAGAGGAAATGGAACAAAAGATGCAACACTACTATAAATAAACCAAACATTCTTGAACCTATAAAGATAAAATGCATGGTTGAATAAACTGAATGGGGGGAAAGGGAAAAAATACAGGCCAAATAAGAAAATTGTCACAACCTAAGAGAAATAAAATCTAAAATAGTCGATAGTTCCCTTCTCCAATATCCCATGCAATGAACACTGTACACATTCCTAGAAGATATATCAATATTATCCCATGGAGTTATGATCAATTCGTACATTGTTTGGATAATTCATGACACATGTGGGAAAATACCATGTAGGGGTGAGTATAAAAGTACTCAGTAGGATTCCCCAAAAAGGTAGATAAGGATCTGTAAAAGATTCTTTGAAAAAAAACTAGAAACGACAAGGTACATTAACAAGAGTGTTGCTCAAACCAACCAAAGTGTGAAGTAAGCTCAACCAAATAGAAGGAACTAGAAATTGCAAGAAGTTGAACCTATCATAGAATATTTACTACCTTTATTAGTGCAGTAGAAATGTCTATCCACAAGAATTTACACATAGATATCATGTGGAATACCATGTTTGTCTTCACTTCTCATGGAATGGGATTAGCGAAAACCCATGGGGTGGACACTGGAAACAGTATATATATATATATATATACTAATTCAATTAATCCCAAATGGGAGAGTAAGGGGATATCCATATCAAAATATTATCCCTTAAAAATTGAGTCACCAATACATCCAGAGGTGTCCATTGATTCCAATTATCCAATAAATATGCTCCAAATTACATGTCAAAGGGATTCAATCACCATACCTTCATACTATCTACTTGGGAGGAACAGTATTGATCTAACTGTTTTTGGTAATGTCATGAGAATGTGTCTTGGTTTGAAAAGAAACTTACATTCTTGAGATTCCAAAATCTTGGTAGGTCAGGCATCGCCATTGCCTCATAGTTGAGAGGTCATGTCTCAATGTCATGGACCCATACCCAGCTTAGCAGGAGGGTTGTACTATAGTGTCATTGAGGACACATACTTGTCCATGTAGGAGGGTTCTACTCTAATGTCATTAAGGATCCATCCCCAACCCTAAAAGAGAATTTTAATCTTATGTTTTCAAGAATCCTTTTGTAGCACAACTGGAATGTTTTAATCGAAAAATTTTGAGGATCCATGCCAGGTCATTCTAGAGGGTTCCACTCAGAACTGCCATTATGGGCCACTTCACAACCTATATAGAGGTAAAACCTGATCTTCTATATCCATCACTATAGGATAGTTTCTCTAGGAAAAGCATCAAGGAACTCTATCCACCCCTTCTAAATGGAACCTCTCAAAAAATCAACGGCGAACACTCCCCATCCCTATTGGATGGTGTCTCTTAGAATAATGTCTTTATATTCATTGGGTGTCACCCTAGATAAGAATAACACCATGAACAACTCATATCTTATCTCAAAATTTACAACTGATGGAACCATCACATTTTTTATAAAAAAACACATAAGATTGGCTACTCATATTCTAATGTCTGAGACCAAATGAAAGAGATATGAGAGATAAAATATTTTTAAAGTTGTACAAGGTATATGTGGTATCCACATGTTTTGTGGCCCCACCTCTTCTTCTGGCCGTGTAACTATCCATACTCGGTTACAAAACTGACAATTAGGTACCTGAAGCTATGCAAGTGTAATTCCAATGTACATTAAATCTCTAGAAAAAATGTTGATGAGGGTGCATTTCTCATTGTTAAACTGAATGGTGAAAAAATAAATTTACTAGTATGCCTCCTCAAATGACATGGGATAACCAAACACATCACATTGTTGAAATCCCTTATTAAAAATTCATATGAACGACTATTCATTTTCTATGAATGAATATAAAATGGAAAGAAAATATATTGCCACATTGCGCATGAATGGAGTCTTGTTGGACCCATGCCTTGGTCCTGAAACATTTTTTATGAATCATACTATCGTGATCCTCATGAAAAAATACATTATATGTAAGGATCATTTGTCTAAAATGGACAGCCGGTCAAATTTTTTTTTTCACCACAACACATTAAAACTAAGTCTCTTTGGGACCTCACCTCGATCTAAAATTAAATAACAAAAATGAATCATCAAATATCTGTCATAATATCAGTGTCATACTGTCACATATGATTTGTCAGTCCGATGATGTATGGAAGGGATATGAGATATACAGTATTCTATAATATTATAATTATTATTATTGATAATTTGGTGGATCTGATCCAAGAACCATAATTTAATATTCAACAGTGGACTTTAATAGACTGTATTAATTTCATGGACATCTTACAGTTGATGGTTTGTCAAACCAATGTCGCATGGGGGAGATACGAACTGATTATGGTCTGAAAACATAAATTAATAATAACCAAATTATTATATTATTATTATATTTTTCCTCTCTATCCAACATCAATTGAGATTCATGAAAGGGGGTATCCCTTTTTTTGAGCATAGCTTCTACATTGCTCCTCCCATATTTACATTTTTCTATTTATTTTTTTATATTTTATTTCATTACAACATTATATTCCCTCTCCAATCTCATCCTTCCCCACTAACATATATCAAAAATTCCTACCGACTCTCCCTATAACCCTAATTCCACATAATGGAAAATTTTCATGTTGCCACCTTGGACTGTAGCATACCACATCCATGTACTATTAAAACACCCCGTATGGACCACCAACACCTTTGTTACCCTCACTAGAACACCCTGATGTGTCGACTTCCAAATCACTAACTACCTCACTCAGTTTTCCCCCATGACCTACACCCATGTCCTTTGCTTTCCACAATCGTCAGCCACATCGGCATATCCTATCTAAATCAAATCACTCGATACCTACCGGAATAGCATCAGACCACTATTGTTGCCTACTGTCTAATTTTTCATAGAAGGATGGCTCCCAACAATCCGATCTATTCAAAAAACAGCACCCTAGTGTCACACATCCTCCTCACCATACTGAGTATGAAAACCCCAGAACCAATCTTCTATCAATTCCTCCCTCCCAAAAATAAGAACACATTTTTTTATCAAGAATCTATGACTGTATAAATGATCTGATGTGTCAAGGATCAGTTTTTCACTGATTCATTTTCAGGTGTTTGTAGAACCACCGACCAACTATTTTTTGATGGTGAATGGGGGGAGAACAAAGAAAAAAGAATTATTATCAAATTTGAGGAATATCCTCAGCTAATGTTTAGGTTATCATTGATTTATTACTATTATAATGAAGAGTGATGGACAATGACATCAATTAATAAACTAATAAGAGTAGTTCATTTCTATTTTTTGGATCGTTCATGAACATAGATTGACGAACATGAAACCAATACACTCAAAGATTAATTATTGGGGTAAAAACTCCAAATATGAGTCATACCATGATTGGATCCCTCATTTTTTATTAAGGATACATTCTTCGACAATGAATGGGGATCTGTTGCGCTTGGATCGGTATAGATCCATGGGATCGTTTTTATTCACCAATGAGAGTGAGTGGAGAGGACATGAAGATGAGTTGTTTGTAAATGAATTATGAGTCAAAATCCCTAAATTCAGATATTTCAATAAAATATTATTTCATGATAAAATGGTAATAAATTAATAAATATTTAAATAAGTAATTATTTAATTACTCAGTCGTGATGTCACTTAAGCCAATCTCCTGACATTGACAAAAGATATAACATACCTAGGTCAAAACACTTATTCTAAACTCAATGATGGACTCATATATTTCATCTGAGTACACATCCATGAGTTATTCAGGATTGAAAAATAAAATGAATAAAATTTCAATTTAATTCATCCAAGTATCATACTTCCAACAAATGAGGGGTCCCAACCTCATGTGCCAACTACTTTTATATCATACCTAGGAAAAACACCTTGTTCTAGACACCACTGTTGTCTCAATTTTATTAAACAAAAAATTGTTTAATAGGTATCCCATTTTATTTAATTAACATTATGTGCATAAAATAGAAGTATATTCATTATTTTTATACAGTTAATTTCAGGCACACCGGGCGTCAGAATTTCACATCATCTAAGTGCCTTGATATAGAATAATATTTAGAAATATTATAATGTATAATTAGGTAATGATCATAGATCCACATGTATTTCATGTTTATAAAATGATTTCAACCAAAAATACAACCACATATGAATAAAGATACTCATTGAATATCATTTCTAGCCCCACTATAAATAATATGAGAATATATTTGGAAAATAGGATTAAAAGGAACTCATAATGGCAATGCATCACCTAAAAGACAATATTTTGTATAATAAACACTCTAATTATTTTCTATTGATAGCCAGACTAAAGGTCAAACATTGAGAGCCACAATTACCCTTTCAATAGTTCAAAATAATACATAATCTTGGTTAATATAGACTTGTTCGTTATAATAAATCAATTCAGTTTTTTAAAATCAACACATATAAAATGTGTTACATCGTCTGTATTCAAAAAATGAACATATGCCACTAAGAGAAAAATATTAGGGAATTAATAATATATTTAAAAATCCTCCATAAGGGTATTTAAATCCTTCAATTCATCTAGTTTCATATGGTAATAGGTAAGACAGATTGGTTGCGTACCTTTTAACATTTCAATAGAAAAGTGTGCCTATCTTACTAGAGGCCAGAATTATAATGTAGATGACTACTAGAGGATTATCAATAGTCAATGATTTATGATCCAGTTAAAAAGAAATTATTGATATAATCCTTATCTAAAATAATAGGTTTTGATATACTCTATCTTGGGTTCAATTATCAGAAGAAAACTTGGATCAGCCCATTATAAATAGATATATACACTCATTAATGAATACTATCAATTCGTGATTTATAATTAATCACACATTTGATCATAATAAGACATCTAGGGGTTTCATATCAAGAACCAAAAATTCTCATATGATCTTGATCTTCAATAAAGATAAGTCTTAATATGGGTGTCAAACACTTTTCTTTCTCTTCATTCTGAGTGGTGAATAAATATCCACCATGGAAAACATAATCTCGATAGGATGGTATAATGGATATAGAATGAATGTTAATATTGAAGAATGAGATACACTAGTTTTAAAAATATTATTAACTAAAGATGAAGATATATAGATGGTAGCTCTCATTATAACATGTCCCATATCATATTTACATGGAGACTCGTCAATGGGGTGAAGAATCATTATTCTAGATACATGTAGGTAGAGCCCCATAGATCATCAAGAATCAAAATGTACTACAATATCTTTTGGTGAAGATTTTCTCATGGCCTTTTTCATGGAGGAAACTTAATTATAGAACATCAGTATGTGTCATATGTGACCACACTAACCATAGATCATTAGAGTCCCTATAAAAAACCAATTTATATTCACAATATATTTAGATGGAAATCCATTTAATGGGCCTTTTCTGGAGATAGTATATAGTAATGATGGTGTCTATTATCGATACCTGTAATGATACTCATCATGCTTCCTCTTTCCTTTAATGGAACTAAAAAACCAACTTCTGGGAGTAATAGTAACCACCTTAAGCCTTATCATACAATCCATGTCATGGTCTTCAATTAATGTTATATCTAGAACATCTATATGTGGTAAAATTATACATCAAAACATGAGATATGATATCCAGTAGAATATCTATCTTGTATAATTAGAGGTTTTTCTACATATTCAATATTACCTTACTCTAAAAAAGTATAATTCATGGAAATTGGATTTCAAATCGAGTCAGAGTACTATTTAAACATTAGAGGATGAGGAATTCGATATTGTTTTCCAAAAACATGAATTCTATAAGCAACAACACTATTAATAGAGTTATGATCTATTTTTAATCAAATAATTTATGTTTTTGTATTGTAACCATTGAATCATACCACCTCCTTATATGCCCATAGTGATTGAAGGTAGAAAATTTCACCTTTATTGAATCTAAAAATTTAAATGAACTCAAAAGTTATCCCAATCTTTTTCAACCAACCATATTCATTTTGGGGATCATTTGAGATTTTTTTAGATGGTGGTTTCTTCTAAAGAATCAACTAGGTATGATCTCTATATTCACCTATTCAAAGTTATATAATTAGAGCTTAAATAAAGACATGTGAGGATACCTATCCTAGATCATGGAAATGAAAAATAGAATCTCAACCAAATTTTGATCAACAAGAGGGTTTGTTTTCCTGGTTTTATTAAAATACTAATCCAAAAATATAATCAAACACCTTTTTGAGGGTAATGATACGACACACCATCACGAGGATATATTAAAATATTAGTAAGGATACTCAGGTCCTAAACTCAATAAAGAGATACATGAATCTCAATTCTATTCGATATAATTCAATATATAGACTTGATCAAATATGTAATCATTTTTTGGATTACATTCAATCCAATACATTTATTACCCCATGAAATTCATACCAAACACCCATATTTTCTCAAGGATTGAACTGATGATGGATAGCTTGGAAATTGATCATAATATACATAATAATCCTCAATAATCCTTCCTCATATCTACTTAGATATATTAAAATGAATACATACATCAAAGGGAGACAAAAAACATGAACATTGATACAATTTTATAATAAATCAACATATATGCCCGAGTACATTAGTACCGAACTGAACACTAACACTTCTCAAAGATATTTACTGATACCCACTAGTAGTTGACTAGTACAAGTGAATCAAAATGGAGTTGGAGGGAATTATATCATTAGAAGAGAAAATAATGAATATAGAAGAGTAGAAGAAAAAATAGTCATTATTTGAAATTTTAGACACTCCTCATAATGAAAAGTACATCATGAGAAGATAATGATAAAATATGTACATTAACCAACTAGAGAGACAAATTCTATCATGAGAAGATAATAATATCTATATCTAATTCATGGATCATTTTTCCACCATCCCATAAAATTGCCACATTTACTACTAGTAATTCACACCAACAAGATCTATGTGGTTTTTTCCCATTTCATGGGCCTAACAAAATATATTCAAATAAATCCCACCAAAAAAGATAGAGTGAATTAAAAAAGAAGAGTATGGTATCAATATATGTTCCATAAACAATTCCATTAAAAAATACCATTAATGATTAAATATAGATGAATATGAGTAATGGGAAATAATATCATAATTTTATGAAAAATACGATTCCAAAACTATTATATAGAAAATTTATAATAAATAGACATAAATTAAGGTTCAATAAAAATGTAAGGGATATGAATAAATAATTTCAAAAGAAATTTTATTTATATAATCAAATACAAAAAATTAATATCATCATATTCCATAGGGTTTATCACATACTTGTAATATGATACACATGACACTAAGACCAATAAACAGGGATCAAATTGTTCATAGGTTTACAAGCCTCATGTTTTCATTATAAAATCAATCATCACCCCTTTGGGGAATATCATAACAAATTTTTTTTAGTTAGATCTATCAACGTTGTTCCATTTAGTGGGAGTAAATGTTCATTAATTCTCATCATTGTCACCCATTAACTACAAAAGACCGAATATTCCTCTAATAAATCAATAATGGGAAAATCATTGTTCCAATTATACTCATCCTTCATAGTTCAAATTTAAAATTTTCATGTTTCAACATAGCATTAAAAAATCAAAATAAAGTTATTGATTTGTATCTAATTCATTAATTTTAAAATAATATTTCATATATTTATATTTTTCTAAATAATCACTATAAAATTATTGCATAAAATATATTCTTATTCGGTGATATTTTCTATTCAAAAGACACCATATATTTTAATAGACATTGAAAAAGGTAATTATTATCTTATTCCATGTAATTTGAAAGGAATCATAAATTACTCTACAATCAATGTATATATGTAAAATGATAACTCATTTCAATTCATTCATGAAATCAATGATTCAAGTGTTGAAAATTCAATATGGAACAACATAGATTTAATCACATGATCATTTAATCACTTGAATTAGGATCCACTAATATAGAGCTGACAGTAAAGAAGATCAAGAAATAATCCCTTGAAAAAATACACATTAATTATATGTTTCAATACATCAATATTAGTATGATTATCTACCATCAATGAAGGTGAGAGTTTATGAAATTTGGATTCCAAGTAACCAAGGATAAACATTGAATAGAGGGATCAATCACATCCAATAAAACATTGGAATGATAAAATAATATGGTGGAGATCCAAAACCCTCTACATGGAGCATCCTAAAACCAAATATTCATATTATGATTTATTACAAGGATATTCAAATTTAAATAGGTGGTTGCATGATTTTAATTAAAATATAAATAGAATTCAGTAATTTTCACAAAAGAATCAAGTGTTTGGTTACACAATTAAAACAAATAATGTGCCTAACACTACACCCTATTTATGATTCTAGAGACTATATCATGGATAGGCCCCATGTATTGTAAAAACATTCACTAAAAGTGTTATCTTTAATGGGAAATAATAAAAATGGTATATAGATTTTACACTTGGTTTAGATACAATACACCATGTGGGCACTCCACTCTATCCCATGACACACTATTTTATGGAAGAGGATGGAATATTTGACCATACTCTACCCACATACAAAACTCAAAAAATTTAACATGTTCTATGATGACCCTCACGGTTTTCCCTAATAGTACATCAACTATGAACTGGTCCAAAAACACCAAAAGAATTCCAAAATTTGTAAAAAGTAACATAAAACCAATGATGATCAAAACAATGGGATGAAAGTAGCACACATAATCTAATGAGATGCCACATGATTCCTGTAAAACATATTATTCTCCAAAATTAAAAATTTTAACGAATTTTTTATTGATTTCCTTTCTCTTCACATTTCCCAGAATTTTTTTGGGAATCTATAAACAACATTTAATATTCCAAATAATATTATCAACCTACATTAGTGAATGTATTATTATAAAATATAATTGTAATTTGATCTATTTTATTCTACTAATCTCAAATCATGATGGGAATTTAGGTCAATTTTGTAGGGGAAACTGAAAATTAGGGATATAACTATTATGTGGGATAATATGTCTTTCTTAGACATAACTAAGATAGTGATCTTATTGTATCATTAGAAATTATATGATGATTCATGATTTCCATATAGACACCGTAAAATATTTTTCTCAATGAGAAATAATTATTTTTCCGATGGTGCAATTTATTAAAATGAGGATATAACATATCATATTTTAGGTCACATTTCCATCTCATAATATATATTTCATTGTTAATTAAATTTAATTTTCTATTATTGAATCATGCATAGAAAATATTTCACACATTATTTGATTCAAAATAAAAACTGTTTAATTACTCATAAGGAAACATGAAAACAAAATAACATGAAACTATTTAATTAATATCAATGATAGATGTATGTCTAAGAAGTTTATACATTAAAATTGTACAATAAATATAATATATTAATATATTCACAATATTTATTCTTTTTGATCATCATCACCAATGAGATTCACCATTACCAAAACTAAACAAATAATGAGAAAAATTAGGTTGAGAGGAATAATTTTGGTATAATCGTAAGTGATAATTATACGAATTAGAATTAAGACATCAACAATTATAATGTAATTAATATTTAATATTTAATTGTGGAATCCTAAAAAATATAATATTGTGGTACACGGTAAACTATTTAGTTGGTTGTTTAATAGCAAACATGTTATAAATTTAGAATTGTCTGTATATTTATTCATTACATTGTGTATATTTTTTAGGGAAAAATTTCATTATAAATAATTTATTTAGTTTCAAATAAAATACCTAGGAAGAAAATTTTATTTGTTTTTCAATTTCAAAAAATATTTTTTTTTCTAAACGAAATATTTTTATAATAGATTATTTTTTCTAAACATATTACTGGTAAGGAATGATTTAAAAAAATAATTCCAAAATAAATATATTAACAGAATCATAAAAATATGTTATTAATGAAATTATTTTGATACTGCAGTTAATTAATCTATATTTATTCATTCTTTATTAAATATGATATATTTTAAAAAATATTCAATATAGTTCATCATTTTAATTTAATTTAAAATTTATTTAAACATGAATAATAAATTTAGTTAAATTATTATTTAAATATATAAATGTTAATAGTATTCATTTATTTGTTATTAAATCCTTTAAAATAATATGTATGTTATTTAGTAATTACAATATATATTTTTCAAGGAATTTGGACAGTGGTTGCAATGTATTATTTAACATAATAAATCAGATTAATTAGTACTAAATAATAATTGTGATATTTTTTTGATAGTTTTTATATAATAAAAAATCTTTAAAAAAATTATTAATAATTCATTATAATGAAAATACAAAATATTTCATTATTTGAAAATATATATTTTTTATTTTTTTAATTTCAAGTATTATTATATTAAAATTAAATATTATTAACATCTGAAATTTAATCAAATAATTTTTTTATTCTGTATTTTGATTAACCAAATAAAAATAAGTAATATGGTAAATATTAATTTTAAGTATATAAATAATTTACTGAGGGTGAATTTGTGTCATCATGGTAAAAGTGAAAGGAGATAAATGGGTATAACAATGCTTAATTACCTGAAATATAAGAAATAAATCATTAAATTAAAGGATTATGGCATATTAATCCTACATTCCCCAAATATACATTAGATTCTTACATAAGTCTGCATTCTGTTTTAAATGAAATCATTACACTATAGGGTATGAGAATTTCCCAATGTGAAACTAGAAACACATTTATAAAAACTACACTCTCTTCCCTAATAAGTCCACTATTTTAATTAAGTTATCAATTTAATATATGTATTCATTTTCTCTTCCAAATCACTATAATATATTTATTTTCTTTTGTCCAGGAGAAGGTTTTATAAATCATTTACTCTAAGAGAGTCCATATGAAGATGTAACAAAATTTTTAAATGTTTCTACCTAGTTTATCAATATATATTTCAAATACATAGATATCTAGAATAATTAAAAATATCATTATTCACTCAAAATAATATTTTTTTTAAACTAATTATGACTCTTTAAATATGATACTGATATTTTATAACACCAAACAGAAAATAATTTCAATAGTATGACATATTATTTTTTTGGTCATTTCAATGAACCAAAATTAATAATGTTATACAGACATCATCATATTCATAATTAATAATAATACAATATTATAATTTTAAATAAATTATGTTAATGTGTAATTAATTTAATGAATATTTATTTTATCGGTGACACTAAAAAGTTGTTATTATTTTATATCTTGTTGTAGTTAGTAAATTTTCTAAAACATGCTCATCATGGATTCAAATATCATGATCTAGACCAATTACATTTATCAAATTAAGACATGATTAAATAAATAAATAAATAAAATGATTCTAAAAAGCATGATAAATCTTGGAATGATGACCAATTCATTAAATTAATGGGAAACACCATATCTATTACTAATCTACTCTAAAATAAACAAAATTACTAACATATAATGCTTAAAATAAAAAATAAGTAAGTATATTTTTTTGTAATATTTTATTTTAATGGAATGTTATTAAAGGTAAAATACAAAAATTATATATTTAAATAATATAATAGGATGGTTGAAATTATTTAAAACATGGTTATATCAAGTTCATGGACATTTTTAGTAATGGTATGTGGGTTCTTATTTCAATTTTCATTCAATGATATATTCTTTATATTCACCATATTTTTTCATTTCTAAAATTTACATTAAACATTTGAATTTATTTAAATTAATTATTTTGTTATTAATTTAATTTTAATTTCTAAATATTACAATTTATTAATATTACATGATTAAAATGATTCAAAATTCATACGGTTTTATCTTATAATATCACATTGAAATCTAGAATATTTGTGTTTAAATATCTATTTTAGACTTTAATACTCATTATCTCAAAAATCCCATCACCATTATTGTACTCCATTATTATGATTTTTAGATTTTTTCTCACTATTTCACCTCCCATGGGATTATAAAGGGATTGAGAGGTTGTTTCTTTAATGAAAAATACATATTAATTCTTTTTTGGTCTGGAATCACTATCGATCTTGTATATACAAATTCAATTATTTTATGGAATTTATTGTTTATATAATAACTAATTAATATGTTCATTTTCCATTTCAATTCTACGTATTTATAAAATAATTACTATAATCTCTTTTTAATATCTTCAACATGAATGTTTATGAATTTATCATCAAAAATGAAAATTAAATATTCTTTTTATTTATTTATAGCACAATCCCATTTATCATCCATTTTATCAAATTTTCCTTAAAATTTTCCTTATAAAGTGTTCGTGGGTTACCAATGTAAATTAAATTCTCATTATTTTACTAATTATTTATGATTAAAATAATATTTATTATAATTAAATGATATTTATATCTATTTTATAAAACTATTTTAAAATATTCTTATGAAATTTTTTATCTAAGAAAACATGGATTATTTTTTCTCATTGATCAATATTGACTTCTTAAGGTGATAGCATCCACAACCATTATTAAGATGTATTATGATCATGATTTTTTTAAAACATCATAAAAACTTTATATCTCTATCTTGTGAACATTTTTATAATGGGATTATCAATGTTATCAAGTTTATGTGGAACAAATATAAATGGATTATCTGTATGCGAGTGGTGGATTTGAAATATCACTCTAATTTGATGGTTACTGTTTAATTCCATGTGAGATCAAGATAGGACATCAGTTGTAAGGCCTATTCCCCACGGTTATAGGTAATGCATAATTGTTTGTATCACTTAACATGTAGTACATAATGACATGTGGTGGGGATGAACCAGTGTGCCCATAAGTTTATATCTCATCTCATTTATGCTTTTTAAATATGTTTCCTTAATGAAACTCACCCTAATAGATATAAAAACGATATAACACTTTTGATGTATATGATCACCACTTTGGGATGCCAACTCCAACAATGTGTCATTGTTATTATCTCTCACACAAAATCCCATTATAATTTTCACATATAACATTTTCATTGATATGGCCATTAAATCAAATAATTTCCATAACCATAGAGATAGAACTATATGAAATTAAAACCAAATATATAATGTTGAAAGATCAATTTTGAGTTTATAAAAATCCATATAAAGTCTGAATTTTGATCTTCCACCTCCCCACTAGATATCATTCTCCAATTTCTACTCTCAATTTTTGTTCTCCAAATTGTTATTCGATATTGTAATGTTATGGAATAATTTCTCAGAACACATATCAAAAAATATTTACAAATTCCAAGTGATTTAAATTATTGAAATATATTATAAATATTTATTCTATGCTATTTATATATATTTATTTTATACTCTGTTAGCATTGAAAATTTTCAATTCATAATCATCAATTCAATTAACTGTTTTTATTTTACTATATGTTTTATCCAAGAATCTTCATTTCTACTAATTGTAAATTTTGAATTATCATGGTCTTATTAACCATAAAAAATCCAAATGAATCTATAAATACTAATTTAATTTTATATGTCTACTTATTAATGAATTCATACAACTTATTAGGTGGAAATTCATTCATAAATATAGAACACCATCGAAATTAACATCAACTTTTTCGCGTTCATCCTTATTCATTTTTGATAGGTTTATAATCATGTGTCTATTAATGAGGCTTGATCGACCAATAACATCACACATTAATTTAAATATTTAAATATTATTTTTTATTTCGTTATTATATATATTCTAGAATCTCTATATTTCACTAAACTTGTCCCTATATAATACACCCTACATGCTAGAGTATAATAACCCATATCTTTATTACACATTTATTATTTATTTATTACATAAAATTACTCTTAATACTACCAAAAATATTTAGAATACTATTCTATGTAGTAATTTGGAAACTTATATAACAAAATAATAAAATACAACAACATAGTTATTGAAAAGATTTTTAGCATGATCATAACACTCCCTTATATAAAAAAATGAATGGGATAACTTAGGGATATACACAAGAAAGAGGTGGCCTATAAATCAGAGTAAGGGAATAAAAATTGCATAACATGAAGACATTAAATCATGTTAGATAATAGGTTTATCAATGGTGTTTAAATGGTGTATGAATCATAAACATGATTAATGAGACATTATATTTCATGACAATCCTATGGGAAACATGGGAAATATGGAAACAAAATAAAATAATGCATCATGTGCTTGGGCCAAGAATAAATGATAAAAAATGAAAAAGTAAAATTTCCATTATGTAATTTGGTTCACTTCATGGCCCAAAAAAACATATCATGAGACTAAAAAATACCCAATGCATTAGTGCTCTATATAATTATAGGATCACCCATAACTTGTATTTTATTCTCATGCTTATGTTTAAAATATATATCATATAAAATGGATTAATTAATCATAATATTTTATTTAATTAACTAATAATCTATAATATAAACATGTAAGTCCAAATTAACTAGTATAACTTCATAAAGTAGAAAACCCTTGATGGGAAATGGGTACAGGAATTTACTACACAGTTTTTTGGCAGGGAAATTCATGGTAAAATTTTGGCAACATATGAACATCACATAAAAATTTATTCAATTGGATGACAATATTGAAAGTAGAATTCGATCATTTTGGAAGAAAATGAAAATTAATAAGGACATGTAAAATCATATCCCAACAATAGTATTTGGAAATAGAAGGCATTCTATAATGAAGATGCAAGAATAAAGATGAGAGGGGTGATCCCTTACCTGAGTGTGATTCCAAATGATTTGGTGCAGCTTCATGAGAGATTAGAGGAAACTAGGGAGGACACTATAGAGTATAAGAATGACTAAATAAGTTCTCTATGGATTTTATTGAATATAAATGGGGGAATGATTGTGTTTATATAAAAAATGATTGTGGATTTATTCAATATTTCCCAAAAATAGGATTTTGACTCTATATAATAAAATTACCAAAACCAAAAACCCTACCATGGGTTATATAAAATGGGATTAATTTTTTTTATATGGAAAAGGGCTGAATATAAAAGAAATATTAACATTGTTTAGGTGAAAGTAAGTCAAAAACTTAATGAAATGATTTTAAAAGATAAAAATGTATAAATGGGTTTGGAGTATTCAAAAATGATATAAATAATTTTAAAAAATAAACATAAAATCACACTATTTTCAAAAGTAAAATTATATTTTTTTTCTTTGATATCATTTATAGTATTTATCATATCATCATTTGGCCATTATGATGTCATAATACACAATATATTTTAAAAGTATTTATTTTTTAACTAAAAATATAATTATATCAGAAAATTATGAAAAATTCATGAATAGATAATTTTGAAATTTTATATCCAAAATAATATTTATTTTACCCAAATATGTTTCTAAATACGTGTTTCGTAATTTTAAAATCATAATGGACATTTATTGAGGAATGATTGGTTTTTTGGAAATAATAGATTTTGAATCCTTATAAAAATTAAATTTGACTTCATAAAAATTAAATGATCATTAATATTTGATAAAAATTATTTAATAGAATTATTTTAATAATCAATAGCATATTTAAAAAAAACAACAATTCCTAAAAATAAATATATTTACTTAAATTGATTTCTATTCAAAAAATATATTTTTTTTGTATAAAAATCAAAATAATTTATAATGTAATCATATTTATAAAAATTGAACATTTCCATATTGAAATATTTATTTAAGATATTCATATTATAA
This sequence comes from Viscum album, assembly GCA_963277665.1. NCBI lineage: Eukaryota > Viridiplantae > Streptophyta > Magnoliopsida > Santalales > Viscaceae > Viscum > Viscum album. Next base: position 773,329,382 of record OY728141.1, read on the forward strand.
CAGTATTTATAAATTTCACTTTAATAAGTGTGGAAATTCACTAATATTGTTGTTCACGATGGTAAGACTCTCATGGGGTGGTTAAACATACATGGTTTGGGGTGTGATCCCGATGAGCTTAAGCCTTTACCATAAATGGGTTTTATCATGCTTATTTTATTGAATTTCATCATGGGGTTATAAAAGTAAAAAGAAAAAGGATTATATCTCCCTCAGAATCTCTATTAAATGGGCTTCATAGGGAATTAACCAACTAGTTAAGGCCATGAGTTCCTTTGGTTGTGGCAATTGGATTTTTTTAAACCCATATATTTATATTAATCATAAGACCATTATTTAAGAAATTATTATAAATGATAATGATTATTAATAGTATTTTATAATCTAATACGACATACTTAGGCTAATCATGTGAATATAATTTCAATAACCATAATATATAATAATTCATTTAGGTACATCAAAAAGGTAAATTTTATTTATAATAGTTATGACAGATATAATAATTCCCCCTTAAGAAATATCTCTCTTAAAATAATCACCCATAAAACAATAATGGGAAATGGTAACTCTGTTTCACAACCTCCTCTAATTTCCATATTTTGTATTCAATTTTTTTTCTCCATAGCAGATTAAAAAGGATCATTGTCTTATTTAGTATAACCTTTCCCCTAAAATCTAAGATCATTACCAAAAACACATCATAGGAAAGATCATTTACCATGATACCACCTCTATATTGAGTACTTTTTAGGGTTTTGGTCTATTGAAACTCAAAAGGGATACATGTAATCCGTCATGTACTTGAGATAATTTAGGATGGAGTCCTAATAAATAGGGTACCACCCTAATACGATCAAGAATCTCAAAGGGTCTTATGTATAATATAAAAAGTTTTCCATTCATAGAAAATATCATAACTTTTCTCCGTGTATATATATGAAAAAATACCATATCTTCAATATCAAACTCTTGTTCTCATTATTGATTTTTAGTACAACTCATCTCTCGACTCTGAGTAGGCTTGATGTTCTCCTGAATGGTCATAACCACTTCCACCAACTCATTGACAATTTATAGTCCTAGAAGTTTCCATTTCCAAACATCATACTATTGTAAAGGTGTCATGATCCTCTTACAAGGGATTCACAGAGAGCCATTTAGGTGATTGATCAAAAATTATTATTTAATGGGAACTCTACAGAGGCATATGTTGGTCCCATCCTCATTTTAGGTCAATAAAACAAGGTCTAAACATGTATTCCAATGTTTAAAGAATCCACTTAGACGAGATATTAGTTTGATGATGATAAGTCATAAAAATGATTATCTCAGTGTTTAGAGCATGATCGATACTTTTCTAAAACGTGTAGGTAAATTTTTCATGTTAATCAAATATAATTGATAGTGATACTCTATGTAGTCTAACCACATAAGAGATCTATAACTAGAAAAATTGATGAAGTGTTATTTCATCTCAAATTATAAAATTGTGATATGTCTTTAAAAGATGAGGCATTACAACCCTTATTAAAAGATTATTTAAAATGTCTATGGTAATTTTATTTTCATTTCCATGTCGGTATGTGTTATGGTTTAATCATACAATCACAATTTTTCTATTTATTATCACTTTCTAACATACAAGAAACTTTGAAGTATATTTTCATGACCCGAACCTACCCATTATCGAGCTGCAACTACCCCAAGCCCACGTCAATAGGCAAGTGGATGGCGACAAGCGCCGAAGGCTAAGCAACTCAGGGAGGCATTTTCCTAAGTACCTGAACACACACACACACGTAGTACACTCAATGACAAAGTGTAGAGTAAAAGGGAAATAAAAGTAAGAGAAATTGCAACTACTATATATAAACCACAAAAGTGCATTGACCTCTAACCGTACAAGGAAATTGCTGAAGGGAAACTGAAAAGGAAAGGGGAAAACACACGCCCAACCATAAATGGTGCCACAACCTGACAATAGGTAAACAAATGAAAAATAGATGGAAGGGTCCCCCACCTAGAACCCGACTCTGACCACCACACATGGTCCAAGCTCTCAAACTCCTAAGCTCCACTGAAGTCAAGACCAACATGTTCGTCTTCTGCAAGGGCACACCATGTGCGGGAAAATCCCAAGAAGGGTTGAGTATAAAAATACTTCGTAGGATACCCTGAAGGCTCGAAGTGGCAACAAAGGAGGTACATAAGGGTGAGTAGTGGATCGAACATGGAAAGGTGAAGGAGTACAATTGAGAGTGCAGTAAAGTGTACAGTATAGACTCCAGCTCAACCCAATAAGAGAAAGGAGGTAGACTCGTTCAGACATAAGGAGATGGAAATGGTGAGAAGATGAAATTCCCATCGAGTCTTCACTACCTATAGCAGGAGGGTAGACACGTACAACCATGGGAAGCTAGACATGGAAATAACATGGAATACCCCATGCGTCTTCACCTCTCCTGGAGGGATAGTATCCAAACCCATGAAGTGGGTTCCGGAACACGGTACATAAATATCCATATGCTCAATCAAGAAGCCTAAACAAGATTGTAATGGGATCTTCATCCCATATCATATCCCAAGAAAGTGAGTAGCCAATAGTCCCAGAAGTAAACACCATCGATGCCCAGCATCACACACGTCTGCCCCAAACTGCAAGTCAAGGGGCTCAACTCACCACACCTTGACACTATCTGCATTGGGCGGTACTGACTCACCCGCACGGTTTTAGGTCGCGTCTCAAAGATGCGTCTCAGTTGGGAAAGCACCCTCGTACTTGAGAGTTCTGAGGAAATACAAACCACACCTCGTCACTGCCCCACAGTCTAGAGGACTTCTCAAAGTCAAAGTCTTCGCATCCCTGACCCGTACAACTAGTGGTCCCTCTCTGGTAATCATAGAGAAAAGCCGCAGATTATCCTAGAAGAAAGGAATAAGTCTGATAGAAGTCATCGGGCAGCCCACTACCTAGCATCTACTGGAGGGTAGACCCTAAGAGGTCGTTGGGTGACCCACTGCCCAGTCTCTACTTGAGGGTAGACCCTAAGAGGTCATCAGGTGATCCACTACCCAGTCTCTGCAGGAGGGTAGGCCCTAAGAGGTCATCGGGTGACCCACTCCCAGTCTCTGCTAGAGGGTAGACCCTAGGAGTTCGTCAGGTTACCCACTACCCAGACCTACTAGAGGGTAGACAAGGAATACGTCGAAGGTGACCCATTGCCCAATCTCCGCTTGAGGGTAGACCTAGAAGAATTCGACAGGCGACCCACTGCCCGACCTCTGTTGGAGGGTAGACCTGGAATATGTTAACATGCAGCCCACTTCCTAGTCTCCACTGGAGGGTAGACCTAGAAGAAGGCAATGAGAAACCCACTGCCCAGTCCTTGGTGGAGGGTAAACACGGAACTGCTCAGGCCATCCCTACTGGAAACAACCTCCTGGGTAGAGGATTGGTTCCTGAGTAAAGTGTTGGCCACACCGAATCAACAAGAACTCTACCAGGGAACATGAAGCAACTCTACTGACAAAACCATCGTGAACAAACCAGGGGAAAACCACTCAACCCTACTTGTCAAAACTATCATGAATAGTACCAGGGGAAACTCAACCCTACTAGTCATCAAACGAGAACAAAACCAGGGGATGCTCAACCCTTCTGGTCCACAACCGAGAACAGAACCAGGGGAAAACTCAACCCTGTTGGTCAAAAATTGAGAACAGAGGGACCCTTTACATCGCGAGAGGTCAATGGTATGTAAAACAGAACACGACACACACATGGGGCGCACAAGATGCATGACACCAAGTCAACTCCAACAAAGTGTACAAACGTCCGAAACTGCAATGCGAAGGTCATAAACATAACAACTCCAACATTCCACGTCAACGGCTGAGGCATGACCACCCACATCTCTTAATGCATTACTTCACTCACATGAGAGTGCATGCGATCACATTCCAAGGGTCTTCTACATAGTAGGATGAACCACCACTGGTACACCTTTCATATTTCTACATTTAATAAGATCACGTAAGAGGCTCCTCTCTTCTAAATAGGTTACACTGTTGTAATCCTCATGAAAAAAAACACGAGATAGACTACTTACTTGCCTAAAATGGGTTTCCAACGGAAAATTCATCCAAAACCGCATTACGCTCGAACATCGTCCCGTGATCCCGAGCCTCAGCCCCGAAAATAGTCTTGCACAGCACACCATTTTGATCCCCTCCGGAAAAGACGTTAAAAGGACTGCTCGCCTCAGTGGAATGGATATCCAGAGAAAAAGAAGCATTGTGACATACCGAACAAGAGTGGTGCTGTGTGGGACCCGCATTCTAGTCCCGAAGTGCAGTGAATGGATCGCATTGTTGTGATCCACTCGAAAAGGTACACCAGATGGACTATTCATTTGTCCAAAACGGACACCCAGTGATAAAGATGGAAATCACTACCAACTCCCAAAACGATCATCATGGGGCCCGCACCACCGTGCAGAATTAAAGCGGGTAGATTGCGCCAATGCAACGCCCTCAGAAAAACACCCAAAAACGACTTCTCGCACGCCCCGAACGGACGTCCGACGAAAAGGTTGTAGATTGTTGCACGCAGCCCGAAAGACAGGCCATGGAGCCCACACTTCAACGTCCGTTTCAATTCCCGAAACCACAGTGGAAAACACTTACTCAATTCCAGGGTCACAATGCCACTGACAGCGCTCAAAACAGACATCAGACTCTTCTGCGCTGTCCAAAACAAGATCCCCCGAAAAAACGTCAATCCTCTTAAAGGTGTGTCACACAACTGAGGCCCTCGTCTCGGGAATTAAAAATTCCCAAGGCCATCTCAAAAAATTTTCCTTGACTTCTGGAGGAAACTGTCATAGACGGCATGAAAAACGGACACCCATAGAGGAAATTACGGGTGTCCAAGTCGAGGGGGCATTGCCCCTTGGGCCGGACCTGCCAGGGTCGACCGGTCCGCACAACATGGTCTGGCCCGCGGTTCGGCCGCGCGTGTTGGCCATTGACATGTGGTCCATGGATACACCTACCATCTTTATGGTCGGTCCCTTCTTCCATGTGGAGACCCGCCAAAGGCGGGTCTCGGTCTTGTCGCATGGTCGCGCGGTGCGACCCCGGTCTCCGCTCCGCGCTGTGGAGCGCCCCCGCAGGTGCCGGCTCGCTGTCGCGCCCCGGTGGCTCGACCTCACCGCCTGGAGCCGCCACCTCTCCCCACACTGTCGCCTCCTACAGAAGACCGCCACCCACCTGAGCTACAACGTTCCGCCACCTGGAGCCGTCGCGTGATGCCACACCCACTCTCCGGACCGCCGCGACCGGTCGCCGGTGTGCTTAGATCTGCCAGAAAAACACCATGGACATCACCGAACGATTGCGATCGAATCCAAACTCGGATTTCAATTATGAAATATGAGTTAGAAAGATTATAACATATGATACAAAATCATGGGCCTCACATAGAAATTAAACAGTAATTAGACACCAAAATTGAAGTTCAAAGAAAGGATCCGAAACTAAAACGAAAAACGTAAAATCATACCTCTTTGGGCGTAGCCCGGAGCTTCGCCGCACGTTTTGGTACTGCACCCGCCGCTCGATGTCGCCTTGATTGAGGAGGGAGGAGGTGGAGGATAGGTTGAGGGTGATGGGGGTGGGGGGTTCTCCATGGGATGAAAAGGGAGGGGAGGTGGAGAAGGGGGAAGATATGGGTTATATAAAAAAAATTAATTAGAACATTTAATTAATTTATACCCCCAAAATTACCGACATCCGAAATATCCGTCACTGTCAAGATTAAGATTCCCCTAGGGAAAACACCACCTCTCGAGGACCACAGAGGTCTCGAAATTGTAATCCGAAGCTCCGTTTGAATTTTATTAAACTCAACACCCAGGGCCACCAAATTATGAAAACACCCCCAGGGCCATTTTCCACTGACGGCCCGCGCCCGCGAAACTTACACCCCATAGGGTAAACGGAACGTTCTGGACTCAAAGGTGCCCTCGGTTTTCCAATCCAAGATACTGTTTAAAAGATACTTGATTTAAACCATTAAATGAATAAATTAATTATTTTAATTATTTGTTTAACATTCTGTTAATGGGAGAGGGGTCCCAACGTCCTGCACCGACAAGCTTTAGGTCGTTCCTAGGGTAAACACCCCATTTTGGACTCATCTGTACACTCAAATCCATGATATGAAACACTTTTTAGGAGTTATCCGATTTATTTCGCATACCCAGTGTGAATGCACTGAAAATTTAATTCCAGCAACATCGGGGCTCGAAATCACACACCTTCTAAAGGTGCTACACTGGATAACCCCAAGAATATTCCGAAGTGTTTTATAGAAAAAACCGGGTTCTTAAATCATTACCTCATTCCTGATTTTTTCCCTTGAAATGAAAAACAAGGGAATAAATCAGGGTAATAAGCCCACACCTGGATCTTCCGTACCCAAAAGTACTCTGGCATATTCTTACGCCACCGCACATAGTCCAAATGATTTGATCAGTTCACGTGTGGTATGCCCTTTACTATGACGTGCATAGGATCACACACACCTCTTCTCGGGTGAGTCACATGGGAGACTTCGTGCACCCAAACCAGCCTTTGGGGTTAGGGAAAGGTAGTAGGAAACCTCGACATCCCTTTGCATGGTTTCGAACAGCCCGAAGGCTCTCGGGGGTAGCTTACATCCCCGGCCAAAACCCACATCGCATGCCACGACTAAAATCAACACCCGCACCTGGAACAAGGCTCGGTGATTCCCTCCATCAGAATATCCATATGGTGGAACACCCAAGGATATCTGGTCATGCATGATTTCATTGTCGATGTCTCAAAACAAAGACTCTCTTACATGCTTGGAGAGCGAAGGAGTCAACACCATCGACTAACGAAAAAGGTCCCACGCCTTTTTACCATACAAACATAGGGTTACACAGACGCCCTGCGCCACCCTGGTAAAGCCTCAAGCAAGGATCAGGGAGAAAATCATTTCACACACCGAGTCTAATGATTCTACAAACAATAGAAGAGTTGTATATAGTAACTCTTATCACATCATGCTCTGCATGATCGTAGACATCCAAAGCTCGCGCCTGTCCGTGGTCCCAACTATCAGCTCCTGAAGACTGATGTGGACCGCCTAGTTGGGACAGAAATACCTTGTAAAGCCGGCCCCCATTAATAGATCCTCCCACTCCTCGGCTAGCACCATCTCTCTGGGCACTACTTCGATCACAGCACTGCCTCTATCGTGGTGGTGCACCTACTGCCTACCCGATGTTCTCAGCGCGCCTGGTTAGGCAATCTCTTGCCAAGTGACGTCGCCCATCGCAATCATATCACCAAATCTCTCAGGGATACACTGTTTCCCACCAGCACCACTGTGGTGTACAACCACGCCCCTGAGTCCGGTTATCCAAAAGCCACCTGCGTCGAGGTCCTGTCACCCGACGCCCGCTAGCAAGTGCAAGCATCTCCACTATGTCGAGCCTGCTGCCACCACCAACTGTAGAACGTGACAGGAAGCTCTCTATCATCATCGCCTAATTTATCACCCCAAAATATGTTGTAATGACCAATGGTACTATTATAGCATGAATCTCTTGATGGAGACCCTGCTCAATCTTCTGTTCCTGAAAGTTTCCGTCGAGGACCATGTTCAGGTAAAAGCGTGCACGGTCTGCGAAACTAGCTGCGTACTCGACCACCGTCATCCCTCCCTGCTGAAACTGCATGAGCTCCTAGATATTAATGGAGTGTAAGCAGGATGGGCAGAACTCCTCACGAAAAATCAACTGAATGTCACCCCACAAAAGCGATGACTCGTCAAGAAGCTGAGTCACCAGACTCCACCAACACCGAGTTGCTCCACAGAAAAGGATGGAGGCCAAAGCCAACATAAGATCTGTCGACTTCTGAACAAGCCTGAAATGGTGAACCACTATCTCTAGCCAAACCTCTGCTGCCTGAGGGTCTGTCTCACCACTGAACCTCAGTGGTCTCTGCCACTAGAACTTGCAGAGCGCGCTCAACCTGCGCTCCAGCTCAGTCTGCTCTGCCGAAGCTATCTGCTGCTCAACAGGTGTGGGTGCTTCTACCGGCCCACCTGAATAAAGGTACCCGCATTATGGGTCCTGGACTGTGGCCTCATACCTCACAGGGTCTTCGTCATGAACCAACGCTGGTATCATGGATGGCTATCTTCACTGAGACATCCTGAATGTTATCAAGGAGTGTCGTGATCAGATAAGCATATATGTATATCACAAAAAATATAACGATGAGGATCTGACTCAAGAAGGACAATCAAAACATCAATCCTATGTGATGCACAAACCAATTTTCCGTACTGTAAGTTTCTCATGATGATGAGTCAACATGCGGGTTATCAAGGTCTTGGTGAATGGATACGTCAGCCTCCGCACCATCACTGAACTCCTTGTCCTGAGAGCCTCTCCTGAGACATGTTAACATTGTTGACCTAAATCCTAACCAATTCCTTATAGGGGAAATCCAAACAATGTACCAAGGAACAAAACACCTCTGATACCACATTTTCACACCCGAACCTATCTGGGCTCGATCCAGAACAACCCCAATCCTGCCTCCATAGTCCAGGGGCTGGCGACAGGAACCGAAGGCTAAACAACTCAAGGAGTCCTTTTCCTAAGTACTTGTACATACACAAACGATGTACACTCAATGAAAAAGTGCAGAGTAAAAGGGAAACAAAACTAAAGGAAACTGCGACTGCTATATATAAACCACAAAAGTGCATCGACCACTAACTGAACAAAGCAAGTGCTGAAGGTAAAATGAAAAAGGAATGGAAAAAAGACATGCCCAACCAGAAAATGTTCCACAACCATGCAACAGGTAAAAAAAAGAAAAACAGCTGGAAGGGTCCCCCACCTGGAACCTGACTCTGACCATCACACGGGGTCCAAGATCCCATACTCCTAAGCTCCACTGAAGTCACGACCAACCTATCTGTCATCTGCAAGGGCACACCATGTGCTGGAAAAGCCCAAGTAGGGGTGAGTATAAAAATACTCAGTAGGATACACCAAAGGCTCGAGGGAGAAACAAAGGAGGTATCAAAGGGTGAGCAGTAGATCGAACAGGGAAAAGTGAAGGAGTACAACTGAGAGTGCCGTAAAGAGTACAGTAGAGATTCGAGCTCAACCCAACCAGAGAAAGGAGGTAGACTCGTCCAGACACAATGAGCTAGAAATGGTGAGAAGAAGAATTTCTCGTTGATTCCTCGCTACATATAGTAGGAGAGTAGACTCGTCCAACCACGGGAAGCTACACAGGGAAAGCATGTGGCATACCTCGCACGTCTTCACCTCTCCGGGACGGAGACTAACCTAGCCCAAGAAGAGGGTACTCGAACAAGGTACATACATATCCATATGCTCAATCAAGAAGCCCAAACAAGATCATAAGGGGATCTCCATCCCATTGCTCAGCCAAAGAAAATGTGTAGCCAACAGTCCCATAAGTAAACATCATCGATGCCCAGCATCCCGCACGTCCACCCCAAACTGCAAGTCATGGGGCTAAAATTGCCACACCTTGACACTATCTGCTTTGGGCGGCACTAACTCACCCGCACAGTTTTAGGTCACGCCTCAATGATGCGTCTCAGTGGGGAAAGTGCCATCGTACTTGAGTGTTCTGGGGAAATCCAAACCACACCTCGTCACTACCCCGCAGTCGAGAGATCTTCTTAGAGTCAAAGTCATCACATCCCTGACCCGTACAACCAGGGGTCCCGATCCGATAATCACGGAGTAAAGCCATAGACTAGACTAGAAGAAAGGAGTAATTTTGAAAGAAGTCATCTGGCGGCCCATTTCCCAGTCTCTACTAGAGGGTAGACCCTAAGTGTTCGTCGAGTGACCCACTGCCCAGTCTCTGCTGGAGGGTAGACCCTAAGAGGTCATCAGGTGACCCACTGCCTAGTCTCTGCTAGATGGTAGACCCTAAGAGGTCTTTAGGTGACCCAATTCCCAGTCTATGGTGGAGGGTAGACCCTAAGATGTCGACATGCGACCCACTACCCAGTCCTAATGGAGGGTATACAGGGAATACATCGACAGGCTACCCACTGCCCAGTCTCCGCTGGAGGGTAGACCTAGAAGAATTCAACAGGTGACACACTGCCCAGTCTCTGCTGGAGGGTAGACCTGGAATACGTCGACAGGCGACCCACTGCCCAGTCTCCGCTGGGCGGTAGTCCTAGAAGAAGACAATGAGAAACCCACTACCCTCTCTCTACTAGAGGGTAAAAGTGGAACTGCTCTAGCCATCCCTCATGGAAACAACCTCCTGAGTTGAGGATTGGTGCCCGCGTAAAGTGTTGGTCACACCGAATCCAAAAGAACTCTACCAGGGATCACGAAGGAACTCTGTAAACCAAACCATCAAGAACAGAAACAGGGGAAAACCAATCAACTTTTCTTGTCGAAACCATCATGAACAGGACCACGGGGAAACTCAACCCTGCTTGTCAACAAACGAGATCAAAACTAGGGGAAACTCAACCATGCTGGTCCACAACTGAGAACAGAACTAGGGAAAATCTCAACCCTGCTGGCCTACAATCGAGAACAGAGGGACCCTATACATCGCGAGAGGTTAATGGTACGTAAAGTAGAACATGTCACGCACTTGGGGCCCACCCGATGTGTGGCACCAAGTCAACTCCAACCAAGTGCACAAACGATCCCAGGTACAAATAGCCACATGTACCTCCATGAGTTCCCATATAATCAAAGAGTGTACCACATTTTCTGGCCAAAGGCTATCATGCACACGGCAGCCAATTTCAATGCGAAGGTCGTAAACATAACAACTCTAGCTTTCCACCTCAACGGCTAAGGCACAACCAACCACATCTCTTCAAGCATTATATCACTCACACAGAAGTGCACGCGATCACATGCCATGGGTCCGCTACATAGAAGGATGAACAACCACCGGTACACCTTTCATATTTCCACATTTAATAAGATCGCATAAGAGGCTCCACTCGTCTGAACAGATTAAACCATTGTAATTCTCATGGGAAAACATACGAGATAGACTACTTACTCGCCTCAAATAGGTATCCAAAAGAATAGTCGTCCAACACCGCTTTACGCCCGAACGACGTCCTATGATCCCGAGCCATTGACCCAAAAATAGTCAGCTGCACCGCACCATTGTGATCCCCTTAGTAAACACGTCAAAAGGAATGATCTCTTGAGAGGAACGAATATCTAGAGAAAAAGATGTGTTTCGACATACCGAACATGAGCGGTGCTGCATGGGACCCACATTCTGGTCGTAAAGTTCAACGAACAGATCAAACTATTATGATCCTCTAGAAAAAGTACACAAGATGGACTAATCACTTGTCCAAAACGGACACCTGGTGATAAAGATGGAAATCAATACCAAATACCAAAACGGACCTCGTGGGGACCACAACACTGTGCGGAATTAAAGTGAGCTGATTGTGCCAATGCAACGCCCTCAGAAAAACACCCAAAAATGACTGGTCGTACACCCCGAACGGACGTCCCATGGAAAAGTTGTAAAGTGCTGCACGCAGCTCGAAAGATGGACTATGGGGCCCTTTCCTCAACTTTGGTTTCAATACAAAAAACCACATTTGAAAACTCCGGCTCAACTCCAGGGTCGCAATGCCACTAACGGCGCTCAAAACGGACGTCGGACACGTCCGCACCGTCCAACACAAAATCCCTTGGAAAAATGTCAATCCGCTTAAAGGTGTGTCACACCTCCAAGGTCCTCGTCTCGGGAATTAAAAATTATCAAGTCCATCTCAAAATTTTAAACTTGACATCTGGAGTACACTGTCGCAGACTGCATGAAAAATGGACTCTCGTGGCAGATATTACGGGCATCCAAGTCAAGGGGGCAATGCCCCTTGGGCTTGACCGGCCTGGGCCGACCCGTGGTTGGGCTGCGCGGGATGGCTGTAGACCCGTGGTCCATGGTTCCGCCGACCGGCCTCATGGACAGTCGATTCTTTTATGCGGAGACCCACCAATGTCGGGTCTTGGTCTGGCCTCAGGGTGGTGCTTCGAGACCCCAGTCTCCGCTCAGCGCCGTGGAGCGCCCCCGCTAGCACCGGCTCGCCGTCGCGCCCCGGCGCCTCGGCCTCGCCGCCTGGAGCTGCTGCCTCGTCCCACGCCATCGCCTCCAGCTGAAAACCACTAACCGCTTGAGCTCCCACAAGCCGCCTCCTGGAGCCTCCGCGTGCCGCCGTGCCCGTTCACCTGACCCCCGCGCCTGCTCGCCAAAGTTCCCGGATCTGTCCGAAAAACATCTCGGGCTTCTCCGGACAATTGTGAACGACTCTGAACATAGATTTTAATTCCGAAATATGTGTTAGAAAGATTAGAACATATTCTAATCAATAATGGGCCATGCTCAGAAATAAAATAGCAATTCGACATCAAAATTGAACTTGAAAGAAAGGTTCTGAAATTAAAATGCAAAACGTAAACTCCTACCTCTTTGGGCATATCCCAGAGCTTCGCCGCACGTTCCGCTACAGCACCCGCCGCTCGATGCCGCCTTGATCGAGGAGGGAGGAGGAGGAGGAGAGATTAAGGGTGATGGGGTTGGGAGTACGCTAGGGGATGAAAAGGGAGGGGAGGAGGAGAAGGGGAAGAGATGGGTTATATATAAAAAATTAATTAAAACATTTAATTAATTTAGACCCCCAAAATGACCCACATCCAAAACCTCCGGCAAGATCATGATTAAGCTTCCCCTAGAGAAGGAACCACCTTCCAAGCACAACGGCGGTCTCGAAATATTAATCTGAGGATTCGTTCAAAAGTTATTAAACTCAATGCCCAAGGCCGCCAAATTACGAAAACGCCACCAGGGCCATTTTCCTCTGACAGCTCGCGCCCGCGAAACATACACCCCCTAGGATAAACGGAACATTCCAGACTCAATGGGGCCTTCGGTTTTCCAATCTGATATACCGTTTAATATATAATTGAGTTAATCCCTCAAACGAATAAATTATTTATTTTAATTATCTGTTTAACATTCCGTTAACAGGTGAGGAGTCCAAACATCCCGCACCGACATGCTTTTTGTCCTTCCTATGCTAAACACCCCATTTCAGACCCATCTGTATACTCAGATCCCTGATCTGGAAAACAGTTTAGGAGTTATCCCATTTATTTGGCATGTCCAATGTGAACGCACTGAAAATTTAATTCCGGCCACATCGGGGCTCGGAATCGCACGTCGTCCGAAGGCACTGCTCTGGAATAACCTCAATAATATTTGAAAGTCTTTTATAGAATAAACCGGGTACTTACATATATTCCAAAATCGCCAACTTTATATTGTCCCCCAAATTTATCTCTCAGATCTCAATACATTTTTGTGCTCTATGGGTGAAAAGAGATGGATGAGCTGTGTGCATCGTTCTTAAGCTGTCTCTTTATCTCTTTATTGGATGGTAAAAATATCCATGACCCAAATCTAGAAACTACATATTCATTAACATTGATCTTTAAGGATTTAAATTCTTATAAAGGCTCTATTTTATTATGAATTTATATATCTTTTCACTAGGAATCCACTATCATCTCTGAAAAAGACATTTGAGAAATGATTTCTGAAATGATTGATGACATTACTTCTATTATCAATAAAAATTGTAAACAATGGTTGAATTGTTTTATATTTTATAATTAGAGATTCTACCACTATATTTTCCTTACCATGATGTTAGTTGATTGATAATTTATAGTCATTTATGATCTCTAACCATCAATTCTAGAAAATTTTCAACACTTGTTATGTGAATAATTTTATAAGGATTTTTGATCTGTTTATATCTCAAACATACCAACAAATAGCTAATTCAACCAGATTTAAAATGAAATGGTAACTAAACCTAACTCTAGATCTTGTGTTGGGTTGTTTTGTTTGTGAACATTAATTTACCATAAACATAGTTTATAAATTTTTTATTGTTCATTAACAAACATCCCATTACCTTATTCAAAATAAATCATTTTATACCATGAAATGTTTTCAATATTTTGGTGGTCAGAGTATATGGGTGGTGATGAAGTCATTTTCAACAACTTAAATCACTCTTGGAATTCCTCATTACAAATAAAAATGACACCATTCTGAGTTATATATTATTTATGGTTTGAAAATAATGATATATTTATCAAATATAGATGATAGTATCCAGCTTATCAAAGGAAACTACTTATATCTGTCATATATAATGGCCTCTACTATCATTCAATATATTCAATTTTTTAAGTATCTACAGGTATCACATTTATTGTGACGATATTACCCATTAATTAGATTTCCTTCTACTAGAACTCACATTTGATGTATTTTGCATAATCTTTCTCCCCTATAAATTGTACTCTGATGCTCCACATACCCCTCAATGATTTTCACGTATATTATAATATCATAGATAAATAATACCAAAAATTGATCAATGTAATCTCTAATACTCTATTTATCAATTCGATGAAGATAAATACATAATAAGTGATTCTTAAGGTGTCACTATAAAGTCATAGTTCCTATATATTATACAAAAACAAATTTGGGGACATCCTCCTTCTTCACTCTATCTAGGTAATATAAAGACAATAGATCCACATTGGAAAAGTATTGTGGTTCATGTATTTGATAAAATAATTCATAAATCCATATGAAGGTATACTTTTTCATTATAACAATCTTAATATGATCATCATAGTCAATGAAAATTTGCATGGATGCATCATTCCAATCGATGAAGAGGACAGGTGCTCCGCATGGTGAAGCACATTGGGGTATGAACCCTTTATCCAAATTCCCTTATAGTTTTTTTGTTAATATACTCATTCTAAACAAAATCCATTCTATGTGGAATCATATCTAATGAAAATTCCATATGTAAATCCTTTATTGAAAATTTAACATCTCTAATTGGAGGAAGACTATAAAATTTATTGGGAATCACATCAGTGTATTCCATCAAATTAAGAATTCCATAATGTATGATCATTTCAATAGACTCAATAATTTTCACTTGAAAATATTTCTTGTAATAATGAATATCCATACGTGATATTCTGGTGGTAAAAAAGAATCATTATATTACATTCACGTGAATAGAATTGGTGGAGGATTCCCTATTTGGAATGTGATTTCCTTCTGGCATCAATATATAATGGATCGATAATGGAAAAGTCAATTCAAATCTATAATTGCATCAAATTAACCCAAATGGAGTATGACAATGTTCATTGGGAATTTCATACCACAATCTTTGACATGGGAGGTGTAATATACACGAGATTAAAAAATTACCACATTTTCTATTTTCATTGACATCTCAACATCCATGTTTTTTTGTGGTGTTAGAATAGTTATAAAAAAAATTTGATATGAATGACTGTGTACAATAATAATCAAAATTTATTTTGATTATATTTAATTAATAACTATTTTACCCATCACCACTTCATTGTCAGGATCCACCTTAGTGGTTGTGATGTAAAAATCACAACCTTATTTCCTTGGAGGATGGTTAATGTCGTTGGAAACCCATGGAATATTGTATTTGTTTTCAATGTTCCCTGATTCTTTGAAGTCATAGTAATGAAAAATTCACTAAGTGTTGACTACATAATTCCTTTCATATATCCAATTAGTGGATTTTTCATATCAGTATTCTCAAGATAGGTTCCATTACTTCCTGTACATAATGTATTACCTAGTTACCATTAGGAAATTTTTATAGTGCCTCATTCCACACATTTGAATATATGGGTGTTAATATTTATTTTAACACTTATATTTATCCATCAAACACCCATAATTAAACTGCACATTCCACTTCTTATACCTATGATACCCTTGGGATTCTCCAACCACAATTTTGACATTGAGGGCCCATCATGAAATTTACGCACCGTTATCAAAGCCTCAAATCAGCATGTCTTCTTATAGAATAGGTTTCATTGTAACTCCCCAACCATTGTTAACTAGAGATAGTGAATTATTACATAACATTAGAGTGATAAAAAATTATCAATTCTCGAAAGACAAATTATTTCAGTTTCCTTGGATGAACTAGATACATACATAAGTTTTAAATTGTATTATAAAAATAAAAATAAGAAAAACATTATATCCTTTAACCACATTAATATTCCTTAGACTATCCCAAGATTTCAGTCATAATATAATTCTTCACATCATAGTAAAAATAAAACATAGAAAGGGGTGAGCTCCGAAGCTCGGTAAGGATAACAATATAGAAAAATCTTTTATAAATTAACATAAAATATTGATGCAATGTATAAGACTAAAAATTTAAAATTTTAAATGTAAACATCAGCATAATATGGAAAATATAAATAGAAAAAATACATTTACATATTCACATTGATATTCTACTAGTCGAATAATCATATGCAATATCAATAGCCAATTTCGTAATGATGTAATGTGTAAGGCCTTGTATCATATCCATATAGTCAAGGCCTCATGCCAAGACTACAAATAATATTTTGTCAAGGACTAGTGCCAATACACTATATTGTCTCATTATACCTAATGATGAATTGAGGATCAATAGTGGGATCTACCCATCAAGTACTGTGTCTAATGACTTTTTCCTAAGAAAAAGATGAAACATTCCATAAATATACATATTAAAACTACCATAGAAAATTCTAATAAGTAAACCATAAACCATGATTGGTATAAAAATAACTTATCGACAATAAAACATATCAGAAAGACATTATTACAATATATAATATTTGTATCATAATAAATAAACATTAAACAACTATAAATTCCATTAATTTATGTCAACATAGATGAAATCAAAATTATTTCAGAGGAATATATCTTACTATTTTGAAATAATATAAAAGTAATGTAATTATAATGGAAAAGATTTATTTTGACAATATTGTTATAATATTGTAAATGAATTTTCAAAGGTGTTATAATGGCGAAGAATATCCACATCCGCCATATAAGTTAAAGAAAAAAATATGTACCTTAATTTGTCTAAAAGGTCCTAATGTACCTTGTTTGGAAAACGACCAAAAGATTTCATTCCAAAAAAATCAAAAAATTTAAAAAAGGTATAAATTAATTTAAACCATAGACTATTAAATAGTAATAATGTTTTGAAAAACATTTTAAATAAATCGGGATGTTGGTGATAATGAGGTGTCAGTAGATACTTACATAAAAAAACCTCCCATAATGAAGAGATGGTGAAATCAACCCTTACATTGTACTTGACCTTGGTTGAGGGTACATAAACCGGTAGTATAATATATAAATTATTGATATTAAATTATAAAAGAACCACATACATAAATATTAAATCAGATATTATATTATAATATTTCATTCTTATTAATATTTCAGTAGTATTGTTGTTTCAGGTATTAAGTGATTCATTTTTCTTTTTTATGTTTGGTTACGTAAGCCATGTTTGTTATGTATATGATGTATTTGATTTATATGCAGAATGATATTAAGATAATAGAAATTATTTTTAATAATAAAATGAATATTATATTTGAGTGTTTACTATGGGGAATGAATCTCATCACGTTCGTGGAGACAGTAATATTTACGTATGCACGAACATTACTTCAATTTCATTTTTATTATTTTAAAAGGAAATAAAACCATAAAATACCTAGGAAAATTATTATTGAAGTATAAAATAATATTTTATATATGTTACTTATGTTCATTAACACCATCCTTTACACATTCCATGTATGGTATGAACGAGTCAAATCACATTGAGGTGTAGGTAGTCCGCACTTTCTCAAATGAAATTATCATAAAAATACAACATGAAAAGAATAAAGGTATGAAATAAAAGAGAATTAAAAAATATTATAGATAAAATAAATATCATAAATGTAATATATAATTACAGTTTCACCATTTTGGCCACCATAAGAGATGGTAGTAGAATATTGATCAATCATCGTTTCGTGAGGCTGTAGTTCATCGTCCACAGAAACATTATGTTCTATACACATTAGATGGTGGTGTGTGTATGTTTTGTTCAAATAAATATCATAAAAACAACCTATTATATTGAGTATAATGTTTTTTTCTAAAATAATTGAATACATATACATAAGGTGGTATGATAAGTAAAATAAATGAAAATAACTTAAGAGGAGATGTTACCAGTAAATCCGGTAACTCCCTTTGGATTGAACCAAAAGGCTTCCTTAATGTGTCTTCTGCCTAATTTATTGCTTCTAAGATAAAGAGAGGTATGTAGAGAGCTTAATTTGGAAGAGTTTGGGTGACCCTAGGTGATTGAGTCTTGTGAGAAATTGGTTAGAGATGAGGGCTTTTTATAAGGGGGGAGCGGCTCTTTAGGAATGTTGGAAAATATTATTTTATTATATAATCATTTTCTGTTTCTAGAGGTCAAAAACATATTAATGTTGATTATAATATGAGTAATTTTTTATATGAAATAATACAATAATAATTGAAAAGGTTTATGAAATTTCTTTACTTTTTATAATCTCATTTATTTATATCATTCATTAATAAGGTAAACTCTGCATCATCATTGTGTCATATATAATTTATTTTTGTTTGATGTCTAAAAATTATAAAAAATACAATAATGTATGAAATATTTTTATCGTTCAAATTAATATTTATATCCAAATATATAGATTATATAAACCCATGTATAAATTGTTTTACTAAAAGATTTATGTTTGTGTCATTTATGTCTTTAATTTAAATTAATTAATATAAATGGAATTATCACTTCGATGTGGCTCTATGGGGTCCCAAAATCATACCAAGGTTTCCTATGGTTAGAAATGTATCAATAAATAGGATTAGGACATGTTTTATGGTAATTTAATAGAATTATAAATATATTTCATACCCTTATTTACCGGATTTTTCTCTTAATAAATGGTAAAAAAAATATTTACCGAAGTAATTATTAATAATATCTTAAAATAATAGTCAACTATATACACAATTTCGACAAACTAATTCCAAATATGGAATTCATTTTTCCAAATTCAAAACTATGAAGTGGTAGAAATTTATTTAAAATTAATTCTAGTGGTGAAAACAAAAGGCGTGTTTTTAAAAAATAATAACTATCAAAAGATTGACACTTGTTTATGTCTAGTTTAAATGTAAAATTAAATCTAATGTCATAAATTATATTAAATGATAAAATTATAATTAATTATATTTAAAAACCATTCAAATGTAAAATGTAACACTATAAATTATTTTCATTAACAATGTCGTTTAATTAAAATTTTGTATTTTTAACTATTAATCAAAAATTGAATGTTTATAGAAGAGTACAAAAAATTAACCCTAAGATAATTTTGATAATATGAATCCAAAAAGGACACCCATTTTGAAAAATCAAAATTTATAAAATTTTAAAAAGTGGGTATTACTATTTATAACAGCTAGTTTGATTATTCGTACTGTGTTAGAATCTCGAAGTAGCGTACAACACAAGCTCTTTCATAATTCATAGGTAAACGTATAGTGGAAGTATGGAGGGATAAATTCTTCCCACCTTCAACTAATTTTTTCTTATAAATTTCTAAAATCAACTAAATAAAAAAAAATTGGTGGTTCTTCATCATAAGTTCCTCGGTTTCCCGCATTTCCTCTTCCATCTTATGATTTCTCAATAGAACATTCACCAGACGAGTCATCCAATTTCTCAACACATGTTCTCGAGTATCATGAATGTTGATTTGATCTTCACAATAAGAGATATCAGGTTCTTGTTATATTTCATAATCGGGGAGTGCATGAATTGGGTCATGCATGTGTTTTATCAACAGTGATACGTCGAAGACATCATGAACATTGAGGAGACTTGGCTACGTTTCCAAACGATAAGCCACGACTGTAGTTCGTTATAGAATTTCGAATGGTCCTATGTACCTGTGACATAATTTTTCTTTCATACCAAATCACATAACACCATTCCATAAAGTCACCTTCATGAAAACATGATATCATTATTTAAATTCCAAATCCTTCTTTTATTTATCTTCATAGCTCTTTTTCCTACATTGAGCTGCTTTGATGTGGGTTTGGATAACCTTCAACTCATCCATTGTTTTTTAAACAGGTTATGGGCCTACGAGTTATCTTTCACCAACATCATTACAACAAGTTGTTGTGTGACATATTTTTCTATATAACGCTTCATATAGTTCCATCTGAATAGAATAAAGGAAACTATTGTTGTAGGAAAATTGTACCATAGGTAAATATTGATCCCAGATACCTTGAAAGTAATGTGAGAAATATCTCCACATGTCTTATAATGTTTGAATAGTCCATTCTGATTGTCCATCAGATTGTGGGTTGTAGGCAGTTCTCAAATAATGTTTTGTATACTTGTCCTTCTAAAGACATTCCAAGAATCTTGGTGTAAAATGGGGATGACGATCATAAAAAATAGATAGGGTACTCCCATAAGTCTTAAATCATCAATAATATATTGTCTTTCCAGACATTCTAGTGGTAAATATTCTCTTACAACATGAAAATGAGATGACTTGGTAAGAAAATTCACAATGACCCATATTGCATCATTACATCTATGAGTCTTTGGTATTCCCATGACAATGTCCATCAAAATATCATCTTGTTTCCAGTTAGGTATGGGAAGAGGTTGCATGACTCTAGTAGGTAGTTGTATTCCAACATTCACTTGTTGAAAAACCATACATCATAAAACATAATCAGCAATATCTCTCTTCATGTTTTAATGAAAAACTATTCCTCCAAATCATCATATATATTATCGAAACCTGGGTGTATAGAGAAATTGGAGTAATGTGCATCAAACAATAATTCCCTTTTTAGATCAGGTATGGCAAGAAAAAAATGATTCATCTGAAATTTCAAAAATATCATCTTCAAATACAAAGTCGAACAATCTCCCATCATTCACAGCATTAATTTTCTTTTTAAACTCCTCGTCATCATTGTGAGAACTTTTTATCCATTCTAGTAAATATGGTTTGGCAACCATTTGAAAATGTATTGATGTTTCTCCTTCCATGGTTATTCCCATATCCTTATTTACAAGATCCATGAAATTAGGATCCCTTTCAACTCTCATATTGTTCAAAACTCCACGGTCTATTATTCTCAAAGCACTTACCGCCTTATTTTCCATCCCCGGGTGGTAGTGTATAGTGAAATCATAATCCTTGAGTTGCTCGAGCCATCACCTTTTCCTCATGTTGAGTTTTTTTTCTGTGAAAATATACATCAACCTCTTGTGATCAGTATATGTCTTACATTTTTCACCATATAGATAGTGTCTCCAATTATTCAAAGTAATGATTACAGCTTCTAACTCATGATCATCTGTGGGATAGTTTTGATCATTAATTTTTTGTTGTTGTGAATGATAAGAAAAAACTCTATCATTTGGCATAAGGAAATTACCATGTACCTTATTTGAAGTATCACAATAAATAAAAAAAATATCATTCATTTATGTTAGAGTCAATATAAGATAATTGACTAATATTATTTTTAGTTCGTCAAAATATTCTTTACACTCTTTTATCCAAACAAATTTAACCCATTTACATGTGAGCATTGATAATGATTTAACCAATCGGGAAATAATTTAGACCTAATGCCAATAATAACATGCTAAACCAATAAACACGTGTACCTCGGTTATACTTGTCAGTGCTGGCCATTCTTGGATTTCCTTGGTCACTAAAGAATCCACAGAGATTCCATCCATAGAGACAATATTGCTAAGAAATGAAATCTTCTGAACCCAGAATTCACACTGAATGAACATCCCATATTATTTATTTATTCTGAGAGTCGTTATAATTGTTTTCATGTTTCTTTCATGGTATTAATAGCTTTTGCAGTAAACCAAGATATCCTCAATAAATACCACTACAACATAATCAAGATATTCCTTAAAAACTCTTTTCATTAGATCCATGAAGAGATAGGGTTCATTATTCATTCCATAAGGCATTGCTGTAAACTCGTAATGTCCATACCCAGTTTGAAATGCAGTCTTTGGAATGTCTTCTATCTTTAGACATAACTGATGATATCCATATCGAATGTCAATTTTGGAAAAAATGTTGAGCTCTATAAAGTTGGTCAAATAAATCATCAACGTGAGGTAGGGGATACTTGTTCATTATTGTTATAGAATTAATCTCCATATATTCAATGCACAACCTCATAGATCAATATGTCCTCTTAGCAAAAAAGAACAGGAGATCCCCATAGAGAATCAATATGGTGAATAAATCCTTTATTAATAAATTCCTCTAGTTTTTTCTCTACTTCCACTAATTCCACAGTGGCCATTCTATATGGTGTCTTAAATATGGTCCTGGAACCAAGAACTAAATAAATGAAAAACTCAATTTCTCTTTCTTGAGGATTTCCAGGTAAATACTCTAGAAACACATCAACATATTCTTGTAATTGGTAAATCCTCTATTTGAACTTTATTTTCCTCACCCATAATTATTTTACTCTCTTCATCCCCAATAATTGAAATTAGTATAGGTATATGGGGTGGATCTATATTAGAATATGATGGTGACATTTCTACTCTAAAGATAAGTTATTCCTTATCATCATAAAAAATTGAAACCTCATTCTTCTTAAACATTCACATCATGGTCCGAAATCCAATCCATACTGAGGATTATATCAAATTTAATAATGGGTATGGTGATGAGATCTGCGTATAATGAAAATTAATATGCTCTAATGGGGATAGATTCACAAAACATTGTTGTAATGATACTACTCATGGGAGTTTTAACTGATAACTCACTTATTAAATCAGATATTAAATATCTAATTTTTTAAGAAAACTGGGAAGATATGAAACAATGTGAAGATCCAGAATCAAATAAAGGTATGGCTAAACATGAGGAAACCATTACGTAACCTTTTATCACCTCTTACGGAGCTTCAACCTCAATAGTAGTGATTTCATAAGCATAGACTTGAACCCATATCCTTTTATATGGTATGTTTCCTTGGCACATTGGAAATTCATATACGTAATTCCCTATTTCTCTGCAATTGTAGCATTCAACATTGACCACCTCTTTCTTTTCTCTGCAATCACGATCATGTGGGAAATTTTCTCAACTCTTGAAATATATTCCCATTCCCTTCAAGAAAGTACCAAAGTGTTTCTTCCCATATCTAACTTTACATGGATATTCAATGTTTCCTTTCTTCCCTTTATTTCTATTTCCAGAGTGTTTAGCATATTAGTTCTACTCTTTATTTGCTTTAATGTCATAAGAGTTAGATAAATCATTTTATTTCATGATAGCACATGAAGAAATATCATCGTATGATGGGAAAGATTGGGAGACTAATTCTGGATAGGGAAATCGTTTCAACCCATCAAATAATTGATCAATATTACAATTTGGGTTATGTATATAATCTGATGCAAGCATTGATAACATTGTAAAGTTAGCATCATACATTGTGATGTTCTTATCATCATTTTTTACCAGACTCAGAAATTTCCTTTCCATATCCACTCGATGGTCAGGAGGAAATAATTTTTCTATGAAAATATCTTTAAACACCCTCCCATAAATATTTTATACTTCTTATTCTTCCTTTTGGGTTTTGAATTAATGACCACCATAGATCTGCATCTCTTGGAAGGTAATAAATTTCCATGACAACTTTTTCCCTTTCGCTACTCCCCAAAGAATAATATATTTTCTCTAAGGAACTTATCCATTTCTTATCTACAAATTTATTTTTATTCCCATTAAATGTTGGTGGTTATTTTCTTATGAATTAGTCAAACATTGATCCTCCAGGTTGTGGATCAGGGTTCTCCATACGGGTAAGTTTATTATTCATAACCTGAGTAAGTTTTCCCTATATGGTGATAAGTTGATAAGCACCAGTTGCATCAACAGCTCTATAATAATTATCTTGAGTAGGAGGTAAATCCCTACCTAGATTATATGCATTTATACGGTTCTCATTCCTTCCTCTAGGATACATTTATAAATAATTACATACACTAAATTAGTTTATAAATTGCAATACATAATTCTAAATATGTAAAACACTTAACATACTTTAAATAGATAATGGATATAATAAATAATCATAAATTTTTTTTCACCGAGTAGATGTATACTCATAAATCCTTGATAATGATTTTAAATGAAAATGGGAATTATCCTAAGGATATCCCAAGGGAGTGTCGCAATGAAGAGTATAGTAAGGCTCATTGTCGTGTACCAGAATACATACTCTTTGTTAGAGATTTCAGTCATAGGTAGATATGTTCCAGAGCCTTCTCTACGTAATCGTATCCAGACAAGGTAGTATTTCATAGAAAATTCAAAAAATATCTACATTAACAAATTTATTGGATATTCTTGTATACCAATCCTCAAAGTCTACCTTAGGGAATCGTTCTCTAATCAGGGTTTTTATAAATCAAGCTTCTATGGTTTGTAAAAAATTTCCTCGGATACCAACTGTAACGCCTTAATCCGAGTTACCCAAATTCAGTGCATTATATCATAACATTGGCACGATCAGTAAAAATCAAGTCTCAAAAAACCGATTATTTTAGTAGCCTTTGAAGTACTAGATACATACATATGTTATACATTACATTAAAAAATTAAACACAACAACATTATTGTATCTATTGACAACATTTATATCCCTTAGACTATCCCTACAGGTCGGACATAATATATTTCTTCGCATCCTGGGAAAAATAAAAAATTGAATGTGGTGAGCTTAGATGCCCAGTAAGGATAACAATACAGTGGAAAAATTCATAAATAAGGATAATCATTTAAGGCAATGTATAAGACTAAAACACAATCCTTTTTAACATAAAAATCATAATAATATGACAAATATAAATCAAATAATTCCATTTACTTATTTACACAGATATTCTATTAGTCTAATAATCACAGGGAATACCAATAGCCCATTTCGTAATGATGAAATTCATAATTCCAGACATCATAACCAAATAGTCATGGCCTAATGCTAAGACTACAAATAAGATTTTTTCAATTCCATTGGCCAAGAAACTAGTTTGTCTCATGAGAACTACCAATGCATCGAGGAACTATAGTGGGCTCCAACCATCACTTACTATGTCCAATGCGTTCTTAATATGAAAAGGTTGAAACATAATATAAACATTCGTGTTAAAACTACCATATGAAATGCCAATATGTTAACCCAAAACCATGAATGGTATAAAAATTACACATCCAAAGTCTGACATATCACAAAACCTTAAATAAAATATGGATTATTTGTATCATAATAAATCACATTCAAACAAGTATGAAATCCATTAATGGATGTGGACTTATATGATATCAAAATTATTTGAGTGGAATATCTTTTTCTATATTGAAATCATTTAATAGTCATGTAATTATAAAAGAAAACATTTATTTTTGGAATTATTATTATAAGCTTGTAAGGGAAGCATAAAAGGTGTTATAATGGTAGAGAATAACTCCACCTTCCATATATGTTAAAAAACATTCTTACCTTAATTTTTCGAAAATGTCATAAAGTACTTTGTTTTGAAAATGACAAAATGATTCCTTTCAAACCACTTTATAAAAAATCAAACAAGGGTATAAATGAAATTAACCCATATTCTAGTAAGTAGTAAAAATGTTATGAAATACATTTTTATAAAACATGGATGTTGATGATAAAGATTTATTGTAGATACATATGTAAAAACAACCTCAAATAATAAAGTGATTGTGAAATTAACCCTTACCTTGTACTTTTCCTTTGGTCGAGGGAATATTAACCACTTTTATTATAGTTAAATCATTGTTATTAAATTATAAAAGAAATAAATACATAAATATGATATCATATATGATCTTCTAATTTAGCTTTTTTAATAATATTTTTTTAGTATCATTGTTTCGGGTGTTAACAGATTCGTTTATCCTTTATATGTTTTGTATCAAATGACATGTTTTTATGGATAAGAAATGGTTATTTAATATCTCGAATGATATTAAGTTCTTAAACATTATTTTTTATAATAAAAAAATTATTCTTCAATTGTTATGATGGGGAATGAATCTCATCGCATTTGTGGAGACGGTAATCCGTATGTACGCACGAACAATACAACCATTTCATTTTCTTATTTAAAATGGATAGAAAACCAAATTATACATAGTTATATTATTATTAAAGTATAATATAATATTTTACATATGTCATGTATGTTCATTAACAACATCCTTGACAAGATCCATGTATGGTATGAACGAGTCATATCACTTCGATGGTGCGGTAGTCCGCACTACCTCAAATGAAATTATTGTATATATACAATTTGAGAAGAATAAAGGTATGATATAAACAAGAATTAAGAAATCTTATTGATAAATTAAATATCTTATATATCCTATATAATTATATTTCCTTCATAATTTCCACTATAAAAGGAGGTAGTAGAATATTGAACATTCATCGTTTCGTGATGCAGTAGTTAACCGCCCACAGAAACATTATGTTCTATACCCATTAGATGGATGTGTGTCTATGTTTAGTTAAACATTTTCTTATCAAAACAATTTAGTATATTTGGGATATTAGATTTGTTATAATATAAAGGAATAAAGTGACTGTAGGGGGATGTAGAAGTAAAATAAAATAAATGAACTTAAGAGGAGATGTTACTGTTAAATCAAGTAACTCCCTTTGGTTTGAACTAAATGCTTTCTTGATTTTCTTTCTGCATAAGCTAAGTAATCTAAGATGAATTGTGGTCTGTAGAGAGCAGAATTGGGCATAGGATGGCTGAGCAAAGGTGCTTGAGGGGTTTGAGAAATTGGTTAGATATGAGAAATTTTTATAAGGGGAAAACGACCTCTTTAGAAATGTTTGAAAATATTATATTATTATATAATTATTTTCAGTTTATAAAAATCCAAAACTCGTTAAAGTAGAATATAAGGTAAATCATGTTCTAAATAATATCATCCAATAATAAATAGATAGGTTTTGGGTATATTATTATATTTATAATCTAATTTATTTAAATCATTTAATAATGAGGTTAACATTGCATCATTATTGTTTCATACATAATTTAATTTATATGATGTCTAAAAATTAGAAAATAATTACTATGAAGTAGTAAATATTATTATATTTAAAATTAATATTTCCAGTAGAATATATAACTTATATTACCCCATTTAAAATGTTTTTTAATAAAAGTTTTACTTTTATGTCATTTTTGTCTTGACTTTAAATTTATTAATATAAACTGTCATTATCACACCCATGGGGCTCCAACGGGTCCCAAAATCGAATCAAGGATAGAAAACATCAGAAATGTATCATTAAATAGGGTTACAACACTTTTTATGGTAATTTAATATTATTATATGATTATTTTTTACCCTTATTTAAAGGAATATCCCCTTTAAATGCGGTAAATAAAATATTTAAAAATGTAATTAATCATAATGTATAAAAATAAATGTCACCTATTTACACAATTTGGAAGTCCTAATTCCAAATAAGGAATCCATTATTCCATATTCAGAACACATAATAGTAGAAATTAAATTAAAATTAATTCCCTTTGTCAAAACAAAACACGTGTTTTTAAAAAAATATTAACTATCAAATGAATGACATTTGTTAATATCCTCTTTTATTGTGAAATTATATCCAATGAACTAAATTATATTAATATATAAAAATATAATAAAATGATATTTAAAAAAATTTCAAATGTATAATTTTTCACTATTAATTGTTTCTATTAAATAAAATTTATTAAAATTTAGTAATTTCCACTATTCATAAAAAATTCAATGTTTTCAGAATAATTCCAAAAATTCACCCTAATCTAATTTTGATATTTAGAATCCAAAAATTATGTCCATTTTGACGATCATAATTTATAAAATTTAAAAAAATGATATTACTATTCATAACGGCTAGTTTGATTGGTCGTGGTGTGTTTGAATCTCGAAGTTGCATATAGTGAAAACTATTGAATAATTTATAGGGAAAACGTATCGTGGATGTTTAGGGTGTAGAATTTATTCCAATGAAGATGTATAAAAACATTTATTCAGGGGTAAAAACAATGTTAGTGGTTTATAAGGTATGTATTTTGTTGTTTACATCATTCACATTGATAAATACTACGTCTTTTTTCATAAGGGAACGTAAATACCTTTACATATTAAGTCAAATATAGTGGGTAAAATATTTATCAAAAATATTTTTTCAGAAATTCTTTCCCTACATTGCTTATATCTATTCCATAGTCATCATATTTTTTTATCAATATCCGACAATAATAATCTTTTCCATCTATATAATAAACAATCATTAGACCCTTCTTTTTATTTGAACACTAATGGATGGAGATGATCTTAATAATAGAGTTGATCTATTTTTTTCATAATTAGGGGTTCATATGATCCAATGACTGGACAAGGGACATTTCACAAAAAGGACTCAATCATACCTTGTTTTATCTAATGGGAATTTGGAACATCCTCCCGATGAATGTCTCTATTTAGATATAGATTTATCTGAGAGAGTATCATCATAATGTTCTAGATTCCCAATCTCAATATTGTTGCAACCTCATTGAGGAAATAATCACATTTCCCATCTCTTTGGATGATTTCCCAATTCAACATACTTCTCTCCATCAGCTACAACAAATGGAAAATTAACGAGGAGTATTTTAAAACAGTTAAACACATATATGGTAATCTAATGACATTAATTGGATAAAGTATATAATATAATTATTTATTGAAATTATGAATTTACGGGATTCAATATATGTTATCCAGGATCTATATCATAAAATATATAATTATTTTCATTATTATTACATTAATAATGGGTTTTAATGAGATTATGAATTGGCCAAAGAATATTACTTGGGATTGTCAATCTTGGGGTGAAACAAGGCCAATTGTTATGAACCTGTTCCTTGTCCTCTCTAGCATAATGCAATTTCATAAATTCTACCCCTATGTAAAACTATGCTAGAGTGACATCATTTTTTAGTACCAAGACATGGAAGAATATTATTGATAAAACACAAACTCTATAATTACCAATAATTTGGGATGATTTGTTATACATTGTATAACCACTTAGTATTTCAATAGTGTTTTCAAACCTTAATCCCAAAATAAACAAACATTTCCATTTATACCATCTATAACAACACTAGTCTTTATTACTCATTTATTTTAGATTTAATAAATAAAAGTAAAAATAATAAAACCCATAGTATTGTGATATATATTGTTTTTGGGAATGAGGTAAATTACATCACAACTTAAAATTAGAAATACATCATCTTTATTGAAGACCCACATAACATGTTTTTAATATTATTTCATACCTAAAACTGTATGGTATAACCTAGGGATATATATAATGGAGGAGGAGATATAAAGAATAATAAGGGAATACAAATGGAATTATATGAATGGGATAATGAATGTTAGAAAATTGGAATATAAATAGGGAATAAATTTAGCTGGAATCATAATCAAGGACAATGAGACATGACATAACATGATAGTCATAAAGGCAACATTGGAAATGTTTAAACAAAATAAAATAATGTTTCATAAACATAGGACACGGGTAAATTCCATTACATCTTGACATAAAATTCGAATTATGAAATCAATTACACTCCATATCCCAACATGATGACTAATTAGAATTAACATTACCTAATGGAATTGAGTGGAATATTATTTAGGGTGCACCCATCAATTTCCTTTCATTGTCATGCTTATGTGTTCCAAATAGATCATAAAACATGGATTCTTTAATCATGGTATCTAATTAAATGATCATGTATTAAGGAATTAATACATTTAATCCACCCGTAATAAAGTATATGTTCATAAAAGTGAACAACCATGATATAAAATTTGTACGGGTATTCAATACACAATTGTTTTACATTGAAAATCATGTTGAAATTTTGGCATCATAAAAATGTCACTTATAAATTCATAAAATGGGTTCATGAGAGTGAAATGGTTATAACATCATTTATAAATAAAATGGTATGTGATATTGAAAACAGAAAAAATATACCAACAAGTGAAATTGGAAATTAAATGAATAAGATAACGAAAAAACATAAATAAAGAGAACAAAGAGGGGATCCCTTTGTTATGTGGGAATCCAAAAGACTGGGAGGAGATTCATGAGAGATGGGGAGAACCTTGGGTGGACTCTTAATAGGGGATAAAAGAGTAAGTACTTCATAAATGTATTTTGAGTGAATAGAAAAGGGGTATTTGGTGGGTTTAAATATGAAATTATTGGGGATTTCATTATTATTTGAAAAACAATGGTTTTAGACTGCTTATAATAAAATAACATAACAAAAAACCATATATTGCAATTTTACAATGGCTTCATCCAAATGGGATTGGGATAAATTATTATATATGTAAATGGGATGATATTATATTAATATTACCAATTTTAAAATGAAGTGATTCTTACCCTTAAGTTGTTGATTTTCAAAAAATATAATATGTTAATGGCCTTGGAGGATTGACAAAGGTAATATAAAATTAAATTAATAAAAAATAATAATTTTTTTAAATTTAAAAAAATATATTTGGTCAAGGATATCATTTATAGTATTTATTATTTAACTCTTTGGTAATTATGATGTGACGATACACACCGTATACTTTTACGATATATAATATTTACATTAAAATCTGACTCTCAAAATTTTTTGATAAATTTTTCCATTGGTTAATTGTGAAATTCGGATTCCAAAACTAATATTCCTTTCATAAAAATAATTTTATAATATGTGTATTTTCTCTTTTGATATCATAATCTTCATTTTTGTAGAAATTTTTTCGGGTTTGACAATAAATGTTTTGGAAACATTAATAATTTAATTCTGACATCATAAAATTTATATAATCAAGTATAATAAGTAAAAATAATTTAATAATCATATTTTACTAAAATAATATTTATATCAAAATATGATTAATTCATCAAAATATATGTCATAAATAAAATTTGATTATAATAAAAAATACTATTTCTTTTTATAGTAAAAAAATAAAAATCATTTATAATGTAACAATATAAATAAAATATGAACATTATTATATAAAAAATAAAATATAAAAATTCATATTCAAATGGTCTTCAAATATGGCCATTTAATTCCCAAAAAATCATCTAATAGTTATGTCTGTGATAGTGATACTTTCCTTAGGTAGTTTTAATTATCCAGATTTGATTTTGATCTCAATGAGCTTTAACGTCTCCAATAAATGTTTTCTATCATTGTTATGTTTTTGGGTACCATCTTGGGCTCAGTCAAGGGAAATCCCAATGATTATATCTCCACCGAAAGATCTAATAAATGTGATTCAAGGGTCTGGTCAAACCAGTGGTGTCCATCAATTCCTTTTTCCATTTCAATTAGATATTTTGAAATATTATATTCATTCAAATCATAAGATAATTATTCAATGACTATATTCTCAAGAAGATTAATTCTTAGAAAACATTAATTTCTGAAAGGATATAGTAAGTCCAATGATGGTCATTTTTTTCTATAACCTTCACCAAGAATAAAAGACTTAAATAACTAAAAATTGGGAAGGTTATTTATAATACTTCAGGATGTTACATGTAGCCTTAATATCGGGGAAATGTATTACATTTTATCTTATGAAATGTGATAAATCCTTACGGTGAAAATGTCCTTTTATTAAACAGATATGATCCAATTAATTGTTATCTATAAAGAATTATTCTCAGTAGGGAAATAAAAAATATCATTCCATTTCCATTTTCATATCATAATAAAGGAAATATAATCAGTTAAATATTTACATGGAAGATTTATATTAATACATCAATAATTATGAAGAAACAAAATCATACATGGAATATTTTTTCTCTGGGACATCAGTATTTTTTTATTTTTCTTATCCATACTTCATGATTTCTTTAGAATACATTTAGGATTATATAAAGGGATTATTTAATATCATCTAACGAGTTTTCATGGGTTTATAAAAAACAAAACAAGATGGATCAATTATTTATATAATTATCTTATTCATCATTTATTCATGATAGAAATGATCATAAAATACAACATTTCTCATTTCTATAAACTAATTTTACCAAACAATATATTTTTAAACTATTAAATATAGTCATTCCTTATCCCCATTAAATTAAATATGTTTATGAAAAACCAAACATAAATCAAGAAAATAACATGTTTAAAAAATCTATAACATTATCCTATACTATTAAAGATTCTATACATTGGATTTTTTTTTGAATACCCAATGAAATTTTCTCCACCTTATTGGAAATAAAACAAAAATTATTAATTATTGTGTCTAGATAATCAATTAAAAGTGAAAATAATCATGAATACGTCATATTTAAGTCTATATGATATATATTTTTAAAGATAACAAGATAGTTTAAATAAATAATCCATGATTTTTTAATTAGAAAGGAAATTATATTCTATAGACATTTGAGAAACAACATTCCATGCGCCTTATAACACAAACATAAAAATTGTTCAATGATAGGATAAAATATTCTCCACTAAAAAAATACCTCATAATAATTATCCTTCAAAAAGTAGATATTGAAGGTAAAATTATACATTCCTTAATGGGAGGGGTGGGATGCATTACCCATTGTAGCCTTATCTACCCAAACTATTCAATTGTAAGATGTTTTGTATGAATATATAATTTTTTTGTTCAGATAGAAAAATAATTTATTAAAATACATAGTTGATCTTTATCAATCCGAAAAAGGTATTTATATCAATTATATTGTACATGGGGCATTGCTTAGTATTTTCAGATAATTATGTTGAACTCGTTTTATAACATCCCACATCCAATAGATATATTGAATTAACACCTATTTCACTCAATGTGTCAAGAATCATATCATATTTATTCCAACCAGTAATCCATCCATGTCCATATATTCTATAGAACATAATTTTACTAATGTTTTATTTTTTTAATTTCATGAAATACTATATTTTATAATATTAAATACATCAAACTTTTGTTATTTATTATCATATAAATTTCCAACACTATTTTCACTAGTAAATCCACTCAAATCTAGTTTCATGTCTCTTGAAACATCATCAAATAAATAAATTTATATAAAATTTATATTATCAACATCTTAACATAGATATGTTTTGATTCAAAAACATTGGATTGAATCCTAAACCATTTCTGGAAAATTCACAATATATTATATAGGTTATATAGAATAAAAAATACATCCAATAAGTATTAAAAATATATTATTTAACTTCCACCATATCATCACATATGCACATCCTTATTCCCAAATAAATAGTTTTGGTTACCATTTCAGATTCCTAGTTTTGAAACGAATTTTAGCATTTGAAAGAGTATTTTTGTTCTAAAAAAATTGTGATCTTCTACTAAGACTATTTTAATCCAATAGATTACCTAATTTATCTATGAATTGACATGTAAAATCATTTATTCGTGTTCATTGAGAAATACTCATGTAATCTTCCCTTATTTAAATAATAATTGTTATCACTACAATTACAATAAAAAATCGAGAGGCAGTGTAAGTATTCTTTATCTACATGTTTATATCAACCTAGCCGTTATAAAACTCAATCCATTTTGATATTCAAAAATATTTAAATACCATCATCATTCAGGATTCATCATACGATTTATGGGTTTTCTAATCTCACATACTATAATACAATAAAAATAAATCATAAATACAACATTTATTTCTTTGTAAATGTCTAAATCAACATCAACATTATAAAATGGTGATTTAAAATCCAATTTAAATATTTTAAATCTTCCTTGAGAATTTATGAATATAAATAATCTATTGGAATCATGCATAAAAACTAGTTAAAACTACCATCAGTATGAAAAAATTGTGTTCATGGGAATCCCATGGATTAAAATATGGATTTCTAATAGTCACATCACCATCCAAAACATGATTATTAAAAAACCTATTTTCCTCTAGTCACATTATTTTACATGTTTCTAGAATAAATTTCACAAGATTAATTATAGTAATAAATATTTATTTCCTAATTCCATGTTATGGAAATCATATTTATTTTCAAGGAATGCTTTAACTATCATGGATTCATCTTTTAACAAAATACTCTAATATCATATTTACATAATATTCCTTCATATGTGTGAACCTTACTTCAAGACCCCAATAACATCATCATTATTAATATTCTTTTAATTCCTTGTATTTGCCCCCTTAAATTTCAACTCTCCATAATCATCATTTTATATGAATTCCCTTCAACCTATGTATGGTTTGGTGTATTTTCCAAAAAATTGAAATGTTCTAAAATTATGACATCATCCTCATCATATATAATTATTATCTACCAAAACAATTTAAAATTTTCCATAACTATGATGAAATCACTATCAATAATCCACTTATATATCTTATTATAAGACCTATAAGACATTCCTTTAGTTTTATTTCCTTGAATGGTACAATCTCCAACCTTATAAGAAACTTCTTCCAAATTTGTCTTTTTTTAATAAACAAGGACACCCAAAAACCTGTATGTGTCTTAAAATTAGACTATGTTAAAAAAACATGTAATAGTGGGCCATTTATATGTTATTTAACTATGATACATCTTTTCTTACTCATTCTAGGAGTTTTAATTTCATAATTTATCAAATACATTAAGGTTTCATGTTCTATTAATATAGATCTACTAATATCGACTAGAGTCCTGTTCATTATTTTTTTTATTAAATAAATTTGAGGTAAAAATAAAGATATATATTCATGTATGATATAGTGTTTTTGAAAATATTTAATAAAATATATCTTATGATACTCTCCCTAGTATTTTATCTCAATATTTTTAAATAAATTCCAACTGTATTTTATATAATCATTATAATACTAATCAATATTTTAACATAATGTAATTTTTATAATGTGAACATGTTTCAGACATGTAAATTCATCTCTGATGATGTATAAATATCATTCCCCATAGGTTATAATCTTTTTAATTAGGGTCAAATATAAATGAATGAATTTGTTCAGGAATCTTTGAAGTTGGGAATTGAACTCCAATGTGTGTATTAATCACTATTTTCCATTTTGTGACTATTTTATATATTTTCATATTGGCTTCTTTTAGTAAGGGAAAATTTATCATTTTTACTTCTTGGATCATTTTCATCATAATTTTTATATTCTAGGTGAACATGTCTATAATAACATAACTCATCTTCTACATGTTTACTTATGTTAAATCCCACATTTGGTTCTCCATAATAAAATAATTTAACTGTGTTCTTAGTCACATTGCTATAACATACACATCATTCATTATTCTATGGTAGAATCAATTTTTTCAGGAAATAAACTTATTTAATGAATCACAAAACTATGATATACTTACAAAACATTCTTTAATCCTTCAATTAATACACATAATCATTAATTATAT
The DNA here is from genome assembly GCA_963277665.1 of Viscum album. Classification (NCBI taxonomy): domain Eukaryota; kingdom Viridiplantae; phylum Streptophyta; class Magnoliopsida; order Santalales; family Viscaceae; genus Viscum; species Viscum album. The sequence continues at coordinate 773,365,134 of OY728141.1, forward strand.
TAAACTTGTATATTTTTAAGTATTAATGTCCTTATTCCTTAGATAAATATCATTAGAAAATTAAATATCTAGCAATTTTTATTTCACAAAAATGATAATATTTTTCAAAATACATTTCATGTTAGAAGATCACCAAATATCCATGACCCATTTTTTCAATGATTTAAATATGTGAAATAAACTTCAATTTTTTTTTAATTTTTCTCTAATTTTATATTACTATGGTTGGTAATTATAATATTACACAAATTAATATAATCCATTATATAAGAAACACATACACATGATATGTGACATTATTTATCACATACTTGATAGATATCTTGCATCCATTCAAAACTATTACTCACATGAAAATTTCATTTAATACAAAGATTATTTGGTTTAGTAATCACATGTCCCTTTTATTTCCCCATGGTCATTGGTCAGACCAGAATCTAGATAAAAGAATATTTTATAAACAATTACAAGTATTATTTCCATAAAAATACAAAAAACATTTTGTACCCATGAATGTTTTTGTTCTGAATGAAATTGGTCATGGAAATGGGTTTCATTTGTAATCTATTTTCAGATCATGAATTAGTTGATATCTCTAAGATATTTTGTATATTTCATCCATTAATGTTTAAAATTAATGAATCCCCTTTATCTATTTTTATACAAATCAATATTTGAATATGTTTTAGTATGTCTTCAAAGAATTCATATATTCAACATTATTTTATATCATATGAATCTATAGTAGATTTAGTCTCTCTTTACACTTGAAATTTTGTTGACATCCCCTTTTCATATTGTTTATATTCATTAATGTACAAATTTTAAAAAAATATTATAATATTTCTCTAAATATTCTCTAATATAATTTTTATTTTTCTTTCAAATATTATCACCCGGTATCATGGAATCATAATTAATCCATCTGAGTTTATCAGCTTCATTCTCCCGTATGATTATAGTTGAAGTCATGTCTATAATTATTTTACCTATTGTGAAATATCAGATATCAACATCTAATTTTAAATATAATACAGTCTTTTCCACTAGAGGATGATCATGATTATTAGATCATGTTATTACTTGAGTATTATCTTTTCCTAGTAATTTAGTTTTATTCAAACACTATGTTATCTCTATTATCATTGACTATTCCATAAGATATTATCTTTCTTCTTCAGAAAAATAACAAATTTTTTGATATTCAACTTCTAATGTGTTGATCTGTCGAACCTCATATACAATTAAGTATTTTTGTATATATTTAATGAAACATAAAAATCCCACCTTTCTTCACACTCTTACACTCCATATTAAACTGAATGAAAATAAATAATATTTTAACATGGAAAAAATTTCACTGTTCACTTTAATACAGAAAATAAGTGATATGTACATGATTTTTTCATAGAATATTCCTTGAAATTTAATTTTCCATGATTCATATTAACGTAAAAATTTGAATTACGAAGCATTCCATGTCAAATAATTTGTATGTTGGTTTACCTCTTATCATAGCTCTTCTATATATTTAGAAATTTCAAGATAAGAAAAAAAGAGTTCATATACATTCAACTATGTCATATCCTTCATTTGAGATGTATTAATTATATTTATATATTCATACTACTAGTGGAAGTAAAAGTAATTTCCATTACATTAATACATTTTCACTTAAGTAAATATCCTTTTCTCATCTAGTATGTGATGATAGTAATTAGAGTATCTCAATAATGAAGGATTCTATATCTATATCCTTTTGATATGATATATTTTTATAATATTTATTATGATTAATCATCATTAGTTTTTCATAATATTCAAGTCTTTAATATTATCAACAACTGCACTACGTTTTATAAAAATTATATTTTACATTTGTAAAATCCCAATAAATTTTCAATTTCATCAATTCTAATGTCTTTAAAATAATAATTAATTATTTAAATATTTGTATATATAAAATTAATATCTCTTTCATTAATTAATTAATATTTTGACTTAATAGAATTTATTAACCTTCACCCCAAGACCATTTACAAATTTTTTTCATGTAAATAATGTAATAAACCATTTATATCATTCCCATCTATTTAAAAATTTCATATAATAGTAAAAGAACACATAAGTTTTCTAATGTGGTAATATAAATAAATATATAATATAATCAAGTAAATTAATCCCCATAAATTTATTGTATTAAAATATTCTCTCTTTGTAATTTTAAAATCTTTTAACATCAAGAGATTTGATTTGATATATTTTGAATAAAGTTTGTCCATATAAACATTATGAACTTTTGAGAACAAGTGAGTAATCCTATTGTCTGATACAAATTTTTAGATAATAGGAATGGTTTTACATTATTCTAGTGGTTTCAATCAATGCGTTGATTGATTTTAAATATCTTCTCTATCATTCATTTTTAGTACCTTTCTATCATCAAATAAACTAGTAAAAAAATAAAAAAGTGATAACATTTTTGGTATCGATGTTCAACACCTTGTAGATGAATACATCCCTGGTGAGTCATTGATATTATCCAAGGAACATAGTCCCCATATTAATATCAAAAGGAACTCTTCAAAAAATGTGTACACAAACTCGTGTAACTATTTTCCCATACAATATACTATTTTTACTCGGTAAAACCAAAATATATCGTTCGAAAAAATGTGATTGTAGAAGATTATCTGGCCCTCTTTATTGACTCAATATTTTGATATTAATATTTTCTTTTTCAAAAAAAATCATCTATACCTATTATCAATGATTATTTATCTTAATCCTTTTGAATACAACAACTTTTCAATTACAATTGTTTAAATACACATAAAAACATTTTCCTCGGTTCTTATTATTTTTATTTATTAAATATTGAATAAATATTTTTATTCTATAATAGTAATAGAAATATCATTTTATATTTACATATATGGACTCATTCGATAAACTATTCATTATGTCAAAGCATCATTACAATTCCCCTATTGTGGTCTGTTTAATAAATAGATTGTTTCCCCATGAGATACTTAATTTATATTGGGTTTATTATTCAATATTATCATTAGATAAATATATATACTTATACTGGATTTTTTATTTAAAATGTAATGGATTCAAGTGGATTATGATATTGACAAAATAATTATGATATATTACTCAAACGACATCAACTTATTCTTTTGTTGTATCCATCTATATGGTAATAGTATTGATCATCATTATGTTTGGTCCTTGAATAACATTTCACTTTCACTTATTAATTTTAATATATTAATTATTTCATCAGGATATATATTCCATGAACTTGATTTTTCACATAGTGGGATCTTAAATGAATTTCTTAATTATTAAAGGCATACGATATGTGAAACTTTTTTATCATGGAAATTAGATAAATTAAATAAATACAATAAATATAATACCTTTTGATCATAGAATAATGATATTCTCAATGGTTTACAAGGATGAATTACATTCATTTGGGGACAACTAAAACTCAATAATTTTCGATTTTCCTAATATAGCATAAATATTATCTGCCAAAAAAATCACGAGGATTAATCATTATGTCTAGGAGAAATGTTTAGTGAATACAAAATCCTTATGACGAATGTATAAATTCACAAATATTTCAATATTTTGGTTTCTTCTATTTATTTAGACTTTAAAAAATTTAATTTATATACAAATAATAGAGTCTATATCCATTATTAATTATTTCAAAACATCAGGTAAGGGGACTACATGTTTTTGTTAAAATGTAACAGACCATCGATATATTACTAGTAGATTTTACATTTTTGTCTTCAAATAGATTTGGCATTAAAAATTAAATACAATAACTCAAAATGTTTTATAATGTATAATCGTACTAGGAAATGTCAAAACAACTACATGAATTTTGTCATAATACCCATCACATGTCATTAATCCATGAAGAATAGAACATCAATCCTCAAAATTGTTGTATACTGCTAATATAAACAACATCATCCTCTAGTTTTCAATATTTTTTTTAAGACCAAAATGTTATGGGTGTGGGTTTTTTTCCCTTGTCCAAATGGTCATGAGGAATATTTTATTATCCCATACCAACTATTTAATGGGAATGTGTTGTGAAAATTTCAATATAATAGTAATCTCTATATTTTTATCATCGAAATATATAATGAATTATATGGATATATTTATTCTATATTATTATACTATGAAACATACCTAGTTCATGATCTTATGAATTATAATATTGAATCGATACTTTGTCAATACCATGACTCTTTGACATATGTTATTCAAAAAATAAATTTAATAGATGATATTTATTTATCTAAAATTTATTGGGTACAATTTTTATATGAAATTTAAATGTTCTATTACTTTTTTATCATAATCAAGTGTTAAAATTATGATACCATATTATCATCATCTGATATCAATTTAGTTAACCCTTTATAGAGAATCTAATCTCCCATCATTATTACGATTCTATTATACAAGTTAATAATAATTTAGTAGGGTATAATATGTTCATATGGGTTCTAGAGTGGTATCAAAATGGGGAAATGTTAAATGTTTTAAAAACTAATATGTTTATGTAACTAACTACCAATGACACTAAAACATTATGTTTTTGAGTTTGAATAATTTTTAGGTGTTATCAATATTCATGTAAATTTATGTAATATTTATGAATGTTTCTATTGGTTTGTATCATATTGACTAGGTGAATAACTAAACCATATATTCTCTACCACCTATTTGAAATTTTGTCTCTGATAAAATGTATTTTGGAACCATGCCTTAATAAATTGAATACTAAAAAAGGGAGTAATGAGATCATATGAAGGACCTATAAATCATTATGTTTGATGGGAATCATCTGAGTTGGTAACATGCACTATTGTTTTAGGAATACAATATTATCATAATTGTAGGCTTACATACTCAAATAATGTATATAAAGTACAAATTCCATTAAGCGATGTCATAACCATGAGGGTATCAATCTTATCACTGCTCTTGATATATCAACCAACCCAATGTCATCCTAATGATGATGATAAACTCAAAATACTATATATATATATATGAATCATTATCTTAAATATTCAAGAAGATCCCTATGACAATATGCAAGGAGAAAAGGTTAGAATCAATAATATACATCCTCCTTTCATATACCCATAAATCAAAACGTAAAATACTATAATATATATCATGTGAATTAAATACAATAATATTTACATTTTATTTATTCCATGATTGGTATCTAGTAGAATTCTCCAAGATTCATCTCATTTTAGATATTTCTATTAAACGTTTCATAATGGGAAACACATTGCGTTTGAACAGCTGCCCTGTCAAATGTTTACTAAACTAATATCTAATATCCTAGAGATGGAAGTTAAATTATAATATTAAAAAAAATAAAACTGTTCCTCAAGGTTCCTATATCTTAGATGTAATAGAATACTTGATAAAAAAAATATTTTTCACATTACTAATGAAAAAATAAAATAAAATACAATAACACCATATGAATCTTATAATATATTCTATTGAATACATGAAAATAACACATAGATATATTGTATGATTCTAGGAGAAAGAGGTTAAATAATCCTAATATTAAATGCTTAGTAACTGGTAGCATTCAACATAAGATATCATATCCATTGAATGGAATAAATAGTACAACAAGAAGTAAATGTTCAAAATAATCCCATAATCAAATGATTCTTATAGAAAGCTATATCCATAATAATAAATTAAAATGAGGATAATAATTAATGATCATATATTAATGGAAGATATAAAACATGTTATTATATACAAAAAATCATGGCCTTGTAATAATAAATTATAAATACATTGGTATGGAATATAAAAATACACTATAATTATTTCTCCTTGGGGCTAGTGTTGCATGACGGGATAACTTTATCTAAACCCACATGTTTTTATATAAATCTAGTGATTTTGTAATAAGATATTACATGAATTTTCATAATATTTCATTAGAAACATATTAAATAATTATGTATAAAATACTACACCAATCATATAATGTATGATTTGAAATGAAATTTTTTACCATTCCATGGAATGATGTGGATAAGTAAGATACAATTATGAAATAAAACTAGAAACAATGAATTATTCTAAATTTAAAAAGAAGTACCCTGATTAAATCAATAATGATTATGTAGAAGAGAGGATTCATTAGAATTCTTGGGTTTTAAATATAATATAAATCCTTATTTTAATAGTTCAAAATGGTAGATGAATAATCAAATAGGAGGAAAATCGATCATAATTGATTATAAAGATCATGTCAATTATCCAAATCATATCCCTTATTTGTCTACCCACATCTGTAGTGTTAGGCTGACCAATCACACATATAGTAAATATTGTGTTTGTACTCCACAGTCATTTTTGATGAAAATTACCCCTATAAAATCTATTCCAAAAATTCTTCCACTTTTCATTAACCTAAAATTGATACAATTTTAATGAAAACCATGAACACTAAATCCTCACAATTTTAGAATTTGAGGGAATTCTGATGGATTAGTCTTAATCAAAACCAATTTTGGAAAAAAATATATATTGTAATTTAAAAATAAATACCATGAATAAATGAAAATTAATGATATAATATATCATATAGTCATCATATACACCCTATAATAGAAATTAGTTTAACAAAACAAAAAATTACCCATGAAAATTAATTTGATAAGAATGGCATCAAACCTTAATTACTAACTTCCACAAAAGAACATGATTATCATAGATAAAAAAATAACTCTATTATTTATATATTTAATTTATATATTAATAACTTTAACCTTTTATAATATTCTATTAAAATTATTCTCAATTTCTAAATTATTTTGTTGTAATATTTTTTTGATATTATGTGTGAGTAATATTGATCATTTGAATTATTTTTTGTGTTAAAAATGGTATTATTCATTATTCATAATTATTTTACCATTATATTATTATTGGAAGATTTTCAATTTATTCTTATAACATATTTGAAATTTTGTAATTTATTTTTATGGGATTTTCTGTTATTATAGGTAATGATAAAATCATCGATAAAAATATTTCAAGGATTTTTAAGAAATAAAAATTGACTTCATAACTAATTAGTTTATTATTAGTGTTACCATTCCATAAGTAACATATAATAACTACATAATTATTTATATCATATATTACCAAAAACTAATTTCCCATAATCATCAATAATATTTTTTTTCATTCTTCCAATTGTTGGTTACACTATCCCAAACTAGAAAATACCATAAATAATTAAGGATCGAGAGAAATATTAATTTAATATCACTATAATATAAGAAAAATGAACATATATAGTGATTATTAGAGTGATATATCATTTGTTTAATGAATTAGATGATTAATATGTCATATTTGATGTCACTACATTGTATGGAAAATAATTTTATGGCCTGGATTGCTAAAGTGGATTGTTGAATTTATTATTTTTTTAATTTCACATATTTTAATTTGGTTGTGAAATTATTCTTACCAGAACAATAATATTTTTATAAAATAATTTTTATCCACCATACTCGTTAACGGTGGTGATTAATTTAAAAATGTAATTAAATTGTTCAATGGATGTGTTAGTCCTTATTTACGCACAGTTTATGTTTTCATTTTCCATAGGGAAAAAAATAAATAATAAAATAAATAATTTTAGAATTTAATAAATTTTATTAACAAGATACATATTTATTTATTCAATCATTAAGACCAGAAATGTTATTAGACAATAGAAAATGAAACTCGAGGATTCTATGAGGTGGAAACTCGCATAAAACCTCAAATATCAATTTTTCAATAAGCTTGAATTAGAAATGTTGTTACTAATATATATTAATACATAAAAAATCAACAAAAAATCTTCACTAATTAATGATACGGTAAATCAAGTTGAATATTTATAAATGTAATATAGAAAAATAAAATGACAAAAAATTAAATGATATGTTAGGTTGATGGTAGTTTCATTTAAGAGAACCAAGTAATGGGAGGGTTTATTGAAATATACTGTGAACATAATATCAGGAGAGTAATAATGATTCATGGGAAATTAATAAGGTAATGGATTCAAGATTAAATTGAATAATTTAGTTTTCCTAAATGTGTGGTGAGAGGCCCCATTTTTATTTGCTTAGATACTTATTTTCATATATACATCAAATTAATATAGTGACAGTACAAGTTTCAAATTTAAAAAAACTCCCAAAATGTAATATAAATTATTGGAGGCTAGATAAGGATGAGTGTCACTAAAATTGTTATTTTCAAAACTCATTAGAAATTTTTTTAGACAATTACACTTAGACTATTCACTTCTACTTTTTTTACCATTCTTACTTTATAATAAATAAAACTCTCATGTCAATTCATCAAAATAAAATATTCATTTTTTAATAATTATCACATATAAAAATACTAAAATTATTATTTTTAAAAAATATTATTCTATATATCATTCTTAACAATCATCACTTTTCATTAAGTGTACTGTGATAATATATAACAATACTATTATTATAATGTGATTATTATATCCAATCAGTTATTTTGAAAGATATATAAATTAATATTAGAATAAAAAAAGATATAAAAATTAATTAAGTTATATTTTTTTATCAATTAATAGATAATAAATAATCAATCAATTTTCTGAGACGTCATTTTACGCTTAAAAAGTGTGTTCAGATTAAAAAACATTTACCTTCCAATATTTACAGGGAAATTATAATTAAATTATAACATTTTTATCAATTTGATTATATTTAATGAATATAAAGTTTGAGAAAATTTTGTAAGGATAATTTATATTACTTTTCTAAATATATATATATATCATAAGAATTGTTAAAAATATAATTTTTTATAACTAATTTTCTGTTCATTATATATAATTATTTAAAGGGCCCATTTATTAAGAAAAATTAACATATATTAATATAATCCTCAATTATTTTCATAAAATTAAATTGAATACATTTTAATAATAATCCTACTTTATTTTCACATATTTATTAATGAAAGTTAATGTTTTTATAAAAGAATATCACAATGCACTAGGAGATATGAGGGATATATAGAAATGGAGGCCCAGATCATCACCAATGGAAATTTCGACACACCCTATGAGGAAGGTAGACAAATCTATAAATCACTATGAGGGGGACCTCCTTGGAATCTTTTGACGCTTAATAGTTAGCGACCTAATTTCCTTCTCGCCACGTATGTTAAAGATCGATGACATGTGAGAGATAATATTTACATTTCCGAATCATATAGGTGATAGCACAAGGAGTGGGAGTGAGGAATTTAATAGAACTCCATATTATCATGAAATACATCTTAATCGCTGATAAAAAATCTTCTTTGAAGAATATAAAACCGGGACACTAAGCAAGGCCACCACTTCAGCCTGTAGTGATTTGCCAGCTTTGTAAAAAGAGATAAAACCAAGAAACACTGTAGCAGTTTTTTATCGGACCATACTGACACCCACATTCTCCCTTGTCTACATGATCCGTCAAAATTTGCCTTAATCTTGAGTTTGGGGGCATCAATTTTACCCAATGGCCCGCTGATAGGGGACACACATTAGCATGACCTTTTCCTTCTGGACCTGATGTTTCTGAGAGAAGAGGAACCTACTCATTGATCTTTTATGATAGCTTGGTCCCCCACTAAGTCTTTAGTTCTCACATTCAATTCAATGTCATAGTAATGGAATTTTTGTGGGAGTGCTTCGTCGCCTCCAAGATGCACCAGTAGGAAATGGTGAGTAAGATGGCATGTGCTTGCACCTCCTGGTTATTACCATCCAACCTGTTGAAGCACTGCTGCAAAAAATCCTCAGTCAGATCCACCACCGAGGTAAAACCAAAATACTCCCAAAACAATCTCCACACCTCCCAAGACAACTCACTTTGGAAAAATAGGTGGGATGATGATTCCTCATTCGGATTATTACAGCAGGAGCATTGAGAGGCCATACAGATCTCTTTACTTTTAACCGCCACTTCAGTGGGTAGAGCAGCATTCCGAATCCTCCAAATAAAAAAGTTGAATTTCCTAGGGATGATTTTTCACTACATTGTATCACCCCTTAAATCACATACCTAATGAAGAGAGGTTACATGCCTACAGTTTTTAGTCGATAAAGCACACGATGTAGCTCTAGTGAAGCTGCAAACATCAGGGGTGTCCTCCATTCAAATATCGTAAATGACCTTCCTTTGGGTGGGATCAAAAATATCCTGAATAAAATAAGGAAATTTGTAGGAATACATGAATGTGATGTCTATGATGGGGCATCCTGGGTAACCTAAGACCTCACCCACCCAGTTTAAATCGCAAAAATTGAAGTCTCCACAGCCAACAATCCAGCGATACTAACCAAGAAGAACCAGAAAATTGACTTGTAGGGACATCCATAATGAGGAGGGGTTAACCCTGGACATTATAAGATCACTTCCATATTTTCCCTTGTCAATTGGAACTATAGTGAGTGTCCCACAATAACCTCACAAGTATGTTTTCCATTGATGTTATACATAGTCTCTATCACATTTCTAACATTGATACCTCTCTTGCCCACTAGTCTTGCGAGTTTTTTCCAGGAAGCCTAGTGGGACATTCCATCACCATGGAATCCCAAATGAATGCACTTGAGAGTTTTTCAATAGCTTTCAGGGATACTATTGGCACATTGATCATAGAGAGATTGTGAATTGGAATAGAAGTTAGCACACAGTTCACAAGGTTGATCCTACCTCCGAAAGAATGTAATTTATTCTTCCAGTTAGTAATCTGATTGGGGATCTTATTTACCATAATGTCAAAGTATTCTATCCAGATCCATCCTAGGGAAATTGAAGCACCAAGGTAATACATATGGATGGCCATCATCTAGATTCCCAATATGGAAGTAATCAGGTCTCTACATCTGTGAGAGAATGCAATTGGAAAGAGCACATGAATTTTTCTTTTGTTAAATACTTTTCCACTCCATCTCATATAATCATCAATGACATTATTGAAACATATTATAGAAGATATGTATACATTAATAATAGAGATCATTTGATAGGGTAATAATAGATGAGAGACCCCATGGTCAGCCCCACAGTGGAAGGGTTTGATGATGCTCTAATGTATAACATCATTTTTTCCCTAATTTATATAAAAAATAGTAATATTTTGTTTCCACTTTTAATGTTATAACATGTTTATTATGGGTGGGGGTAAACTAAGAGATAAGGGTATGGATGAAACATATATATTACTATTTGATATTTGATGAAAATAAATAAACCATATATTATCTTTATATATAATCATTTTACTTTTTTAATATACTCATTAATTTGGCCATATATTATTGAAATCAATTATATAATTCCATGTATGTTCCTAAGATCACTTTAAAATGGGATACTAATATCCTATGTTATCCGAATAATTTTATCCTTATATATCAACCATTTCACACTAAAAAATATTTTATATTCCTTTTCTTCATCCTAGATATTCTCTCATTTTATCGTGATCAATCTTATAAGGATTAATGTCTACAAAGAATGAGGTCACTCAAAGAAGGGGAATACATACTAATAAAGATCCTGAAAATTAAATTCCACTTAAATATATCTAAACATATTTTTTCATAAAATCATGTTGTATCTACTATCATAAATATACATTGATGTTATTGGGATGATTTTACAATCATTTTCAACCTTTATTCCATCATATAAGAAATGAATGTAGCGCTCATTCATATGTGTAGACTACAACCCCCACATAGTATTAAGAAACATTTTCCAAGACCCAAATTTAAATTTTTTTTATTATTAATAACGAATAAAATGATTATATACAATATTTATAAAGTAACAATTCCTATGTAATAATAATATTTTTCAACTGTCACACCATTTCATCTATTAGATAATGACATTGTCACTCATGGCTATGTGCAGACTACCTCATCTAAGAACTGATGCCATTCATATTTTTTCCACTATAAATGGATTGTAAAAATGAATGAATAAATGTATATATATTATTTATTATAAATTAATTATTTAGGAAATTTGAATTATAATTCAATATTTATTGATTCTATAAATCAAATTGTGGAAAGATTACTCTTGCACACATATAGTCCAACATTTTAATTAAGTAATATAATTCATTTTTAATCACAAATTTATCTATATGGTTGTGTCTGTTTATATAATTATTAAATGTCATAATTATTATAATTATAATATTCAAGTGATCATGGATCCATAATAAAATTGTAATGACCATAACTGATGAACCCAGAAGTATATATAAAATGAAACACTTATCACCTATAAATAAGGATAATAATAAAAAATAATTTATTAGTGTCGGTTGAAATGTATTATTTGGATTATAAAAGTTCTTAAATATGGGTAAATTATTCAACATATTAATTTTATTTAATAAAAAAAATTTATAGGGGTCTTTACAATGATTACTAATCAATTCAGACATATAATTAAGCTTCTTGATCTTAATGTTGTATCAGTGAGACATGTTTTATGAATGTCACATATTATTTTAATAATATGAATAAAAAACTCTTATAAAATTTTATATCATATAGAATTGCTAATTGTGTTATGTTTTTCAACTTATTTTATTTTCTTCAAGGGGTTATTATTAAAACAAATTCAATTTTTTAGAGGTTATGTATTTTAATATAATTTTTACTAAAAAGTTTAATGGTTAAATTTATGATCATGATGATTTATGATAAATATCTAAAATTTACTTATTTTTTCAAATTATATGGATATTTCTAGAAATTACATGTTTTATATTCACTTTCTAACCTCGATGTAATAAAATATATAAAAGAAATATTTTATGGAAACAAATAATTATTTTTATATTTGGTATAGAATATTTTCATCCATTTCAATATCATCTAAAAAAATAATAAAGAATATTTTAAATTTTATAAAAGGATTTATTATTTTATTTTTATCATTCATACCTTCTACAAATCATATGATAAAAAATATAGATTTTATTTTTAGAATGAGTTAATTTTTTCCAAAGGTTTGTACAGAAACAACGTTTCTTACTATTATGGTGTGAATTTAATTTTATACTATAATGTTCACTAAATTATTTATATCATCATTTACATAGGTCCATGGTTTTTTCAAGGAAAATATTTAACTATATATAAATGAATTTTTTAAAATTATTTGGTTTCCAATTTAAATTTGTATTTTATGAAGGAAATAACACAATGATATTTTAGTTGAATTATAATATATAATAATATCATTGTATATTTTACTATTTATTGGGAGACAATCCAGTTTGACCATCTTAATCTATTTCAGAGATTGTTGTTTTTTTATGATGATAAAATATCAATGACTGCCATTTTATTTTCCATGGGTGATGTTATGAAGAAATGATTAATTTTTTCCTGATCTGGTGGAATAAATATAAATAAATTATGATTTTTTGATAGGTGGGTTTAATATACCCTGATAATGAATTGGGAAATGATTAATGTTTTACATGCTCAAAGAGAACAAGTGGGGTCATCCCAATCCCAAAAGAGGGAACACATGTTGTTACTATACACCGAAAAAGAGAACAAAAGATTTTGTCCCAGCCCCCAAGAGGGTACAGAAGTTGTTAGAGCAAGATTAACTACTTATGAATATCAGGGTTGGTGGCCCAGAAAAAATAAATTTATGATTATAATTATTTTATAATTTATATAACTCATTTATGATATGATGTTATTAAATTGATATAGTCTAAAAGAACTTTTTTTTGATTCCTCAATGATTCTATAGTTATAAATGTCCAAATATCATGTTAGGACTTCTGGTTAGGATTCGTGAATATCTATTATGATTTTAAAATCTTAATCTCATGTTTGCATACAATTATTCTATTGTTGTTCAAATAAGGTTCATTTTTTATCTATATTGTTTGACCTTAAAGTGAATTCATGATCACCCATTATTATGATTCGTTTTCATTATAAAATGTTGAAGAATTTTATTTTTGATTCAGCTAATAATGTTTTAAGTGTGTAATTTCATAGATAGATATATTGTATATCAGTCATGTAATATTTTTGGATTATCCATGTGTTAAATTAAATTAAATATGTATTCTTCCAGAATATATCAAAATGTTATGTAGGTAGTATTAATTTATTAATATTTACTAATTCCAGATTTAATATTTTGTTAATTATATAACCTATTTTCTGCAAATATTTAATCCTTTTTTATAAAAATTATATTTATACGAAAGCAATATGTTAATATTAAAACATTTAATGTATATATAATAATATTATAAAAAAATTATTTTAATAAGTAAAATTTGTGTGAAGGATAAAATTTCCAATTTAGTTGATTTAAATTATAAAATTTCGTTTTTTGTGAAACTAAAAAGTAATATGTGCAATTTAAATTAGGTGATATATATATTTTACTATATTAGGATTTAATTTAAATTTACCAAATATAGTTTCTTATTTTGAAAAATATTTCTTATTTTCATTAAATGATTAACATTGTATTATAAATTTATGATAGTATATTGAAATATTTAGTCTTACACAATTAAAAAATTGAAAAATTAAAATGTTTTACAGATTTATATTTATTTATTATGTAGTGATAAATTAATGCATGTTATAGTTTTGATAGAATAATTAATTTATACGATTCACCTAAAAATCACCATTGGGAAAATATGAAAATCTAATCTTATGAAAATACTAGCATCCTAAATCAATAAATTAGTAGAGTTTGGTAACACAATAATTCATTTTTTTAGTATTAATTAATATTATGAATAATTTAACATAGACTGCACGTTACATGATCGTTTTTGGATATAGTGATTCCCTGAAATAGTGGTGTTATTTTTATTACATTCTTCAAACCATAAATATTTTTTTCATATAAAATGATTGTATATTAACTAAAAATAAAAAGTTTTATTTTTTTCCTCATATATTCTCAATGATCACATGTTTCCTCACTAGAATATTGATATAACTAAAGGATATTCACTAGCAGTTTTTTTTATTCCAAAAAGCATTCTTAATTTTTTTTATTAATATATACAGACTATTCAATCAATGAAAAGTTCGTTTCAAATAAAATTACCTAAAATTTGATTAAATTCAACTGATATAGAATGTATTTGTCTAATGATTAATACAATTAAGACATAATGTAATTTATTAAATTTTGAGAAACCCAATAAATAAATAACTATAAATATTGTTTTCATTAGAATTTGAGAAGCCTCAATCAACTAAGGTCTTGGCATATCTATTTTACCAAATCCTACAACACTATTTCCTAATGTCAAAACTGTTAATACATAACCCCACAATATAAATTACATGTATTTACTTCATTTATTATAATTTAACTTTATTTCAACTTTGATCCCCCTTAATATGAATCTTAATATTATAAAATTTTACAATTCTCTCCCCCACATGAAATTGGCCTACTATTTCCCTTTCAATAATATATTACAATAAATTTAATGGAGAATAATTAATCCCAAATAATTGTAGTTATAGTTCAATATATATTCTTGATTATAATTTATTATTTTATAAAAAATCTAATAGTGGAAAATACTAATAAAATTCTAGATTTTATTCAAGTGAACATGATCTCAAATTTTTTTTATCATAGTTTAATAATCATTTAAAAAAAATCATCTGTTTGGGGATAATGTATGATTTTTAAATGTACTATGGTGTTTATATCCCATTTATGTCTCTTCTAGATCTTCTATGTGAACTAAATATCACTATTAAATACATTTAAAGTGGAATCATGATATGTCTCATGAGTTACCTGATATAGGGTTGGGAAAAGAGATCAAGGGGTAGCTCATCCCATACATGTTATAAATGTATAATATTTATAATGTGACTAAAAATTACAAATATATAATCATTATTAGATGGATTATTTGTTAGCCTGGTGGTAAATTTTATTTTAATATTTTCCAACATCAATATTTGTATATGAAGAGGTTTCTAGACACCATTAACTTGTTTCCTTTTGGACATTGGAAAATAGCGCAGAATGAATATGGACATTGTGTATAAAATTTCCCACTTTATACTATCTCATTAAAAAATTTATCCTAAATCCTTAAACATATTTTTTATATCTATTTATTTAGGTAATTTTGAAATATTTGGTTCTTCTGTTAGAATCTTCTTTGGTTTTGGCATGGATGTAAAAAATATCCTCTTTCCAAAAATCAACACTTCTAATTAATAGGATTGTTTTGGAAATTTACTAGCATTCAATATATTAGACAATCATTTTATATCTGTATCATGTTGTGGGGAAATATTTTTATTATAATGTAATATTTGTTTTTGATTTCCATTGAATTTGAATAATGGATACCCCAGAATAAAATTTAACATGTAAATATGTATTAGAGACATTATCATAGAAACCTTGTTAAACCTCAAGATGGTTAAATCTCTATAGTCCCTCCTAAAAAAATAAAAAAATATATTTTTCCATTCATTGGTTGGTTTGTTTCAAAAACTCATAATCCTTGATTAGATCTAACTATCATATTTTCCTCATATTTATACCTTTCTGAGTTAAATAACTATTAAAAAATTTTAGTCCACATATATGTCACATCATTATCCATTGATATATTTCATCTAATTTCATCATTTAATATATTAATACTACCAACTCAACATCATTTTCATATGTTTCTTTTAAATAACATAAAAATTCTTTCTTAAAAACAATTTAAACCAGTCATAACAACCATGTAGAATTTCATGAATGAACTAGAAAAATGGGGGTTATGTGGGTATAAAATAATGCATGCCAATGAAGGCTACCTATCGTGATCCATGCTTTCCATGTGATGGTTTAAAACACTAGATAAACCAATATGATGCGCATCCTAGGTACCCATATAGACTAAAAAAATCACATTTTTGTTACCCTCCCTCCATGTTTGGAGAAAGAAAACATTATTATGGAAATTAATTTTTCAGTTATGTATGATATAAGTAATAGACTGGGAGTTGTATTCCAAACCTTAGATAGAATTATGAATAATTTTAATAGTTATTTTGAGGATGGATAATGGAAGATAGTGATCAAGGAACACCTCAATACCATTAAAAAGATATCTAGACTCTTCCATGATGGAGTTCCCTATACCATCATAACTTCTAGAAGTAACAAGAAATGAACTTGTGTGACCAAGAAGAACTCTACCTCCACGAATCAGACCAATACGACACATACAATTCACATTTTTATAGTGACCAGTATCACATGGATCTGAGCAGATCTATCACCCTACACTTAAAACCTATTGTGCTCCCTGTGTTGTGTGACTATTGCCCATATTTTCAAAGATAGTTTTCACTAAACTATTATAATCCCACTTCTTAATCAAATATCCTAACTCCAACACCAGAATATCAGATTGAACCTAGATAACCAATTAGTACTTTTTCCTTCACTGTTCAATAAAAATATTTCATTCCAAATATTCCAACAACCAGCACCCATCAAAACATCGCTGAGTATACATTCACATTCAGTGATAAGCACATCACGTATTCCATTCTTCAAGAAACAAAAACTAGAGGTGGAATTCATGTCGATACCAAAAATTTTAAATAGTTAAATAAAAAACCTAGATGACCACTCACCAGTAAATAATTTCTTCTCAATCGATTCCATATGGGAATTATGACAACAACCGCACCTTGAGAAAATTGAAACACCCTTCATATTGATACCTTCAACTATATGAAATCACTTATAATATATTTTCTATATAATAATGTTATATTTGATAGGAATATAATTTCACTAGTATTAATCAACACCACCATGATACCAAATAAATTTTTGTGATGCATACATGTATACATTAGAAGGGAACTTCCCAAATAGTGCTTCAGGAAAAATCAAGTGACACCATTCAGATGATATATCAATACTATAAAAAATGTATCATTTATTTTGGTTTTCTATGGCATGAATAAACAAATTAAATTGGAATTCATACATTAAAGTAAGGATATCATTTGGATTGAATGGGATGTGAAGTATTGAACATTCATAGCTCTTGGACAAAGATAAATATTAAAACATTCATGAATCCCCTTGGAATGATGGATTTGGATTGGAATCTTTTTCATGAATTGACTACCACAACTAATAAACATTCTCATATAGATTTTAAGGAATCAAATAATAGAAACCCATAAAGAAATTAATTCACACCCATAACCTCCCAACCCAGATTATCCAATAGTAATATCATATAAAACTAATCAATTGGTAGATCAATAACCACATCATGAACTAGTCAAAAAATTATATTATAGGAAGCCCAGTGGTACCTCCCCTCTACATTTGAGTCCCATTAAACAAATATTTAGAGAATATCAATATTTCTCATCACCAGATTAGAAATGTAAAGGAAGGAAAATATTTATTGGTATTGATATGGGGAAAATGTATAGAGGATTAATGATTCGCCCAAAAGAGCGAAAATAGTTTTTAGTTGTTGATCTGGATGAGGATTTAATTAACAACAACCTCTAAATGACTGATGTGAAATGTTATGGGTTAAAAAGAACACATATGTCCACTAAGGAAAACTGTCTTCCTAGAAATCTCATCACTTCATCTATTATTTTTATATTTCCTTATGAGCATTACAATTAAACCTACAGATTTCATTTATCATAATTTTATTATTTTACCAATCCACCATATATAGTCATCAGAAACTTCTTTTAGAACACTATGGATATGCTAGCAACGTATATGATGAATATCATATCATCCATGTTAAGAGGGTGAGATACACCAGTAAACATATTCCTATACATTAAAGGACTTACATTTGAATTATTAATATTATTTTTAAAGAGTCTTATAAGAGGGTCATAGGACATTATGAATATACAAGAGAGACATGGGGTCTCATTTTCTACGTCCACACACTACTTTAAAGAAGCCACTTCTCTTTCTAATTGAAGACACAAAGAACCAAGGATACATAAAAAATGTATTAAATTATTCATGCCCCAAATTATTAATTAACATGGTTTTCATAACACTAATAATATAGAACCATTACTTCATTTCATAAAACATATCAATGAAAATGTTTATTACCATGTTTGATCCCTACGCCTTATTGTGGATTTCTAAAACCATTTCTTGAGGTATACTAAAATACTCTTAATTAGATCTACCATTTAAAAATTGTAGACTCTCTATGGACACCCATAAATGAAAATAATTTAATATCCCCTTGTTAAAAATACAACCAAAATACAATAAGAGATGTTTAGTTTACTAATCAGATTAAAATGATTGAAAGAATATGGGTCCTTCACATAATATAAAAGAATATGTGTGGTTGTAGAAACCAATTTATGTAGATCTCCACCATAAAAAAATCATGATTGCTCCAATAATGTTTTCTATGATAGGATTCCAAGAGTCGATATAAAAGGATCATAGAAAACCTTTTGTCCCATGGGAACTATTCAGGTACAAAAACCTATTCAGATTCCAAAATTCGTTCTCATCTGGAATGGCCTTGAAAAATTAATTGATTAAATTATAAACTAACTGAAAGATATAATATAAATGATCAGTTTTCATGATGTATATCCCCCTACATACATTTATTTTTATAAAAAAATAATAATTTGAAACAACTATCATCTATAGAATCAATAATAACATAGTCATTGCAAAACTATTCATCATTGGTGCACAAAATATGGATGGTTCCACAATTCATTTCATTAATTCCGGAATGGAAAAATCTCTTGTGATTAATATCTTTATTAAGACTACTAAACATTTCTTGGTCCAGAACCACATGCTAATGTTCAAGAAATAATTCACTAATGTTATTCTTCTAATTAATTATATCACTTATAGTCTCATAATCCAAATAATCTTCATTATGAGGCACTATTTAGAAAAAATAAATTTTGATGTCAATAAAATCTACAAATCTAGAAGGGAGTATATAATTCCATTAATAGAGTTACCCTCAAAGGGATTTATTTTATGTTATGAAAATTAATCCATAAATTCCAATGAATAATATTTTTCCATAACATCCTCAACACCATGTGATAATTCAGATTATAATCACAACACTTATAGAAGGGAAATGATCATCAAAAGACCTCATCAAAACTATGGCCATGAACATTAGAAACTAATCTAAGACTGAATAAACTAGATAAAAACCTTTTATGTCTGGAGTGCTAGATATAGCCTGTAGATTGGATTTAAAGAAATACAACTAGAACCTGGTGTGTTGGCAACTACTTTTGTTGCTAAACTGGGTATATTTGTTACTTGAGAATCCTAAATCGATCAACCTCATCTTTTCTATGATGGAAGCGAGGACTTTTCTCTCATTCCAAAGATAGACACCCCTACAGTTCTTCTCTGATATTTCCACGATTGAATTACAATCACCACCCACAATCTATCACATGTTGTTAATGTTGAACTATTCTAGATCATACCATAATATATCGTATTCCCTGTCATCGTATTTTTTATAAGAAAGGGTGAAGAAAATTTGTCCACCACCAACAAATATTTTTTTCGTAATATATTGTTGGGATACATCAACTATACCAACTAAAATAGTGGAATACATGGGATGAAAATATAGTGACTTAATTATTACCCATGAAAGATGAAACACAATATAATCCTTTTTGAAAAGGCTGAAATATTAGACATGTAATACTAATGCTCAAAAATATACACTAATGATATTCTTCTATAAAATACATCAATTGAATGGAAGTAAACTTTAATCCATCATATAAAATACAGGCAATATATATAAGGTTGGGAATAATTTAGATGATGTTTTCCTGGTCTTTACCCTCTGAGAATGTGAGAACATTGAAATAGGAGAGGAAAACATTTATTCTCATATAAAAAATGATACAATACATATCAAACATGAAGATGAAGAATATATATAAAAATCATTGTTGTGAAATTATGATCCTATGAAAGTATACTTAAATACATAGAGATGCAGATAGTTGAAAAACCAGATTTATATAATTCATGATCCAATGTAGAATTAGATGAAACTATATTTACCATTACTTTCACGAAAAAACGTTATATTCTTTATGACATTTCATGCGATTTCATCGCTATGTATTTATATATAGAGGGATTCCTATGAACTGTAGGGATTGAGAAGGTTATAATACCATCCATCAATGTTTTAAAGGAACCCAAAAAACAATTATTAACTAGAGAAGGGTTAGATGGATGATTTCTCAGGAAAAATATAGAGATGCATTTGGGTAATTCTTGAAATTAATTGAAAACTATATGACCCAAAACCCAAAGAGAATAGGCCCTTGACTAGTACATGAAATGAATTTCCTCTTTACCCAGAGAACTCTATCATGAAATGTGATGAGGAGAGGCCAGAGAATGTATTACTTGTGGATCTAGAGAGAACAGATGATTCAAAAGGATGACATCTATGTATGGGTTGGATGATTGTTGTTCCAGCCACGGATCCTCAATGAATGAAGGTTGGTACACCATTGTTAGATCAGAGGGAATTCCCTCTTCTTTTGAAATAAAAAATGAGATGTGATTTAAAGTTTGAGACATTCCACCACAAGTGATGAAGATTATCCTATAGATGCAATATTTTAATAACACGAATGGGAGGTAATGGACTGATGCATTCGTTATTCTGAAAATGTATGACCTAGGATGTGACGTGAGGAATATAAGCACAGCCTTTAGGGATCAAGTAAAGGTTATCTACTCTATATAGAGTCCTTTATCCATAGAAAGAAATATGACATATGATAAGAAAATACATTAATGTCAGTAAAGAACCATGAAATAAAATATTCTTTAGCCAACGAGTATGGACATCAGAACATTGGTACTCAACATGTATGTCCCATATCATTTTTAGAGATGAAATATAATTAAATAGAAGAGGAATACTGTGATTATTGGCCCATAATGAAGAAAAAGGGGACACACGGCCACAATGAACCTCTATCGACCACTGAGAGTACAAGAATCTCCACCATCAAATGGATCTATCGATCTAAGAACCTGATTTGACAGATTCCCCATAGGAATCCAAGATAATGAAGAAATATATTATTTTCCACATTGAAATTATTATTGAAGGCTCTAACACACAAGAGGGCACAAAACATAAAATAAAATAAAATATGGGCCTTCCACACCAATAATAGTAACCATGTTCTATGAGAGAAGATCCACATAATCCTTGACGGTAGAGGATGGAAAATAAATAATCAGGGAATCATCCACTTATCTAGTATAAGAAGACTGTTAAGTCACCACTAGTATTTTAGGAGAATAAATTTATAGGGATAGAGAGGATTTGAGGAGGGATTTCTTCAATGATAGCCCAAGAGGGAATACTGGTTCCACTAGACGAATTCTAGTAGAAAGGGAATCCATAATCATCACAACATTTTACAATAGGATAGAAAGGATGCACCATATCATCCATTGTCAACCCACCCTAAACACCCATCACCTCCAAAACGGTGGGAAAATTTTGAAATTAAGGTTGCACATAAAACATGTTCCAAATAATATGATCCTCAATCATTTTTTGGTGGACCTAATGATATATTTTTTGCATGATTGACATAATCTTCAAGGACCATTATTTTCCTTTTTAAATAATAAACTACTATATTATCCTATATACTGAAAAATCATAGTCCTTACATTGATAAAACAGTACATATTATAAATATTTACTTTATAAATGGTAATTTTAATATAAGTTGACTAATAAATTTATTCTTTATCGCATCAAATGAAATCACAAACTCTTGTCCATGTGAATTTAACCACATTACACGTCAACTAAAGGATGACATATTTAGAATTTTTTAGAAAACAATGATTAGTAACCTTTTAAATTAAGTAAACTACATATCGAAATAATTTTTTTCATTATAGTAAATTATTTTACTACTATTTTATTCAAATGGCCAGTTAATATTCTATTCATGGATACAATATAAATAAGAAAAAAAATTCATTGAGTGTAAATAAAACATATGAAATTTCCTATATAATTTATTTTATTTGAGATTTTTAAATATTATTTAGACATAGATGTAATTATCTTTAAAGATCAATGACTATATAATTAAATCATAAATTAATACCATCATTATGTTATTCAAAATTATTTTAATAAATTATTCCTTAAATCCCAAATACAAAAGGATCACTAGTCAAATTTAGGGTAATTACAACATTCTTAATGTTCACATCTGATATTAAATTTTGTTTTCATCACATCCTCCATCTTCATAAAAAACTAATGATACCTTGAATGAACATCTATTATTGAAAAATATTGATCACCTTGATGTTAAATAAATAAATCAACAGTTCAAGGTAAATAATACTAATTCATTGTAGTAATGGAATTTATATCCCGTTAAAAAATTCCACATCCCTTAGCCATATCATTATTTTCATGAATAGTTCTATGAATCCCCATGAATAACATAGGGAAAAGGAATCCTTTATCATGAATCTAATTTTATTGTATATTAAATTCAAAAAACTCAATTGGTTCTATTATGTGGGTTTTTTTGTATATGAAATTCATCATGAATGGGATTAATATACATATAAAAATTAAACTACATTGGGTAACCAAATAATTCATAATGAAATAAATAATTTTAATTTTCTATAAAGGGTGCATAAAATTTCATTAGTTTTCCCTTCCAATATGTATATATTTTTTCCTTACTCAACTGTCAATATTTTTAATCCTAAAATACTAGAGGGCGGTCTTAAAAATACTATGGATGTGATGTATCTCACTTCAAAAAAGGACTTCTTTAACCCCATAAAAAAATTTAATCTCAATCTATTGGAATTTTTTTCTCATTATAGAGTGCATTCAAATCCAAAACAATATTTATATAATAAATGAGCCTATGTATAACAATCAGTATTTCCACTTTGATGTACGTGTGTAACAAAAAATATACTTCTCAGTAAATCATCATTACAATAATATCATATTTGGTGTCTTAACAAGAAAAAAATCTAATATATTTACAATATGGTACAACATTATTTTCAAACAGGAATGTTATAATGGTGTACATATAGATTCATGAACATGAAAAACATAGATTTTACATCATTTTAGTTAAATATTCAGATCATTACAAAATTATATACCCATGGACTATAATTTTTTACTGTATTTGGAATACTAGAATCAAAATCATAAATTTTGATGAATGATCTTCAACATCACCCATAATAATATTCCCCTTTTGTACTCATATTGGGAATATTTTAACCAAATCTAGGGGTATAAAACATAATATTGGGGTGATCTTATGTGCTCATTAAGGGTAACCAATGGACATATAAAAGCATGAGTTGAGCATAAGGTTATGAGAACATAGTTATAACATTAGAAAGTCACACCATATATATAAAAGATCATTTTAAAGATTCATGTATAATGATTGGAAATACATAAAACATGAATCATATGGTAATAAAAGAACATGATAATTGATATCATAACACTTGAATTAGAAATAAAATTGCGTCGTAAAAAAAATAAAAGATAATATATTTCAATTATACCTACAAAGTCATTTATAACACGATAGGTTTGGAGTAATCACCCATGAGCCTGCTTTGGGATTGCGATACAACCTTTGTACCCTCGAATTTCTAGACTTGGCCTACAACCCATGTACCCATTTTTTATGGATTGGTATATGACCACTGTACCTTCATGCTTTTGGGAATGGGATACAAACCATGTACCATAGTATTTTCAGACAAGTGCTAAAACCTATGTACCATATAGTTTATTGGACTGTGTTAATGCCCACGTACACTCATTTTTCAAGATTGGGATAACGCTCATGAACACACTTGTTTTTAGGATTTGGCTACAAGTAATGTACCCTCTTCTTTTCAAGATTGAGACATAACCCATGAACTCTCTTTTTTTTAATGATTGAGTTACAACCACTTTACACTATGAGATCATATACAATTTATCATTACCCAATTCATTAGTAGGAGATTTATGTCTTACTCATCACATAATAAATGAATATATACCTGTGCCACATGATAATAAACAACAAAGATATCATATCGAATGATATTAAATGTTTTTTCATAATCATTTTAACATATCATATCATATGGAAAAGAGATAGGTTTAAAAAATTAATAAATGATCAACCCATGAAATGAAGTGTGATCAAAAGAATATAAACCATGAATGATAAATGAGTGGCATATACATCAATTCATAAAAAACATAAACCATTCATGAAATAATATTAATAGTATTACTATTTTATATCCCCATAAAGGGTTAAGTAACCCCAATGGATGTCTTCTTAGATGGAAATATTTTTAAAGATATTTTAAAAGACATTTATTTTGGGAAATTTTCATTATTTTTAAAAAAATGCTTTTTCAAACTTGTTACATTTTGAAAAGTTTTTTATTTGAATATAACCTTGAAAAAATATAATTTAAATGTTGAAAACAAATTTAAAATATTTTAAAAACATAATTTTTCAAAAAAAACCCTTTAAAATGGATTTAATATATCATATAAACAAATTTATTAAAACATTATTATTTGAAAAATATTTTTAAAATAAAATTGATTCCTGACCAAAGAGGGAAAAAATTAGGATTTTATAAAGAACATTGTCTTAATAATATTTTGAACCAAGTATTAGGTAAATGATTCAATTACATGAATATATCATGAATAAACAAGGATAACATATTTTATGATAAATATTGAGATATGAATAAAATTATATCATCAATGGAAGCACAATCATATAAAATCTCATTAAACAATTATATTGAGGTGATAAAAACATATCTTTTTGGTAACATAAAATCAAAATATACATGAGGTTATAACATTAAATGATGTTTTTAATATCTTAAAAGAAAATTTATTAATGATACAATAGGTCAAATGGATGTATATATACATATAAATTAATATATATGAATAACATGATATGTGTCTCAAAAAATGAAAATTGAGAGACAATTACTTTAAATATATGATAAATTATGAACCATACACCCTATGAAAGTAAGATAATAAAAATAATATTAAAAACCCATATATCTGAGGATAATAACCATACAATACATTCATGGGGAATATATATTCCACATAATAGAAATGATTGGTGAGTATGAGTTAATTATCAAAAATAATAACGAGAATACAAATCACATTACTACTTATGTAACATTCCAATCATGATCCCCATTATTAAAGAACCTAAATTTATGAATAAGTATCATAAAATAAATTTAATTGATGATATAAAAAATCATGGGGTAATATATATGTCAAATAATATAAATATGTCATAAATGAAGCATATATCTAACATAAATACAATTTAGAAAAGAAAACCCTTACATCTCAATTAGCTTTTCAATCATGAAATATTTGAGAGAATAAAACCAATCGAAAATATAAATAGTATAAATAATATAAGTTAATGAGATAAGTCGTCATATTGTTGTATATACACCACATAAAATAATCATGTGGTGAATATGACATGTATTTCATTGTAATAGAATGTGAGACGAAATTCTCTAACCATAAGTATCAAATTTCATTGTACATGTTTAATTATCTAGTATGATAATTATATGTGTACTGTAAATATTACATAAAAATATATTCTTATATATCATACCATATATAATTTTTTTCTCAATTTATATTAACATATTATTAATAATCCAATGTTAATTCTACATTTCAAGTCATAACCGCTTTGTTTTTTGTAAATTTTTTGAATTGTAATATTTTTCCATCATACATATATCCTGATTTAATCATCTAAAAAATCTAAAAGATTTTATAAATATATTATATATACAATATATATTTATTTATAATAATCTATAAAATAAAGAAATATAAAATGGGTTACAATGTTAATGGAGATGGTAGAATGTAGGTACGAATGAAATGTCTTTATATTTTATAATCATAATAAGAGAAAAAAATTAAATTATTATATATTTATTATATTTATAGTATAATTACTATTTCATATGTTAAAAATATTTTCATTAAACCCATTAATATTTAAATCTATGTAATGTGTGAACGAATCACATTTCATTGAGGAGTCAGTTTTTCACACGTCCACAAATGATGTTTTCATATGATAAAAAAATGGAATGAATTAAGGTATCTGTTATATAATAATTTATTTATGTATACATACCTCATAAATATCATATATATAAAATAAAAATATTAGGATTGTCGTTATTCCTCTCCGTGATAGGTGGTAAGACAAGAACAAATGATATCGATTCGTGAGGCAGCAGTCTGCGGTACAGACATATGATATTTACATTCCCCATTCAATGGAAGTGGATTAATGTGTAGGATGTACCATTAATATAACACAATATATTTATATTGATGATACTAAGGTTATTATCTAAGAAATATATAGAAATAATTGATTTGGTGGAGAATTAAATCAAACAAAACTACTCATTAAAGATCATTACATATTCTCAAAGTAACTCAATATAGTGTGATTTCATGAGAGGGTTAGTTCCTTAATATAGTGTAGGAGCAGTGGAATTCATGTAAATACAAAAAGGTAAACACAATTGACAGATCTCCATTACATAATGTTCTTTAAATAGATGAAATAATTGAATAAAATTGGTTATATTTTCAAAATATGTTCATAAAATTGATTTTTTACAATTTTCTAGGTCATTTGTACCCTTATAAGTAATGTATAACCACAATGTAAAATCATTTTCATGCAAATCAATTTACATAATTTTAAATTTTTTTCACATCTTTTGATAAAAAAATATGATTAAATTAAAATATATTATATATTATTATTATTAGAAATATGGAAACCATTTTAACATATTCCAATCACATATGTTGTATAAATAAACATAAAATTAATCCTCTTGATGGGATGGGGATACAATTTTTTAAAGTGAAATTTTTAAAGTTAAATATGTTTTAATATCTAAATTCGGTTTAAGGAAGACAATAATTAAATAAATTTAATTATTTTATGTAAATATGATCTAAAAAATAAATTATATATAATTAAAAATATATTTTAATAGTAAAAATTATTTAGAAAAAAAAGAAATATTATAATTAAAATTCAAAATTTGTTACTATTCATCATAAAATAAAACATCGAAAAAAATATAAAAGATCACCAAATTAAATATATGACATTATAAATTAAAAAATATGGTTAATTTTTTATATAAAATTTTTAAATGTGCCAATATTTTTATGTGGTTCTCCATTAAATGGTTGTAAAACTGTATTTTTGAAACCCCATATTTTTATTGAATCAAATGCATTTATTCTAATCTAATATATATCAAATAGAATTGATGATTTTCAAAACATTTGTTTCAATTTTTAATATAAAATTTCATTAATATATTCCATGAATTTTGGCTAGTTTAATTTTTTTTAATATAAATATCTTCTATGGGTATACAAATAGTTTATCCTTAAATCACCTCCTTTATGTTCAATTAGTTTTTATTTTCATTTATATTTAATTGTTAACCAAATAAATAATTTCTGAAACATGTGTAAAACACTTTTTAATAATTTATTTATTATTTTTTATATCTTATATCCCATCAGCAAGGTTGTAATGATAATAATAATTTAAAAATAATATAAATAGTATATTTACATTTCGTACAGCTTGATCTTGCTTATAACCCAACTGACCAGTGGAACTCAGAATTGTGTAGCCCAGTCAAGACATTGGGTATCATGTACCAAAATATAATATATGTGTTTCATGAGGTGCAAGAATAACATATTGTTTCATATAAATAATGAATATATTTATGTACATTGATATTTAATCCTTAAAATAAATTTAATATATTTAATAAATATAATTCATAAAAACCTAGTGGTGTTACCTTCTAGTCTATTTAAAATTAATTTCTTCCTCAAAAAACGTCTATTTTATACATGTATAATTATTGAAATTTCCTTTCATTTAAAACCAAAACATATAAATTAATTACAAAACATCTACTCAAAAAAATTATGGAATCATAATGGTTATCTAATGTAACTCATAATATTGTTTCCACTTAGGAAGATATAGGTTAAAAGTGAAAAACATGGACATTGAAGATAAATCTTACTATAATATTCTGATGGACATTGATTGAGAACATGGTCAGGAAAAATCTAATGATCTAAAATCAATAAACAAAAGTGTATTGAAATATGTCATTGATATGATCAAAATGATTATAATGTACAAAAATTATATTTCAAGACCCTTTTCAAATATTTGATGAATTTTCATAGTGAGATATACATACATGATATCAATGCTTTTCTTATACACAATATCACCATTCTATTGTGTCTTTTCCTATTTCTATTTCATCTATTATTCCAAAAATGAAGGTTAATATGTTATATGTTAATAAATAATCGATCACAATATCCATTAATAGAAGGATAAGTCATTATAAATTTTGAAATATGTTTAATGAATTAATCAAAATCATATTAATGTTGATCCTATATATAATAATGTAACTCATGGTTGGAACACACAAATCCTTTAAGTAACATCATCGTGTACTCTCTTGGAACATGTTAAAAACCTGAATTTCCAAAAATTAGTTTTCAAAGATGAATTCTTCTTTTTAAAATTATTATTGGATAAATTTCTTAAATGCAAAATTTGTTGTAAACAACATCAATGATAGAATAAACGACATTTTTAAATAAAACCCAATATATGTAGTGAGGATATAAATGCCTTCCAACAAACATTATCCATATCATCATATATTAATCTATAATAAATATCCTTTTTTGATTCATAGGTACATTTTAAGGGTTAACATCCTTAAATGTAACATTTCCATTAAAAAAAGTATCTAGGTTATCGTAATCATTTAAAATATTATTAAAAATACATAAATAAAATCCTATAAAAACAAACCTTATATACTTTAAGAATCATATAACATAATAGAAGAATTCAAATACATTAATACTTCAGTTGTTCACCCTGTTACTTAAATAAATGACTAAGATTCATTATATTTTTAAAAAATGAATCATTCCTTAAATAGGGTATGTGTATAACATATACTAAATTTAATCATTCTTATAAATAAAAATATTAGAAAATAACATTACATTCAAATGTTTTTTGTGGTCTCCTCATCATCATCGACGATTTTGTTACTCATACAACCCTAAATATTTCTCTTATGAGATTTCCAATATGACATATACTTGTATATTGAACTTACTTTCCACATTTAATGTTCTACAAAGTGGATGATACCTTAGAGAGGCCATGATTCTCAATAATTATGTCATCTAAACATTTCATTTTCACTTCATTATTTCTTGATTGGTGTCTCTATATTCAAAACATCATCCTATTCCCATAATACATCCACTTGTTGTACCTAGATAGAGATGGAATTTCATAGAACCCGCTCTATTAGTCCTTTATAAAAAAATATCAGACTATTCCTTAAACATCAACATATCTCAAGAATTATCCATAGATACATCCCTAAAAATGTCCAAAGAAATATCACTAGCGATCTCACTAATGTTTTTTAATCCACATTTTCAACGGACTACTAAATATTTCATTTGATACCAAATAATGTTAACATAACATAACATACATGGACATGACATCATTATAGATTAATATTCATCACATTAACAATGTATATTCATGAGGACCACAGTAGTCTGGTTTCATTTGAAACATGGAAACATAATCATCCATCATGTTGAATGATCATAAAAACTCCCATAAAGATCTTCCTCTTTAGTAATCCTACATAAAACATATCTACACAACCTTGGTAAAGAAAACATAAAAAATAGTTATCTTAGATGATATGTAACAGTATTAATGGGATATGTATAAGAATATCATTATAATGAGTGTATGAGAACATTATAATGACATTATATTATCATACCTTACATATTAATGATCATAATCAATAGTGATCGCAAAAACATTGGATGTCAATAAGATTTAACTCATATGTGAAAAAAAACACGATCCCTGATATCGTAACAATGCAATATGACAAGAAATTGTGCAATTAACATAAATATATAAAATATTAATCAAATTATACATACAAAGACCATCATACCTTTTTAGGCATTGGATAATCACATGTCTACCTAGCAGAGGATTATAGAACAACCCATGTTCCCTCCTATGTTCTGTTCGGTGATACAAATCATATGCCCTATTATATTTGGCGTTAGGATACAACTCATGTAACCTATTATTTTTATCACCGTGATACAACCTATGTAACCACTTTTTTCTATACAAGTTGTACCACCCATGTATATTGTGGTATTGAAGCATGGGATAATAACCATGTAAAATATTATTTTTATTCTTAGACTATAACCCTTTCACAATCTTATTTTTGGACAAGTCATTACAACAAATTAGTTGTTAGGTGGAATTTGTTTATTTGTAATATAGTAAACTAATAAATTTTTTATTCCACCACATTTCTTTAAAAAATTCAACAAAATATTATGATTTCATTAAAAAAAATATACACTTATTCCCTATTACCCATCCTTCTCCCATGACTACCATCCATCTCCCTCATGATCCCCCTCTCCAAAGACCTGATCTCTATCACCACCAAGATTCCCCCTCACTGAGTGCTCTAGTATCCCTTATGCCCTCCATGCCTAAGCCCCTACATCCCCAGTCATCACTATAGTCACAACCCCCAACCCATCACACCCTTCAATTTAGTCACCCATTTCATCACCCTCACCCTCTTCATCTCCCTCCCCTGAGTTGTCACCTCCACTCAATCCCACTCTAGACCTATAGTCAACCCTCACCCATCCTGGAAATCCACCTTTATCTACCTTCTACCTTGACTCCCCTGGTGTAAAAACCCTAACTTATTGGTATTTTTATATTTTCCCTTCTTCCCTTTCTTATTTTTGAATTTTACATACTCCTACTAACTCCTATTAAGCACTAATGCCGTGTACATTGGTTGTCGTGGTATATGAGGTTTCTTTTTGGATCAATGTTTCACTCTCTAACATGTATACATCACATGTGTGTCAAATTATTAGGGTAATATCCATGTTATAGGTTTGTAAAACTATTGGTGGGTCTCAATTGTAAGAATTATATGATATATGGTATTTCCCAAAATGAATTCATTATTGTTGGAAGATTATATGTTTTATGGGATGTAAAATTTGTTTCCAGTTATATATATTCTATTTATTTCATTTTCAAATGACAAGATATTTTAAAGATTACTTTTTGGTAATTATTTCATATATTGATGATTTCTAAAAATTAATGGCATACTTTAAATTAGTGGAGTCTTATATTATGGTGAATTATATAAAATGTTGGTAAATAAATATTTGTTGTGTTTTCTCATATAAGCATTAATTATTTTCCATTTATTGGAATAATTCATATAATATAATTTAATGTCTGTTTTTAATAACTATTCCTATAAATTTGATGTTCTAGAATGAGTACAACGTGATCAATATATTCATTTTTTATGTTATTATTTATATATAATGATTATATGTTATTTTATGGGATTAATATTTTCCGAAAATTATATTGACCATATATTTATTCCTTTAATAAATAATTATCCAAACATTTTTTGGGGAGATTTATCCATTTATTTCTAAATTATTTATTAAAGTATTTAATTCAATATAAACTGATGCTTAAAAGAAATTTTTTAGTAGATTATTAATTGAGTAGTATTAACTAAATTTGTTCTTTATTAAAGTATATTGATAATCTTGATTATAGTCTCTATATAAAATAAAAATTATGATTATCCATATGTGAATGTTAATCGTTGCTTTAAACACCATGTAACATTGAATGAATTTTAAATATATACAATGTTATTTTGAAATCATTATTTATTTTGTTCGATTAACATTACATTGGAATAAGAAATTTTTTTATGTTTTTCTTACCAAACTGATTTGCTAAGTCTCATACGAATGCTTTCAAAGTATATATTATTTTAAATTCATCATGGGAAAAGTGTTTGAAAGGGGGTTGGGATAAAGGTATAAATCCTTATTTTTGTAGATTCGAATCATTTTTTTTATTTATTGTAATATTTCTATATTTTTGGTAAATTATTTTTTTATATGATGTAGAAACATTCACACATTGTTTTAAAAATAAATTCACTTCTGACGCAATATCTTCACCAATATAAATTAGAATTACATAAAAATAATATAAATGATATAATATCATTATGATGTTAATATTAAAAAAATAGTATATATATTACTTATATCATCATTCAAAAATTCCATTCATGTAATGGATTACCACCTTAAGGGATGATCAATATTCATTAGTTATCACTTCCGTATACGTTGTTAAAAATATCATTGTATTTTTTAATAGTAACTATTTAAAGGATTTTTCAACATAAATTTCATATTTATAATGTGTGTTTCTTTTTTTAGGTGAATGTCTTAATAATTTATGGTAGTATGACATTAATATTATTTGAATGGTTTTGAGATCATAACTACCATGGATGAAAATATTTTTAAGGATAACATTTGTACATGAAAAATGGTCTATTGAATGTTGTTTACTTATGTATTTTCATTTTTTTATAATGTGTATGCACATCGTGATTTATATGAATAAATTCCAAATCAGATTACTAAGGAACACACCTCAATTTGTTATGGGATTGGATTAGTTTTTATATTTTTAAATTTCCAATTGATCTATGGATGGGATAACAATATTTTTATGTCTTAAATGTAAATTTAGCTGAAGTCTGAGGATACATGATGTTTATGAACAATTTATATCAATGAAATTTATGTTGATATCAATCAATAGAATAATATCGCAACCACATCAAAAATGGAAAATGAAATTAAAATAATTATAAATGATGAATTAAAAATTACAATATAAGAACTTCAACATCCAAACATATCATAATAATAAAATAATGGTGATACAAAGAGAAACATGACAAGTGATATTTTTGGGACTATAGGTTAACTAGATCAAGATTATACCAAAACATTCGATCAACCACTTTATTATATGAGGACTAATGTATGATAGGTCATCAATGAGCATACACATTAATTTCATGGATAGTGGTCAATGGAAATCAAGAGGTGTATGGTCGATACATGATCTATTAAAAACATTGTTTTATTCTAGTTTTGTACCATATCAAATACCTATGTGTAATTGCATATAATGTGATGTCTATGATATTGGAATTGATGCATGATTCATTACCTGAAGCTCAGTTCCATGATTATTATTATGATATGAAATAAAATTAAGAACATGGACTTATTTATATTGAAAACAAGCTTCTCCCATTGATTATATGCTTTATTTATCAGATGATTCATGCAGATAGTATTTCCAAAAATGTTCTTCTTATCGATGGTGGTCAATGGGTGAAATAAGATGTCTTAGCCAACATAAAACTATCAAAAAGAATAAATGCAACACACCTGTTAATGGGTTTTCATTAAATTCCCTTTAAATCCATGATTTTAATGATTATTCATGTCATAGTATAAAACCATGGATATGAAGTGGAATTTAGTATATAATAATTTTGATGGGTTAATATGACATCTAATAGACTCACAATCATGGAAAAAACTTTACTCCTTATATCTATATTTCCCATATTATCCAAGGAAATTTCAATTGGGGTTTGTTACCGATGGATTCAACCCATTTGTGACTTGGAGGACTAGTAATAGAATTTTTCTAGTTGTTTTGATCCCTTACAATTTTACATTTTTAATGTATATGATTGAACCATATTATATAATTTCAAATATTATTCATGGAAAAAAATTGTTACTTGCTATTGATGTGGATATGAATACTTAATTGAAAAACTATAGAAGTTATGGATCAATGTTTTTGAGTCATATAATTAATCATCTACAATAATGTTCAAAATGATATATTCTCTAATGTGGGCCATTAATAACTTCACAAGAACTGGTAATTTAGCAGGTTGGAAAAAATATATGGGTTTGGTGTTTCGTATTTGTAATTTTAATTCTGATCCTGAATGTGTACAACAAAATAAAATATTGGTTATTCTTGTGTCATCGATTATATCCTAATGAATCTATTATATTTCAGTTGAACATGTCTAAATGTAATTGATCTATTTCTCATATATCACATCCAATGTTTTTGATATGATATAAAATATCTACACAACATGGAAAATTTGATAAAATAAATTGGGAACATTCATCATTTTATTGGTAGTTATAAATTAGTTTAAAGTACATTATCAAGTGAAATTGTAACACATCAATGGAATAAAAAAGTTTATTCATCAAAATTATGTTTTTTGAATTCTATTTTTGTCATAATATTGATTAAATGTAAATTGATAGGAGTGTTTGTGACATTTTTATCTTCATATTACTTAATTAGAATGTTAATTTTAAGGTCCATCTCAACGCTTAAATTCACTTAAAAACAATCAACATAAAGCAAGATCTCTATTTATATTAGATTGGAATGTATGTTGTCATATTTTCTCAATGAAAAAATGGATAAAGATACATTCCTTTTGTTTTTAGTAAAATTTAAGTTTTATGATGGTTATTCAATTAAAGAATTTATATGTGCTGACATAACACATACTACAATACCTGGAATGAAATTTCATTATTCACATATATTTTTATAGTAGTTACTACCACTAAGATTACAAACATTATTACTAGAAGAGGATCCCACTATTTTACACCAATTTTTTAACATTCTTCCAACAACTATGTTAGAAAACTGAACTACCATTAGTCCTTTAAAATCATCATAATAGATTATTGTTTAAAATTTTTGTAATGTATAATATCATTCTATTATTGTTTTTAACTATGATGATGCATTTAATTATGTATTTGTATGAGGAATAAAAATTAAGAGGCTCATACATTATCGATGAATGTATCCAATTGAGGGGTATATTATTTATATGTTTTTCTCCTTATCTATGTATTTTTTGGAAAAATATTAATTACACAATTATGTATTTTTAATTTTTTTTCCCAGATATCTTGGGTATTTAAAATAATACGAGAAAAATAATGCTAAACATGGATGATCTATTTCTGAATTCTTTTCGTTAAAGGATAGTTTTACCTATTTTTCTATGTACATGAATTATATTGAGACATGAATCAATTGATTTATAGGTTTTGATGACACATCGACTTAGTCTCAACAATAGTGGGGTAAATAAAAAATTTCATTCTTTTAGATGATGAGTTGGGAGGATCTCAAAAGTTACACTAAGTGAAATAGAGTTATTACAGGCACATAGTTATATGCTACAGGGAAATTGTAGATACTTTTATTGAAGATATCCATATATAAAAAATATATGAATGAAAATTCCAACACAAAATGGAAAATATATAACTAAAGATAGTAATAACTTTTATGTAGAATGGATTTCATGATGTGTAATTTAATAACATTGGAAATTAATATGGATATTTTGTTGACATACATATTTTGTAAGTATAATAATGTATATTACATTTCATAGATCATGAATGATGATACAAGAGTTTATTTGTCTGAATATATGAATTTTATCCCTCAGGGTCCTCTAAAATAAGCTAGATAGTATGATTACGACAAAGTGAATGACTCTAAATTTCATACAATCGTTTTGGAATAAGGATTGAAAAAAATACAATGGTTTTTTTATTAATGTTTTGGAATTGGGATACAATGGATTGATTATTAATATTATCAAACCAAATTAGCATAGGCATTTTATAGTTTTTTATTTAAATAAAAGTGGGATGATATTATCCAGGGTGTCAAAAGAGATTCCATTTAATTAACTTCTGTGAACTTCTCTTATTTGATGGATTCCAATGACCTTGAATTAAAAGTTCATTATATCATATCATCACCAAAGAAAATGGAATATTATGTAGAATATTTCATGGATAATGGGTGGATTGTATTAGTTCTTATAAAAATAGTTTCATGTATGATATCAATGATGAAGTGGAATATTTGTCATTTGATATTGAATCCCATAAACAAAAAGAAGAAAACATATTTCCCATCATGATATTGAAATTAACAGTCTTTCACATGTGAATAAATTAGCTAAAATAAATATAGATTCAAAAATATACTCTAACGACTCGTATTTTCTAGATATTATTTTTAAATATCATTTGGGATAATTTTGAGACCAGAAACTAAGGCATCGTTTGATTCCAACGCCTGGTCTATCTGAAAATATTTCATTAAAATGAATAATTTTTTATAAATTGTGTGAGGGGATTTCAGAAAAAAGTGGATTAACTTATAAATGGGTTATAGAATCGGAAATTTGAGGGCGCCATTGTGTTTAGATTAGCATATTTACCTTTGGTGAGGCATTATATCTGTCTGCATGGGTCAGTTGTGCAAGATATTTTTTGGAGATAACTGTAAATAAAAACATTAAATAAAATCTATTTTTTTCTAATCCTTATAAAGCATGAATGTTGTTTCATATTAGAAATATGATACCACTTTTGAGTTCATAATGTATTTTTTCCCTAGATGTGACTCATCGTTAGTTAGTGTGGGTCTTTTATGGAATAAAATTAAAAAGTCATTATCAATATAAAATAATTTAAATATAAATTACACTGTGGATACATTAATGATTTCTTTGAAATGAATCCTTATGATTTAATACTAGTGTTAGCCACATTAATCTACTAAATCTAGGGAATTTCTATGTAGTGATCTGGATATCCTCTCCAGAAAATAATGATGGATTCACATTTTGATGATCGATGCACAATGAAATCATACGATCACACAAACTATCATGACCCGACTACATTATTATTAGTCATTTGATCCCAATGAGGTTGGATGCTTTATTATTTATTTCATGTCCCATTTATGAATCCCTTTATGAACGTGGACCAACCAATGAAAAAGTTGATCCACTGTTATGTCGTATCCTTATGGAAAAAGGGTTTTATTTTCTGTTGGATTTTATTTGGAGTGGATCTTGTGATTATTTTTTAATGATTTCAATTTTCATTCTATAAAAATGATCCATGATTGTAAAAAACATTGATTGATATCTATTCCTCTGGTTAGATTTATTATCAACCCATTTATTGTTATTTGTGGGTGTTCTTCCCTTGGCCCATGACTCAACATATCTAAATTAATAGTTAATTTCCCACATAATTCATAGAACAATGATCCAATATTATATATTTGGGATCGGTGAGACATCATGGAGGTGTAAAGGGGGAGACAGAGCGATTCAGACAAAAGTGGATTCCCAAATCTGCATTCTTTAATGTTCTACAATAGAATGACAAGTGACCCCTTTTAATCTATTGTGTGAATATATCATAAAAAACACATCGCTTCGATGATGGAATGACCGAACTAAGATAGATCATGATTTTTTATGGAGGGACGGATGAAATGGTATCCAAAGTACATGAGGAGATGACAAGAGCACGAACTAAGGATTCTATAAAATCACGTGCCACAGAGCATGTAATATGGGATTACACAGTGTGTTGCCCCCCCTTAGTGGCGGCTAGGGTTTAAGAAGGTAGTACAGTATCACACAGCAGGTGACATGTCTCACACGGTGTGTGGGACATTCCCTGAGGCACAAAATGTATCTCGGGAGGCACAAATACAAGGGGTGGACTACACAGCTTGCCTATATGGTGTATACCCCACCACATGACATTTTTGAGCCAGTTACATGGATAACCCGGTGTACTTGTACCTGGAAAAAGGAAATTGGATGATGTTTTTTACTGTAACATGGTCGTCATTCATGAAGAATTCCCAGGATACTTTGGCATAACATGTGAACAATGCTACACACCATGTATACAACTTCTACATGACATGTTTTGGTGGAAAGGGTTGTTGAACACAGTTTGTTCATAGGGTCAAGGGACATAACAAATGACTCCACTACATGCCATGTTGCCCTATATACATGGATTGATCTCCTTTTCCACTATATCATTGAAAAGATTCATTAGGGTTGGTACCTTTGATCCATTCCCTAATGATTAGTGAGTATCATTTCTTACTCAAATGAGTATGATTCCATCTACGGGACAATCTAGATAGAGTAGTTGGAATCCCCACTGAGAGGACCAGATCCGGATTCCCTGTCAAATTATGTTATCATATGTAAAGTCTCATTATCTGTGCGACCAATCCTATCAGATTTCAATCCTCTATTTAGTAGGTGAATTCTGATTTTTTATGGTATCACACCATGTCCCCTGATGTGATCATCATCTGTTTATCGTGATCTTCCCCACTCATGGAATGAGTTCATCTGGAGTTATTGTTTCACATCCCTCTTCGAATCAATCAAAGTATCTCTCTCATGATGGTTTCTGTTGATAAGTACCTCACAAATTGACGTCATCAATGCTATTAGACACAAGAGAGTGTTCTCCAATACTAGTTATTATTGGACTCTTAGGATAGAATCTCTTGTGTTTTTATAATGTAATTTTGACAAATCTCTATAATACTAGTATGGGGTTGAGTATATCTAGATATAATTATTATATGTTTTGTAGACACAACTTTTTTAAAGGATAACTTTAGATTTACATTGTTTATTTCATTGGGGATTCAGAGTATCATACTGTGTATTGTTATACTATCCCTTGCAAGGGATTTTCCTATATGTGTCATGTTTTGTATAGTAAGGTGACCTCTTTGACGCATTCCAGGGTGGAATAGGACCGGGACCAAGGAACAGGTGATGCTTCATGAGTGTAGATTGGATGAGGTGTTCTAAAGTCTACAAAAAACATTCCCATTAAAATTTTTTATATGTTGCAGTTTGTATTTTATAGTCACATTATTTATGTGGTCTTGTATGGTATCCTATTTTACTTTACTTTAAATTACATTCCATTTTGTACATTATGTGATGGTTTTAGTGGATTTATGAAATTTATTCTATTATTGATTTTAACAAATTCTCATTTGATGGATTCAGGATGTGTGTGTGTGTGTAGGGGTAATTAGCAATGGGTCCTAGGTTAGTGATATGCCTACTTAGTTATAATCACCATACCTTTTACTATTGGAGGTGGGATGGGGGTGTCATGGAATGGGGCCCACTAGGGGAATTCATGAAATAATGGTAGTAGCGGTTGGTTGGTTCTACCATAGGACCAAGAGTCTTTGAGATAGGATTTGGGAAACACTGTTAAGTGTTTGGAGTTTGACTTTTATGATGGTGACTCTAGTGTTATTGTGGCGACTAACATATCCATACACTAAGACTCAGATAACCTACTTTTAAACTTGTAACATGAGAACACTACTTACATGGAAACAATAATGGTCATGCATCATATTAGAATGGGT
Organism: Viscum album; assembly: GCA_963277665.1. Classification (NCBI taxonomy): domain Eukaryota; kingdom Viridiplantae; phylum Streptophyta; class Magnoliopsida; order Santalales; family Viscaceae; genus Viscum; species Viscum album. The sequence goes on from OY728141.1 coordinate 773,405,947, forward strand.
TGTGGTTTCCATTTCCTTCTTGAGTCAGCTCTCTAGATATACTCATTGACCATAATACATCTTGTTCTCTTATAAGAGGTCTTTGCAATGTATACCAGCTAGGACTCTGTATTATGACTATGAGGATAACCCCCACATTGGTAAGGCTTCGTTACATGAATAAGTTTACCATATGTAGCCTTCTGAGGGTGCACCATCTATATATCCACATGTAGAGCTTCAAATGGAACTCACAGTACCAGTGATGAAAAGTGAAGGATGAGAGCACGTCATGTGTTTTAGCAATAGAGACCTCATTGGAACTGAGGTATGTATAACCTATAGTTGGATGATGACAAGCATGATTTGGTGAAACATGTTTTCCATCTAGTTAGGACATTATCAGAATTGATTGTGGTTATTGTTGTTAACCTTCTCTTTGGCTCAACAGGGAAATGGTGGGGTTTAGATACACAATCATACAATGACATGACCGTTCCATGAGAAATGTTTTTATACCTTTTCATATAGGATTTCTCGCCTTAAATGGTTAGATTTATGTGTATCCCAAAGAATCTATAGCTTCTGAAAGATGAATTGTCAGTGTCTGAGTATACATTGAGGCTTACCTACCTATCCACAAATATGGTGGATATGACACATGATGAACACTATAGGGACCATACCATTAAATGAGGTATACATAGATTCATCCAATATAGTGTACCAACTATGTGAATTATTACTTATGTTAGGGTTCTATAGAAGGCTATGGCTGTTGAGAGTTCCATGTTTGGGCATATACAACTAATTGGAGTTAGTAGTTGGTATCCACTTGTAAATAACTCAGCAGCAAGAAGCCGGAATTACTAGCTGGGATTCATAAATTATAGAGGTTTCAGGAGGAGGACCTAAGATAGATGATCTGTAGTTCAGGGTTCATAGGGTGGATGCATTCAACCTAGTTCTAGGTTAAGGTATTATTTTGGGGGAAGGAGAAATCCCATTAGAGATTGTTCAATCCATAGAGTTGCTTAGAAAGAGAATATGGATGGTCTTCTTGAAGAAGTGGATGAAACAAGATAATAAATATATGTACGGTAGAATACATGTAAGTGGAGTTGGGAGATAAACCATAGGTGAAATACATTTCAACATGATACCACTGCCACCCTCAGGTAGTATGTGGGAAGCTAAGGGAGATGGATGAAAGGGGTGAGGAAAAAATGTGTTGTTGAGGCATATGATCCAAAGGATTCATTAATTATTCAAGGTACAAGATGTGTAATTTAAACATTAGAAAGACATATATACGAGTCATTTTTTTCTTTTCAAAAATAATGTATGAGACTTTGAGATTCTGATTAGACCGTTCACTCGACCCTAACACATGGAGACAACTAATAGTAGATACTTGATGATCACACTTTTTCTAATAGAATGACCTGATCATTGGAAGCGAGAGTCTTGGTTGGAACCTCTTGGTGGAATAATTCCGGTCTAAATTCTTCAATTTTTATGTATTGGTTATCTTTAGACCATGTACCGATTGAATATTTTTGGTGAAGGGTGCGGTATGTCCTCAACGATGGATTGAGTTTTTCCTTTTCTAGAGAAAAAGAAAATTGATGCAGAAGGATGGACTCATGCTATGAATCATTCAATATATTAATCTTGAGTTTCCTAGTCAGCTTTCTTTTCACAGTAGTAGTGGTGGCATTCAATGGTATCTTTAATAATATTATTCCTGGATTACCTCCCTATCAGTAGATTTAAATGAACATTATTTCACACACTAGGGGAATTAATATCAGTACAAACATACTAGTTATCTCCAAAAATGTTTTTAAATATGAGGGCGTAATTAGAGGACTTCCCTGTGAATGACTATGTAATACCCATTGTTTCACCCTGGGCTATCCCGTTTTTTGTTTACCAATGAAATGGATAATAAGAGCATAAGGTTGTTTGTGGATTTCCAGCTCCTCAACTGTGTGACTGTGGAAGATGAGTATGAACCAGAAAAGATCGATGACCTCTCATGGTGGTTGATAGGGTCATGATGGTTCTTGTAGATTGACAATAGGTAAATTCTTTTAGAAGTTGAGGCAGAGTTTGACAAGTGCCCCAATTTTTAGTTGGTAGCAATTTTATTCAAATTGAAGATGTGGACACTCTACCACATGGGAGAACAATTTATCATCTACTATGATAATAAGATTCAATTGTATCTTCTATAATAACTATATGAACATGAGATATGGATAATTACTAAAGATCAACTGGGGACATGAATTTTATATTTCCTATACACCTGATTAGGGGAATGTGGTGGATGATTCTCTTAGTAAGAGATATAGTTTTCAGTTTCTGAATGAGGAATAAATGTTTTTTCCCGATTGTAGTTATATTTTGTTGATGGAGAAGATGCATCTTACCTCTAGTCGATGGTTGTCACCCCTCGACACCTGAAGCATGTCATGGAGGCACAACATGGGGATAAAAACTATGAGACCTCATATGCTTACATTTCTACAAGGAATTCCCATAATGGATATTCCCAAGGTGTCAAGAATGACTTTATTTGTGAAGGGTACATAGTAGTAATCGTGACATTGAGGGATGCAGTTCTTTAAGAGGATCACACATCCCCACTAGTGGAACCCCCTAACATGGAGAAAATGTACCAACACCTTCGATGTCAGTTTTGGTGGATTGGGATTAATAAAGAATGTGAAGTGTTAGTTTATCGATTCCTCAAATGTAAAAAATTCATGTTTGAGCACCATGTTCCATTGGGTATTAATAAAACACAATCGGTGCCATAAAGATGTAATATGGAATATCAGTGGACTTATTGACGGGTTAACCATGTGATTTTCGGGGGCATGATGTCAGTTGGGTGATCATTGACTGACTCATCATGTCAGCACACTTCCTAGATATCTGTAAGAAGAGTTCAGTTGATGTATTAAGATGGATCTATGTGCATGAGATAGTTTTACTACATGGATTCCCAATATTAACATGTTTCATATCGTGAGGATCATTTCACAAAATGGATGCAGTACGTATCACATAAGGAATTTGTGAATTAGTTATTCATAATCATATGGTTTCACCCATAAACAGATATCCAAAAAGAGTAGGCCATTCTGGCACTGGATAACATGATATGATCTTTCTTGTTTGATATAGTATGTGTTTGGATGTACCACCTTTCATTTATGGGGAATGCATTCAAGAAAATATTTCATTCCAACCCTAGTATGCTACAATTCAATGATATTTATGGGAGATGCTTCCATTGATCCTTTTTATAGAATGATATAATATAGTCAAAAATAAAGGGGCCAATGTTTATGTGAGATACTACCAGGAAGGTGCAGATCATCATGGAGCGGATGAAGATGGCCTGGAGCCTTCTTAAATATTATACTGAAAGACAGTGAAGACCACTGGAGTTCGACGTAGTGTACAATGTGTTACTTCGGGATTGTCCTAAATGTGGTCTATAAGGATTTGGTTGGGTCAATAGGTTATCACTGAGGATCATTGTCCCATTCCCGATACAATCTAGAGTAGGCGATGTGTCAAACCACTTTTTTATACCCCTGCATTTTCACAAAGTACACATTTTCTACTACATTTCATAAGTAAGGATGTATGTGCATGACCCATCACATGTCATCGACTGGAGAATGTTGGGAATTGATGATAGAGAGACCATTATTGAGTATCCATTAGTGAATGTGGATTATCATGATAAGATCTTACATGGGAAAGCAATCCCCATGGAGTGTGTTTGGGAGAAGCATAAGAATCTCTAAGAGAGAACATGTGAGCAGGAGGCTCAAATACATGCACAGTGCCTTCATATTTTTGAGTATTCATGGTTTTTTTAATTTTGTTGATGTAAATCCATATGTTGGGGGGAATTCAATGACTAGTAATTTTAAAATTTCATTACTAGAATTTTTTTAAAAAAAATCAATGATGGGGAACTGAGATGGAATTCGATTCTGAGACTGGATGTGCCCAGAACATTTTGTTTAAAAATGTTTGGTTTTTAATAAATTTCACAAGAAGTTGTCATAAAAGAGAGAAATAAATCTTAAACAGGTGCCTAGATCATAAATCCACATTCACCATTGAGTTAGGAGCAATGGATTTTCCTTTGACATGGCCTAATAGTGGCTACTGCAGGTTAGTTGTGAAATATCCTTTTTGGACGACACCATAAATAAAATATTTAAACTAAAAATATATTATTTTCCAATCCCAAAACTAAAAAATGGGGCTCTTGATTGAAAATATGATACCAAATTTAAGTTCATAATTTGTTGTTTTTCAAATGAATTACTTAAATTTACCTAGCATAGTGCCTCTGTTGAGAAACACAAAAAGGACATAATCTTCATTAAATAATTTAACGATAAATTATATTATTGGCACAATGTTTCTTTTCGTTAAAAATATTGTTTTGTAGAAATCACAATGATAGTTACATAAATCTAGTAATGTCGAGTAATTTATTGGCAGTTTTTTGGAGGTCATATCTTGAAAAGGATGACGGAGTCAAAGATCAACGATCAATGTGTGATAAAATCAAGGGATCTCACTAATGATCATAGAGTAACATCATTCTTATTTAGCTTTTGAACCTGATGAGGTAGGATGCATTATTTTAGATTCCATTTGTTTTTTATAAAATCCATGATGAATGAAGACCAATCAATTAAATGATTGATCCAAAGTTTGATCATAACCATGAAGGATGGGTTTAATTTTGTAAGAGATTTTATTGGGATTCAATCGTATTATTAATTTTTTTGATTAATTAGATTTTCATTATAATGTAAATGATGAATTGTCAAGAGTTTCTTGAAAAAGAACTACTGTAATTATGGGTAGAGAAGCAGAGGAGATGGTTGGAGAATGAACAAGGGATTGTAGAAAATCGATGTCTACACAACATGTAATATGTGATTACAAGGTGTGTGGGGCCCCCTCATAAGCATTTAGGGTTACGAGAGGAAGTAAAGTATCGGAAAATGTGTTACCCCTATCACATGGCTTCTGGGACCTTTCCTTAGGATCAATGTGAATTATGGGAGGAACACCGTGACATGGTGGAGTAAATGTATTTCTAATAAGGCATGTATCCTACCACATACCGTTGATGAGCCAATTACAGGAACAACCATATGTACTTATAAACAGTTAGATTCCACAGGTTGATTCCATGTACTGTAACATAGTAACTATACATGGATCAAACCATGAATAGTAGGATACATCGTTTTAACATTTCTACACACCGCATATTCCTCATCTACATGACTTGTTCTGATGATATGGGTCATTGAACACAATAAAGACCTAGAGTCAAGGGACATGGTGTGTGACCCCACTAGACATTGTGTATCACTTTCTACGTGGATTGATATCCTTGTCCACCCTATATTGGAAAAGTTGTGTAAGGTTTTCTTCAATTGATCCATCGCCTAAGGGTTTGTGGGTACTTTTTTCATCTCCATAGAGTATAATCCCCTTAGTCGAACATTATGGATAGGGTAAGTTGAATTCCCTCAAAGATGCCTGGAGAAGGATCCTATATCAATTATTGTGCAATAAGTAGACTCTTGGTATCATCATAACGAATCCTACCATACATCAATCCTCTATATAGCATGTGAAGCTGAATGAGTAGTGATATCGCCCCAAGGCCCTAGATGTGATCATCATCTATGTATCGTTATCTTCCCAACTCATGGATTGAGTTCTCCCAAAGTTAGATTATCGTATCACTCTTCTTGTTGATCACTATTTCTCACTCATGATGGTTTTATATGTAAAGATTGTCTTTGATGGAATCTATCAGTTCTATTAGACCGAGGAGTGTGTTCTCATAGATGATTACTTCATGGAATCTTCTTACCGAATATCTAGTGTTGGTATACTATAGTTTCAACATACCTCTAGACTAGAGGTCTAGGTTTGAGTATATCTAGATATCCTCGTTATATTTATTGTAGATACTTAATTGTGTTTTTATGAATGTACCTTTACATTTTGTATTTAATTTTAGAATTGTGGGGTCCAAATGAGTATTTTCATACTCATACCCACATAGGGATTTCCCATATGTTTCGTGTCTTCTGAAAATAGACCTCTTTTTTATTGAGACCTATGCATACTTCGATCATCACCAAGGAACATGTGGTTTAGTAGGATTTCATACTATCATAGCTGTTCATACTGATACCAAAAATAGTCCCATTACCTTGGTTTATAGGATAGTCATTGTAGATTACATATTCATTATTTTGGTGTGCTTGTATTCTGGCCCAGTGTACATTACTTCACATTAAATTCCTTGTTGTAATATGTTTTTTGGATTTAATGGTATACACCAATTTTCTAGAGACCATGTCCTTTTACACATAAGATTGCATGATTTTATGCATAATTACACATCACAGTACAAGCCAATGATTTTGAAGCATAGTGTCATTGAAAACTAAGTGCATAAAACATAAAACATGGGACTAAAAAACACATCATTATTTAATAAAAATAAAATGGTCCTAACATCCTTTGATCCCTTACATCTGCATAGGGTACCATGGGGATCACATGAACAATTTGATTAGTAGGAATCCCTCTAAGGGATTAGGAATAAGAATAAATCAGTAGCTCATGGGTTAGAAAACATGACATAAAGATAAAAAGGGCATGTAATATAAAGAATCAGAACATATTAAAATGGGACCATTTAAACATGTAATCATATAAATGTGAATGAAATACCAACCATGACTTCGACATTATTCAAGGATAACTACCATGAATGATTCATATAGTAGAACAAGCCCAGGCTATCCTCCAAGACGGTCGCACATAACATATCATGAGACTTAATTATACCCAATTCATTAGATATCTATCTGGGTGCATCCATAATGACCATCAATGAATATTTTTGGGGAATTTATAATCATACATAAACAATCATCCATAAACATATGGGTTACCCATGGAAAGAATTGGGTAACACAATCATGTTGTAAAGTATAACAAATGGTCATGTCATAAATCTGTCAATGAAAGAAAAGAAATTATATATAAATGGAAATTCATAATTTTAAATAGGAATGTATCATGGCATGTGTGGTCAAGAGGAACTGACCACATGTTTGAAATGTATTCAAGAAATTTTAGTATAAAATCATTTTGAGCAGTTTTAATGTATAATTATATAGAGCCTTTAAAATAGAAAAGGGAAATATCCATAATTCAAAACCATAAGTGAACCAGAATGGATTTCACAATACAAATAATTATTTTATATAGTCAATTTTGTATTAAAATAGAATATGGAGTGAACATGATTACAGGTATGAATTTTGGAATTTCCCCCAAAACAGGTTTTCTTATAGGTTTGTATTAAGGATGGAATCACATAAAAACATGTATGTCGCTGAATGAAAAAGAGGTAAGGACCATAAAACATGATTTTGGTGAAAATATAGTGTATATATATTTTTTAAATATAAATAAAAGGTTACATAATTTGGGTAAAAAATATAGAGAACTCCAAAAGAATAGAGACAGTTCGGGTGGAATCCCTTATAGAATAGCAGTATGGTATCAGGTGTACTTAGGAGAGATTAATAAGAGATAAATGGATTTATCGTATTTTTTTAAATCATGTGGAAATTATAGGGAAGGTTCATAATCATACCCCATCACTAGTAATTATACCTAAAAGTCAATAAAATAAAAGTCAATTTTGAAGAAAAGTTAAATGGAGGGGATCCCTAGCCATAAATTTGATGGTGATCTTTTGTTGATAAAAATGACATGAGTAATAAAATTAGGTTCATTAATTAATAATTCTAGAACATATTATTTATGTAAAATATTTATTATGACATTTTATTTTCATTTATAACCATTTTGATTGGTCATGAGGATTAATTCCATTGTCCATGTTTATTTTCTGAATTTGTTTTAATGATCGATTAGGTTATGTTCATATTCGGATAAACAAGAATGATGAAGGGGGATGTCCCGAATTGAAGTCAAATTTATTATTAAACATACCCAAGGTTACATGGATGAAAACTAATTTTGGTTACGTAGAGTGAAGATTAATCATTACGTAAAACATTATTTATTTTCTTTTGGGTTAATTAGAGGGTTTTGAATAAAATAACATGTTTTATTTTGTAAATAAAAATTTCTTTAAAAAGAGAGTCTAGAACCATATATGAATCATAATACAAATATTATCGCATATTTTATCAATTAAAATGATTTCATGAGCATAATTGAAGATGATAATTAAATTTGAAAACACATCATCATTTAATGTTGTAAATTAACACCTCTAAGATGGTTTATTTACAACAAAAATAATACAAGTGTAAATGAGAGCAGATAAAAACATATTACATTATCATAACAAAATATAAATCCGTGTAAGGTACTAGATTTTTTATAAAAATTTAATGTGGTGATGTGAGGATAGAAAAGAAAACAAAAGATCTTGAAAAGAAAAAAGAAAGAAAAGAAATGTAAAATTTACATCTTGATTCAATCTTCTTTGATATCCTCTTAAATGGAAAGGATATGTTGTTTTGAGGAGACCAAGGTCGGTCAAACATGGGGGATGAGCTTGAGAAGAGATTTCAATATAATATTGGCAAGGAACAAGGCCTGAGATGATGGATGAGAAGAGGTAAGGTGGGGTGCTGTTAATAATGGAGGAGATGAGGGTTTTCATAATATTATAATCCTTAGTTAATTATTTTCCCATAAGAGATGAAATAGTTTCTATTACAAGACCAATAATATTAATAACTACATTTGAGTTCATGAATCTTGTTCGTACATAACATATGATATTATAAATAGTATATCTAAATTAAAATGTACTTTTATAGTAAATTAATGTATTTTACTTATCACCAAAAATTTCATGTTTTTTAGATACAAATCCCAAAAATTACACAAACCAATTTCCTACCTATACAATCCATATATGAAATCCATATTTCACAAATAATATTCTAAATATGATTAATTCAATATTAAATTAATATAATAATTTTTTCTAAAAACCCATTTTTAAAATATTTCATTACTTGTTCCAAAATATATGTACATCATACTACCTATTAAATATTATTTATATACTATCATAGGTAATATTACTATTATATTGGGTATGTCTCTATTAATATGTGTAACATTACTATTCAAAATGTTATATTATTATTAACAAAAAAATATGGTCATATTAGACTCTATATAACATAGTAACCGTAAACGTGTTTGTCAGATTTTAAAAATTCAAATCACAGATGTGACAAAAATATGTTTAAACATCACATACTACTAAATTGTTCCTTGTCTTCTGATTTCATCTAATTATATGACATAATTATTAGATGTTAATTTCCATTGAAAACCTTGGTTTATTACATTACCCCCCAATTATGAAATTTCACCTTTAAAATTTCATTTTACTTTATATTCCAAAAACAGGTGCATGTACTTTTCCCTCATTTCCTCTTCCAGTTCCCATGTCTCCCCTTCATACGTATGGTATTTCCATAGTAATTTGACTAGGTGAGTAGTCTTGTCATTTAGATCTCTATCATTATGATATGGGATCTTCACTGGATGCTCATCGTAAGAAAGGTCTTTTTCCAACTATAACACTTCCAAAGAGAGTACATGTGAATGGTCTAGTATGAAATTCATTAAGAGGGATATATTAAAGTTGTCGTGTACTTTGGATATAGTAGGCATAAATTCCAGTCGATGGGCCAAAACTCCGACATGATCAAGTATCTCTATGGGGATGAAGTACCAAGGAGTTAGATTCCCATTCCTCCAAAATCTCATTAACTACTTCCATGGAGATATGGGTATAAATACTATGACATCAAATTTTAACTCAAGGTACCACTGAAAATTGTATTCATAACTCTTCTGTCGACAATAGGCTGCCTTGATGTGTTGTTGAATGATTTTCACACCATCCATTATTTCATTGTCAATTCCATGTCCTAACGGCTTATTTTTAACAACTTCATCCCAACACATTGATGTTTTTCACTATTTCCCATAAGGGGCTTTACATGGTGTCATTTATTTGTTCAAGTGGAAACTATTGTTTTTGGAGAAATTCTCTCGTGGAAGATGTTGGCCCATCCTCTATTTATTTCAATATAACATGTTCTCAACATGTCTTCTTGTGTCTGAATTGTTTTCTCATATTGGCCATTAGTGTGAGGATGATAGTGTGTACTGATTTTCTGTTCAGTGATTTGATGATGTTCGAGACTTTTCTAGAGCGTCAAGTTGAATCTTGTATTACTATCAGTTACAATATATATTTTTACTCCATACAGCCTTAAAAATTATTTGATATATATCTGTGATATCTGAACAATTCATAAGTCCACCCAATTTTCATTAAAGTGAGATGTCTTTATAAGAAAATCCACACTAACCCATATAGCATTGTTTCTTTTTTATGTCCTTGGATGTCCAATAACTAAATATCTGGTAATGTTTCCCCCACATCCATGTAGGTATGGGGAGTGGTTGCATCATCCCCTTATACTTTTTCCTATCATCGTTCACTTGCTAAAATAGAAGGAACATTGATATATATTCCGCAATGGCCCTTTTCATACTTTCCCAACAAATGTTTTCTCAGAGATCTCAATACATCTTTTTTTCTCCCTAAGTGATTAGAGAAGGTTGAGATGTTTTTTTAATTATAGAGCTCTTTCTTTATCATCAGATCAGATGGTGCACATAATTGTGACCCAAATCTTATAAATCCTTCCCAATCTATCTTGAACAGTGACTAATTTCTATTTCAAACTACTTACATCTTTTATTTAATTTCCACTTATTTTCTTTATGAATCCTTTATTTTCTCAATGAGGGATGGTTGAGAAATTATTTGAATAATGACTGAGTATATTCTTCCATTAATTATTATATTGTCCAACCTCTTAAAATATAAGAACTGGTCATTTCAATTATCATCATTTATAAAGATACTAGATCCTTTTTACATAGAGAAGCATCCACATTATTTTCATTACTAGGATGGTATTAGGATGAGAATTCATAATCCATGATATTATATATATCCATCTTCACTAGGTCATATTTATCTATTTTTTTGTGATTATTTATTTGAGACTCTACTGGTCAATATATATCTTATAATTCTCCCTATAGATACTATTCGACCACATTTTTAACGAAAATATCATTACCTCCAACTTCGGATCATTTTTTTGGATAGTTTTTATTGTTTATTTTCATCTTCCTTGAGGTATAGGGTATTACATTAACATATTGGATTTTCAGACAGCCTAATCCTTTGTTTGACGCATCACTGTATACCACAAAGAGTTCTCTACTTATTGGGAATGTGTGTATTGGTGTAGTGATAATATTCTTTTTCAAGACTTAGAAATATTCTCCACCTTCATGAGTCCAAACAAAAATTACTTCATCTTGTGTCTACATTGTCATTGGGTTTTAGAAGCATGAAAATTTCATCCAAAATCTTCAATAATAACCAGCTAGACCAAAAGAGCAATGGATCTTCGTTATAGATTTTGGCCTATTCCACTCTTCAATCGCATTTGTCTTGGAAGGGTCAATAAATATCCCTTTTCTAGTGATAAAATTACCCAATAATGATACTTCCTCCAACCAGAACTACAATTTAATATACTTTTCTTATAGCTTCTCCTTTCAAAATGATTTTATCACAGTATTCAAATGCATATCATTTTTCTTCTTGGTCTTGGAGTATATCATAATATCATCAATAAATACTAAAATATATTTATCAAGGTAATCTCTAAATACTATTCATTAAATCCCAGAAAATTATTGAAACCTTATTGCGTTTTAAGGGAATCACTATTAAGTCATAGTGTCCATAACTCGTTTGAAAGGCAGTATTGGAAATATCTTCCTTCATCACCATAAACTAGTTATATAATGACGGAATGTCCACCATAGAGAAATAACTGGACCCACAAAGTTTATTGAACAAGTCATCTATCTAGGGTAGGGGATAATTTTTCTTATAGAAAATTCAGTGATCTCACAATAATAAATGTTGAAGAGATTTCATCCATCATTCTTCTTGATGAATAACACTATAGCACCACATGATGAAGCAATCAGGCATATAAAAATATTCTCCATATTCTCCAATAACTCCTTCCTCTGCTCTTCTAGCTCTATATTTTCCATTCTAGAAGTTGTCTTTCATATATTATGAGTTCCATTAATAAGATCAGTTGAGAACTCAATCTCTATTTCTAGAGGAAGACCGGGAAAATATTCAGGGAATGAATTATTTTATTCCCACATGATAGGAATTTATTTAATCATTATTCCCTAATTTTTCCCAATCAATTTAGCTAAACATGATTTCTCATAAGGAATTAATATCCCCATATGAGAAAAATATTCTAATGGAGAGTCATCTTCCTCCATAAACATGTAAATAATTAGAGAATGCTTCGGGATGTGGAGAGTGGTTTCCCTTTCCCGAGAGTTGATATTGGCTTTGTATAAATATAGCCAATCCATTCCCAAGATGATGTTCCGAGTCAGGATCTATGTATCACTAAGAGTGGGAGGGGGTGAATCAGTGATATCTTTTTCTTTTTATGTTTCCCCTTTTTTAAACATCATTCGCCTCCTATTAAAGAGTTTCTTCCCTACTGAATACACACAACCACATGAACACAAGGTTTACCAGGTTCACTGCTCAACAAGAGTAGCTACATCCTTGGTATTGTACGGAAACAATTCAATACCACAAAATCAACTTGAAAACAGTCATTTTATGTGGAATACAACGAGTAGGATATACACTTACAATCATGTAGCACTTCAAAAACAATCCAATTGTGTGTAGGCTCCCTCTTAGAAAAATTAGGGTAATGTAATTATTATGTGTTTTTTAATGAAATTTCAAAAGTCAAATAATTCAAAAAATATTCACTTTCATACCCATATAGTGGTAAGTTACTCTTGGTGTAGTTATCTTGCGTGCCACTACCTACTTGCGCACCTCCCTACTTGCGTGCCACCAGCTTGCGTGCCTCCATCCTTGTGTGCCACCTACTTGCGTGCCTACTCACTACTTGAGTGCCACCATTAAGAACAACTCAAAACATGTGTGCCACATTTGGCTTATACATATCCCACTTCTTGAAAGAACCTCTGTACTTACGCGCCTCTAGAAACATGCGTGACAAAACTTGTGAGACAAAACATGCATGACACCCAACTTGCGTGAATTATAAATAACCATCGGCTTGCACGCCACTTTAGCATGTGTTCCACCCTCTCCTACTTGTGTGATCAGAGAACCCTCTACTACTTGTGCGATCAGAGCTCTAATATTATCTTAAGTGTTGAGCATTCGAAAAATGAGTATGTGGGTCATCTATTTATAGGATTTTTGGTGACTTGCATGCCACATACATTTGCGCGCTTCTCCAGCACTTGCGCACTTCTCTAGCACTTGCGTGCCACTCCAAAACATGTACTCCACTCCATCACTACTGCACCGCTCCCTCACATGCGTGTCATTACATCAATAGTCCGACACTTTCTTTCTTTTGTCATATTTTGATATGATGATGTTGAAATATGACTTGCATGTAGCATAAACATTCCCGCAACATATACTTGTGCGCCACAGTTGCGCACAAATTTTGACTTTCGCACTAATATTTAATTTGTATGCCACTTTTGACATGCACACCACTTTCTTTACTTTTCCAAAAACAATTCGTTTACTCTCTCTATCCTTCTTAAGGTTTTCATCACAAGTTCTCCAAAGTTATGATATTTGTGAAATAAAAATCAGCAAAGCATTGTCATAATTTACAAATCCTTTAAAAAGTGAATTGATTTAGCTTCTTTGAAAACAAAAAACAACTCTCTGTAATAGAAAACTATTCTTACATCCTTATCCGTCCGACTTCGTCCCAATAATCCCCCCCTTTGGATTTTGTTGTAAACCAAGATTCATAAATCATTGAACATTGTAACCAAAATAAATGTATTACTTATCAACAATTCTAAGCCTATGTGAGGTAACTCATTGTAGGAAATAACAATTATTAACAGCCAAAACCATGTTCTCCAAAAGCAGTGACTATGTAATCGAATTATCATATCGTTTCAAACTTCATCAGAACATCTTTCAATATTTTACTTCAGAATTCATCACTTCTTCAACATTCATGGAAAATGTTTTCTGTACTACCACTCCAACAACAACCACTCTAAAAATAGTTATAATAGTTCACACATACAAGTTGGATTCACAACATACCCACAAATCCCCCTTTCTGCATGCAACCATAAGGATCGATTTATGAAACAATTATCCCCCTTGAAAACACTATACCAAGGTAAGATGAGAGAGGGGACAAAAACATGTATCTTAACCCTGATGAGAAGGAGGTTGGACACCCATGTTCAACCTTAGTTTTGAATATGGTTCCTTTTTTAATGGTTTGGTGAATATATCATCCACTTGTTCAGTTGTAGTAATGTAATCCAGCCTCAATTCATTCTTCTCCACCTGCTCTTTGATAAAGTGGTACATTATATCAATGTGTTTTGAACGAGAATGGTGTACTTGATTTATTGTAAGATTTATTGCACTCTGATTATCACAACCCAAGAGAAATGGTAGCATTACTTCAACATGTAGATCATCCAGCAGAGTCTTCATCCAAATTAATTCAGTTGTAGCTTGAGTAGAAGCAACATACTCAGTATCAGTTGTGCTAAGAGTTAATGAATTCTATTTCTTAGTATACCAACTAACAAAACTTTTCCCCAGAAAGAAAACCCCACCATTTGTGGATCTTAGATCATCAACAGTTCCTGCCTTTCCAGTATTAGAATACACAAAAAGACCAATATTTCCTGATCCATCATACATGATTCCAAATTTTATTGTGCATTTGATATATCGGAGAATTTATTTTCCAACAATCATATGTGATTCTATAGGATTACTCTGAAAACTTTCACATAAAGTGACAACATAGACAATGTCGGGTCTTGAGGTAGTTTGATGTAAAAGACTTCCAATCAGCTTTTGAAACAATTTCTGATCATCTTCCTTACCTTATCCATCTTTAGACAACTTGGATCCCACTAAAATTGGTGTGGAAACTGTTTTCAAATTTTCCATGCAAAACTTCTTCAGAAGTTCCTTATCATACTTTTCCTGAGAGAGGAAAACTTGATTCTTCTTCTTTGAAATTTGTATCCCAAGAAAGTACTTCATTTCTCCCATAAAGGACATCTCAAATAACTAATTTCTCTCCTTAGAAATTTTTTCACATGATCTTTCATCATTTCCAGCAAATATAATATCATCGACATCAAAAATAACGATCAGTGAAAACCCCTGACATTCCTTGGTGTAGAGATTGTTGTGAACTCTCCCTTTCATTAAGTTCATCTTTTTTAAGCAAGTATCTAATTTAGAATACCATGATCTCAGAGCCTGTTTTAGCCCATACAAAGCCATATTCAAGCTACAAACATAACTTTCAACCTTTCCAATAAAAAAATCCATAAGGATGATTAATGTAGACTTCCTCATCATAGTAACCATTCAAAAATTAGGATGTTACATCCATTTGAACGATTTTGTAACGCTATTGTATAGCAATAGCAAGAAAGATTCTGATTGTTTCTAATATTTCAACCAGAATAAAGGTTTAATCAAAATCAATGTCTTAAATTTTTGAATACCCTTTACAAACCAATCTCGCATTGTTTCTTATTACATTACCTTCTTTATTCATCTTGTTCTGGAAAACCCACATTGTGCCAATGATGTTCTTGTTGTCTGGCTTATATACAGGTTCCAAAGTATCAATATCTTCAATATGATCAAGCTCTTTATTCATTGCATGAACCCATTCTGGATGATCAAATGCATCATTTACATTATTTGGTTCAACATTCAAATAAATAGATGTATGTGATACAACATTCATTGTTCTTCTTGGTTGAACCCTATGATTTTTATCTCCAATCATGTTCTGAGCCTCCAGTAGCTTCCTTAACCAAGGATTAGTTGTTTGAATTCCTTCTTCATCACATGAGATTTTTCAGTCAAGAATACTGTTCTTGAGTAGGATTAACATAGTTTGCAGCATTATCAGAATTGTTAACAAAATCTTTTCTATCCTTACCAACTTCCACATCAACATATGATTGATTTTTTTTCTCAACATTTTCAACAAAATTTACATCTGAAGAATCAATAATTCTTCGTGTTTCTTTGTTGATACATCAATATCCTCTTCCTTCTGAACCATATCCAAGAAAAATTCCATCAATTTCTATTTTCTCAAACCTTCAAAGGCTTCCACCTTTGATCTTTATAATGTATGGACTCCCAAAAACTCTTAAGTGTTTCAGACTTTGAGTTTTTCCATAGAAAAATTTCATAAAGAGTCATATCGTAGTTTGGACTAAGGAAACATCGGTTCTGAATATACACAGTGGTGATCATGGATTGCCTCTAATAATAATGAGAAAGACAATGCTCAAGAAACATAGTTCATCCCATTTCCACCAAACATAGATTCTTTCATTCAGCTACCCCATTTTTTTGGGGTGTGTATGGTGAACTGAACTCATGCCGAATTCCATGCTTTTCAAGAAAAAATTCAAACTCTTCATTCAAATACTCACCACCATTATCATTTCTCAACTTCTTCACTAAATACTCACATTCCTTTTCTGCTTTCCTACCCAAACTCTTAAACATTTTCAGGGCATCTGACTTATGTCTCATGTACATAACACAAGTAATGCGAGTGAAGACATCAATTAATGTAATGAAGTACTTATCTTCATTGCTTGATTGATTTCTCATTGGTCCACATATATCAGAATGTATAGGTTTCAAGGGTTGTTTGGAATGAATTTCAACTCTCTTATGAAATGATTTTGTAATCTTCCCATTTTCACAAATAGTGCAGCACCAATCTCTTCTACTTGATAAATCAGTCATATCTCGGACACTGTCTCGCATTGATAACTTATACATATTTCTCTGACACATATGTCCCAGCCTTTTACTCCATAACTTATTTTCATCCACTAAACCCATATAACAAGAGTTTTTCACTTCACCAACTTGGAACAAATTCCATCTTGTACGTTGGCCCCTTGTAACTATATGTCCATCATTTTCACTTTTCACAACAAATCCATAATTTCTGAAGATAATATTATTATTATGACATGGGTATAACGACCCATACTTTACACACATTTTTATTACTTCAAAATTGAAGCATACTTATTACAACATATAACAAAACCATGAAATGGCTGTATAGGTATAGTGTCTTTAAAAACTAGGAAACATAAACAACTGGTTCATAAAGCGTCTACATTGCCTCCCATTTATTTCATCATATCTATAGTCCCTTTTGGCATATCTTACTTAATAAGCTTCTTCCTGACATGGGGAAAGAAAACATAGAAAAGGGTGAGCTCAAATCCTTAGTAAGGGTAAATGAAATATCAATCACATCGTATTCATAAGAACATAACATTTTGGAAATCTTAACCTGCAAAAGAGAGCATAATTTCAAAACATGGGATAAATCATAGTAGTGAAATGAAATCCCAATAATCATAACATAAAACATGAAACTTTGTGGAATACACACATAATCATAGATAATCATTTCTTATTAGTCAAGACTCATTTCCAAGACTATCTTACTGGACAAAGTCCATTTCTGAACCGAGTTCACTCCTCGTTTCATTCCTGTTTCACTGAAGCGGTATAACCTGCCATTACAGCCATGTCTATCTCATGAGATATAAAATCTTTACCCAATGCATTGGAGGGAGATATAGGTCCCACCCATCTCATAATGATACCATTCTTATGTGTGCCACAAAATCATAAATCATACATCATTGCATAACCCATGTACTAAAAATGGGATTCTTAAGCAACATGACATCATAAAACAAATCATATAAGATAAAGGAATTCATAAAAATAATTCCATCACAACATAATTAATTCAATGTAATAATAGGGATAGAAACAGAACCCTTTATTATCTTATATGGAAAATAATTTTGATAAAACACTTGAACTCCATTCTTGAGGAAAATATCCTTTCTACTTCAAAAACACTTTTCCTTTCATAACATGTCATACAATTCTAAACTAAAAGAAGTTGATTAAAAATAATCTTGAAAAATTGTAAGGTAATCTTCTTGGAAATAATGTTTTAAAAGTCCATTCATGCCGTATAAGTTGAAAGGAAAACATTCTTTTCATACTTTTGTCGGAAAAGTCAAAAAGTACCTCGTACGAAAAACGAAAAAAGATTCCTTTCATATCTTTTACTAAATACTCACCGAAGGGTAAAATTGGATTTAAACAATTGTAGGTGGATGGAAATAATATTACATATTGAGGAAACATTGATGTGGATGATAAATTACACCCCAGTAAATACTAAAGTATAAACAATTTGGATAAAATTGAGATTGTTATATTTCCCTTACCTTAGGTCCGATTTGCCTCATAAGTATCCGAACCTCCTGTATAATGATTTAAATAATGTTATTGACTATTTCCAGAATCATAATTATTGTTACGATATCATATATGGTCATATTCTTAGTTTCTTAATAGTAATATTTCATTTCTTCTTGTTATTCGGGTGTTTATAACTTTTTGTTCTTATGCGCGTTTTATCGAATAAATTCTTATTCTTCTCTTTAGGTTGTAGATACAACATTTCTAGAATGGTATTAATGTACTATATATCATATTTATTCATTCAATTCATTTATATAATCATTATGCAATGATGATTATGTAGAATGAATCGCATCACATCGTGGAGATAGTATTCCGTACGCACGCATGAGCGATGATATCGTTCCCATGATCGTGGAATTGTATTGGAGTGTATGTATGCTATTTCAGAATCAATATAAATTTACAATAATCATATATAGTAATTATTTACACCATTATACCCATCCAAGTAAGGTGGTGGGGGAAAATAGATTACACCACGGCGTGGAGACGGTATTCCGTACGTACGCACGCGCTGTGATTTCGTTTTCCATAGGACGGGTAGATGTTGAAATAGGGTTGTTTCATACTTATAATAACATATCAGTA
Organism: Viscum album; assembly: GCA_963277665.1. Classification (NCBI taxonomy): domain Eukaryota; kingdom Viridiplantae; phylum Streptophyta; class Magnoliopsida; order Santalales; family Viscaceae; genus Viscum; species Viscum album. Next base: position 773,425,208 of record OY728141.1, read on the forward strand.
TATGAGTTATACTGATGTTATTACTTCATAATGAAACAACTAAAGAAGAAGAAGTTGAAGATGAAAGAATTTGGAAAGGATCGGTAATGGATATTACCTCTTTTTGATGCGCCTCTTCTTAACCTCCTCTTAGGACACTAGGGTTGGTCTTTGAAGAATACTAGAACCTCTAGGATGATTATAGGGAAGTGGGGAAGTGAAATGGGCAGGGTTTGACCGAGCTTGAAGTCTCAAATTGGTGTGAGGAGGAGAGGGAGGAGGTGCCCTTCTATAAGGGAGGAGAGGGGCACCTTAGGAAATATAAGAAATATTAGTTTATATTAAATCTCAACCCCACATAAAAACTTCCAAAATGACTCATATCTTAAAATTAAATTATATAGGGTTGTAATCAAATCAACCAATAAAATTTAGACATGTTAGGAATTTATTTTAAACATTATCAACTTGATTTATCCTTATTTATCAATTTAATTTTATTTGTGGTAATAATTTTCTAAATTTTAAATTATTATTAATAATTACATATGTGTTGTGAATTTTCCATAATTTGAAACTTTATGACATTGTCGACCATATAAATTTTAATTTATAATTTTTAAATATTTTTGTGATTTTTAAACAATTTTATAATATGTTATTTTTATAAAATAACAATAGTGTCAATTTTGACACTATTCATTTATTTGAATTTCAATAAAATATATACAGAGGATATGTTCGAACTAAAAGCTTTAATAGATTAATAAAATGTCATATGTAACTAGAAAATTAGTGTACAACATTAAATAGTTCATATAATAATTATTTTAATATTTAAAAACCATTTATTTGATATTTTAATTAATAAAATAATATCAACATCACTATTGTGTCATAATTAATTATAATTATTTAATCCCTAAAAATACTAAATAAATTACTATGATGTAGATAATTGTATTAGATTTATGGAGACTATTCATGTTTGAAGTTTCATTAAGTTTATCACCAAATAATAATTATTATACTTATAATATTTAAGAAAGTGACATGTTGTCACATTCTTTGGTTTTAATAATAATTAAATTATTTTCATGGAAAAAAGTCCATTAAATGAATCTAATCCGACCCTTAGGTGATATGGGTCGACTTTTAGTCATCCAATAAAATTTTGTCAGGTGTTAGGGTAATTTTATAATTTTATATTTACCCTTAATTACCTGATTTACCTTTAACTATGGTAAATAAAATTTACCGTAGTTACTATTCATAATGCCCAAAAATAAAAAGTAGTCTATTAACATAATTTTGACCCACTGATTCTGAATATGGAATCCATTTTTCAAAATTCAAAACATATAAGTTGCAGTAATTAATTTAAAATAAATCATGTTGTTAAGAAAACGGGTTTTAGAAGTTAAAACATTTCCAAATATTGAAATGGTTTTACCTATGAATTCAATGTGAAATTAATGATAATGACATACATTATATTAAATGGTAAAAATATATTCTATTTATACTTTAAAACCATTAAATATTATAACTTATCCATATAAATTATCTCAATGAAAAAAGTTGTTTTTTATTAAAAATTTGCGTATTTTTACTATTCATCAAAATATGAAAGTTATCAGAAAAATATCAAAAATTTATCCAAAGTAAATTTTTATACATTGATTCAAAAGAAGAATTTTTTTTGTCAAACTAAACTTATAAACATGTCAAAAACTAGATTTAATGTGTGTGCGCCGTCAAAAGGCAGCAAAACTGCATTTTTTTATAAACACTACTTTTACCCAAAAAAATTTATTTTGTTCTCTTACCATGTTCTAGAAAATGTGTAAGACGAATAATAATTTTGTAAAATTTAAAATTCAGTTAATACTATTCATAACAGTTAGTTTATAATATTAAAATAATTTATCGTTGTTTAGTGGAACTCGGTATTGCGTACTACACATGCTATCGAGGAAGGTCGCGATTGCGTGTAGCGAAAGATACCTTTGATGATTTATATAACATCAAAACACAATATATCTCATAAAAGTCTCGGGTGTTATATTATAACCCCCTTAAAATGAATTCACCCTCGAAATTATTCACTTTGTAACAAACAGATGAGGATACCTCTCCCTCATCATATCCTCAAGCTCCAATTTAGCTTCTTCTAATTGGTGGTTCCTCCAAAAAACTTTCACCAAGAGAGTGGTATTATTTCGTAGGACTTTTTCGCTATGATATAGAATCTATATCAGTTGTTCATCATATGAATGATCTTACTCCAGCAGTACAACTTCTGAGCTGAGTAAATGTGAATGATCAGGTATGTACTTTCTCCGGAGAGATACATGGAACACATCGTGAACTTGAGAGAGATTCGGTGGAAGCGCCAATCGGTAAGCTACCTTCCCAACACGTTCCAGTATTTCGAAAGGACTGATATATCTAGGGCTAAACATACCATTCTTTCCAAATCTCATGACCCTCTTCCAGGGAGATATTCGTAAGAAAACTTTATCACCCACTTCAAACTCTAGGTATTTTCTTTGGTTATCAGCATAACTTTTCTGTCGACTCTGAGCTGTTCTTATGTGTTGATGAATAGATCGGACCTTTTCTGCCATTTCATCAATGAGATCAGGTCCTAATAGCTTTCTTTTCCCAACTTCACCCCAGCAAGTTGGAGTCCTACATTTCTTTCCATAGGGAGCTTCATAAGGAGCCATCTGAATACTGGAGTGAATGCTATTATTATAATAAAATTCCACCAAAGGTAGGTGTTGATCCCAACCACCATTGAAATCCATAGGGCAAGCTCTCAAAATAACTTCTAGAGTTTGAATTGTTCTCTCAGACTAACCATCTGTCTGAGGATGATAAGTAGTGATGAAACTCAAATTTGTATCCAGAGTAAGCTGAAGACTTCTCGAGAACTTTGAGGTAAACCTAGGATCACGATCAGATATAATAGAAAGTGGTACTCCATGAAATATTATCACTTCCTTCACATATATCCTGGCTAGCTGATCTAGAGAGAAAACCTCTCTAATAGCGATGAAGTGTGCAGACTTTGTAAGACGATCAACTATGACACAGATAGCATTATTGCCTTTGGATGTTTTAGGAAGTCCTGTGACAAAGTCCATAGTGATGTTTTCCCATTTCTATTAGGGTATGGGTAATGGTTGTAAAATCCCCTTAGACTTCTGTATCTCAGCTTTAGCTTGCTCACAAACCAAGCATCGAGAGACATATTCAGCAACATCTCTTTTCATGCCATCCCACCAGAAGTACTCTTTCAGGTCCCTATACATCTTCGTGCTTCCAAGATGAATAGAGAATGAAGAACTATGAGCCTCATCCAGCAGCTCCTTCTTTAATTCAGGGATAGGAGGAACACAAACCCGATTCCTGAACTTTATTATCCCATCAAAATCAAGATTGAATTCAGGAACATTTCACACCTTCTTTTGTAACTCGACATCTTCATTCTGTGCCTCTTTAATCTTCAAATGTATAGATGGTTGAACATTTATTTGAGAAAGATACGATTTTCCCCTTTCATTATAATTCCAAGATCCATCCTTTGTAAATCCATAAATATTGGATCTTTTGTGATCCTCATCATGGATAAACAGTCATGGTCTTGTCGACTTAATGCATCTGCCTCCTTGTTTGCTTTCCCAGGGTGGTAATGAATTGAGCAGTCGTAATCCTTAATCAGCTCCAGCCATCTTCTTTGGCGCATATTCAGCTCTTTTGGTGTGAAAATATACATTAAACTTTTATGATCAGTATAAATATCACACCTTTCACCATAAAGGTAATGCCTCCAAATCTTTAATGCAATGATTAATGCAGATAACTCCAAATCACGAGTTGGGTAATTTTGCTCATGTATTTTAGACTGTCGTGAGGAATAAGCTATCACCATATCATTTTTCATAATAACACAACCCAAACCCTTCTTGGATGCATCACTGTAGATCACAATCCTTTCTCCACTACAAGGCAGTGTGAGCACAGGTAAACTGGATAACCTTCTTTTCAACTCCTTGAAATTAACTTCACATTCCTCCATCCAAACAATCTTAACTCCTTTCCGAGTCAACTTGGTGAGTGGATTAGATAATTGTGAAAAATATTTCAGAAAACATCGATAATATCCATCCAAACCATGAAAACTTCATATCTCAGTTACTGTTGTCGGTCTCGACCATCATTCGATAACCTCTGTTTTTGCTGGATCCAGAGATATCCCCTCTTTTGAGATTATGTGACCGAAAAATGAAACTCTTTAAAGCCAAAATTCACACTTGGTAAATTTGGCATAAAGCTTCTCCTTTCTCAGGGTCATCAATATAATTCTCAAGTGATCTTCATGTTCTTCCTTGCTCTTTGAATATACAAGAATATCATCTATAAAGACTACCACAAACTGATCAAGATAGTCTCTAAAAACTCTATTCATCAGATCCATGAAGATAGCAGTGGCATTAGTAAGACCAAAAGGCATCACTATAAATTCATAGTGTCCATACCTTGTATGGAAATCCGTATTTGTTATATCCTCTATTTTGACCCTTAATTGGTGATACCCTGAATGAAGATCAATCTTGGAAAAGTATTGAGCTCCACGTAGTTGGTCAAATAAGTCATCAATGCGTGGGAGAGGATATTTTTTCTTAATAGTGATCTTTTTATGTTCTCTATAATCAATGGAGAGTCTCATTGATCCATATTTCTTCTTAACAAATAGAACAGGTGCTCCCCAAGGTGATGCACTAGGGCGTATGAAACCCTTATCAAGATTCTCTTGGATTTGCTTCTTCAATTCCTGCAACTCAATTGGGTCCATTCTATAAGGTGTCTTTGAAATAGGCAAAGCACCCGGTACGAGTTCTATTGAAAAATCTACTTCACGATTTGGTGGAAGACCCAACAATTCCTCCGGAAAGACATCATCAAACTCCCGTACAATGGGCATATTCTTAATTGTGAGTTTCTCACCAACCATTTGAGATCAATAACCTTCATTTAGTGGAATCAAGACCCATAAGATGGAAGAAATTTCCACTGGAAGGTTATGTTCATCCTTTCATCGATAAACGATCATAGATTGATCTGGAATATGAAATGTGACTTCCCTTATTTGGCAATTAATATGAGATCCATATAGAGAAAGACAATCCATGCCAAGAATCACATAAAATTCCACTATAGGGAGGATCACAAGATTTGTAGGAAGCACTTTCCCAAAAACTTCAATTGGGGAAGAATTATAAACTTTGGATGCGACTGTTGTTCCATTAGGTGTTGTCACAACTAACTCAACATCTAATTGTTGAGGTAATACTGTGATACCCTTAGAAAATTCTTCAGAAATAAAGGAGTGGGTGGATCCAGAATCAAATAAAACATTTTCTACTTTAGAGTGGATGGTAAGTGTACCTTTCACCAAATCGTTATCGTACTCCACATCGCTGATAGAAATTGCATGTGACATTCCTTTGTCTTCAGCCTTAAGAGTTTGTTGACGTCGACCATCATCATAAACCCCTGGATTTGGGCATTGATTGGCATAATGCCCCATCTCCTTGCACTTGAAACATTAAAGTGTAGTAGGTTCATTCTGTGTGTCCCTTCCTTTGTTTTCATCATTATACATCTTCTTCCCATCATTGCGGCATTCAAATGCCTGATGACCTTCCTTTCCACATTTGAAACATTTACTTGTCCCATTAAGACAACTCCCTCAATGTTTCTTTCCACACATTGAGCATAAGGGAAAGCTCATCTTCTTTTCAGTGTGCTCTTTAGATTTTTCATTTGAATTCCATTTTCCTCTTCTTATCAAACCCATATGACTGATGGGTTACTCAAATCTCCATCTCGACTTTGAGAGCACATTGAACGATTTCCTCATAGCTATTGAAGTCTCTTATAGCTAACGCCCTTCAAATACTTGGTTTTAAGCCACTAAAGAATCGATCGATCTTACTCTCAAGTTGGATAATAATACTAGAAGCGTACCTTGCATGTCTTGTAAAATTTTCTTCATAGGTACCAACGGATTCATCATCCTTTTGCTTCAGTTCAAGAAAATATTTCTCCATCTTTGTTCGGAGAATACGAGGGAAGTACTTATTGAAAAATAAGTTCTTGAACTCGACCCATTCCATGGACTCAATTTCATCTCTTTGCCTCGTATTCTTGATAAGATTCCACCATTGATCAGCATCACCTTCCAAACGATCCACTGCTAAGATGACTTTATCATGTTCAGAACATTGAAGAACTGAAAATATCTTTTCAGTAGTACTAATCCATTATTCAGCAATTGATGGATCAGTAGACCCGCTGAATGAAGGTGGACGCTGCCTCATGAAGGATTCAACAGAATGTTGCTCCTTCCATTGATCGTTTGGAAGTCCTGCATGATTCATACCTTGAGAAAGTTGTGTGAGCATGCCTACAAGATTTTTCATTCCAGCTCCCATAACGTTTGGTTGCTAAGGGGGACAATCATTGTATTTCCCGTCACATTCCGTATTAACACGGTTCCTTCAGGTTCCGGCCATTGACTAAAACCAAGAAGAATAGTGTGAGCAACACTAATTATAATAGGAAAAGCACATAATCAAGAATAAAATTTCACCCTTAAGGTCTTATCCTAGGTTATTCATGGTCATTTCTAAAACACTAAGATTGTGTTCTATGCATAGAATTATCCTTAGGGTTCTTACTAAGGCTTTCACATCCTAGTTTCCAAAGGTTGAATATAGCTTTCCTTTGATACCAATTATAACGACCCATACTTTACACACATTGTTATAACTTCAAAAATGAAGCATACTTATTACAATATATAACAAAACCATTAAAGGATCGTATATGTATAGTGTCTTTAGAAACTGGGAAACATAAACAACTGGTTCATAAAGCGTCTACACTGTCTCCCATTTATTTCATCATATCTATAGTCCCTTTTGGCATATCTTACTTAATAAGATTCTTCCTGACCTGGGGAAAGAAAACATAAAAAAGGGTGATATCAAATACTCAGTAAGGGTAAAATAAATATCAATCACATAATATTAATAAGAACATAACATTTTGGAAATCCTAACCTGCAAAAGAGAGCATAATTTCATAACATGGGATAAATCATAGTAGTGAAATGAAATCCCAATAATCATAACATAAAACATGAAACTTTGTGAAATACACACATAATCATATAGAATCATTTATTATTAGTCAAGACTCATTTCCAAGACTATCTTAGTGGACAAAGTCCATTTATGAACCGAGTTCACTCCTCGTTTCAGTCCTATTTCACTGAACCGGTATAACCTTCCGTTCTAGCATTGTCTTTCTCATGAGATATAAAATCATTACCCAATTCATTGGAGGGAGATATAGGTCCCACCCATCTCATAATGATACCTTTCTTATGTGTGTCACAAAATCATAAATCCTACATCATTTCATAACCCATGTAATAAAAATGGGATTCTTAAACAACATGACATCATAAAACAATTCATATAAGATAAAGGAATTCAAAAAAATATTTCCATCACAACATAATTAATTCAATTTAATAATAGGGATAGAAACAAAACCCTTTATTATCTTAGATGGAAAATAATTTTGATAAAACACTTGAACTCCATTCCGGAGGAATATATCCTTTCTACTTTAAAAACACTTTTCCTTTCTTAACATGTCATACAATTCTAAACTAAAAGAATGTGATTAAAAATAATCTTGAAAACTTGTAAGGTAAGCTTCATGGAAATAATTTTTTCAAAATCCATTCATGTCGTATAATTTAAAAGGAAAACATTCTTTTCATACTTTTGTCAGAAAAGTCAAAAAGTACCTCGTACGATAAACGACAAAAGATTCCTTTCATATCTTATACTAAAAACTCAACAAATAGTAAAATTGGATTTAAAAAATTGTAGGTGGATAGAAATAATATTAAATATTGATGAAACAAGGATGTGGATGATAAAATACACCCCAGTAAATATTAAAGTATAAACAATCTCGGATAAAAATGAGATTGTGATATTTCCCTTACCTTAGGTCCGATTTGCCTCGTAAGTGTCCGAACCACCTGTATAATGATTTAAATAATGTTATTGACTTATTATTGAATCATAATTATTGTTATTATATCATATATGGTCATATTCATAGTTTCTTAATAGTAATATTTCATTGTTACTTGTTATTCGGGTGTTTATAACTTTTTGTTCTTATGCGTGTTTTGTCGAATAAATTCGTATTCTTCTCTTTAGGTTATAGATACACCATTTCAAGAATGGTATTAATGTACTATATATAATATTTATTCATTCAATTCATTTATGTAATCATTATTTAATGAATATCATGTAGAACGAATCACATCACATCGTGGAGACGGTATTCCGTACGTACACACGAGCGATGATATCGTTCCCATGATCGTGGAATTGTACTGGAGTGTATGTATGCTATTTCAGATTCAATATCACTTTACAATAATCATATATAGTAATTATTTACAGCATTATACCCATCCATGTAAGGTGGTGGGGGAAAATATATTGCACCACGGCGTGGAGACGTTATTCCGTACGTACGCACGCGCGGTGATTTCGTTTTCCATAGGATGGATAGATGTTGAAATAGGGTTGTTTCATACATATAATAACATATCAGTATATGAGTGATACTGATGTTATTACTTCATAATGAAACAACTAAAGAAGAAGAAGTTGAAGAAGAAAGAATTTGGAAAGGATCGGTAATGGATATTACCTCTTTTTGACGCGCCTCTTCGTAACCTCCTCGTAGGGCAATTGGTTGGTCCTTGAAGAAGACCAGAACCTCTAGTTGAATCTAGGGAAGTGGGGAAGTGAAATAGTTTGGGTTTTTTCGATCTTGAAGGCTCAAATTGGTGTGATGAGGAGAGGGATGAGGTGCCCTTTTATAAGGGAGGAGAGGGTCACCTTTGGAAATATAATAAATATTAGTTCATATTAAATCCCAACCCCACATAAAAACATCCAAAATGACTCATATCCAAAGATTAGATGATATAGGGTTGTAATATCATCAACCAATAAAATTTATACATTTTAGGAATTTATTTTAAACATTATCAACTTGATTTATCCTTATTTATCAATTTTATTTTATTTATGTTAATAATATTCTAAATTTTAAATTATTATTAATAATTACATATGTGTTGTGAATTTTCATTAATATGACACTTTATGACACTTTCGACCATATAAATTTTAATTTATAATTTTTAAATATTTTTGTGATTTTAAAACAATTTTATAATATGTTATTTTTATAAAATAGCAATAGTGTCAATTTTGACACTATTCATTTATTTGAATTTAAATAAAATATATACAGAGGATATGTTCGAACTAAAAGCTTTAATAGATTAATAAAATTTCATATGTGTCTATAAAATTAGTGTATCACTTTAAATAGTGCATATAATAATTATTTTAATATTTTAATACCATTTATTTGATATTTTAATTAATAAAATAATTTCAACATCACTATTGTGTCATAATTAATGATACTTATTTAATCCCTAAAAATTATAAATAAATTCCTATGATGTAGATAATTGTATTAGCTTTTTGTAAACTATTCATGTACGAAGTTGCATTAAGTTTATCACTAAATTAAAATTATTATTCTTATAAGATTTAAGAAAGTGACATGTTGTCACATTCTTTGGTTTTAATAATAATTAAATTATTTTCATGGAACAAAGTCCATTAAATGAATCTAATCCGACCCTTAGATGATATTTGTATACTTTTAGTCATCCAATAGGATTTTGGTAGAGGTTAGGGTAATTTTATAATCTTATATTTACCCTTAATTACCCGATTTACCTTTAACTATAGTAAATAAAATTTACCGTAGTTACTATTCATAATGCCCAAAAATAAAAAGTAGTCTATTAACATAATTTAGACCCACTGATTCTGAATATGGAATCCATTTTTAAAAATTCAAAACATATAAGTTGCAGTAATTATTTTAAAACAAATCTCGTTGTTAAGAAAATGGGTTTTAGAAGTTAAAACATTGCCAAAGATTGAAATGTTTTTACCTATGAATTCAATGTGAAATTTATGCTAATGACATACATTATATTAAATGGTAAAAATATATTCTATTAGTACTTTAAAACCTTTCAATATTATAATTTATCCATATAAATTATCTCAATGAAAAAAGTTGATTTTAATTAAAAATTACCGTATTTTTACTATTCATCAAAATATGAAAGTTATCAGAAAAATATATAAAATTTATCCAAAGTAAATTTTTATACCCTGATTCAAAAGAAGAATTTTATTTTGTCAAAATGAACTTATAAACATGTCAAAAACTAGATTTAATGTGTGTGCACCATCAAAAGGTGGCAAAACTGCAATTTTTGATAAACACTTATTTTACCAAAAAAAATTATTTTGTTCTCTTACCATGTTCTAGAAAATGTGTAAGATGAATAATAATGTTGTAAAATTTAAAATTCAGTTAATAATATTCATAACTGTTAGTTTATAATATTATAATAATTTATCGTTGTTTAGTGGAACTCGGTATTGCGTACTACACACGCTATTGAGGAAGGTCGTGATTGCGTTTAGCAAAAGATTCCTTTGATGATTTATATAACATAAAAACAAAATATTTCTCATAAAAGTCTCGGGCGTTACAATGGGTCATTGAACACAGTAAATACCCAGGTATAAACCATCAAATGAAGGTGGATTTAATGGCATCCCACATCATCCCAACTTGAATTGCTGGCAGGGTGAATTACTCCCATTCGTCCAAGCATGGACCTTCTAATAGGCCCAAAACGACACACGCTATGATAACTTCTGCAGTTCCCAGTTACATGAAGGCATGCTTGACCTCTTCAAGGCACTATGTTGCCTCTAACAAACCCCGATCACCATGAACGAATGTAAATGTCCAAGAAGGACCAAAAACTAGCATAAATTATTAGAATCCATGAGGTCCTTTCTAGGTGGCATTTTCTGAACAACATACAAATCACCCAGCCATAACCAATATCATATCAATGTATATTAAAAAGTAACACTCTTATCCAAAATTACCCGCTCAATAACCAAATAAATACAATACTACCCCCAAACTCCTTTTTTCATTTTATATTTCAAAACGGCCTTCTTTGAAGGTCACATACCAAATACAAAACTCCCTTTTCAATCCATGATCAAATTTCAAAATCATTTCCCCACTATAAAATCACTTTACAAAAACAGGGTGAAGTCTTTAATTCAATTTACACACCCCAGTTATCCCATTATGCATTTCACGTATCATCACCTGCTTTTAATCATATGAACCAACATGCAATTCTCATGAATACCCTCACATGTGAAAACATTCATAAAGAGTTCCTGACGTTTCACCCAAACCATTTCTCTAAAAATACCACGCAAACTCTATATTTTTAGATAAAGTGTATCCGGCTTTAAAACCCCTTTTCATTAATTTAAATCCATTGAAAAGATATCATTCTTATTTCAAAAACCCTTTTACATTTTCAAAAGTTCACTTACACCCTTCAGAATAAGGATGACACTCAACTTGCATCAAACTATCAGAGTGAGGGACTTGTAGTCATGCTTAACCGAGCGACATGGTAGTGGTCCATGTATCAAGTAATCGTCATCAACTTGGAGGAACTTTAGTCATGTACTAAAACTCCACATGGGTCACTACTCGATGTGATATCATAATGTAACATCGAATTTCCATTGTTGTCATCTCTCAATCTAAAATAAACTAGGAAAAAACAAGGAATCAATTCTCAGACTTCCCATGGTGACTCGAGTTTCGAAATGGGTGAGGGTTCATGGTGTCCTTCTCGTACCTACCTCTCGAGTCTCGACAGTCCTAATCTACATCTACTGGAAACCCATAATAATAAGGTCCTCCTCTGATACAATTTTTTTTTGAATAACCAACCTGTGTTAACCCTAAATTAGTCACCCAAGCCGGTCTGCGGGATGGCCCAAAGGGCATTCTTGATCCCCACGGCCTGGATACATGTGAAAAACATCAAAATTTAATCACTAGGAATGATTTTGTCCATAAAGATAAATAAATAAACTATAATAAATAGAACAACACCGGATAAATAAATGACATGAAAAGAAAGAATGACCAAAACATGACTAATCTACCCAAGACTAAGACTCCACGTAACAACATGGGGTACTCTCTGATACTGAATCCAAACATTTACCAAGGTAATCTGAACCCTAGATGGAACCTGCCAGAGAATCTAAAAACATAAAAACATCATAGGAATGGGTATTAAAACATAGTAGGTAGGCCTGAATAATCTATTATCAATTACCCACCTATAGTTAAAGAAAAACATTGATCAACCAGTTTGAAATTCAAATATAAAAGTAGATTTTTTCATACTCTATATTTTACAAACAAACACGCATAAACCATTACCCACTTAATGTGAAATAATGATCAAGTTGAGAATCAATAGATAAAAAAGACAATAAAGACTAATTTTTTATAACACTGAGTAATAAAGGGGTGTTAATTCTTTTCAATACAGTTTTTCTTGAAAATATTTTTAAACATAAATCCATGTTCCCAATTTAACATAATGAAAATCAAAACCAAGAATGAGGATAAAGTTCCCCATATTGAGGATAATTGTACTAAAGTTTCAAGTGTCGGAGGAACACGAGAACACCTAGGAACTCATAGGATGACCATAACATACTATACATGAGACTCATACTGAAGGCTTAACCTACTCAATGACGTCATAACACACTAATTCCCGACCATCGCCCTACCTGGCCTGGTCGAGGGTCCCAATCACATAGCAATAAAAACAAAACATCCCCTTGCTATGGGAACTAGCAGTGCATAACCAAACTAGTGAAACAATCATTCTTTGTAAACTTCGTTGTTATGGTTGATTCCCATTTATATTTCACAAAGGGGTGTGCCATGTAATTTAAACAACAAGCCATATATATATATTTATATCACTACACAAACCACTGAGACCGATACCACCACTACCACCTCAATGTTAGTCCCATACTTTTATGTAATTATCAAGCGAGGGAAATATCATATTAAGGACTAACCAAACTCACAATCAACCAACTAGGTAAGATATCCATCCAAAGAGAGGGTTTTTCAAATAGCCATTCAAAAATACAAACGGGGCTTTAGATTCACAAAATTCATCAAAATAATCCAATAATAAAAAATAACCATGAACAACCATTTTCAAGATACAAAAACACCTTCGAAAAACCCTTAAAATAATCACAAGACACCACATATATTCTAAAACAGTTTTTCAAAGCCCTAAAGACATCCAAACAAGAAAATAACATGAAAAACTATATGAAAACACCAATAATAATTTTTGGAATATCATATATATTTATTAAAATCCAAACATGATTCTCAAAGTCATAAAACATGTGTAAACAACACATGTTGAGAAAATCCAAACTAAAACACACCACATGTTAAAATTTACATTTAAAATAATGTGCACTTCAAAACGTTTCAAAAACATGATTCCCACTGTACAAAATATATAAAAAGCATTTAAAATTTTATAAACCCCCTTTTTTAGAGTAACCATAACTTTTCATAAACAAATTTTTTTAAAAAAAATCACACATCATTGATAAAATGCATACCCAAAGCCCACTAAAACAGAATACACACCTCTTGCACAATTAAATGAACCAATTGAACAATTTATGATAAGAGATTAAACAAAATGATATTGGTTTTCCTGAAAAACACACATTATAAAATATAATGATGCTACAATATAATAAACATAACCTAAATTAAAAAAACATTTTCCACCAAACTAATTAATCGTAATTCACGCCAAATCAACATAGTAATTATAATAATGAGCCAAATAATTAAAATCTAAAAAGACAAAGTTTTTTTTATCCCAAAAAAATAGTTATAAAAATACTAATAAATGCTCAATTGATGTGAAAAATATGAGCAATAAATGTATCTCTAAATATAAAGGGGTGAGACAAAGGGATCCTAAATCAAATGAAGTGCATACTCAACTAAACCACAAAAAATGTAAAACAAGTCACTGTAGACAGAAAAATTTCTATTACAATGAGATAAAAGTGAAAAATAATACCCCTGGTGTTCAGGTTTTCTAAACCAATGAAAAACCCCTAGAATAAAGAGACAAACCCATATTGTGGAAGAGATGACTGATGATGGTGTTGGGTTCTCTGGAAGCCACATGGACGGAGTGTTTGAGATGGCCAGAAGAGCTACAAGAAGGGGGGTCAGTCTACTGGGGCTTAGTTCTTGGATGTCCATTAGGATGGGGTTCTAGCTGAAAAAAGTTTCATAAAAAATAGGTATGGAAGAGAGAAGTGGCAGTGGCTAGACGCGACTGGAGTCAAGGGATGTCGGAGCGGTGAGGGAAGGGGTGTAATGGGTGGTGGCGACTAAGATCCACGGTGAGGCGAGGCGGGGCGGCTGGCCGGTGGAGCTGCGCGGGCAGGGTGGCTAGCGGGAGGCGATAGTGTGGAGGGAGTCTGGCGGTATGCATCTTGCCGCATGTTGGGAGAAGGCAGGAGGGGGTTGGGTATCAGGTGCGTGTAGGCAGACGTAGGGGAATGGGGGATTGCGCAGGGAATGGGGAGGGGGCGCCTAGGATTTAGGGTTTGCCTTTTTTTATAAATGTACTATTATTATTATTATTATTACAAATAAATACAATAATAACAAGATTATACTGAATAATAAACAACAACAATAATAATAATAATAATAATAATAATAATAATAATAACAAAATAATAACATCATATTATTATTATTATTATTAAAAAAATTTAAAACTTAATCCATTTAATTTTCTAATTATGAACACCAGGTAACATTGTTCTCAAAACACAGCTTTAAAAAAACCATGCACAAAAATTGCTTGCATCAACGCAGTCCACTTGGGCACCCACACATACACCTTGGGTGACAGTATGGTTACCTCTAACCATGTGGTGCATGTCCATAGGTTTGAAACCCACCAAAAACATTAAATGGAAAAAAATTATCAGAACCAACCTGATCCATGATGCAGGAACACATAGCCGTGAAATAATAAAATAAAACTAAACAAAAAAGTTATGGTGTGACAATAATAACATATTCCATTATCATAGCATTGTTCTGTTACATGTATGGTACTAGAGTTGTCATGAAATTTGGATGAGGATTTGTATGGATAGAAAATAAAAAAATGGAACTTGAAAAGAAAAATTAATGAAAACAAAAGAGGAATATACTCATTGATTCCATCTTCTTTCAGAGCCTCTTAAGAGTAGAGGATTTGGTCTTTTTAAAAGACCAATGGCTGTTGGACCAGGTAGAAGATATTGAGGATAGATTTGGGCACAATATAGTCAAGGAAAAAGGATTTAGAGGATTTAATAGAAGAGGTAAGGAGGGATGGAATTTGTAGTGGAGGAGAGGAGGGTTTTCATATTATTACAATCATTAATTTATTATTTTTCTAAATGGAATGAAATATTGATGATTTCCTTGACCATGAAGATTCATAAGTGAATGTCAGTTTGAGATTTTGCTTCTTACATAAATTATGATTTCAAGAATAATGGATTTAAATTATAATGCATTTATATGGTAAATTAATGTATTTTACTATTAACAAATAATTTTGGTTTTACAAAAAAATTCCAAAAATTCACCTTAATTTTTTTTTGATAAGTACGGTCAAAATATGAAATCCATTTCTAGAAAATAATTTTCTATATATGACTATTTTAATATTTAAATAAAATCCTAATTTATCCAAAAAACAAATTTTAAAACATTTACTTACTTATTCCAAATATTGTCATGTCATACATTAACTTAAATTTTATATACATACTATCATCGGTAAGATTACTGTTCATTAGGGTATAACACTATTAATAAGGGTAACATTACATTGTGTTAGGGTATGATACAATTCTCCAAAATTTATATTGGTCTAATTAGATTCCAAATAACTTAATAATTTCTACCGTGTTTGTCATAATTTTCAAAATTCAAATTACAAAAGAAACAAAATTATGTTTAAAGGTCACATAGTTCATTGAAGATCATTGTATGGTAATTTAATGTGATAATTTGATGTAATTTTAAAGACAAAATTTCCCTTGATATTTTTGGTTCATTACACTTTTTTCCCTTAGTGGTATTTTTATATTTTAATATCTAAGGTCTTGGATATGTCTGCCTTTCTACAATTACATAGGTAATTCCTCCCATGTTATTGATTTTTTTACATGGTGATAGTAATCAACACATGACCTATTGGAGGCAGTCATGGGGTGTTTTGGAATGGGCCTCACTGGGATGGGTCATGGAAGAAAAATTATTAAAATAATAAATGATTTTATGTCCAACCATCCATTAATTATTTAGCTACTTACGTTATATGTATAGTCATTTATTATCAAGATATTTATATTTTATTTTTATTATTCTGCATCTGTTATTATTTCTATTTTATTAGTAATTAATTTCTTGAAATATATGTTTCAAAATTATTTTTATTTGATTAAATTTCATTAATTACAATGTTTATGATGAATGATATAGTGGTAGCCGGTCTATATAAATAATTTATTTAATTATAATGGAATAAGATTGGATCTATCCCAGATGTTATTGAATAAATGTCTATTAGAGACGAAATATATCATGAATATTCAAATTATTTTATTAGAAAAATGATAATTTGTATGATGTTTATATTCAAATATAATGATTTCTTTAATTTTAAATATGATTGTCATGTGTGTTCCTGTAGATTGAAGTGGATATGGATATAGAGAGGGTGTCATGAAAAGTTAATTTGGTAGTGATTAAGGTTCACATTATATTTTGAGATAATTTGAAATAGAAATTATGACAACATAACAAAAATTTAGTGATTCTGAAACCATGTATTCATTTATGGTAGGTATATCATTATTTCCCTTGAATTTCATGAAAATTAAAATTCTTGGTCATATAGGATAATTTTTAGGGATGTGTATCTATTTTTTTTAAATTCATGGGAATGGTTTAGTAAAAGGTAATATATCATTCTTTAAAAATGTCTAAATGGGTTTCTTGGAATGTTTTAATGGTTTCTCTTCTAGATAACTCAATGAATCACAAAATCTATTCTTAGTGGTTTTTTCTAGATATGTGTTCTTGTCATATCATGTTTTTTTATTAGTATCAAATTATATGACTAGGTATGATAGTTCATGATCACTTTATTTTTTATATCTTAACAGAAATATCTCTAAGAGAATGTTTATTTGAAGGCATGATCATTTATTATACATTTATTAAGTCTCTTCCCTGAACATTGGTTATGCGGGTTGGGATGATGTCAATGTTTTCTTCTAGGTGGAAATCATTCATGAATTTATTTTTGTACTATTTCACTTGGTTAACACTGACTCTGCGGTAATTCTAATAAACCATTTTTACTCAACTTTTGTTTCTATGGTAGGTTTCATGGTTAGTTCCTGATATTTCTAACCCTACATGTGAATCATGAAACATACTCACTGATGATAATTTTAGTTATTTAATGATTTTAATTATATGATCCATTATATATACCCCCACCTCAAATTATATATCCCACAGGATCCTTTTAGTAATTTCTAACCCTATTCACTGTTCTCCTGGGCGTTATAAAGAGATTTATTTGGGATTCAACACACAGATCATAAGGTAAGATATTCCATCCATTTATCCCCCTCTATATCATGGTTTCTTAAATATTTATCAATTTAAATCAATCTTTAGAGACCATGAAGTCATTGTGTCATTTATAGGGTTTCCATAAATTGGGATTCTTTGTTTCATGGGATTTTATAGCCCCTCTTCTGATTTTTTCTTATGGTATTCTTTAAAAGTGAAATGATTCCATTGTTTAAGGTCAGTGTCTTCATTCAATTAATTTTATTTGTGACTATCATTTTTATTTAGTAATAAGAAAATTCTTCATTTCTATTAGAATATAATATAATTTATGAATGGTAGTATTTTCATGAATCCATTTTTTCATTAATTTTCATTTCTTGGAAATGGGAGTTTTTTAATTTGTCTATTTCCACTTCTTTTATAGTCATGGTATAATTTTATAAAATTTATACATGATTTCAAACTTTAACATCACTGATTCGTTGGTAAATGAATGTTCTAGAGCCTAATATATTATGTATAATGCATGTTTATGACAACATTCATTCTAACATCCAATAAAGTGATGATTGGTAAGGAACTTCACTATGGGTTTAACAATATGAGTCCACCTGGGAACCCAAATTCCTTTATTTCTCCCCACATGCATTTTTATGAACAATGAGGAAGAGAATTTCAATTTTCTTTTATAGTTTGTGACATATCTAGAGAGTGTGGTTCCCATTTTTTGGTGTATGATATGTTGTACAACATTAGACACCCTGAAAATCATCATTGATGTGTCTCTATAAATTGAGTCCTCTTATGTGTTTGATTTAATGAAATCTAGGGGTTCTTCTCAAATAAATTTTTTTATAAATTTTGTATTGAAACAAACATGACTAATGTATTTTATAATGTCCTAAACGGGTTTCCATACATTTGTTCCCCAAGCCTAATTTCAACTTCACCTTAAGCATGTCTCTCCATACAGTAGAGGCTTTCGACTTGTAGTAATGGTCTAATATCGATCATGTGAATACTATAAACAGTATTTTTTTATCAGAGTAAAAAAAGAGTAGAAAAAAAATATTCCATTGCATAGGAATAAATAATAATGAACAATAAAAATGTTACAAGATAACCTAAACCTAGAAATACAATATCAAAAATGAATATTAGATCTTCCATACTGATCTATGTTCAATGTTCCAAAATGAATACTCAAAAGTAAATATACTAAAACTACCAAGCATGTCCTGAACCACATTTGGTTCCCTAATATATAATATACTCCAACTCATCCAACAACCATAGGTCCGTTACCCATAACCTATCTTGAAAATAGAAGGACTATTTAGGTACCGATCTAGGTACCTAAGTAGGGTGTGAGTACAACTCCGTATTCCACCAAGAACGGTGTCTAAAAAAATAGTCAATAATAGTATTTGAAGTTCAGTAAATATATTTGTTCAATTCATAATAAAATAGTGATCTCATTATCCTATATTCTCTATTTAACCCCATATTTGAATGATCATGTTATCATTGATAATATTTGGTTGAATTTATATGTTACTATTCAACATATAATAAATATAATTTAATGATCAATTTACCATTCACCATTTAATAACACATAATTAAATGAGAATGTTACTATTCATAACACTTGGATGAATTTTTATGCTACCATTGATCCTTTAATAACACATAATTGAATAAGCATGTTAGTATTCATAATACTTGGTACAATGACCGTGTTACCAATCACCATTTAATAACACTTAATTCAATGATCATAAAAACATTCATAATACATTGCCAAATTCCCTTGTTACCATTCACCATTTAATAAAAAATAATTCAATGGGGATGTTAGAATTAATTAATTCATGATGAATGACTATGTTACAATTCACACATCTCCCATTAGAATGACCATGTTACTAATCATTAATTCATTATTAATTGAACAATTAATTATCCACTAAAATTCCCTTTCTAATTAAAAAATTAGTTAAAAAATATAATTTCCTTAATTAAACCATCAATTAACTAATAAAAACCATAACATTATTTAATATGCAATTAATTAATCACATCAATTTCTATAATTAATTTAAAAATTAACCAATCACATCAGTTAATCTGGTTAATTTCAAAATTAGCAATTCCCATCAACTCCTATAGTTAATTTTACAAATAACTAATCACATCAATGATATTAATTAATTACTCAATTAATTAATCCATTTTATTAAATAAAAATTTAAACAATCTCATTAAAAAATATATTAATTCATCAATGAATTGATCCCTTTATAGTATTCAATTATTAGATAATCACTTTAATCACATTAGTTATTTCTCCAAATAAATATTTCCTTTATTTAATTCGTCAATTAATTCATAAAATAAATCATATTAAATGATTCATAAATTATTTTATCTCGTTAATTGAATAATTAATTAAATAATCACGATATTCACAATAACTAATTCGCTAATTAATTAATAATATCATGGAATCAATTTCCAGTAATAAATTCACTAATTAATTATCTCAAATCATGATATCAGTATACCAATAATTAATTTCCAAATTAATTTGATCATTTCAAAATGTCCATATCTCATAAATAATTCCACAATTATTTATCCAATTTAGCAACTCAATATCACATAATGAATTCAATTATTAATTATCTCAAATTACGATATCCTATAATTAATTCTGAAATTAATTATCCCACTTTTTAATATCAATTTACTTTAATTCATTCCAAAATTAATTATAAAAATAAAAAATCAGTGCAACTTATTTAATTCTGTAATTAATTATCTCAAATCCTCATATCCCATAATTAATTCCCAAAATATTTATCTCAATTCATAATATCCATTAATATTAATGAATTCAATAATTAATTAGTTCAATAAACTGATCAATATAACACAATTAATCCCAATAATAATAATTTGAAGTCATGATTCTGATTATGAATTAAAACATAAATTATCCATTATTTTAACCTCACAGTCCAATATTTAATTCAGAAAATATTAATCCAATCTTATCAATTCAATATTCCAACAACACACATTAATTTATTTACCAATTAATTTATCTAATTATTTCAATTTCACCTTCCAAATAATCCACATTATTCAATTCCTGAATTAATTAGTCTAACTCATTAAATTTCATCAGTAAATTAATCCCCATTAATTAATTCTATAATTATTTAATCCATATAATTTAAATTAAATAATTAAAAATTAATTAATCTAACTCAAATTCATTAATTTATTCAAAAACTAAATTCATTCATCCATTACATTAATTAATTTACTTATTAATTAATCATAATTATTCAATACAATTAGTTCACCAATTAATTGCTCATGTCCATGCATACTCTGATTAATTAATTCATAATTAATTATTCTTATTAATACCTTTAAATTAATTTTCCAAATCCACTCTCATTAATTAATTCATATTTAATTAATCGTATACAACACTTATAATTATTTATCTAGTTAATTTTAATGTCAAATCTAATTAATTTCATAACAATTAATTAATCATAATCAACGATATTGAATAATTCTTTAATTAGTTGTCCTTATCAACTATCATTAATTAATTCATCGATTAATTATTTAATATCCCCAAACCCCAAAATCAATAATTAATCCATCAATTAATCATTCCAACATAATCAAATTAGTTACCCCATTTAATTCTTCAAATAATTGTTATATCTCAATAAATTTGATATCCCAAAATAATTCATAAACTAACTATTATAAGTCCATCAGTTTAGTACTCATAATAATATCTGATAACTAATTGACTTTTATTATTCAATATTCAGTTTCCACAATCTATATGTCACCATAATTAATTTATCAATTAATTATTCATGATAAAAAATCCCAATATTTTTATTTCACAATTATATTAATTAATTAGTTACCCAAATTTATTAATTTAATAATGAATAAAAATTGTAAACATATAATTGAAATACTATAATTAGATACACATAATTGTAACATTGACTACATGATTTGAATTTTAGAGCCCCTACCACACGATTAGTGATGAATTATTACCAACATATAATCTCAATTTGAAGTATATTAACTTAGAATGTGATGATGAACACTGTCTGGATTTGAAAACAAAATCTAAAGATAAATAAAAAAATATCTATAAAATCTTAATCTAAATCCAAAAATACTATATATATATTAAAAAATTCTATATCTATATCTAATAATATGAGATAAACATCATCCGTTTATCTAGGTAGAGATTTGGAAGAGAAAGATACATCTAAACACAAAGAAAATCCATACATGGGATGTGCGCAAATGGTCTTTGATCAAATAGGGTGGTGTGTGGAGGTGCTTCGATCCAATGAAGTGGTGTACAAAAAATCTCTTGCCCAATATGGACGCTTGTCATGGAGTTTTGGTCCATGGAGGAGGTGTGTTGGGGCATATGAGGCAAAGAAAAGAGGGTTTTAAGGCTCTACATTAGAGGAGAGGTTTGTTTGGATGAATGCATGGTGATGGGTAAACGTTTATTAAAACTTTTATCATGATAATTTCTTGATGTAAATCCTCAATTCACTTCATGAAATGATTTGTAACTGATTTTCCCTTTTCTTGAGTAGATCCCATCAAACAATTTAAAAAAATTATATTCTAATTACACGTGCTATAATATAATTAAACATGGTGTAATAAAACTACACGTGGTGTAATTTTAGAGTTGATCTAATATAATAGCACATGGTGTGATATATTTTCATGAAATGTTAGAACATGGTAAAATAAAATTACAGGGGGTATCAAATGCGTTCGGGACATGTCTTCAGGTGGTGAAAACCACTAAATGGGGGTTTAAATATTTGAGGATGATATTAATTTTATGACTTGAATTAAATTCAAATAGTCTACCACTAACAATTAAAATGGATAATACATAAATAATACAACATATTTAAATCTCCCAACCTTATAACATCTCATCATTTAACTCGACTACCTAGAATCTCTATTTAAAATGTCGGGTTTTGAAAATCTTCCCAAAATATAATAGCTTTTCCTCGAGATGTACTCCCATTCATCTATATGATTATGAGTAAAAAGGATCAGACCACTGGTCTCTCCCATCTGCTTCTATTTACCTAGTTTCATCCATCACATTTCCAGGTTTCCAATGTATACACACTATCAACATGATGTTTTCCCACAACACCTTCCCATAGTAACCCAACACATGTCTTAGGGGATCCTCAAAGGAAGAATCAGTCTCCATACAAACATACAAAAAATACCAAATGAATTTCCCAACTATATTTTCACAACTACAAGAATAACACAATTGAAAACTGGCACTATAAATTTCCTTTAAAATAATTGAAAGGATGTGCATCCACTACCTCCAAGGCCTACTGATCCTTTCTCTTTCAAATTAAAACATGAAAATTATAGATTCCTCATTGGAATTCCAGTTACATCACTTTAAACCCATTATCATTCTTATCACACCTAGTATTTAAATATCTCTCCCAACCTAATAGAGTAGTTAATAACCATTTTCAAGAAACTCAACCCCCACGGACCATGACCCATTGTGCTTATCATCATTTGGTTCCTCCTAAGAACAATGAACATAATGTTTTGAGGGAATACCATGGACCATCTAGATCCACATTCTTTCAACTTAATAAGAAAAACTTCCAAGGCCCCCACACTTATCAAAAGAACATTAAGGTATCTAGTTGTAAAGACTTAGCCTTATCAGTGTACCTATTATAATTTTAGGGTTGGGTACATGATTTTCACAAATTACAAGTACATTAATAAGTCATGAAGACCACCTCCTCAAATCCTTCATTAATATTATTTTCTCCCACTATAAAAATAACATAACATTTTGAATGTCTCGAGCTTCCGTACAAACCAAAATCAGATAACTCTGATCCAAAACCAAATGGACTCTCACAAAACCCAAAATTGAGTACTCAAACATGGGAATTCTTACTACCAAACCTACCCTAATCAGGGGAAACTAATCAAAACAAAAGGTTCTAATTTAAAAAAATTATTTAAGTTATAAAGAGGGTTTTACATAAATCAAAACAAGGTCTTTCCACCTTTTTCTCACGGCACGGTAAATATCAATGCACTATCACTACCTATGACCATCCAAAACCATGTTCTAGGTTCACATGGGTAAAAAAAATTTCTTTATAAAAAATATCCCATTTAGAACCCCTTTTATTTTAATCTTGCATCATTATAAAATATTTCACTGTTTCATGTTAGGCCCCATTTTCATTTCAAGTTCACATGCAAGGGAAAATAGCTCATATACAAAAAATTACTCAAAGACCATATAATTGTGTCTTCCTATAATGATGTATGTTTAAAAAAATAATCCATTGTGCATAAAATTATGAATGAGGACCCAACCCTTGTTGATATTATGGGACATGATTCAGTCTCAAAATAAATATAAAATAATAATAACATCACATTACAATTGCAATACTCAAGGTGAAATAACATTCAACTATAATAAAAAATAGTAATAACAACAATCCCCCTGGGTACTTGGGTTATCATTCATACATGGGGTAACTACTCCAATGAATATGCTAATAACCATGCCTTGAATCTTCCAAATACCTTATCTACCTATCAAAAATAATATGACAAAGGATGGATGAAGGAAAAATCTATTTATACAACTTTTTAATGTCCCATCCGGGTGCCACAAACTAATGCCCCGAGCCGGACTGCCATATGACCATAGACACGCCTCCCCACAAACATGAGTCTTCTCACATGCAGAAAGAGTCTAATACAAATCATGTGGAGACAATAACCTTTTTTTATTTTATCATAGTAAAACAATAGTGGAAATAAATATACATTTATAAAAGCATATATAAGAATGAACAATCCCAATGTTACAAGATATCCTAAATCTACAAATACAATATCAATACTGACCAATATATATTCGATGATAATGTATATGCTGAGTACCAAACTGAAAACCCAAAAGTGAAGACACTAAAACTCCCATGTTCTTACCAAACAAAATAAGCTTCCCTGATACACTAACTATCCCAACCCATCCATCAAACTCATTCCCTTTACCCTTAACATTCCTAGAAAACCAAAAGTCTATTCTGGTATAGATTAAAAACCCTTTGTTGGTTGTGATTACAACACTATAGGCCACCAAAATTATAATCTAAAAAAAATGTTGTCAATAACAGTGTATACAACTGTATAAAGAAATAATTACAATGAATAATTAAATAGGTATCACATTATCCAATATTCCCTATTTATCCACAAAATTGAATGAGCATGATAATAATCAAAATTCATGGACATAAATCAATGTCATGTTTAACCATTATATAAATATAATTGAATTAGCATGTTACAATTCATAATACTTGGTAGAATGTCCAAGTTACCATTTTCTATTTCATAACACAAAATTGAATGAGCATGTTACAATTCATAATAATTTTAAAAATATTCTTATTAACAATCACCATTTTATAACATATATTTTAATGAGCATGTTACCATTCATAATACATGGCCAAATGTCCATGTAACCATTCACCATTTAATGTCTCATAATTGAATGAGTATGTTACAATTCAGTATACATGGTCTAAAGTCCATGTTACCTTTCACCATTTAATAACACATTTCTGAATGATCATGTTACCATTCATTAATTCATGTTGAATTGACGATGTTTCCATTAACACATCACCCATTAGAATGACCTTGTTACCATTATGTAATTAATAATTAAATCCATAATTAAGTATCCACACCAAAGCCATTAATATTACAACAATTAATTAAACACAAAAATTATATTTGTTAACCCAATAATCAATTAATCACCACAATTACATTAGTTAATTCAACCATTAATTAATCACATCAATATCTCACAAAAATTCAATAATTAACTATACATAACAATAAAAGTATTTAATTCTGTAATAAATTAATCACATAAATTTCTCTAGTTAATTTAACAATTAACTAATCAAATCAACAATATTAATTAATTCGTCAATTAATTATTCCTCTTATTTAATTTGACAATTAAATAATCTCATTACCCACATTAATTTTTGCATTTGTTAGTTTATCCTATTATTTAATTCACTAATAAAATAATGACATAGTTTATATTAATTGATTCATTAACTAATTAATCCCACTATATAATTCAAGAACTAAATAATCATAAAACTATTATTAATTAATTTATCAATTAATTAATCTTATTATATAATTCAAAATATGAATAATAACTTTACTCACAGTAATTAATTATCCAATTAATCTTTCATTTAATGGCTTCAGTATCCCATAATTAATTCCCTAATTAATTATGTAAAATTGTGATACCAATATGCCACATTTAATTTCCAAATTAATAATCACATTTCATTACGTCCATTTAATTAATTAATTCCACAATTAATAAACCAATTTGTAATCTCAATATAATATAATTAATTCTATAATTAATTATCACAAAAAACAATATCCCATAATATATTCCCAAATTAATTATCTCAATTCGTAAGATATATAACCAGAAAATAATTAAACTATTAATTACATAAATTAAAACTCAATGTCACATAATTAATTCAAAAATTCAAAAATCAAATAAAAATATCTCCTAATGAATTCCCAAATTAATTATCGCAGTTGGTAACATCACTAACCTGTAATTAATTCTAAAATTAATTAATTGAATAAATAACACAATATCACTTAATTAATTCTAAAATTAATTATCTTAAATCATGATATCCCATAATTAATTGAAAAAATAATTATCCCACATACACATATCATTGTGCCATAATTATTTTTTGTAATTAATTATGTAATGTTATCCATTAGATATTCAAAAAACCAATATTAATTAATTTAACGATTAATTAATCTAATTTATTAAATTTCCCCATCACAACATTACCTATAAATAAATTATCTAATTAGTCAATGTAAGATAATCAATTAATTCAACATGAAAATCCCCAATAATTAATCCAATTCATTTCAATTAATTAATCCCGAATTAATTAGTTTAACATAATTATTTTAATATATTAAACAATTAATTTTTACCATACATTACATTAATTAATTTCCCAATTAATTAATCACATTCGGTACTTATAATTAATTCACCCATTAACTTCTCACATCTATATGAACTCCCATTAATTAATTCAAAATTAATTAATCTTATTCACCCATTTAAAATAATTTTATAATTAATTGACCATGTGAACTCTCATTAATTAATTACAAATTAATTAAACATATTAAACCCAGTTAGTTAATTTTATTATTAATATTCCATATCTAAAATTATTAATTAATTCAAATTTAATTAATCTTATTAAACAATATCAATTAATTTTCCAAATAATTTTCCATGTCAATTCTCATTAATTAATTCATTGATTAAATAATCCTTATCTACAAAATAAATGTTTAATTATTAAATAATCAATTAATTATTACATCTTAATCAAATAAATACCCCAATTACATCCTCAATTAGTTATTGTAACATAGTTAATTCAATATAATGAAGTAATTCTAATATTAGTTGTTCTATTTTTATTAATTAAATTATCAAAACAATCTTCCATAATTAATTTTTTTAATTAATAACTCCATTTCAGAAAAATAAATATAACAATAATTAATCATTCCCGAAATTATACAATTTCAACAATATCTATATCAACACAATTATTTTTATCAATTAATTATACATGATCTAAAATCCAAATATCCCAATTTCCCATTTCCATTAATTAATTAATACACTAAATTAATAAATTTAATAGGGAATAAAATTTATAAAAATATAATATAAATTCTATAGTTATATACACATTATTGAAACAATGACTATGAGATTTCAATTTTAAACCACCATCATCAATAGCGTTGATGAATGATTTCCAACAGATAATCCCAGTTTGAAGCAAATCATCCATGAATGTGATGAAGAAGACGGTCTTGATCCTAAACATAACTTCATAGTTAAATATAACAAGATCAGATAAAGATATATATCTGAATAAAATATTCTTATATCTATATTAAACAAATCTAGCTCTAGATCCAATAATCCCATATAAAAATAATTATTTTATCCTAGAATAGGAGCAGAACAGAATGATAGATCTAAATGAGAATAATTCCCATACTCTAGAGAAGTGGATATGCTCTTTAGTGGATGATAATGGTGCATGGAGGAGATTCATTACAAAGAGGAGGTGTGAGGGGAAGCTTCTATACAAGAAAAAGGATCTGTAGGGAATCTTTGGTACATGGTGGGGTCGTGTGGGGCTTATTTGGCCATGTAAAGAAGGCACTGTGGAAATATTGTGGAGGAGAGCTGAGTCTGGAATCTTACGTGGCGATGGATACACGTTTTTTTAAAAAAAGTGTTGTGATAATTACATGCTAAGAATACACATTTTACATTGTGTAATGATTGGTAACCAATTTTTCCTTTTCAAGAGGAAATATGATCAATCCATTAAAAACATTAATTTAATATTACATGTGGTGTAATATTGAATATGATATAATCTTATTAAACATGGTTTAATCAATGTTATTGACATGTAGACACGTGGGGAAAAAGAATTATATGGTGTGGAGTCTACTTTTGTGACATATCTTTATATTGTGAAAACCATCTACATGGGTGAAAATTTTCGAGGTTGAGAATTTATTAATACCATGAATTATATTCACTTGATCTTCCAAAAACAATTAAAAGGGTTCATTCTTATAAAAAGACAGGATCTTATAATCTCACCACCTTATAATAGTTCATTATCAAAATATACCATCAAGAATCTCTATGAAATGTGTTCTTCTTAAAAGGTTGGTAATTTCTTTGTTTTATAAATTTTCCAAGTTATAAGGGTTGTCATCAATTTATGGGATGGTTATAAAAAATTCATTACATGACTGTGATTATGTTTTGATGTTACCTATGTGTTCATTATATTTAACATTATTTCAAATGTGGTTTTAAAAATAAATTTTAAAGTATATTATTAGTAACATAAACTGAAGACCCATTTGGAACAGTATATATAACAATTTCAAAGGTTATGTTTACAACCTTATTGAGCTCTTAGATTATATTTTATTCTTTATCCTTTGTATTGTGATATTATTATATAACAAATTCATATTTATTTACATGAACTGGGATCTTTGTTAATGGGGGTTACAGGTGGGATGTATAAATTTTTTACTGATATATTGGATTCTTTTTTTAATTGGATGTTATAGGGATGAAGATTTCTTAGCCTAATATTTTTAAATATATATTAATATATAGTTTAAATAGATTCTAAATAGTACAAATAAATTTTACTAGTGGTCAGAACATTCTCTAAATAAATTTCATATTATATAGGGGCGGTTTTCTCATTTTATAAATGGTTTCCCCTCCCAAAAAAATGTAGAGGATATAGGTGAGGTCTCACTAAATGGAGGGAACCTACATGAGTTGAATATCAATTCCATCAATAGCAGCTGTTTTTGGAAATCATCAGTGAAACATTTGGTGGTTGTTTATTCAACTACCCAATCAAAAAATAAAATACTGAAAATATGTGATTTTTTAGTAATGTGTGATAAATCTCAGGTAACCACTTTTTTATTCTTGGGATATAACCCATTTACCCTATAGTTTTTTGGCATACGAGATAACCCATGCATCATCTGATCACAAATACAATTTATCATTACCCAATTCATTAAATAAGTATATAGGTCCCCTGTCACCTAATAAAATTATATATATGTTTCATAATATATCATTAATGATAATCATATCATAATCCATGAAATGAAATGTGTATAATAAATATGTCATAATATAATTACTAATAGAATATATATAGGTTTAAAAATCATTTCATCAATGCATAACCTGTGAAAAAAAATTACATTCCAAATAATATATACCCTTTAAGAGGAATTATTGTCACAACCATCATTTCATAAAAACATTAACAATCCAAGAAATAATATGATTTGTATTCATGGATTACGTCCCCATTAAAAAATATGTAACAAAAACAAATGTCATGTAAGATGGAAAATAATTTTGAATTCACAATTAGAAAAAAAATTCAATTGGAATGTAACACCCCAACCCCAGTTACCCAGAATCGGTTCATTATTACATAAAAATGTAATGAAAAAGGAATCATGTCCCAAAATACTGATTACGTTTTTAGCCTTGGATGTACTAGATACATACATATGTTTTATATTACATCATGAGATTAATACATCGACATCATTTTTTCTCCATTGAACACACTTATAACCCATATCCTATCCCTGTAGGTCAACCATAAAATATTTCTTCACATCCTGGGAAAAATAAAACATAGAAAGGGATGAAATAAGATTCTTAGTAAGGATAACAATATAGTTGAAACTTCATAAATAAGAATAAACATTTAAGGACATTTATAAGACTAAAACATAATCATTTAAAACATAAACATCATCGTAATATTGATAATATAAATCGAAAAATTACATTTACTTATTCACATGGATATTCTACTAGTCAAATAATAATATGCAATATAAATATCCAATTTCATAATGGTGGAATGCATAATTTAAGACATCTTAACCCCATAGTCAAGGAATCGTGCCAATAATAAAAATAATATTTTGTCAATTCCTTGTGCTAAGACAGTAGTCTATCTCATGAGACCTACCAATTTATCATGGAGTTATAGAAGGCTCCACCAATCACTTACTAAGTCTTATGAATTCCTCATATGAAAAGGTTGAAACATAATACAAACACTCATATTAAAACTAGCATTTGAAACGTCATTACATTAACCATATACCATGAATGGTATAAAAATAAAACATCCAGTTTCAAGCATATCAATATACCTTCAATATAATATGGACTATTTGATTCATAATAAATCAACTTCAAACATGTAGAAAATCTATTAAATTATGTTGACATAGAAGAAATCAAAATTATTTGAGAGGAATAACTCTTTCTATTATTAAACCATTTAAAAGTAATGTAATTATAAAATAAAACAATTATTTTGAAAATATTATAATAATATTTTAAGAGAAAATTCAAATGGGTTATAAAAATGGGGAATAATTGCACCCGCAGTTTAGGTAAAAAACATTCTTATCTTAATTTTTCGAAAAGGTCATAAAGTAACTTGTTTTGGAAACGACGGAAAGATTATATTCAATCCAATTTATTAAATTCCTATCAAGGATATAAAAGAATTTAATCAATAGTATAGTAAATTGTAAAAATGTTTTGAACTATATTTTTAAGAAAATCTGATGTGGATGATAAAGAGGTCTGAGTAGACACTTAAGTAAAAACCACCACAGATGACAAAAAGATTGTAAAATTAACCCTAAGATTTTACTTTTCTTTGAAATAGGGTAAGCTATACTCATGTATAATAGTCAAATAATTGTTATTAAATTATGAAAGAACTACATATAAAAATATTATATCAGATATGTTATTCTAATATTTCTTGGTTAATAATATTTTAGTAGTATCATTATTTCAGGAGTTAACTGATTCGTTTTCCTTTACATGTTTCGTTATGTAAGTCATGTTTGTTATGGATAGGATATATTTGATTCATTTACTGAATGATATTATGTTCTTAAATATTAATATTAATAATAAAATTAAAATTATTCTTGAATGGTTTTTATGGGGAATGAATCTCATCGTGTTCATGGAGATGGTAATCTGTACGTACGCACGAACGCCACTTCCATTTTATTTTTTAAAAGAATGAACACCAAATGATAAATAGGTTTATTATTATTCTAGTAAAATATAACATTTTATATATGTTACTTATGTTCATAAAAATCATCTTTTATATGTTCCATGTATGGTATGAACGGGTCATATCACTATGAGGGGGCGGTAGTCTGCACTTCCGCAAAGAAAATTATCATAAATATAAAAACATTAAATTAATAAATATATATAATAAAATGGAATTACATTATCTTATAGATAAATTAAATATGTTAAAATTAATATATAATAATAGTTCTATCATAATTGCTACCATAAGAGGTGGTAGTTGAATATTGAAAAATCATTGTTTCTTGAGGCAGTACTTCGCCGTCCATAGAAACATTATGTTATATAACAATTAGATGTGGGTTTGTGTAAGTGTGGTTAAAAATAATCTCATAAAAATAACTTAATATATTTAGGATACTGGATTTTTTATAAAACAGTGTAATAAATAGTGTTTAGAGAGTTGGAAAAGTAAAACAAAAGAAAACAACTTAAGAGGATATGTTAACATTAAATAGGGAAAATCCCTTTGGTTTGAACCAAAATGCTTCCTTGAAGTGCCTTCTACATAAAGTATGGCTTCTAGGAGTAATAGTGGGATGTAGGGAGATTAATTGGTCAGAGTTTTGATTATCCATGGATCTTGAGAGGTGTGAGAAATGGGATAGAGGTGAGGGCCTTTTATAAGGTGGATGAGGGGCTCTTTATGAATGTTTGAAAATATTTTTTTATCATATAATGATTTATGATTTTAGAAGGTCAAAACCTTATTAATGTTGATTATATGAGGAATCATGTTTGAAATAAAATTATCTAGTAAGAATTGGATAGGTTTTGGATATTGTTTTAATTTTTATAACCTCATTTATTTAAATAATTATATAATGATGTAAACACTGCATCATTATTGTTTCATAATTAATTTTATTTATTTGATTTTTAAAAATTATAAAAAAATAAAATGATGTTGGAAATATTTTTATATTTGAAATTAATATTTTTAGTCGACGAGATAACTTTTATATCCCCATGTAAAAATAGTTTTACTAAAGGATATATGTTTATGTTCATTTTTTCTTTAAATTAATTAATATAAAGTATCATTATGACTCTCATGTGACTCTTTGGGGTCCCAAAATCTACCCAAGGATGCCCATGGTTTGAAATTTATCATTAAATAGGGTTAGGACAAATCATATGATAATATAATAATATTATAATATAATATTTTACCCATGTTTACTGGATTTAGTCCTTTATCCTTGGTAAATAAAATATTTACCGATGTAATAATTCATAATCTATAGAAATTAATGTTACCTATTTACCTAATTTAGACCTCCTAATTCCAAACATGAAACCCATTTTTTCATATTCAAAACACATAAGAAGAAGAAATTAATTTAAATTTAATTCTTGGTGTCAAAACAAAAAGGCGTGTTTTTAAGAAATAATACCTGTCAAAAGATTGACACTTATTTATATCATGTTTAAACATTAAATTACATCCAATGACCTATATTATATTAAATGATAATAATTAAATCTAATTATACATAAAAACATTCAAATGAATATTTTAACACTAAAAATTATTTTGATTAAAAATCTGTTTTTAATTAAAATATAGTATTTTGTATTATTCATTAAAAATTGAATATTTTCAGAAGAGTACCAAAATTTCACCATAATTTAATTTTGATATTCAAAATACAAATATGATTTCCATTTAAATTTTTTTTACAAAATTTCAATAAGTGGGTATTTCTATTCATAACTACTTATTTGATTAGTCGTGGTGCATTAGAATATCGATGTTGCGTACAACGCAAGCTATTACATTATTCAAAGGAGAACGTATCATGGATGCTTGGGTGTTATAATGAAAATAAATTTTCATATTTTTATGAAAACTTTTTACGACAAAAAAAATTTTGAAATCCATTTTTATATGAAAATGTCCTTGAAAAATATAAATGAATCTTAGAAGACCATTTTAAATTTTTCTAAAACCTAATATGTTTTATAATAGTCTTTTCCTCTAAAATGGTCATAAATTATAATTCGTAAAAAAATTATAACCTTTTATGAAATCATTATATATGAATAAAACTGATTCCTAACCAATTAAAGAAATAACGTCAGATTATACAATGAACATTATATTATTTATCATATTTTATAATGATAGGAAATATAGTACCATTAAATTATCATATAATAAATAAATAAATTCTATTAAATTTTATGATAAATATTGATATATTAATCATAATATTTCATTAATTCAAGATTAATCATACAAAATCTCATTAAATGGTGAGGTTGTAGCAATAAACTATAACCACTTTTGTAATATTACAACATAAAACCATAGAGTGAATATCATTACATAAAGACTAATATATCATTAAAATAATTATATTTCTGAAAAAACATTTCAATCTGTATAATATACACATCATAATAGAATATAGATTCATAACATTACAAGTGTCCCAAATATAGAAAATTGAGACAAAATTACATTATAGATTTGGTATCATTTGAATCATAAAACCCACAAATGAGAGATAACAAAATGTATCTGTAAATAAAGATAAATATAAGAACAATAATCACATAATATATTTATGGGATGAATATACACCACACAAAATAAATTAGTGATGAATATTGAATCAGTCTTCTATAAATAATATTATGATTAAAAATCCCCTTCCAACTAGAGTAATAATTCAATCATGATCCAAATGAAATATTTACTTCAAATAAACATTTTATATTAATAAATTAAATTAAATTTATGATATAAAATTTCATAATGTAGTATATACACCACATAACATGAAAAAGTGGTGAATTTGGATTATATATCATTGAATTAAACGGGAGTAAAAAACCATTACAGCTTGAGTAGCTTTTGAATTCTGAGATCCGTCAATGAATAACATCAATTGAAACATTTATTATTATTATTTAAATTTAATTAGAGATATAACATTTCATTTGTTATCATATAGACAACATCAAATAATCTAGTAGTTAACATGGGATGTATCTCACATATATAAAAAATGAGATGGAATTATCTTACATTCTGTCTTTAAATTATTCATACACATTAAAACACCATGAAAAATAAATATAATTTTTTATACATAACCCAGTGAATCAAATTCTTATATATCATAACATATATGATTTTATTATAAATTTGAATTCCCAGAATATTAAAAATTTCATGTTTAATTTACTCTGTGCGTTATCAGCACCTAGTTCTTTCTATATGTCATTACATGCAATATTTTTGGTCCATTTACTTATTTAATGATTTTTTCTTATAAATAATGTAAAAAATAATATATATTTCATAAATATTCATTTTATCTATTTTTATAATGTCACGAACCGAATCTGATCACCACCATAACTGGAAAATAACCCGGCCCATGACAAGGCCCGAAGGGCGTTCCCAATTTCCATGGGCTGGCACAAGTGCCTGGGAATAATAAAATGATAATTGGGAATGATTTACCCATGTTTATAAACATAAAACAATAAATAAATCCAATTAAATGAATCTGGATTTTTCAAAACAAACAATAATTTAAAAAAACTCAAAACTGATTTACATGGTTTTAAACATCTCACCATGCCTATAATAACGGTAAAAAAACAAAAATAAATAGACCAATAGCCCTCCTAGCTAGGGGCACCATCCTCAAGCCATATCCACAAGACATCACCACCAAGGACCTGCTAGAAACCCGAACCACTTGCACTAAAAACTGTACCCAACCCACAACAATAAAAATAACCAAGTCAACTTACACCCAAACATGTAAGTAGTGTATGATCCAATTCCCAATAGGATACCATCACTAAAATATTCCATATGATAACCATTCAATGACGAGAATCTTGAAAGTTTCCAAAAACAAGAATTGCTAGTTACTATTTCTAAAAGATGAAACATAAAAATTAAAATAGTTTTCAAGTGGGCTATCATTAATAATAAACACTTTTAAAAATAATTTCAACACTACTAAATTTTATAGGCAACCAAATTTTATGCCAACGGTATGAACAAAGTAACTAATGAACACAAGATATAAGAAATAACCCCTAGGCACTAGCACGTTGTGGGTCCCAGGTACCTCATATCTCGGGGAGAGCACCCATCGCAATATTTTTTAGGGAACACACCCTTATCCTAGTGGTCCCCAATAATCATCATCATATTTTTTTTAGTGTTGTATGTGTCAATATTGCTATGTGAAACTGAGGCCAAACCCCACAGATTCACTAGCATACTAGTACACTTCGACCTACCTAGATACATGTGCATCCCTCTTGTTCTCAAACAAGTTCCACAAGATTTGAAATATAATTTTCACATGAAAACATGTCTTACATAACATACATTCACCTAACAGCACACATGAACATAACACAAGTCACAAAATCCATGTTTTCATACAAATTTATTTTTAAATCATACTCACAAAAAATTGTCACATAACACGTTTTTCAGATGTTTCACAACACCAAAAATCCATTAAAAACATTATAAAAACTTTCCCATGATGCTAAATATAACATAACATCTCACTCACATGTTACATAATAGACCTTTATTAATGAATGTCTATGATCACATCACTGTCACACAAAACAGCCCGAAAACATGTTTCGCACCCACTTCATAATTTCATAAATCACCATGAAAAATTACAAAACATTACCAACATGTTTGAAAAAAATGACCACTTTATCATTCAAAAAATAATTCTAAGAACATACTACCACCAAAACCTTACATAGGAAAACAATGAAAACTTTGAATAACTCATTAAATCATTTTCAATTTTCATAAAACCAACCAAAGGGGTATAACTATGTTTTTCTCAAAAACCCAATTCCAAATCCTCTTTAAAATTCAAAATCACACCAACAGCAATCCAAATAAGATTTTTTACCCCTAGTAATATTTATTTAACCACTCTGATGTATACCAAAATCAACTCAAGTAATCCCACAAAAGAAGCAAATGAAAAACGCGCATTTTTATAAAATGCTTTCAAGAGGCATAACAAGATTTCACACATAAAAACCATTAAAATACCATATTTTAAACCCAAGGGCCCACCAAGACCCTACCAAAGCATAATTTTAATTCCCACACGATTTTGTACACCAATCTCATATGATATAAAACACACCAAAATAATAACCCAAGGGTTACACATGAAAAACACAAAATTTCAAACAAAAATGAAACTATACAATTAAATGCTTAACCAAATCCATCAAAAAAAGATTACTCACAACACACAGTTTATGAGAAACATGTAAAATAAATAATTCAAGCAATTAAACTCATCTATAAATGATAACACATGGAATCACCTATCAATATTGACAAAACCCTCAAATATTTGTATGAAACATCACCCACACCACCGCCACCCCTCATGGATGTGAAAAGAAATATAAAACCAAAATATTTCACCCAAAATACAAGAATTTACACACTAATCATGAACCCTAACTTCTGGACATTTTAGAAATCAAGAAAGTGAGAATGAAACCCCAATGAATGAGAAGAAATCAAAGAGAGAAATACTTGCTTGTAAAAATCATTAAGAGATCACAGTATATCCGCTAAAATCTAAATATCCAAGTAAACAAAGTAGGTATGGAGGCTTGAAGGAGTCATTGTAGGTCATTTGGATACTGAAATGGGGGATGATGAATGAAAATTGATGGAGTTATGAAAAAATCATTTTACCTCTTCAAATCAGGTTGATTTGTGAATTAGTAAGAAAGATCACCCTACTTTGTGGTCCAAATTAACTCAAAAAATCTGAAATTGATAATGGGGGTGGTCTTAGGGATATTGGATTCTGGAGGGATGTGGAATCACAAAAAAAATGTAGGATTGATTAAAGAATTAAAAAAACAACTTAAATCATAAAATGTTCTTATGGGTAGGCCTAATACATTAAATAAAAACCCAAATACACCCTGATAATGGATTTATAAAGGCCCCAAGTTGACATGGTGGTGTTAATCGGTCTGGGGAGGCTATTTTAGAATTTCAATTAATGAAAAATGTTTACAAATGAAGGAGTTATAAAATAAACAAAATTGGTTTTTAAATCATGAAATGGGCTCATGGTTAGGCCCAAAATTTTAAAACCCACAATTATCCCCAAAATTCATAGGAATCCCCCATACAAATAAATAATGGAAATTAAATCGAAAATTACTTCTAAATAAGTCATGTATGTGACAATTTCCCCCACCATAAACCATTCCACTCCCAGATATCCACAAAAAGTTGAGAATCAAAAAACCACACTCAACTGATAGACCAAGAATGTACTCCTTCACCCTGTTCAGTCTACCCCGAAAGGCCAAAACACCTCCCATGATCAATTATGGAAGGAATAATATCACAATGAAAAACAAACATAAATTTACTGAAATGATCTATAACATTCATACTTTATCCCCAAAAGGAAACACCTAAAACACTATATCAACAAGACTCATGTAATCTACTCAGAAAATCAACAACAACGAACAAGGTGACACTTTCATTACATTACCATAACTATTGGGCAGTCTCCAATCCCAATGTTTACCCTGCTAAGATGTTGGTAGTTAGACAGCTTGGAACGAGACTACCTCCAACCCGGCCAAGCCCAAGGGACAATTTGAGTTACTAGTATGGGGAGACACAAATGGGATTCCCACTATAAGAGACAACATAAATTTTCTCAAGACAGATTCAGGACACTAATAGGGGGAGGCCTGAATGTCCTACCCAGTTCAAGGGGTAGACATCCATTGTACATTTACAAAAGAACATATATAAGACACATAGAAGGTCTCCCCACCTTAGGAACCAACCATCTTAATCGGCCAACATGGGCTGGTATAGAAAGACCCAAAAATTTAAATAGTTTGGATGGTCGCACTGTTAGTCTGCATGGTTTAGGAAATTGTTCCATAACCGTGGATATCCTTCAATCTAAATGGTTTTATAGGGCATGGTCACTACTAAAAACTGAAAAACCTTGCACTCAATCGGTCTATAAAAACATCAAAACATTCTCCAAATTTCCATTCGAATCCAAAGTGGGAATGTATGAACTCAGGCTACAACATGGAAACAAGGTCCTCCCACCTCTACAACAAAACAAGAACAACTAGAAAAAGTTGATTTATCCAGAGGCTTAAAATCTTTCTATAATTCATACTGAGGATAAGACATTGTAAAGGGTTTGAACAACCCTATGATTTCCCCTGACTACGTGCCAAGTTCTCTCCGGGACTTATGTCTATAGCTCAATTGATTGAAGCATATTCAGCCTTGTAGTTAGTCTTTTCTAACGACTTGAATATAACTTCTTATTTATGTTATACAAAAAACTACACCGCAATACCTGATATGTTTACCAAGAATATAAACATTCCAAACTCTCTTTACCCTAACCCAACATTTCACATAATCCTAGTAATAGAAGATGCACACACATCTCACCTTGTTTCTTCGGGTGAGAAACAACAGAAGGAAAGGATTCATATAAACACCTTCCTTTGAAACACAAGATTTTGACATTTTTCCAAGGGAGACCTACTCCCATAATAACATAGACTCTCAGAGGAATTCACATCCTTCACCTTTATAGTCGAAGGAGCACATGGCATCACAATGCGTCAATAAACATGACCATTATGAATAGTAGAAACAATACATGGAACAACACCTGATTCCATGTCCCTAAACAACAAACATGTCCAGAAAGTGGCCACAATTTCCTCTCATGACCAGAGTTTCAAATCTATTGTTTAAACACAAATACCTTATTCAAAAAAAATATGATGAACCTAGATTCCCTCATAGAAACCATTGAGAAACTCATCAAAACTAAAAACCCTAGACTACATCCACCATTGAAAAATCAGGAAACTAAAGAAACCATGGTTTATTTCCACCTTCCACAAGCACTCTCATAGTACAAGAGGATCCAAAAATCATAGAATAGAAATTGTGAAATCTCAATCTCCAAATCTTGAGAAAATGATTCCTTATATTGATCAACATGATGATTTTACAATGGTGAAATAATATGGGATGCACTTCAGTCACGCAGTAACGCATAATGGGGGAATACCCTATCCAACGAGAGAACCAAACCAAAATGTTCTATTGGAAAAAACATGGAACAAACTAGATACAAACACATTAAGTAAACCAGCATAAATATGTGGTGAATCATATCTCATATGTGACTACTAACCGGTCCTTCAACCCATCTTACCAACCAAACACAAACTCAAAACATTGTACAAAAAGAAGGGGTTCTTAGACTCAAAACATCTGACAACATCAAAATTTTTAGAAAACACAAAATTTGAACCATCCCAAACACAACATCAAGACATCCTATTTCTCTTTCAAAGCATTTCTTTGAAAAAAAAGGTTCAATAGTTAGTGTATCCATCAATGGTACCCCATTGGCCTTAGGCATGCATGTTTCAATGCCACACCAGGCACCCTCCTCACACATGTCATGACACTCATCCATTCTTTCTGTAAACTATCCATCATATCATATAAATCCATGCATGTAGTCTCTCAAGGAAATACCAAAGGTTAAATCGAAAATTCATTCCACTAATCAACAAACGAAACGGTCAACCAACACATCATTTTTTTCAAAACCACTAACCACAATATCAGAGTACCAATTCACATATAACAAAACTATTCATAATGACACTATCATTTAGATAATAACTCAATTTCATGTAATTCAAATCAATTTTTCAATATCTCAACCCATTAAAACACCATTTGGTGGTTTAGAAAACTCTATTGGAAACTCTTTTCCAAAACCAACTTCAATATAGTTCTTGCATTCAGAAGAGCTGTAAGCACACAATATTACATTTGAAAACAATTATGAGAACTCAGTTCCAACATTCCATAAATCAAACCATTCCCTCATTATTTGAAAATCATTTCAAAAAAACTTTTTGCTTATTTAAACCAAGTCACTATAAAACCTATGTTCCAAGTAATCAAAACTAAAGAATTGAGCAAAATGAGATAGGAAACCCGTTTCAGTGGTTCAATTGGAAATATGTATGGTGGCTATATTCCAATCAATTCACTGTCCTAGAGAGTGTTTTTGGGAATATCGCTGGCTCAACATGGCTTTCCTGGCACTACGAGCTCACTAAGACCATTAACCCAACTCTCTTTTCATTTACCCTAATCATCTTCAAACTGAGAATACCAAAGGACAATGATAAATACCAACTTACCCTGGAAGCATAAATATCGTCATGAGGTGTGGTGATCAGGCACAGTACACATTACTAGAAATCCATTCCCCGAAAATCCCAACTCCTAACAATCCCAACTCTTCCCCAAATAACATAACCCAAATAGTTTACCCAAACATTCCTTTGATACCATTTAGTAAATACCAAATATGATCAACACCGAAACCGGCTCCAAACCTAGCATGTGACAAGGCTAGATGGACATTCCTGATCCCCACGAGCTAGCACAAGTGACCGGGTATCTTAAAATGATTATTGGTAATGATTAACCTATGTTTATTAACATAAAATAACCAATTAATCCAATAATACGAAACATGTTTTTTAAAACCAACCAATCTTTTACAAAAATTATGAAAAGAATTACATAGTTTAAAACAAATCAAAAAAACTATAATAAAGGTACAAACCAAAAAATAACCCACCAATGAGCCCTCATGGCAAGCTGCACCACCCTCAAGACCTTTTACAAGACCTCGTCACCAAGGACCTGCTAGAAACACGAACCACTGACCCTAAAAATTGTACACAACCTGCGACAAAAAAAACCATGTCTACTTACACCAAAGGGTGTAAGTTGGGTGTGAAAAAATGCATAGTATGATACCAATATTAAGATATTACATGTGATAAACACTCAAAGATGAAAAGTTTGTAAGTTTTCATAAACAAGAAATGCTAGTTACCATCTCTAAAAGATGCAACATAAAAATTAAAATAGTTTTCATGTGGACTATCATTAAGAATTAACACATTTAAAAATAATTTCAACAAAACGTAATTTTACAACCAACCATACCGTATGCTGATGGTAAGCACAAAGTAACTAATGAGCATATGCACTAGGAAATAACCCCTAGGCACTAGCTAGTTGCGGGTCCCAGGTACCTCGTATCACAGTGAGAGCAACTATCAAAATATATGTTATCGTGAATGAGCCACTAGTATGAAACCAAACCGTATCCTATTTCTCCCCAATAATCATCATCATAGTTTTGTTATTTTTGTATGCATCAAACTTTCTATTTGAAACTGAGGCCCAACCCCGTAGATTTACTAGCATACAAGTACATGTCTACCCACCTAGATAGTCAGGTTTCTCTCTTGTACTCAAAAAAGTTCCACAAGACATGAAATATAATTTGCATTAGAAAATATCACTTCCACATAAAAAATACACCAAAAAACCCACATGTAAATCACACAAGTTACAAAATCCACTTTTTCATTCAAATGGATTTTGAAATCAAACTAACACAAAAAAATCCCACAGAACATTTTGCACACCATTCACAATTCAATAACAATTTTAAAAAAAATTCACATGAAGCTACAAATTACATAACAGCCTACTCACATATTACATAATACGGTTTTTATAATAAAATTCCATTTTTCACATCACACATACAAAAAATAGCCCGAAAACATGTTTTTCACCCACATATCAATTTAATTTATCACCTCCAAAAATTAAAAAACATTACCAAATCCTTTGACATAAAAACTGACCACATTATCATTCAAAAAATTACTTTATGAACATACTAACACCCATACAGTACATATGAAACCATTTCACACTTTTTTTAACTCATAAAATCATTTACAATTTTCAAAATACCAACTAAAGGGGTAAACCAATGTTTTTCCCACCAAACCCAATCCCAAATCCACATTAAAAGCCAAAATCATAGTAATATTGTTCCAAACAAAAATTTGAAGCCCTATAAATATTTATTTATCCACTCACAAGTATTATTGAATCATCTCAAATAATACAACAAAAGTTGCACATGAAAAACACACATTTTCATAAAACGCTTTCTAAAGTCATTACAAGGTTTCACACATAAAACCCATTAATGACACACTTTTAAACACAATAAAACACCAAGACCATACCAATGTATAATTTTACACCAAAAAAGATTTATAACACCAATTTCATATGTTATGAAACTCACCCAAATAATACCCCAGGGGTTACAAATGAAAAACACCAAATTTCAATCTAAAATGCAAATATAAAATAAAATGCATAACCAAATCCATCATAAACAGTTTTTTCACA
The DNA here is from genome assembly GCA_963277665.1 of Viscum album. Lineage (NCBI taxonomy): Eukaryota > Viridiplantae > Streptophyta > Magnoliopsida > Santalales > Viscaceae > Viscum > Viscum album. The sequence continues at coordinate 773,468,437 of OY728141.1, forward strand.
ACACACACCATATGAGGAACCTTAAAATTAAGTAATTCATGTAAACTAACACATCATTAATTGATCAAACATGGAATCACCTTTCAAATGTGTCGAAACCCTCAAATATTGGTGCAAATCATCAACCACACCACCGCCACAATACTAGGAAGTGAAAAGAAATATAAAACCAAATTATTTCCCCTAAAATAATGAAAGTAAGACCATAGGCATGAACCCTAACTTCTAGAAATTTTATAACTAAATAAAGGGTGAATAAAACCCCAATGAAAGTGAAGAAATCAATGAAAGAAAGACTTACTTGCAGCAATCTTGAAGAGATCCTCATAAATCCACCAAAATATGAATCTCCATGCAACCAAAACTAGTATGGAGGCTCGAGAGAGCCATATTAGGTCTTTTGGGTAATGGAATGGGGGATAAGATTGAAAATTGAACGAATTATTTAGGAATCATTTTAACTCTTCAAATACGACCAATTTGAGAATGATTATGAATGATCACACTAATTTTGGGTCGAAATGAGCTCCAAAAATGAGAAACCGATAATGGGGGGTGATCCTTGGAATATTGGCTTCGATAGGGAGGTGGAATCACCAAAAAAATAAAAATGAAGGAGATATTAATGAATTAAAAAAATAAACAATAATATGGATTTATGGGCAGACCCATACATTAAATAAAATCCCAAATACTCCATTGTTATGGATTTCTAAAGGCTCCAAATTGACATGGTGGTGTTAATAGGTCCATTTAGTCCATTAATTAATTTTAATGGATGAAAAATGTTTAAAAATTATGGAGTTATAAATTAAACAAAATAGGTTTTTAAATTTGAAAATTTGCTCACGGTTTGGCCCAAATATTTCGAACCCACCATTTCCATAAAAATTCATAAGAAACCCCCAAAACAAATAAAAAAATGGAAATTAAATTAAAAAATCCTTCTAAAGACTTCATGTACCTGACATATAATAATATATAAAATATATAAATAGAAAATGAGAAAAATACTTTTTTGAGACGATATGTTGCATGTTCCCATAAAAATTGTTTACATTTTCATGTCATATTGAAATAAATAAAATTAAAATATAGTTATATGTATTATAATTATTGTCAAATTATTATTTAATATAAAAAAATATGTTCACTAAAATAATCCTTAATAAATTCAGTCTAATGTGTGACGAAATCACATCGCTTTGAGGAGGCAGTTGTCCACACGTTCACACACGATGTTATCATATTCGCAAAAATTGGAAAGCATGATGGTATGTGTTATATAAATATTAAATATTTGTAAATATTTAATAAATCAAGTATATATTATATAAAAATAGAAAGTACATCATTATTCCGAATAATGATACGTGGTAATGGAAAAATGAATGACATCGGTTCACGAAGTGGTAGTACACCGTACACACGAATGACGACTGCATATCACATTTGATAGAAGAGTGTGTTGGGGCTGGCTAATCATTAATATTAATTATATAAATAAATTTAGGATAATGATGTCATTTTATGGTCATGGAAAAATTATAAATGAAATTGTGGTGAAATAAATAATTCAAATGTGCTCATTAAAGAACATTACCTCTTCCTTGGGTAACCCCTTTTGGTATTCACCAAAGGACCACCATGGTTTTATTTTTCGACATATAAAATCTTTTAGGAAGATTTGAGGGATTATGGGATAATATTTTTGAGGGGTTTTAATGATAAAAAATTTGAGGTATGTGTGACCGAGTAAGGGATTCAGTGTAATTATTTTTTTTCGGAGGAGTGACATTCTTGTATATACAAAAAGATAAATAGTATTTGGAGGTATTACTTAAATAATGAGACTCAAATAATGATTAAAAGTAATTATATGTGTGTATATGGTTGAAATATATTTATAAAATATTTTTTGGACAATATTCTAATCCATTTGATCTCATACATCAGAATATTAACCACTCATTAAAATATTTTATTAAAGCATGAAGCAAGTCTTAACATAACTAAAAAAGGGGAAACCTATGTTACAATAGTTTAAAAGAAGTTAGTTTACATTTATCTGTGTAAAGGTTGGGAAGAATATCATGAGGAGTGCTAGAATAATAGGTTAGAGTTTAACTAGAGGATCCCATGTTTGGAAGGAAATCATCATGATAGTCGGCTTCACGAGAGACGTGTGCAATGATATAATGCATTGAAGAATGTATGTCAAGTAACTTAATCAATTTCGATGATAGTTTCCATGAATGGTGAATCTGACCCATTCTAACAACATGTACCCTGGTGGCAGAATAACTTTCAAACTATATTTTCCTCTAATTCCTTCTTTGAGAAAAATCAACATCTTTGATGAGAGCCATCATCTCTGCTTTAAGATCTTTGGCCAGTCCACAAATACCGTGAACCCCATCAAGAAAGTCACCATCATGATTTATGAAGACAAACCATTCTAGTAGGTTCTGGATTACCTCTCAAGGCTCCATCTGAGTTACATTTAATTAAGAATGAAAAAGGAGGTAATTAGAAGACATCCATGGTTCCAAGAGGCCGAAGATAGTTACCCTTCCTGTGCATTTTTTTAAGAATAGTAAAATCCCCTACTAAGATGTCACATTTTTCACCAAGTAAACTATTTGTTGTTGAGCCACAAACGAACTTTCAGAGATCACCACCTTATAATTTATTCCAAAATTTTTAGGGGGAGCCCTGTTTCTACACTTCCAAATAATGGGAATAAATTCAGCACATGCGGCAAGAAGAGAATTCGAACATACATCGATAAGTGGGCCGCTGGAAGTAGAAGAAGGAGGTCCACGATGCTGTTCACATGCAGAGGTTGAATCTCAAACCAGTTGAAGATCATGTTCCATAGTGAATCTATCATCTTACAATACAAGAACAAATTGTTTAAATCATCATGGTGCTGATGACACAAGACACATCTAAAGTGGAGGGATATCCCAACTCACTGCAAGTTATTATCCACTAGATGTTTGTTGAGATGGAGGCGCCAATGGAGTGTATCTCTAAATGGTGGCATCCATTTTCCATTGTAACTAACAGTTCTATTATAGATCCCTTTTAGACTATTTTTTTAGAAGAATTTGGAATTCAATATTCTATTTGAGCTCGGTTCCTAAATTAGAATGTCATATGTGCTCAGAATATCATTGTTGGAGACCATGTCTCCCTTCTGAGGTGGAAGCTGATGATACTACTCATGATGGTTTTTAAGAGTGGAATCATAGTTTATAAATGGATCCTACATATCCAAACTATCAATCAAGGGGTTACCAGTCATGTTATCCATTTATAATTAGAAGGAGGATTGCACACTAACTAATCAGTGAGGCTGCATTTTAACCCTTTGGAATGTATTTTTTAGACCTAAATGAACTGAGGATTGAATGTAATTCACCTTCCCTGAAATCATCGATCCTAGAAGTTAGATCTGAGGAAATCAAGGGATTCATATTTATCATTGATAAGTCACCAAAAGAAATGTTCTTGAAGATATTGGTTATAGAGTTCAATGTTATTAATACCCATGCCTCCCATGGTATGTGAAAAGAACCAAATCATCCATGGAGATATTATAATATTCCTTTCAAGTATACTTCCACTCCACAAAATGTTACTCAAGGGGGTGCTGATATTGTTAACGGTGGAAGCTGGCCAAGAGTACCGTATGATGTAGTAATCCGGCTTTGAGACCATCACATGTTTAACCAGGAAGATTATTCCTACCATTGAGATTGATGTACCCTTACAGGTGGATATAGTTCTTCCAAAATTTCTCACAACATCAGAAATATAAGAAGTCCTAGGTTTTCCAAGGAACATTGGGACCCCATATTAAATTAATGGAAGGGACCATTCCCTTATGCCCAACTCATGAACCATGCATTTCTTCCATGAGGTTGAGATGTTTTTTCCAATGAAAATTAAATACTTTCTCTAATTGACCTCTTGTATTGAATATTAATCATAGCGACATTGAGTTCTATTGATGATTTTAAGGTTCTTCCTATCTCCCTGAGTAAACAGAATGATGTCATCAGCAACATGTAGATGAGAGAGGGCAGTGATACTTCGAGGATCCCAGATTGCTTTAATCTCCCCTTTGTTAAATCTATCAACGATAAGCCGACTGATATAATCTTCAACAATTGAAAAATAATTGCAAACAAGTGGTCCCCCTGCCTCACTCCTCTATATAATTTAAAGTAGACTTATGGAGATCCATTAATCATAATATAAATATGAGGAGAGATGATGAGATCATTAGCCCAATGAATAAATCTATTGTTGAATCCAAACTCAAGCATGATAGTTCGAATGAACCCCCAATCAATTTTTTTCAAGGCCTTCCTAAAATCAAGCTCAGGAGCAGTGTTTCCACCAATTGTGGTCCTCTAAAAAAGGTTTATACAATCAGAGGAATTTATAAGGAAACCTTGATTCTTTCTTCCATTGTTATAACCAAACATGATCAATGAGATAGAGTTCATTGGTATGGAAGGATATGTAAGTAAGTCATATGAGGATTCTTATGATTTTGATGATGAGGGAAATGATGAGCATGTAAATGATTCTTCGCCTGTGGGTCAACAAGTGATTGAATGATCCAGTAAGGAATCTATACATGGAGCAGCTGATAGTTCTAATCTTAATGAGAAGTAGGCTATTGATCATGGAGATGCTGGTAATGAGGACATACCTCACTATCCAGATGTTTAAAATTATTAAATCATTCAGGAGTGGAATGAAATTAGGGCCACTAAACATGATGAAGAGGTAGAGGATTTGGTTCCTCTGATTGAAGAAGTTCATGGAGATGTTGAAGTGGATGGAACACTTGTCGAACCTCATGTTCAGTTGGTACCTATGACTTAATATATTATTTTTCTCTTTAGTACATGATGATGATGAAGATGATGATGAAATATTACCTAACCCTCAGGGAAGTGGAGTTAAGATTGAAATTGTGATATAAGATACTGGACTTTTACTCATGATTTGAATAGAGATCCAGGATACATTCAATTTTTTCTGAAATATAACTCTAATGAAGAGATAGTACCACCTCCTCCTGCTCCTCATGCTCAAGCTGAAGCAGAACCCATTTCACCTACTTGAATGGATGCACCTCCTGTAGTTGATCCTATAGCACATCCAGTGCGTAGTGACAATTTCACTAAGGTTGATTTAGAGAAATTAAAAAATGATATATGGGAGTCAGTGAGAGCCTCTGTTGGATCCAAAATTGAAGCCTCTAATTCAATGAGTATTTCGAATGCTGATGCTGACAAAATTTTAAGGATGGTGATCCAAGAGATTGAACCTAATCTCATTACCACTGCTGAAACCATCATTATACATCAGAAATTGCAAAGAGATGATTTAAGGAATATGATAAATGAGTTCAATTATCTGACAACTAATTTCAAGTATTCTTTTAGTGGTGTGATGGATGTTATTAGAAACTCATCGACACGTCTACAATGTTTATTTTTGATGAAATTAAAAGGGGATCATGGAATAATTATCACAGCTCCATCCAGTTCTAGAGGTGGGAGAGTTTTTGTTTCTGATTTGGATCTCTCAAGTCTATGATTAAGAAGAACTCATGAACCTTCTGAGTGATTTAGACAAAGAAAATCTGGAAAAGGTATACAAAAATACATAACTTTTTTACAATATGGTAAGTTAGTACACAAATGAAGCAACTACAGCTCAGAAATATATTAGAGAGAAATAATATTTGTATTTCACCAACATCTATACCATGTATGATCTCATCAATATCGTCATGTTTTTATAAAAAAATATCAGAATTCCTCATATAATAGAAGTCTTCAAGAAACAAGTATCTCAATATAATGATTTTACACCTCTACTTAATAAATTCATGGAGAATAAGGATGATTTCATGAAGGCAAAGCAATATGGTGGTGATGTCATTATTGATTTCATCATTCTCTTCATGCTATTTCAACATGTTGAAGTCAAAAAACATGGTAACTAATGTTGCTTCCATTGGAACTATCTCTAGGCCTCTTACTCAAGTGATTGTCTATTAGGCCCTTTCCCAGATTCGACTAGTCATTACCAATAAACCTTAGAGACGCGTGTTCTCAGATATGAGACCTGGCCTTGCTATAAATTTCCCTATGGGTGTTTCATTTCCTAGTGTGGCCTTAGACCACCTCTTCCCACAGCCAAACCAAAAACTTCTAATCCTACAACTGATCCTTTGGATAAAGGTAAATAACCTTAGAAACCAAACCCTTAGTAGTGGATTGTGTATTTTATGTAGATTTTTATCTTTATTTTCCGGATTGCACTCTTTTGATCTTTAATGGAAATCCTTTTTATCTTAATTATATTTCTCATTTTCTATATGTTTTTCCCATTCTTCTTTCTCCTTATCATAACATTTTTTACTAATACAAATAGGGTGAGAATGGTATCAACATACATTCTTATTTTAAGGGTGAGAAACTCATTCATTGGTCAAACAAAATTTACTAAACATAATATATATATACATATTTTTCAATTGATCAAATAATTTAGGGGAGATTTGATAAAAACATAAATAAGGGAATGTTCTCATTATATGGAACAAACACATTCTGTGAGGTATTATAATTCAAGTAATTATTATTACTTAATATCTCATCTATACTATAATTTGGGATTATCAAAAAGGGGGATATTATTAGAACCTATAGTATAAAATGGTTTTCATAATCACAAATAATATCGATATGCATATTTTATTATTTATAAGTAAATCAATTATTCCACACTATGAAATACATTTTTAAATGTCTATAAACTATATTTATGCTTCAATATGTTTACAAGTGTATATTTACATGTATTTATGGATGAAACAATTATGATTGACTCACCATTGGACGAAACACTGATGATCGACTAACTGATGGAAGACACACTAATGATCTACTCATTGATGGATAGCACACTGATGATCGACTCACCGATGGATGGAACAATGATGATCGACTAACTGATGGATAACACACTGATGATTGACTCACTGATGCAGATAGAATGATAGCAAAAATGACTCATTGATATAATGAGTCACCAATAACAATGGAAATAACTCACTGATACTCAGAGTCACTAATGTTGAGAGACCAATGATGACAGAACAATGCATATGATTCACTGATATTGTGACCCACTAATATCATAAATACTATTTCAAATTTATTTATAAATACCATATTTAGAGAAATTAATTTTTTTGAGATTATTTAATGTTGTCTTTAGGACTGTCTATATATAGAACGAGGTACATGACTTTGGAAGATCATCATGGCTACTGGACCTTGATGTATAAAATGACTTCATGCTAAACCGTGTAAAAAAGTGAGATTGAACATGGGAATGTGATAAATAATGAAATTAGAAGAACTTCAAAAGTTTTGTTCAAACCCCAAGAACTCAAGGCTAGAAAACACAAGAAGTTCAACAATACAAGTAATAATGTGCTGAAATTCTATGAACATCGTAGCATCAAAGAGATAAACTATTCACACCCAGAAGCTAGAGTACAGAGGATGTGATACTCTTTCCCGAATTCATACACTATAAGAAGACTTGAATATCATTTATCCTACTTCAATATGGTCCATACCATTAGTGTATAACTCACTATAATTTCTAAATTCTATTTTTCATTATAACTCTATTGTTGTCTTGTGTTTACTTTTTCGATGAGTGTGTAATCTGTTTGATTCACACACACTGTATCCTATGAATTTCTAGAGGATACTCAATAACCTCACATTCACTCTATTATTACACTTTTATCACATATAGAATAGTGTAAGTGACAGAGTGTGATATATTTGTTTGTTTTCCCAAGTATAACTATGGTAGAGATCAAGTGTGACTCGGAAATCCATGTGCGCTGTTGTGAACCCTGATTCATGGTGTGGATCAAAAAATTTATTAATATAAACTACCTGGTTGTTGGTTATCACCAATTATAGAAGAATAATTCTTTACTTGAGACTGAAGCTCGGGTTTTTATGTACTCTGTACTTTCCTTTTAGTTTAATCTGATCTGTGATTATTTCATTTCAAATAAAACTAAATTTAACATTGATATTTAGTTTAGAATGTGTTTTTATCTATTATGAATCGGTAAATTTGCTTCCAATGTTTGACTAATATTTAGATTGCTAAATCTGAGAACCAAACAATATTCTGAGAAAATATTTGGGCATTCAGTAAATTTATAAATTCACTAAAACCGACATTGATTGAATTTTAAGGGGGGAAATTGATTTTAAGAACATATTCTTAAAAAAGTTATTATAGATACTCAATTCAACCCTATTTTTAGTAATCTACTCAGACCAATAATAATTTATATATGAAAATCATTATTTTATGTTATTTTTATTCTAGAGATTATGGAATAATTATCCCTCTTTTCATAGTAAACACAATGATGACATTTGGAAATTTTGAACTGAGCATCCTCAAAAAAAATTACATGGAATTAAATGAATAAGTAAATAAATAAGAAACTAATTTAAATGAATTATATTCAATATGAAAAATTATTTAAATATGAAAATTGTTCTTAAAAAATATTCATATAGCCTTTTTATAAAACAGATAAAGGGAATACACAACAAGTCTGGACTCAAGGTATGGGTTTCTTCTTAAAACTTTATTCATTGAGAGACATGTTATTTTATGAATCTAATTTAATTTAAATGGAGAATATAAATATGATTTTAAAATTAAATCATTAATCCATTACAATTTATTATATATTAACTTTCAATTCATTTACATTATTCATGATGGTTGTGATTAAATTTTTACTAAATAGTAATTGTATATGTCTCAATATCAATTTAATAATGAATTTTTTTACAAATAAATTTATGTTGTAGGAAATTATATAATCAATACTCAATAAAAACATTCATTCATAAAAAATTTACTATTGATTATGTTTTCATAAATATTTTTCATTCTACTCTATTTGGAAAATGAACTTATTGAATAATGTTTTTTATGAAAAATTAACTTCTTATCCATATTTGGTGGAAAATCATTTTTTTTCATATCAAAATTTTCATAAAAATCATGAATATTATGAACACTATAAAAATTATTTATTACAGAAATTATCAACCATTTTCATTGTTGAAAAAATCTTCTTAAATGAATCTTCATTTCATTTTATGAGTAAGGTAACTTTTATCCTTTTTACAATAGTGTGAAATGAATGATTTTTTATTACAATACATAAAAAATTACATACTAAAAAGAAAAAAAAATCATTAAATCATTAATTATATATTTTCATGGATATATATAAATAAAATGATTTATGTAATATTTGGGAAATTTTATGATTGTAAAGAGTTGATTTCAATGTTATATGGTTTTTACCTCATGAAATATTATAGTTAATAATTTTAAGATATTTTTATTGTTGATTTAAACTATTGGAATTATATATTACCTTTAAATTCTGTATATATTAACCATACAAACGTACCTATCTTATTGGTACATACATTTATGGTGTAATACATGCCTTATTTTCCTCTCTAAAATAAACTCACTATGTAATTTTCATTTATTATAAATTGATAATATATTTGTAGCCCCTTTTATTGTCATGTGTAATTCACAATTTTTCAATATGATTGAATTTTGTTTTATACAATATATTCATTAACATGATATGATGGTTCAGCCTTCATTGAACTCCAGTAAATTGGGTAAATATATAGTCTCTTGGGTAATCTAGGATGTTCTAAATGACTCATCTTTATGACATGTTATATATTACTGACAATTTTTTTATGATTTCATGATCTTTTGATAACATTTTCTTTATATTACCCTCAAATTTGATTACAATTGAGCCTTTTTTCATCATATCATGTTATACATTTCACTCACACATTTTCATTCCTTATCATTTTTATTCCCTCACTATGATTTTCAGCTAATCCAATTTGTTTCTGTATTCCCCAAGATACCCCTTGCAGTTTTAGGAAATTTAATTTATTTAGGATCCCATTATGGATAATAATATAAAATTTTTTTATTTTATTTTCACTTTGAGGTATTATGAACCATGTAATCCAATGAAAATATGAATTGTGATATTTTGGTTATAATTATTGAATGATTACTTTAAAAATAATAGAATAATATTTGTAAAATGATAAGGTATTTATATTTTTCTCCCTGAATGGATTAATAATAAGATTTTCAAAATGTTTATTATAGGGTGGTGTGTACATTGGAATTTATTGCCACATAACATGTAACACCTCGAGCTTCCATGATAAGTTTCCCTTTGAATAATGATACCACTTACGATGTACACCACTTCTAGATTCTAACACACTACAATCAATCAAACTTGCTGTTATGTATAGTAAAACACACTTTTTGAAATTATATATTTTTCTTCAAAATGGACTTCTTTTTTTGATTTTTAATATCATTATTATCTTAGGGTGCATTTTTGGAACTCTTCTGAAAGCATTCAATTTTTGATGAATAATGAAAATAATAAATTTTAATTAAAAACATCTTTTTTATTCGAAATTTTTTATAGTGATAAATTATACATTTAATTTTTTTTATGTACCATTAGATCATATTTTTATCATTTAATATAATTTAGGTCATTTGATGTAATTTTATATTTAAAATGGAAATAAAAAAGTGTCAATATTATGAAAGTTATAATTTTTTTAATACATGATTACTGTTTTGACAACATGAATTAATTTTAAATTAATCACTGCCACTTTTTTGTTTTGAGTTTGGGAAAATGGATTCCATATTTGGAATTAGGAGGTCCAAAATTTGTTAATAGGTAGCTTCTATTTTTAGACATTATGAATAATTACTTAGGTAAATATTTTATTTACCATAGTTAAAGGCGTAAATCCAGTAAATAAGGGTAAATAATTATTTTATATTAATATTACATTACCCTAACAAGTATCCTTCCCCTATTTAAGGGTAAATGTCAGACTATGGGAATCCTTGGGTCAATTTAGGGACACCATGGAGCCACATAAGAGTGATAATGACACTTTATACTAATTAAGATAAAATAAAAATAATAAAACATATACATATATCTTTTAGTAAAAAAAATTTAATAATGGATTGTATGAGTTATCTCTTTGAATATAAATATTACTATAAATTATAAAAATATTCCCTACATCATGTTATATTTTTATGATTTTGAGATATCAAATAAATAAAATTATTTATGATACAATAATGATGTAGGGTTTACCTCATTAATGAATGATTTTAATAATCGAGATAATAAAAATTAAAACAATATAAAAACCCATTAAAGTTCTTATTGGATGACTGTATATCGAACATGAGTCATCTTAACTTATTCTTTAATGAGTTTTTTTATAAATAGAAACCAAAAATCATAATATGATAAAATAATTTTTTCCAAAATCCATAGAGAGACCCCTCAATATAAATGCCCTCACCTATAACCCATTTCAAACAACTCTCATAATCCTTGGCCCATCCATCCTCTACCAAATTAAGCTCCATACATCCCTCTTTTCCTTCTATAATACTTACCTTATGATAAATATCATCAAGGAAGCCTTTTTGTTCAAACCAAAGGGAGTTACCAAATTTAAAGGTAACATCTCCTATTAAGTTCTATCATTCTATTTTACATCTCCAGCCCCCTAAACCCAATTTATTCCTTTTTTATAACAAAACTAGTATCCTAAATATACTAGTTTCTTTTTAGGTTATGGATTTTATCTACACATACACTCTAATCCAACTATTGGTTATAGAATATAATGATTATGTGGACAACGGACTACTGTCTCACGAAACGCTCATTGTTCAATCTTCAACTACAACCTCTAATGGTGGAAATTATAATGAAAATGTAATTATATTTGATATTTATTGTATTTATTTTATATATAAGCTTCCTTAATTCTCTTTTATATCATACCTTTATTATTTTTATGTTATATATATGATTATTTCATTTGAGGCAGTACAGACTACCGCCCCCTCAATGTGATATGACTCATTCATACCATACATGGAATTTATAAATGATGATGTTAATGAACATATGAAACATATATAAAATATTATATGATAATGGAATAATAATATACCTATGTTTCATTTTTTTAAATAAAAAAATGAAATGGAAGTTTTGTTCGTGTGTACGTACGAATTACCATCTCCACGAACGTGATGGGATTCATTCCCCATCATAACCATTCATGAATAATTTTCAATTGATTATTAGAAATAATACTTAAGAACATAGTATCATTTTATATATGAATTAAATACATATATCCATAACAAACATTACATATGCATTAAAACATATAATGGAAAATTAATCAGTTAACACCCGAAATAATGATACTACTAAAATATTATTAACAATGAAATATTAGAAGATCATATATGATATCATATTTTTGTATGTTGTTCTTCTATAATTTAATAAAAATAATTTAACTATTATACAGAAGGTTAAAGTACACTAGACCAATGAAAAGCACAAGTTAAGTGTTAATTTCACAATATCTTTATTATTTGAGGTGGTTTTTACGTAAGTATCTACTGAGACCTCATTATCATCCACATCCATGTTTCTTAAAAATTAATTTCAAAACATTTTTAAAATTTACTAGACTATGGTTTAATGAAATTTATACCCTTGTTTGAATTTTTATAAAATGGTTTGAAATGATACTTTTTTTGTTTTCCAAACAAGGTACATTATGACCTTTTCGACAAACTAATGTAAGAATGTTTTTTAACTTATATGGAGTGTGGAATTATTCTCCACCATTATAACACATTTGAAGCTTCCCTTACATTATCATATGAATATTTTTAAAATAAAAGTTTATTTTTTAAGCTACACGACTTTTAAATGATTTCAAAATAGATAGTGATATTCCTCTCTAGTAAGTTTGTTTTAATCTATGTTAACATAATTTAATGGATGTTATACATATTTGAAGTTGAATTATTACTATACAAATCTTCCATATTGTTTTGAAGATTTTTTGATATGTTTGACAATGGATGTGTTATTTTTTTATCCATTCATTGTTTATTGTTAACATATTAACATTTTGTATGCTAGTTTTAATCTGAGTGTTTATGTTATGTATCAGCCATTTCATATGAGGAATGATTTGGACTTAGTAAGTGAAAGGTGGTTCCCATTATAGATATGTGAGGCATCAGTAGGTCTCCTGAGACAAACTAGTTTCTGGGCACAAGTCCTTGAAAAAATCAGATGTGTATCCATGGAACGAGGCCTTGAATATGTGGTTATGATGTTTGACATTATGCATTCCACCATTATGAAATTGGAAATTTGTACTGCATGTGATTATTCTACTATTATAATATCCATGTGAATGAATAAATTGCATTATTAGATTTATATTTTTCAAATTATGATAATGATTAGGCTTAAAAGGCTTTTGTTTTAGTCTTATACATTTCCATATATGTTTATGTATAGTTATGATGTTTACGCTATATTGTTATCCATACCGAGCATTTGAACTCACCCCTTTCTATGTTTTATTTTTCCTAGAATGTAAATATGTATTTTTTGGTTGACATGTAGGGATATGATAAGGGATATAAGTTTGATCAAAGGGTCTAAAATGTTTTTGTTGTTTTTATCTCATTATTTACTGTAAAACATAGGTCTGTTTCTAGTACTTCCAAGGCTACTAAACAATTTTGTATTTCGGGAAATTATTCCTTGTATCATGCTAATGTTTGGTATTAATTAACTTAATCTAGTTAAATAGTGTTAGGAATTACAGTTGGTATCAGAGAAAGTTTAGTTCAACCATAGGAAACTAGATTTAGATAAACTCTAATCAGATCGCATTACCCTAAGATAGACTTTAAGAATTTGTATAGAGGAACTTCCGTGACTTTTGGTAATGTACAGATTTTGTGTATTTTCTAAGAAATTAATCCCTTTTGGGATACGATCAGGTATAGGTTTCTCTGGAATATTCTTACCAAGGATTGAAACCTCTGACATGGCTTTTCGGGCTTGACCCGGGGTATCCTAGTATACAGCAACGGGCATTGCAGCAATCATTGTTATGACACTCCCATGGGATATTCATAGGATAATTCAAATTTTATTTACAAACCATTATGAAGTAATTCTTAGTATATACCTCCACAAAGAAAACATTTATATTATTATGGATTATATCCATAAATTTTTCATTTTATGTTATGTGTTTTACATGTTTGGAATTATGTATTGTGATTCATAAACTAATGTAGTGTATCGAATTGATTAGAAGTGGAGCCTAGTGGAAGGAATTGAAAACCTGTCAATGAATGTAATTCATTCATTGATTTCACTTTTACTCACGAAAATTATAGTGGAGCAAGTGATGCAATTAGTGAGGATCAGCCTATCACAATACTGGGACAACTCAGTCAGGTTATGAATAATAAACTTACTCGTATGGAGCACCATGATCCACAAAATGGTGGATCAATGTTAGAATGATTCATGAGGTATCAATAAACAACATTCAATGAGACTAAAATTCCACATTTATCTTAGAAATGGAAAAGTTCATAATAGAAAATATTTCATTCATCGGGGGGTAGCGAAAGGGAAAAAGCTATCATTGTAGTTAATCGCTTCACAGGTGATGCAGATCAATTGTCATCATTAATTCAAATAAAAAAGTAGTATGAAGAATTATTGAATATGGAATTTATAGAGCTTAAAGAGATTTTCATAGAACAATACATCCCTCATGACCATCGAGCGGAAAATGAAAGACAATTTCTGAGTCTGAGGAAAAAGGAGAATTAGAATGTCGCAAAGTTTGAGGCTAACATAACAAGGTTGGTAGGTCATGTTGTGTAACGACCCAGAAATTTCAAGGGAATTTTTTTCGTAAATACTTTGTAATTCTACGAGTCTGTGGATCTTGACGATGCTTGATTCTGAGACCCGGTGTTCCCAGAATCAATTTCTGATGTTTAGCTTGGGTACGTTCAGTAAATGAACGAGCGAGGTTTTCTATCTTTTGAAACGGTGCTCGGAATTGAAATCAGAGTGCACCGATGAATTCACAATGCTGGTAATTTGTTTCACTACTGGAAAATTGCCCTATACCCACGGTTCAAAACCGTGGGTATAGCCCCCAAAACCGTGGGTATAGGCTATACCCACGGTTTTGGGAACCGCGGGCTGGAATGGCGTCGGGATAGGGGGGTCACCCTATACCCACGGTTTGGAGAAACCGTGGGGATAGGGTTTTGGCAGCATGGCAAGTGGGTGGCCACGCTGGCAATGCATTGACCCCACGGTTCTCAAACCGTGGGGATTTAATTTTCAAAAAATTGAGAACGCCGGGTTTTGAACCCAGGCCTCGCACAGCGCCGCCGGATATCACAACACCCTCATACCACCCGAGCCATGAATTCCATTCGTTATTAATACATATATCAGCGTATATATATTAATATAGATTATTTTATTTAAAAATGCAGGCGCGGTGATTCGAACCCGCGCTGTAAGAGAGACCACCGCACCGCCGCATCGAACCAACTGAGCTATATTTAATATCTGTAATTTACACACATATCATTGTATATATATTAATATTGAGTATTTAATTTTAAAAAGAAGCTAGCGAGAATCGAACCCGAACTTGACTACAGATTCCCGACGGCGGTGCTGCATCTAACCAACCGAGCTACCGAAACTTTGGATAATTTTATTCGTATAAATCTATATATATTAATCATAGCCATGTTCCCGCCAATGTTTTTTTCATTGTCCCGCGTAATTTTGGTTCCCGCCTTATGGCGGCAAAGCTATACCCACGGTTCTCTAAAACCGTGGGTATAGGTCTTCCAAGAAAAAACCGCAATACCCACGGTTTTGAAGAACCGTGGGTATAGGTCATCCGAAAAAACTCTATACCCACGGTTTGGACAAACCGTGGGTATAGGTCTTCAAAAAAAATCACCTATACCTACGGTTCTCCAGAACCGTGGGTATTGGTCTTCAAATATAATCTATACCCACGGTTTTGGACAAAACCGTGGGTATAGGGGACCTATACCCACGGTTTTTGAGAACCGTGGGTATAGGTCCCCATATTAACCCTATACCCACGGTTTTGGAAAACCGTGGGTATAGGGGTACCCTATACCCACGGTTTTTTGGAAAACCGTGGGTATAGGCCTGTTTTCCAGTAGTGTTTAGGGGACATTTACAATAGTTTCATTTGTGCGAGATGAGAAGTTAAAAATTTTGGATTAAATAAGATGTGAATAAAAAATGTGGAACAATTTTTATTCTATATCTAAGTGGTTATATCATACACGGTGGAGTTGGGGTGGGACCCTAACTACCCATGTGAGGATATTTGTGAGGTGGGGCCGACACGATCCCTAACCCTTCACAGTACCAAAAACCCCTTAAACCACCCATTAAACTTCTTTGTATAATGTTGACACCTCCCTTGAATTTATTTGAGCAACTCTACCTCTCCCCTCTCTCCCTCATTAAATCTTGCGAACCTTTCACTTATTTAATTAGACTACTGATGGTTTAATTAATTAAGTGGATTAGAATTTGAATTTTGTATTTTGAATGCGTGGAATTATTAAATAAAATAAGGAGAAGCCTTATTTAATATTGGGTTGGATTTTGTGTTGAGATTTTGGGGAGAGAGAACTTGAGTTGGAAGAACTCTTCATCTCCTTTGTTGAAGAACGCTAACTCTCCGACGAAGAACTTCGACTCAGCGACCCCAGATTCTCCTTTCTGTTCTTCCTCTACGACATGGGAGGAGGCATCGATGCAGGATCTCACCAACAATGTCTCACCTTTTAATCTTCTCTTCGTGAAAAAAGACAAGACACCGCTTCTTCCTCAGGCGCTCTCCGTCATCGCTTACGGAACCTCATCTCGTGACGTTGTCAACTGTGACGCCAACGTTCGACATCAATTATCGAGGTAGGGGTTATGTTCAATTTTAATAGAATAAAACTGTGATTTGTTTTGTCGTTGAGCATCTTGTTTACCTCATCCTTTTTCTATCTCTTTACGCGGAGGGCGACGGCCGAACGAACACGGTCGGACGACCCTCTGTTGAACTTGTTTATATTATTTAGAATTAGAAATCAATGGTGGATGAGGCACAACGTCATCGCGTCATGCCAGGAAGACGACAATGGAGGCCAGCGTCGTCGCGCCTGTTGTGCAGGAAGAACTGCAGCCCGCTACATGGGACGCTTCAGTGGAAGAACCGGCCGGCCCATCGGCCAGTCGGGCGGAGCTGGACCGCGGTGCCAGGAGGGCACCGCGCTAGAGGATCGGCGGCCTGGCCATGTGGTCCACAAGAGATGAAGCCCATCCGGTCTTTCTGGTGGTTTGGGCAAGGGCGGAATCGCCAGTGAGGAAACCCCCCCCCCCCCCACTTGGAACCCGCTCGGCTTCCTCTGAACCAATCGGGCCGCTCGCCCAGTCGGGCCACGCGAGTCTGTGATGATCTGGGCCGCATTGAGCTGGGTTGTGCCTGGCCTGGCCAAGCCGGGCCACGCCACGCCGGGCCACGCCAGGCCGGGCCACGCCAGGCCGGGCCGCGCCCGGCCGGGACGAGCTGGGCCGCACTGAGCCGGGACGCACCAGGCCAGGCCGCGTCCCGCCAGGTCGTGTCCCTTCAGGCCGAGTTGAGTATTTTCTTCGGACTGGTCCGACACCCCTGCTGGGTCGGACCCATCAAACTAGGTCAATCCGACCCATCGGCCCACTGCACTTATCGGGTCGGGCCCGTTATTCACTTAAACGTGAATAACTTATGGACCATGTGTCCGATCGACGCGCCGTCTACGGCACTAGGACTCTTTCGATGATATGGTCCTTTTTTGATACTCTAAGTGAGTTTCAGATGAATTTGGATATCGGCGAGGTTAGAAATGAGAGTATTTCAAACCGGGCCCCTGGGACGGAAAAGCCAATATCTCTCAGACCGGGCGTCCGATTGACGCGCCGTTAGTCGCGTTGAGTTCCTATTGACGAGATGGAACTTTGCGATACATCAACTATGGATTTTGTAATAGTTGATGTATCAAACATTTGGCTCGTGGAGCAGACCATCCTGGAATCGAGCGTGTTGTGTGCGGGAACCCCAGAGTTGGATGTAACTACGATGACGATGACGACTGTACATGGATCCTATGTGGGTTCGGTAGTGAGGACGACTGTACTTGGATCATCGTGGTTTCGGCAGCGATGACGACTGTACTTGGATCCTACGTTGGATCGATATCGATGGTTACTGTACCTGGATCCTACGTGGGTTCGGCAGCGATGACTTCTTTACTTTGATCCTACGTGGGTTCAACAGGGGAGATGATTCAGAGGCTACATCTATCATCTCCACCCCTCTTCGTGAGTAGAATACCTGTGTGATCTGAGTCTTGACTTTCAATCATTATCATTGATGTGATTGATTTTCATTACTTTGTGGACTGTGTTGTGCATTCCTATGATGACTGGGTTATACTTGGGCTCGTGATTTGGAGACGAACTGGAATTGATGACTTAGGTATATGTGTGGGCATATACCTAAGTGGAGTTGGTTGTTACCTTGTGTGTGTATGTTTCCTTTGTGGATTATACTTTGTGGATTCTTGGATACCTTCGGGGGTCTCGGGGTCCCTACTGAGTCTCGTATACTCACCCTTGCACGGGCTATGCCCGCACTACATTGTGTTGGATGCAGATGACAGACTACACTGATCGAGGTGGAGTCTTGTGGAGCGGGACGGTACCTGGAGGGGGATCACTTGGTGGGACGTACACGGAGCAGACGGCCGCACCCGAGGATTTGAGGAGACCATTTGTACCAACCTTTCACGTGGGATAGCCGGAGGATTACTCGGTGGTTGCTGATTTACTTTACTGCTGCTGTACTTTCATTACTGTTGTACTCTACTTTCTGTTGGGTTTGTATTCTGGCCCGTTTACTATCAAGAACTTACTTTTGTACTTATTTTACTAAGTGTTTACTTCATCTTGCATACTCTGTTGTGTTTTTTACTTATATAAAGGCAATGCCTTCCATTTTATCAGGATTTACGGCTTTGGTTCTAGTCGCCAGCCCCTGGCCTATGGAAGGAAGGCTTGGGGTAGTCACGGCATGGACCCCGAGGATGGTCGTGACAAATTGGTATCAGAGGAGTCAGTTCTACCGCAGAACATAGGACTCTGATAATTTAGTTCTGAGAATAAATAGTGTTAAGCGTATTGAGTGCGGTTATCAGTCCAGTGAGTCCAGTGTTGGTGCGGCGGCAGATGTATCCATATACAGGGACCCTGACTTCTGATTTTCGACTCAGTGCATTAAAACATTGATTGCATGTGTGTTTCAAAAGTTTTCTTAGTGATTACATTGTGTCAGCTCCCCAGGTATACTGTATTAACTATGGTTCACCTATTTCTTTTCAGGATTTCCCCACGATGACAGCCATCTAGGGTTCCCAGTTACGTGGGATATGGTAGTCCACCGAGCGACGAGACCTCAGTGTAGGGCCCCATTACAGTGGAGGCACCAGCAGTACCTCTACCTGTTGGGCCTCCGATACCACCAGCACTAGAAATAGAGAGTGCATGACTCTTGAGTGTGCTGCACGAGTTTCAGCGACAGAGGCCGCCTAGGTTCCGCAGAGAGACAGACCCTTAGGAAGCCAAGGATTGGCTGGAGGCTGTTGTCTGAGTCTTCAGATTGGTAGGGAAACCAGAATATCTTATGGTGATCCTTGTCGCGAGTCTTCTGCACTCAACAGCAGGTAGATGGTGGAGCCTGATTCTTCAAGTGCACGGCAAGGCATCTCTACTTTGGACGGACTTCGAGAGCCTCTTCTACTCAAAGTTTGTTCCATCCACCCTCCATGCGGTGAGCATCATGGAGTTACTACAACTACGGCAGGGTAGCATGAAAGTAGCCTAGTAATCAGTGATATTTACTGACCTCTCACGATACTCCACGGACATGGTACAAGACCAATTCTTTCGGGCCCGGACCTTTGAGCAGGTACTGAGGCATGAGATCAGGGCTACGATGATCTCCCTCAGCATTCCGACATAGGCAGGAGTACTGGAGCAAGCCCTTCTTGAGAAGAGCTTCCTTGCTAAGCCTACACCAGTAGTGAGGCCTACCGCAGGGTGACACATAGTAGAGTCTTCTGCAGCTGGAGGTAGACATATGTCGTAGAGGTCCAAGAGAACCAGGCCATCAGGTGGGTGACGTCCAGTTACTAGTTCGGAGGTGCATGGCACATGCATCCGAGCCATTCAAACGACAGGCAGGCAGTGCAATGCATACGGCGGGCAGGGCCACATGGCTCGTGACTTCCCGACACGCCATGCAGAAGTGTAGCAGAGGGTTGAGGGACCACCCAGGCAGAGGTAGAGGTTTGACCGTGATGGTCTGCAGGGAGAAGTCAGATGAGGCAGAGGAGATGGACGAGCGGCGGGTGGTGGGCGACACATTGATGCTCTACCACCACCACCACTAAGAGTTCCACCCCGACCACAGGGAGCTGGCGGACAGAGGCAGGCTCAGCTTCAGGCAGTAGAGTCTTACGACCATGGCGCACCTGTTATTATTCGATGTATTATCTGTGTCTACTCTACCCTTGATGCAGTTCTTATAGACACATGAATGAGTCATTCTTTTATTGTCACTTCCATTGTTCGGAGCTTAGAGATTCCTACGGAGCCGTTGGCTCGATCTTTACGTCTAGAGACTCCTAGGGGAGCAGACTTGACGATTACACATTGCTGCTGGCAGCGTGAGCTTACTCTAGGGGATGAGATTTTCGGCTGAGATATTCTTGTAGCGGTGTTGAGGCCTTACAACGTCATTTTGGGAAAGTATTGGTTATCTACAGTCCATGCCCAGATCGACTGTATTATGTGCAAAGTGTGGTGTGTCCGCACAGATGGGAGTAGGTTCACCTTCACTGGTGAGAAGGTAGCCTTTGCAGTGCAGGACGAGATTTCACAGAGGAGAGGGAATCCAATCACCCATCAGTTGGGTAGTCTCATTCTAGGAGTAGTTGATGTGTGGAGTCCGAGTTTTCCTGTTGTGGTGGATCTGTATGCAGACGTTTTTCCTGACGATGTATTAGGACTACCTCCTCACAGGGAGGTAGACTTCTATATTGACATGTACCTCGGGACAATCCAAATATCTACACCAGCATATCAGATGGCTCCCGCTGAGCTTCAAGAGCTGTGGGTACAGCTGGAGGACTTTAAGGGCAAGGGATTCATCCGACCCAGTGTTTCACCATGGGCTTCTTCGATTTTATTCACCAAGAAGGCGGATGGGAGCTTACGACTATGTGTCGACTACCGTCACCTGAATCAGGTGACCGTAAAGAACAAGTATCCACTCCTGAGGATTGATGACATCTTTGATCAGCTCAAGGGAGCATGATGGTTCTCGAAGATAGATCTCAGGTCATGCTATCATCAGCTCAGAGTTTGAGATGAGGATGTGCAGAAGATGGACTTTAGGTGTCAGTATGGCCACTATGAGTTCTTGGTTATTCATTTCAGCATAACCAACGCTCCATTAGTGTTCATGAGTCTCATGAACAGGATATTCCAGCCTTAACTTGATCAATTTGTCATAGTATTCATCGACGACATACTGATTTACTCGATTACTGAGGAGGAGCACGCCTACCACATGTGGGATGTACTGGACACACTCTGAGAGAACCAGATTTATGGAAAGCTATCAAAGTGTCAGTTATGGATTCGTGAGGTCCACTTCTTGGGGAATGTTATCTCTGAGGCGAGAGTTGTGGTGGATCCTGTGAAGATTGAGGCAGTACTTGCTTGGGAGCCACCCAGGAGTGTGAATGAGGTGTGGAGATTCCTAGTTCTGGCTGGGTACTATCAGAGATTTGTTCCAGAGTTCACCAGAGTTGTAGCACTACATTCATCTTTGACGAAGAAGGGGAAACCCTTCGTGTGGTCAAATAGAGATTCTAGGAGATGAGATGGATATTGACATGTGCACCCATCTTGAGGCTACCAGAGGAGGGCGTAGGGTACATAGTTTACTACGATGCATCACGGACCAAACTCGGGTGTGTCCTGATACAAAAGTGGGAAGGGATCGCGTATGGTTCATGACATTTGAGGCAGAACAAATAGAACCGCGCTACCTATGACCTAGAGTTAGCAGCAGTGGTCTTCACCTTGAAGATGTGGCGACACTATCTGATTGGAGAGCTCTTTACAGTCTACTCTGACCACCAGAGTCTTAGGTACATCATCTCGCAGACGGACCTAAACCTTAGATAGTGTAGATGGCTTATGTTCCACCAGGACTATGACTTTGAGATAGTCTATACTCCTAGGAAGGGTAACATGGTAGATAATTCTCTTAGCAGGAGATCGGGAATTCAGCTTAATGGAGAGGCGACGGAGAAACTAGCCGCATTGCAAATAACCTTCGTGGATAGAGATGGAGCATCCATTCTATAGTCACTCACAGTCACTCATCCACTACTTCTGCGGCTCTGAGAGGCACATCGTGGGGACGTTGACTATGAGGCACGGCGTACTCATATTTCCATAGGGCAGGTGCCTGATGGATTTTCTGAAGGAGTAGAGCAGGTCATAATTTTGAGGGGACATACCATTGTACCAGTTGCACTGTAGGAGGAATTGATGAGGGAGTTTCACACATCCCCTCTTGCGGTACATCCAGGAGTGGTGAAGATGTACCAGGATCTCATATGACAGTACTGGTGGCCTGGTATGAAGAATGTTGTGGCAAAGTTCGTTTCTCGATTCTTCACCTGCCAGTAGGTGAAGGCGGAGAACTAGGTACTGGTAGGCTTGGTGAAGACCTCAGAGGTCATGGAGTGGATGTGGGATGAGATATCTATGGATATTGTGATGGGGCTTCCACGTACATCCAAAGGACACGACACCATCTGGGTAATTATTGACTGACTCACCAAGTAGCCCATCTTCCAACCTATCAGAGAGAAGGGATTAGTGGAGTGCTTGGGACGCCACTACATTCAGGAAATCATACGGCTTCATGGTGTGCCATTGTCTATTGTCTCTGATTGAGATGCTCGCTTTTCTTCCCGACTTTGGAAGGGCTTGTAGGATGCATTTAGGATGCACCTATTCATGAGAACCACCTTTCATCCTCATACGGATGGCCAGACAGAGAGGACCATTCAGACACTCGACGACATGCTCTGTGCATGTGTCCTTGACTTTAGTTGCAGCTGGGAGGATCACCTACCTTTGGTTGAGTTTTCATACAACATCAGTTACCACTCCACCATAGTGATGGAACCATACAAGGCATTGTATGGCCGACCATGCATATCACCTTTGTGCTGCACTGACCCTGGGGAGTCAGCACTTGTAGGACCAGAGATGGTCCAGCCTATGATGGAGAAGGTGCAGATCATCCAGGAGCGGATGAGGACTACACAAAGCATACAAAAGTCTTATGCTGATAAGAGGTGGGGACCACTAGAGTTCTAGGATGGCAACCACGTTTTCTTACGGGTCACACCACAACGTGGATTACAGTAACCCCCCAAACCCAGCTACCCAGAGTCGGTGCATTACTTCGTAACATTGGCATGATCACAAAAGATCAAGTCTCGAAAGACCGATTAGTTTAGTATCCTTGGAAACACTAGATACATTCATTAATGTTACATTACATCATAAAGTGAAAAACTAATAAAAAAGTCTTCATAGTCCACACTCATATCCTCTTCTGACTATCCCTACAAGTCATTCATAAAATACATCTTCACATCATGGAAAATATTAAAACATTGAAAGGCGTGAGCTCAGATGCTCAGTAAGGATAACAATATTGCGGAAACTTTCATAAATAAAAAATAACAATTAAGGAAATGTATAACTAAACAAAAGCCTTATTAAACTTGAACTTCAGTATAATATGGGAAAAGTAAAATCAAATAATGCCACTTACTTACTCACATGGATATTCTACTAGACGAATAATCACATGAAATATCAATAACCACTTTCATAATGAGGGAATGTATAATGCCGGACATTCTGAAACAATTTGTCAAGGCCTCGGCCAAGACGTCTAAAATGATTAAGGCCTCGGCCAAAACCATAAAGCAAATTGGGAAAGGGAATCATCCAATTCCACATCTAGTTGTCTCATGAGACCTACCGATGCATCGAGGAGCTATAGCGGGCTCCACCCGTCACTTATTAAGTCCAATTCATTCCTCATATGAATAGGTTTAAAAATATCATAAACCATAACATAATCGTATCACATAAAACATGGATAAAGGAAACATAACATTTCCACATTTCAATCAAAATATATCAATACAACACATTGATATAATAAAAATTCTTTCAGAACCATTTTCAATACCAGAATAAAAGAAAGTTAAAACTTTGTATTTATTTTTCATTAAACAAATGATGGCTTGTAGAGGAAGCCGAAACTCAAATAATGGTCACAGCGGCGGAGAAGTCATTGTCACCGCATAAGTACGGAAATAAAAACATTACCTTTTGTCGTTTAGAAAAACGCTTCGTATAAAAAATATTCCTTTTGAATAAATGTAAAAGTCAAAGGGGTTTATACACCGTATAAAATAAAGTTGTGTATAAAACCAAATATGCCTCAATGAAAGGGGATTGAGACGAAGTCCTTAAAAGATCATTTTTAAAAAAAAATAGATTTATTATGTGTATTCACTATAGGTACACATAAAGAAAGTAAAACTAAAAAATAGGACATAATAATATCATGACATAATTTGAAAGTAGGAGATTAACCCAAAGAATGGAAGTTGGGTTAAGAAATTCCTTTACCTTGTGTCTTGTCCTGACTCGACCGTTCTTTAACCTCCTGAATAATAAACTAGAGTTAATTTCTATTTACTTAAGAACCTTTTTCATGTTCATTATTCCATTTATATCACTTATTACCATGTTATGAACATTATTTAATTATTTAAGTTAATAACGGTCGTTTTGTCGATCTTTGGTACTTGAGTCAAAAATAAACTTCTTATAATTATAAGTTGTTCATGTGGTGAAATATCCATTATACCCAGAATTATATTCATGATGTAGATATAATAAATATCATATATATACATTATATACATTCATTCATAATGTCACGTAACATTTAGAGGTAAGAAATGAAATGCACCGTTCATGGAGACGGTAAGCCGTACGTACGCATGAACGCTACTTTCATTTATATTTCATATTTAATGGAATGAAATCATAATGATATAAATTTATAATATAATTAAAGTATAATATAGTGTATAATACCATTTAATCCATCCTTTATACATCCCACATATGGCATTAATGATTCAAATCACTTTGAGGGGGCGGTAGTCCGCACTTCCTAAAATGAAATTATCGCGTTTTACCCATAATGGAAATCTTATAGTATGCCATAAATGAGAAATACAGAAGCATAAGTAAAACATAAACATATTATATATCATATATACATATAGTGACATCTTAATGGCCACCTTTGAAGGTGTTATATGATTGTTGAACAATCATCGTTTCGTGAGGCAAAAATTCACCATCCACAGAAACCGTATGTTCTTTAACCATTAGATGTAGGTGTGTGTAAGTGTAGCTCGAATCTTTCTTATAACAACATACTAGTATATTTAGGATACTGTTGTTGTTACAAAATAAATGAATAAAAAGAGTTTAGGGGGTTGGAGAAGAAAAATAAAACAAAACAACATTAGAGAAGACATTACCTCAAAATCGGTTAACTCTTTTTGATTTGAGCCAAAGGCTTCCTTGGGAAGAGTTCTACCCAAATTGATGCTTCTAGGAGTAAGAGGGGGAAGTTGGGAGAGTATTTGGGCAGAGGTTGGCCGAGCCAAATGGATTGAAAGTGTAAATGAGGTGGTAGAGGTGGGGGCCTTTTATAAGAGGAGAGGAGGGGCTCTTTTGAAAAGATTGAAATGTTACATTATTATACAATGCTTATCGGATTCTAAAGGTCCCACACATATACAATTCGTGGATAAGGTGATAAGGGTTAGAAATATCCTCATCCAATAGGATTTGGATAAGTGTAAGCTTGGATTTTGCATTATCTTCTCATTTTATTTAAATCGTTAAATAATGAGGTCATCGCTGCATCATCATGATGTCATAAATAATTTAATTTATATAATGTATAAAAAATCTAAACAAAATACTATGATGTAGGAAATCTTTTTAGATTTCTAATGAATATTTAAAATCAAAATTTGTACTTGTGTAACCCCAATTAAAAACTGTTTTAGTAAAACAACTCATGTTTGTGTCAATTTAATTTTAACATTAAATAAATATATATTAATGTCATTTTTCCAACCAAAGTGGCTCCATGGGGTCCCCAAGTTTACCCATGGGTTTTCTTGGTCGGCCATGACTCATAAAATAGGAGTAGGACAAGTTCCAAGCTCATATCATATTATTAAAACATTGTTTTTAACTTAAACTACACTAATTAACTCTAATCGCGATTAAGAACTTAAAAGTTACTATTCACCAAAAAATTATTTTAATCTCATTGAACCAAATTTTACTTCTTAATGAAAACCATGTATGTTGGATTTTTGAAAATCAAATCACAGAAGAGGTAATATTTCATTTAAACGAAAAATCAGTTATTTAACTACCACTTAGTGGTTTCACTATTCATCAAAAATTGAAGTTTTTCAGAACAATGCCAAAATTTCACCCTAAGCAATAATTGATATTCCGAATTCAAAAATGATGTATATTTTAAAAAATTCCAAACATATAAGTTTCATTAATTAATTTTATAATTAATTCCCGCTGTCACAACAAATAGCGTGTTTTTAAGAAACAATTTATATCAAAAGATTGGCAATTGTTTATGTCCAATTTCAATGTTAAATTAATTCTAATGACCACCATTGGATAAAATGGTAAAAATATATTCTAATTATACTTTAAAACCAATAAATATTATAATTTATCACACTAAATTATTTTTATTAAAAAAGATGTTTTAATTATTTTTCACTATGCATAAAAAAATTGGAAGTTCTCAGAAATTTACAAAAAATTCAACTTAGGATAATTTCGATATTACAAATACAAAAATGAAGTCCATTTTGAAATATAAAATTTCTATAATTTTAAAAAGTGGTTATTACTATTCATAACGGCTACTTTGATTAGTCGCGGTGTTTTAGAACTCGATGTTGCGTACAATGCAAGCTATTTCATTATTGAATGAGAAGCGTATCGTGGAAGCTAGGGGTGTTACATTCTCCCCTCCTTTAATAAATTGCGTCCTCGCAATTTGAAAATTTTCTTTGAAAATAAAAGGTTGAAAAGAGAAAATACCTTTGAGGAAAACCCACATCGGAAATAAGATTAATAAAATTTAGCC
The DNA here is from genome assembly GCA_963277665.1 of Viscum album. Classification (NCBI taxonomy): domain Eukaryota; kingdom Viridiplantae; phylum Streptophyta; class Magnoliopsida; order Santalales; family Viscaceae; genus Viscum; species Viscum album. The sequence continues at coordinate 773,496,048 of OY728141.1, forward strand.
TTAATAAGAGGGAAAGGGAAATGAAAAAGTCACCACCCAATTATGATCTCGATTAGGAGAACATTGGTGGAAATTAGAGACATATAATTGGAGGAAAAACCTAAATATTTGTAGGGAGTGATTGAGGTCATCAATTACAATCAACTTTCAAATTGAGGGCCTCAAAGCCTTCAATCTATGTTGATTTAAAATATCATCAGTTCAACAAGGCATAAGGTATTTGGATAACACATTTTTTTGTTTTAATATCCCCTTACTAAAGTTTAATAATTAATTTATTCATTGAATAAGAGATAGTTATATATATATTTATGCTTGACAATTAGAGTTTCAACCTTCAACTCATCTTTCACTCAAAAAGATAATAGAACTCAAAAATATTATACTTATCCTAATTGTATAAGGTTCCAAATGTTAACACATACCATTTTGATTAGTAAAATTATTTTGTAATAACCAGGGACTTCCTGTAGGCTAGTGGTAGGAAATAAAGGCATGTCGCACTATGATTGTGGGTTCGATTCCTGCAGCTTTGTCCGACGCGACGGGTTATGCCCCACCCTACAGGTTGTCCTTTTCCTAAAACTATAGTATCATAATATTCCAAAAATAATCTTCATAAATTTTTTTAACCTTAAACAATACTATACAACGATCAATTTAATCCACTCCAACCTTTATAGTTATCCAAAATACCTCTGTCCAGACATTCTCTAAAAGGTCTCTTAATTCCAAAATCAATTTATCAGATTCCCCAAACAAAGTAAAGTTTCTCTTATTGTCACATACTGAAAATATAATTACCTTAAACATATTAAAACCTTTCTGAAATCAACAAGTACTGCAGTACAATCCTTATATATATATCACATTATTCTAATAACTAGAATATAATCCATGAGTCCAAAAGCACCAATACATTACTGTAGTAACAACATAAGATTGTCCTTGATCCCTTGGCCTTTTCTGAGGTAAGTTTCCCTGACTCTTAGGACATTCATTTGCATAATGACCCATTTCTCTACAATTGTAGAATTCAACTTTGATAGCCTCTTTCTTTCCCTTGCAATCAAGAGCCTCTTGACCCTTTTCTCCACATTTATAACAAACTCCCATTCCTTTTAGGCAAGTACCAGGGTGATTCTTCCCACAATTATCACATAATGGAAAATCATTCTTTCCCTTTTTCCCTTTATCTGTCTCTTGTTCCACTGTTCTCTTCTTCTCTTGCTTTAATTTGTTGTCATAAGACTTAGAGAATTCCTTTTCTGTCTTGATAGCACACGGGACAATATCTTCGTATGTTGAGAAAGATTGTGATACTAAAGCTCGACGGAGAAATGGTTTTAACCCATCAAAGAAACGATCAATCTTACTTCTTGGGTTACGTATATGATCGGCAACATGCCTCACTAACCTTGTAAAGTTAGCCTCATACTTTGCGACATTCTCATCCTCCTTCTGCCTCAGACTCAGAAATTGCCTTTCCATATCCGCTCGATGGTCTCGAGGAATGTATTTTTCTAAGAACATCTCTTTGAACTCTTGCCATTCCATGTTTGTTAATTCATCATCTTCCTTTGTGTTTTGAATTAGTGACCACCATTGATCGGCATCTCCTGTGAGGCGGTAAACTGACATGACAACATTCTCCCTTTCACTACTCCCCAAGGCATGAAATATTTTCTCTTAGGAATTTATCCATTTCTCAGCTACTATAGGATTTGTACTCCCATTGAAGGTTGGTGGTTGTTGCCTCATGAAACGGTCTAGCATTGATCCTCCACGTTGCGGATCAGGGTGCTCCATACGAGTAAGGTTGTTATTCATAACCTGTGTGAGTTGTCCCAGTATGGTGAGAAGCTGATCAGCACCAGTTGTATCACTAGCTCCACCATAATTATCCTGAGCAGGAAGGAAATCCCTACACGGAGTGTGTGCATTGATACGGTTTCCATTCCTTCCACTAGGCGCCATTTCTAAATAATGGCATAAACTAGATTAGTTCATGAATCAAAATACATAATTCCATACTTGTAAAACACTTAACATAAATTGAACTAATTATGGATATAATCCATAATTATAAAAATGTTTTCTTTGAGGAAGTATATACTCGTAACCCTTCATAGTGGTTTGTAAAGAAAATGGGAATTATCCAAAGCATATCCCCCGGGAGTGTCGTAACCAATAGTGCAGCAAGGCCCGTTGTCGTGCACCAGTTCCCGTTCGAGTCTAGCTCAAAGTGGTGTTTTCGGGTTTTACCCCTAGGTACATCTGTGCCAGAACCGCCTCTACCTACTCGTATCCAGACAGAGATGTATTGCTCGGAAAACTCACAACATCTCTACAATACCAAAATTCTAGGAAGTTCTTCTATATTAATCCTCAAAGTCTATCTTTGGGATATGTGCTCTAATCAGAGTTTATCTAAATCTAGCTTCCAAGGTTAGTACTAACCTCCCTCTGATACCAACTGTAATGCCCCAAACCCAGCTACCCAGAGTCGGTGCATTACTTTGTAACATTGGAATGATAACAAAAGATCAAGTCTCGAAAGACCGATTAGTTTAGTGGCTTTGGAAACACTAGACACATTCATAAATGTTACATTACATCATAAAGTGAAAAACTAATAACAAAGTATTCATAGTCCACACTCATATCCTCTTCTGACTATCCCTACAGGTCATTCATAAAATACTTCTTCACATCCTGGAAAATATTAAAACATTGAAAGGGGTGAGCTCATATGCTCAGTAAGGATAACAATATTGCGGAAACTTTCATAAATAAAAACTAACAATTAAGGCAATGTATAACTAAACAAAAGCCTTATTAAACTTGAACTTCAGTATAATATGGAAAAAGTAAAATCAAATAATGCCACTTACTTACTCACATGGATATTCTACTAGATGAATAATCACATGAAATATCAATAACCACTTTCATAATGAGGGAATGTATAATGCCGGACATTCTGAAACAATTTGTCAAGGCCTCGACCAAGACGTCTAAAATGATTAAGGCCTCGGCCAAAACCATAAATCAAATTGGGAAAGGGCCTCGGCCAATTCCACATCTAGTTGTCTCATGAGACCTACCGATGCATCGAGGAGCTATAGCGGGCTCCACCCGTCACTTATTAAGTCCAATGCATTCCTCATATGAATAGGTTTAAACATATCATAAACCATAACATAATCGTATCACATAAAACATGGATAAAGGAAACATAACATTTCCACATTTCAATCACAAGATATCAATACAACACATTGATATAATAAAAATTCTTTCAGAACCATTTTCAATACCAGAATAAAATAAAGTTAAAACTTTGTATTTATTTTTCATTAAAAAAATTATGGCTTGTAGAGGAAGCCGAAACTCAAATAATGGTCACGGCGGCGGAGAAGTCATTGTCGCCGCATAAGTACAGAAAGAAAAACATTCCCTTTTTTCATTTAGAAAAACGCTTCGTATAAAAATGATTCCTTTTGAATAAACGTAAAAGTCAAAGGGGTTTATACACCGTATAAAAGAAAGTTGTGTATAAAACCAAATATGCCTCAATGAAAGGGGATTGAGACGAAGTCCTTAAAAGATAATTTTTAAAATAAAATAGATCTATTATGTGTATTCATTATAGGTACACATAAAGAAAGTAAAAATACAAAATAGGACATAATAATAGCATGACATAATTTGAAAGTAGGAGATTAACCCAAAGAATGGAAGTTGGGTAAAGAAATTCCCTTACCTTGCGTCTTGTCCTGACTCGACCGTTCTTTAACCTCCTGAATAATAAACTAGAGTTAATTTCTATTTACTTAAGAACCTTTTTCATGTTCATTATTCCATTTATATCACTTATTACCATGTTATGAACATTATATAATTATTTAAGTTAATAACGGTCGTTTTGTCGATCTTTGGTACTTGAGTCAAAAATAAACTTCTTATAATTACAAGTTGTCCATGTGGTGAAATATCCATTATATCCATAATTATATTCATGATGTAGATATCATATATATCATATATATACATTATATACATTCATTAATAATGTCACGTAACATTTAGAGGTAAGAAATGAAATACACCGTTCATGGAGACGGTAAGTCGTACGTACGCATGAACGCTACTTTCATTTATTTTTTGTATTTAATGGAATGAAATCATAATGATATAAATTTATAATATAATTAAAGTATAATATAGTGTATAATACCATTTAATCCATCCTTTATACATCCCACATATGGCATTAACGATTCAAATCACTTTGAGGGGGCGGTAGTCCGCACTTCCTAAAATGAAATTATCGCGTTTTACCCATAATGGAAATCATAAAGTATGCCATAAATGAGAAATAAAGAAGCATAAGTAAAACATAAACATATTATATATCATATATACATATAGTTACATCTTAATGGCCACCTTTTAAGGTGTTATATGAGTGTTGAACAATCATCGTTTCGTGAGGCAGAAATTTGCCATCCACAGAAACCGTATGTTCTTTAACCATTAGATGTAGGTGTGTGTAAGTGTAGCTAGAATAATTCTTATAACAACATCCTAGTATATTTAGGATACTGGTTTTGTTACAAAAGAAATTAATAAAAAGATTTTAGGGGGTTGGAGAAGAAAAATAAAACAAAACAACATTATAGAAGACATTACCTCAAAATCGGGTAACTATTTTTGATTTGAGCCAAAGGCTTCCTTGGGAAGAGTTCTTCCCAAGTGAGGATTCTAGGAGTAAGAGGGGGAAGTTGGGAGAGTATTTGGGTAGAGTTTGGCGGAGCGAAATGTCTTGAAAGTGTAAATGAGGTGGTAGAGGTGGGGGCCTTTTATAAGTGGAGAGGAGGGGCTCTTTTGGAAAGATTGAAATGTTACATTATTATACAATGCTTTTCGGATTCTAAATGTCCCACACTTATACAATTCGTGGATAAGGTGATAAGGGTTCTAAATATCCTCATCCAATAGGCTTTGGACAAGTGTAAGCCTTGGATTTTTCATTATCATCTAATTTTATTTAAATCGTTAAATAATGAGGTCATCGCTGCATCATCATGATGTCATAAATAATTTAATTTATATAATGTATAAAAATTCTAAAAAAATACTATGATGTAGGAAATATTTTTATCTTTATAATGAATATTTATAATCAAAATTTGGACTTGTGTAAACCCACTTAAAAACTGTTTTAGTAAAACAACTCATGTTTGTGTCAATTTAATTTTAACATTAAATAAATATATATTAATGTCATTTTTCCAACCAAAGTGGCTCCATGGGGTCCCCAAGTTGACCCATGGGTTTTATTGGTCGGTCATGACACATCCAATAGGAGTAGGACAAGTGTCAATCTCATATCATATTATTAAAACATTGTTTTTACCTTAAACTACACTAATTAACTCTAATCGAGATTAAGAACTTAAAAGTTACTATTCACCAAAAAAAATTTTTAATCTCATTGAACAACATTTTACTTCTTAATTACAACCATGTATGTCATATTTTTTAAAATAAAATCACAGAAGTGGTAATATTTCATTTAAACGAAAAATCAGTTATTTAACTACCACTTAGTGGTTTCACTATTCATCAAAAATTGAAGTTCTTCAGAACAATGCCAAAATTTCACCCTAAGCTATAATTGATATTCCGAATTCAAAAATGATGTATATTTTAAAAAATTCCAAACATATAAGTTGCATTAATTAATTTTATAATTAATTCTCGCTATCACAACAAATAGCGTGTTTTTAAGAAACAATTTATATCAAAAGATTGGCAATTGTTTATGTCTAATTTCAATGTTAAATTAATTCTAATGACCACCATTGGATAAAATGGTAAAAATATATTCTAATTATACTTTAAAACCACTAAATAGTATAATTTATCACAATAAATTATTTTGATTAAAAAAGTTGTTTTAAGTATTTTTCACCATTCATAAAAAAATTGGAAGTTCTCAGAAAGTTACAAAAAATTCAACTTAGGATAATTTCGATATTACGAATACAAAAATGAATTCCATTTTTAAATATAAAATTTCTATAATTTTAAAAAGTGGTTATTACTATTCATAACGGCTACTTTGATTAGTCGCGGTGTTTTAGAACTCGAAGTTGCGTACAATGCAAGCTATTGCATTATTGAATGAGAAGCGTATCGTGGAAGCTCGGGGTGTTACAATTACAGAGATTTGGCCAGGGTGGAAAGTTATCTTTGCACATTATCATACCATTCAAGGTTCTCAGCAGGGTAGGCGAGGTGGATTATCACCTCTCCCTTCCACCTCAGTTGCACTGGGTGCACGATGTCTTCCACATATCACAACTGAGGAGATACTTGCATGAACTAACGCATATCATTGATCACTGAGAGCTAGACAACGATGACGGGTCGAATTTTGTGGATGTCCTGGTGGAGATCAAGGATCGACATGAGTGGGGCCTACATGGATGGCCGATTCTTCTGGTGTTCATTTTTTGGCAGCATGGGAACCTCTAGGAGAGAACTTGGGGGAGGGAGGCTTAGATGCATGCACAGTACCCTCATTTGTTTTCCTAATTTATTATGTAGCTTTATAGGGACGTAATGACCTGAGGTGGGAGTAATGTAAAGACCCAGAATTTTCAAAGAATTTTTTTTCTTAAATACTTTGGAAATCTACAAGTCTGTGTCTTCTGACGTTACTTGATTCCGAGGCCCAGAGTGCCCGGAATCAATTTCCGAAGTTTAGATCGGGTACGTTCAGTAAACGAACGAGCGGGTTTTTCTATCATTTGAACCAGTGCTCGGAATTGAATTCCGAGGGCACCGATAAATTCGCAAAGCCGGTAATTACTTAAAGGGAACTTTACCATAGTTGCGTTTGTGCGGGAGGATAAGTTATAAATTGTGGATTAAATAAGAAATGAATAAAAAATGTGGAACAATTTTTATTCTATATCTAAATGGTTATATCCTAAATGGGGGAGTTGGGGTGGGCCCCTAACTACCTGTGTGAGGATATTTGTGAGGTGGGGCCCACACTCTCCCCAACACTTCACATTCCCTAAAACCCCTAAAACCTCCCATTAAACTCCTTTGTTTAATGTTGTCTCCTTCCTTTAATTTATTTGAGTAACTCTTCCTCTCCCCTCTCTCCCTCATTAAATCGTGCCAACCATTCACTTAATTAATTAAAAAAATCATGGTTTAATTATTTAAGTGAATTAGAATTTTAATTTTGTATTTTGAATGTATAGCATGATTAAATAAATTAAGGAGAAGCCTTTTTTTATTTTGGGTTGGATTTTTGTGTAGGGATTTTGGGGAGAGAGCTCTTGAGTAAGATGAATGCTTCATCTCCTTTGTTGAAGAACGCCAACTCTTTGATGAAGAACATCAACTCCGCGACCCCAGTTTCTCCTTTCCCTTCTTCCTCCGTGACAAGGGAGGAGACACCGAAGCAGGATCTCGCCAATGATGTCTCGCCTTTTAATCTTCTCTCCGGGAAAAAAGAGGTGACATCACTTCCTCCTCTGGCGCTCTCTGTCGTGGCTTACAGAACCTCATCTCACGACGCTGTTAACCGTGATCCCGATGTTCAACCTCGAATATCTAGGTAGGGGTTAGGTTCAATTTTAATGTATTAAAATTGTTCGTTGGTTTTTCTTTGAGCATCTTGTTTACCTAAGCCATTTTCTGTCGCATTACGCGGAGGGCGTGGGAATAACGAACAAGGCCTGATGACCCTCCGTTGAACTTGTTTATTTTATCTAGAATTGTCAGGCAGTGACAGAGGAGTCACGACGTCGTCACGCCATGCCGGGAACATGAAAAAGGAGGCCGACGACATCACGCCGGTTGTGAGGGAAGAACCGCGGCCCGCTACACGGGATGCTTCAGCGGAGGAACCGGTCAGCCTATCGACCGGTCGGGCGGAGCTGGACCGCTGTGCCAGGAGGGAACTGCGCTGGAGGATCGGCGGCCCCCCATGTAGGCCGTGAACACTGAAGGCCGACCTGTCTAGCTGGCCAGTTCGGGGAAGGGTTGCGCCGCCTGGAGCCTCTGGTGGAGAAAACCGGGGGGTTGCCCCCCCCCCCCGGAACCCGCTCGGCTTCGACCGAGCTTGCCATGATGCGCGCCGAGCCGTGCCGCGCCGGGATGCTCCGCGCCATGTGAGGCCAAGCCGGGCCACACTGGGCTAGGCCTCGCCATGCCGGGTGGAGCCGGGCCTCGCCAGGCCGCGCCACTTCGGGTCGGGCCGCATCCCTTCGGGCTGACTTTAGTATTTTCTTCAGACCGGTCTGACACCCCTACTTGGTCAAACCCGTAAAACTAGGTCAATCAGACTCATTGGCCCACTGGACTAAACGGGTCGGGCCCATTATTCACTTAAACGCGAATAACTTAAGAACTGTGCGTCTGATCGACGCGTCGTCTGTGGCACTGTGACTCTTTCGATGAGACAGTCCTTTTTTGATATTGTAAGTGTGCTTCAGATGAATTTGGATATCGTCCGAGATAGAAACAAGTGTATTTGTGACAAGGCCCCTGGGACGGAAAAGCCAATATCTCTCAGACCGTGCATCAGATTGACACACCGTCTGTCACGTTGAGTTCCTATTGATGGGTCAGAAATTTGGGATACATCAACTATAGACTTCGTGACAGTTGATTTATTGACCCCTTGGCTCGTGGAGCAGACCCTTCCGGAATCGAGCATGCTGTGTGCTGGAACCCTAGAGCTGGTTGTGACTATGACGATGATGAATAATCTACTTGGTTCCTATATGGGTTCGGCAGCGAAGACGATTGTACTTGAATCCTCCGCGGGATCAGCAGTGGTGGCAACTATACTTGAATACTACGTGGGTTCGACAGCGATGGTTACTGTACCTAGATACTATGTGGGTTCGGCAATGACGACTTCTGTACTTGGATCCTGCATGGGTTCGGAAGGGGAGATGATTCAGAGGCAACATTTATCATCTCCACCCATCTTCGTGAGTAGTATACCTGTGTGAGATGAGTCTTGTCTTTAAATCAATATCATCGATATGATTGACATGAATTCCTTTGTGGACTGGGTTGTGCTTTCCTATGTGTACTAGGTTATACTTGGGCTCATGAGTTGGATCCGAACTGCAATTGATGAATTAGGTATATGTATGGGAAAATACCTAAGTAGAGTTTGTTGTTACCTTGTGTTTGTATCTTTCCTTTTAGGTTTATCCTTTGTGGATTCTGGGAGACCTTCGAGGGTCTCGGGGCACCTCCTGAGTATCGTATACTCACCCTTGCACGGGCTATTCCCGCACTACGTTGTGTTGGATGCAGATGACAGACAGCACTGATCGGGGTGGAGTCTTGTAGAGCGGGGCGGTACCTGGATGTGGACCACTTAGTGGGACATACACAGAGCGGACGGCCGGACCTGAGGTGCAGAGGAGACCATATGTACCCACCATTCAGGTAGGATAGCCAGAGGACGACTTGGTGGTTTCCGATCTACTTTACTGTTGTTGTACTTTCTTTACTGTAGTACTGTACTTTTAGATGGGTTTGTATTGTGGACCATTTACCTTCCAACACTTACTTTTTTACTCAGTTTACTTAGTGTTTATTTTAGATTGCATTCTCTGTTGTGTTTGATTATTTATATAAAGTAAATACCTTCCCTTTTATCGGGATTTACGCCTTTGGTGCTAGTCTCCAGCCCCTATCCTATGGAAGGCGGGCATGGGGTAGTCACGGCACGGGCGCCAAGGGCGGGTCGTGACATGCTGCTGATTATATACATAACCCAATGAGTAATATAGATTGACTCTTTTATGGGTTAAAGCCATTTATCCTTCAAAAATTAGTCTCAAAATCCTTCTCATCATACGAAGATACTGCCTCCTGAGCTATCAAGACAGAAAAAGAATTCTCTAAGTCTAATGATATTAAAGAAAAGCAAAAGAAGAAGAGATCAGTTGAACACTCTGGAAATAGAAATCATGGGAATAAGGGAACAGGTGAATATCTATCGTATAACAGCCTAAACCTTTTATCTCATATAATGATAATATTATGCATTTATTTTGTTTAAATTTCATTTTAAAAAACAAAACTTATTAGATAAACACATGGAATTTTATTTAAACAAGACATTGAAGTGTTTACAATATAAGAATATCAAATGGGAAATCATTCTAACCAAATATATCTACTAGAAACCATATCAAAACTAATTTAAGGACTCCATAAACAATAATGAGATCCATCAAATAAAGGATATCCTTTTTTTCATTCATATAAAAGAACATCACCACCAAAATCATGAAAACCGTACTAAGCATCAGTGGTATAGTAAGCAAAATATCCTTCGTTTGTATGGAGTTGTGGAAAACCTAAGGCATGGTTTTATATGGCATCAACTCGACCCATTCCTTAGGTGATCATTGAATTCCAACAACAATAATTATAACACATGTCCTTTGGGTGAATTAATTAAATTTATTTAAGTAGAATTTATTTTTTTCAAATATCTAAGTTAGGGATTGAAAATTATAAAACAACCTCTAAATATGAACTTTAAAAAGGACATGGTATATTATTTTGTAGTACACATAAATGATTTTGAAATGATAATTGGAATACAAATGGATTTCAAATATTTCAAATATCTTAAAAATGTTTTCATTGGTAAAGAATAAAAAATGTTTTCATTAATCTATGTATGATGTCTTTTAAATAAACTATGTTTTGATACAAGTATAAATGTTTTTATTTGGAGATACTAAATTTCAATTTATAAACATTGAATATTAAGACAATAGTTTTTATAAAATTTTTCGTAATACTCTTAATTAAGACAAAGTATAAATTAATTTGTTTTCTTTAATCATTCAATTTTTAAATAGAAAGTCATAATTTTTTAAATATTCCCTTTTATAGTAATAAATGAAGGTATCAATTTCCTTATGACTTTTTAATTTTTAGAGTTGTTTTTTATGAAACAATCACATTAGGGCAATCCCTTTAGCCATTCCAAGAGTGCCAGCTCATGCTAGAAAGTTGATCCTAGTTCTCAAACTTAGTTTAGGTTGGCCTAAGGGTGGGAATAGTTTCACTGAAAGACACACCAATGTAAATGAGAATGACACTGTGGACGCGAGGCCATGGTGAGGTAGGGGTTGGCCGAGGCCTACAGGGGGAGGCGGGAGCCCGTGTCTAAGGGCCCCTGGTGTTTCATGTAATTTTTGAACATATGTCGGGAGTTTTATGATTAGAAAGAGTCCATGAACATCATGCCAATTCGACGTGGGACAAAGATTTTTTTGGAAAATGGGATTTGGGTTGTTGGTCCATGTCGTGAGTAATCTGGGCCATCGATCATGATCCAGTGCTCGACCCTCAACTACCACGGAATACATCCGCACTTTCATACACCATCTGATCCGTCATGAATCTACTCTCGGTTGTCTGTGATTTTTAATACATCGCGTCAAACTAGGGCCATCTAATCTAGCTACTGATCAAATACAATCCATCCATCACTTTAAAATCTCGCAAATGCACACCTACCATTACATCAAGACCAGATCAACTCATGGACATACATTCAATTTATGATCTTCTACTCCTGTGCATTCATATTCTTCTCCTCCTACTTTGACCCAGTAACCCATACACCCTACATTGCACCATTTAACTTCTTTGACTTTGAACCAGATGGTCCCCTACATTCCTACGTCATCCAAAAAGACAATCTGCAGTCTTTAAAATACCAATTAGTCCTCAGATCCTTTGCAAGTGTCCTAAAAATATAATGTAAACGTACAATATAATATTGTTTATATTTGTGACCCTTTCCACCCCCAGGAATCCCCTAACATTAACTTCTTCTTCCAGTACATTCTTCAAGAACCTCCGAGCTTCTCCTGAGCCCCCTCCACCTCCCTAAAAAAAGTAAGGGAATTTATTGTTTCCTTGTCTTTGTTGTTTGTGGGTATATGAAAATACATGTATACTCATTAAAATATATAATTAACACTTCAGTTCAGTTAAAAACTTCTCTTAAACTAAACCTAAGTATTTTGAAACTTGAGACTAAGAAGTATTGTGAACATGAGGGTTACATAATGCATACAAAACATAATGATGTGCTATGCATATATATATATATATATATGGTTGTCTTTATTTTTGATTATAATATATATAAACAGGTATGATCATAATTTTATGGGTGGAAACCCTCAAATACCAGACCCTAAATCCTTCGGATTTTGGGTTATGAAATCATTACAAACATGATGGAATATTTTTTGTCCTATTTCAATATATATATATATATATATCCCTTATATATCCAAATATAAATATTTACATCCTTACAGTTGTACAGAAATCCCCTTGTGTCTGGATTTACGATATTAAAAAACATTGAGTTTTAATGTAAATGAGGAACTAAAAAATGAAAGGTTTTATATTTAGTATAAAAATTTTATATACTTTTCATACCTGATTATGTATGTTTATATATTTATATATAACCATACGTTTTTTAAAGAACCACCTTGAGGTTCAGTTTCATGTCTTATTTACATTATGTTTCAAAGATGAGGTATAATTTTATTATATTTTCACACACATATATATATATATTCATATACAGTATAAAAAGTATCATACATAGGTATATATTGTGTATAACACCATCTGGATAAGTTATCAAATCCTTCAACATTGAACTTCAATGATTAGTGGATGTTTTTAATTAATAATTTGGTGATAATTAAATTTGGTGTAAGACCCATTAGTGTACTTCATTATACATGTTAGATATTCATGTTTAGAATAGCATATATGTACATAGAAAAGTATTTTAAATATTTAATCATTTTACATTTCACAATATGGTTTTGAATTCATGATCCCCTGATAATTTTAAGTCATATGGGGGTTAATGGGTTTTTGGTATTTGTTGTGGTTGATTTTCTTGCTTTCTATTTTTGACATTGTGGTGTGTTATACAAAATCATTTTTGCAATAAATATTTGAGCTTCTATTAGCATTAAACCCTACATCAAATGTCTGGATTAATTTTTAATTAATTATCAATCCAAAGAAAATCCTTGATAACATTGATTACTATGGGTTTAGAATTTATCATTTTATGTGACTAAATTCGTATTTCATTTAAGTGAATTAGTTGTCATCAGAGATTCCAAAATCTGCTTAACATATTTACCATTCAATGACATAGTCATTTAATTGATCGACTAGTTATTAAAATCTAAAAACATGATTCACTATAAATATATATGTAAATGTTAAAGGACGAAATTTAATAATTATGAACAATTGTATCAAACAATTAATTTCTCAACGTGGTAAGGGAAATTTTGAGTAATGTGAAATAAGGAAACATGAAATATACTTACTCAAGGTGGTATGGGACACTTTGTGTAATTTGAAATTAGGAAACAATAAATATGTGGCACATGTAATGATAAGTAATAAGTAATTTACTAAATCAGAGTGCTATGTGCACTTAAATATAGATAGATGAGGAATGCATTGGACTTAGAATGCGTCAGGGGGCCCGCAATAGCACATGAATGCATCATTAGGTCTCATGAGACAATATATATTCATGGCACAAAGCCTTGAAAAAATTATTATTTATGGTCCTAGCATGAGGTCTGGATAGTATGATCATGATGTCGAACATATGCACTTTCCGCATTATGGATATGAAATTTAAATAACCAGAAGAATATTCTAATAGTAGAATATTCTTTGTTAAAGAGATTATGTATATGAGAATTACATGAAGAAAATGTTATGGCATAGTATTTATGCAGTACTCAGAGAGTCTTTAGCCAGTGCATGTTTCTTAGTAGTAATAGATAAAATTGATATTATTATTTAAGCACATCACTGATCATGTAATAACCTTAGTTATTAAATAGTATACATGCATATTCACATGTCATACTTATAAAAGATAGGATGTATTTCACTTATATTTCTGAATGAGAATTCCTATAATTGAATAAGCATCCTTTGTAATTATAATAGTATTATTTTAATTGTGCACTTATATTTCTTAGAAAATTGTTATAGTATGTTACAGGTTTTACAAAATTATTATGAAAATGATTTATGGGAGTGTTTAAACAATGATTTCAAAATTATATATGTTTATTATGTTTTGTTTTAAAACACCTTACTTGGCATTCTTATGTTCACCCAATGTTTTTGTAATAAAATATTTAGGTGACAACTTAAAAGAAAATAAGCATTTCAGGTGTGGCCGAGTTCCCAAATCCTAAACCGAATTCGATCCTCTATATGAGTCATGATGTGATATTTATCAGTGCATATTTTTGGTGAAAAACTTCACTTCATGTTATGGAGGAACCATCTCCGGGCATTCTGGTGTCCGGTCTTCACAAATCCTGCGATAAATGTAGCAAAAAACACCCAGGTACATGCCTGAATAGAATAGGATTCTGTTACAAGTGTGGTGAAAAAGGCCACCAATCTTGTGATTGCAAAGGAATGAAAGATGTTTTCAATGTTTTATGCTAAAATTATAGGGAAATGAAACATTTTTCAAAAGAATTCCCTATGCTCCTAAGAAACATAAATAAAAAATGGCCAAAGGAGCAAGGCCAAGCTTATGTGATCACTACTTCTAAGGTTGATGCTCTGAAAGATGTCGAGGCAGGTAATTTAATGGTGTCCACATCTTTAGACCATTCATTATTTGATTCTAGATCATCGTATTGTTTCATATCATCCCAACTGGATAATAAAATTAGATATTTCCAATTTGATATAACAAGGGAGTTATCAGTCAATATTTTTAATGGAAGTATCAATGGAACACTATTTTGTGAATCTGTCCCCATTAGGGAATATAAAAGTTCTTTATCCATTGATCTCATCTTTATACCCATGATTGAATTTGAAATAATCCTTTGTATGGATTGGCTTTCGAACCTTTTGAAATTATACAATGAATTCGAGTTGTAGCTTATTTTTTGGCAATGCTACCAATTCTCTCCAATGTTCATGATGTGTTTCACATATCAAAATTGAAAAAATACATGCCTGACCCAACACATGTACTCACCTATGAAGAAATAGAACTGGAACCCAATCTGTCTTATTATGAAGAGCCTATTAGAATTCTATATAAAAGAGAAAAAGTCTTGATAAACCAGATGACTCATCTGCTGAAAGTTCTATGTAGAAATAATAAGATGGAAGAGGCAACATGGGAACCAAAGGAACGTATGATAAAGAAGAACCTAAATATTTTAATGTAGTGGTATTTTAGAAATTTTGAGGATGAAATTATTTGATGATTGGAAGAATGTAACACCCTAATCATCAACAATACAAATCTTTTTGAATAATTTAATAGCATGTGTTGTTTGCAACTTCGAGATTCGAAGACACCACGACCAATAAAATTATCCGTTATGAATTTTAATATCCACTTTTGGAAATTATGTATTTTTTTTTCAAAATTAACTTCATTTTTGGAATCAGAATTTTAAAAATAGCTTAGGCTGATTTTTTGGTACTCTTTGGAAAACATTCAGTTTTTTATGAATAGCGAAAAATATTTAATTCTAATTATAAACAACTATTTTAATAGAAATAATTTATAGTGTTAAATTTTAAATATGAATGGTTTTTAACTATTATTAGATTATATTTTTTTCATTTAATATAATTTAGTTCATTGGATGTAATTTCATATTTAAACTGGATATAAAAAAATGTCTATCTTTTGATAGTTATTATTTCATAAAAACCAGCTTTTTCTGAATGCATGATTTAATTTTAAATTAATTTATTCAACTTATGTGTTTTGGATTTTGAAAAATGGATTCCATAATTTGAATCAAGATGTCCAAATTGTGTAAATAGGTAACTTTGAATTTTAGAAATTATGAATAATTACTTCGGAAAATATTATATTTACCCTGGTTAAAGGGGTAAATCTGGTAAATAAGGGTAAAAAATATTATAATAATATTAAATTACTATAACATATTTCCCAACCCTATTTTCTGATACATTTCTGAACATGGGAATCCTTGGGTCGATTTTGGGATGCCATGAAGCCACTAGAGTGTGATAATGACACATTATATTAATCAATTAAAAGTAAAGATAAAAATGACATAAACAATATCATTTAGTGAAACTATTATTACATGGGGTTATATAAGTTATATAATAACATATAAATATAAATTTGAAACTAAAATTATTTCTACATAATGGTATTTTTTTATAATTTTTAGACATCATAGAAATAAAATTATTTACGATTTAATAATGATGCAGTGTTAACATCATTAATGAATGATTAAAAGAAATGAGATTATAAAAACTAAAACAATTCAAAACATGTTAAATTATTATTGGATGATTTTATATCGAACATGAGTGGTCTTATCTTAGACTTCAATGAGTTTTGGACCTTTATAAACCAAAAATCATAATATGATAAAATAATATTTTCAATCATTAATAAAGAGCCCATCTTCCCCGTTATAAAAATCCCTCACCTCAAACCCTATTTTCACACCTATCAAGATCCATGGACTGACCAAAATCTACCCAATTAATCTTAATACATCCCTTTCTTCCTCTTATATGCCTTACCTTATCATAAGTCCCTTCAGGGAAGACTTTTGGTTCAATCCAAATGGATTTACCCGATTTAAATGTAACATCTCATATTAAGTTCTTTTATTTTATTTTAAATCTCCAACCCACTAAACTCTCTTTATTCCTTTACATTATAACAACAGAAGAATCCTCAATATACTAGGTTGTTTTTATGAGAATTATTTGAACTAAACTAACACACACCTCCATCTAATGGGTATAGAACATAATGTTTCTATGGACGGCGAACTACTGCCTCACGAAACGATGATTGTTACATATTCTATTACTTCCTCATATGGTGGCCATTAGGATGGAACTATTATTATATATTATATTTATGATATCTATTTTATATATAATCCTCTGTAATTCTCTTTTATAACATACCTTTATTCCATTCATGTTGTATATATACGATAATATCATTTGAGGAAGTACGGATTACCACCCCCTCCAAGTGATATGAATCATCCATAACATACATGTAATGTAAAAAGGATGGTGTTAAAGAAATTGCGTAACATATATAAAATATTATAATATAATGGAATAATAATATAACTATGTATCTTTTGATTTTCAATCCATTCGAAATTAAAAAAAATAAATGGAATTAGCGTTCGTGCGTACGTAGGAATTACCGTCTCCACGAATGAAATGAGATTCATTCACCATCGTAACCATTGAAGAATAATATTCATTTTAGTACTACGAACAATATGTAAGAAAAAAATATCATTCTCTATATAAATCAAATACATCATATCCATAAAAAACATGACTTACGTAAAAAAACGTATAAATAAAAATCAACCAATTAACACTCGAAACAATGATTCTACATAAGTATTACTAACAAAGAAATATTAGAAGATCTTATATGATATCATATTTATATTTTTAGTTCAGGTATAATTTTAGGACAATGATTTAATTATTATACAAGTGGTGAACATACCCTTATTGAAGGAAAAGTACAAGGTAAGGGTTAATTTGACAATCTCTTTATTATCCGAGGTTGTTTTTATATAGGTATTTAATAGGTCCTATTTATCATCCAAATCCATGTTTCTGAAAAATGATTTTCAAAATATTTTTATGATTTACTAGAATATGTTTTAAATTAATTTATACCCTTTTAACATTTTATTAAATTGTTATAAAGGAATATTTCTCTCATTTTCTGAACATGGTACTTTATGACCATTTCGACAAATGAAGGTAATAATGTTTTTTAACTAATATAGTGGGTGTAGTTATTCTCTGTCATTATAACACCCATGAATCTTACCTTACATGTTTATAAAAATATTTTCAAAATTGTTTTTTTAATTTATAATTACATGAATTTTAAATGATTTCAAAATAGAAAGAGATATTCCTCTAAAATAATTTTTATTTCATCTATTTCAACATCCATTAATTGATTTTTTACTTGTTTGAAGTTTAATTTTTATGATAAAAATATTCCATATAGTATTGAAAATTCTGTGATATTTTTTTTCAGTGGATGTGTTGTTTTTATACCATTCATGGTTTATGGTTAATGCATTATCATTTTGTTTTCTTGTTTTAATATGAGTGTATATGTTATGTTTCAACCTTTTCATATGAGGAAGGCATTGGACTTAGTCATTGATGGGAGGAGCTTTCAATAGATCTTCAATACATCAGTATTTCTCATGAGACAAACTAGTTTCTTGGCAGAAGGCCTTGAAAAATATTATATGTAGTCTTGGCACGAGGCCGGGACTATGTGGTTATGATGTCCAACATTATTCATTCCACCAGTATGAAATTGGATATTGATATTGCATATGATTATTCTATTTTTAGAACATCAATGTAAATATGTAAATCTAAATATTTGATTTATATTTTTTATATTATACTGATGTTTATGATTAAAAGGATTGCGTTTTATTATTTTACATTTCCATAAATGTTTATGTGTATTTATGAATATTCTGTTATATTGTAATACTTACTGAGCATCTGAGCTCTCCCCTTTTTATGTTTTATTTTTCCCAGGATTTGATGAATTATTTTATTGATGACCCGCACGGATAGGCTAAGGGATATAATTTTGTTCAAAGGGGACATGATTTTGTTGTTGTTTTTATCTAATGATGTAATGTAAAACATATGTATGTATCTAGTACTTCCAATTCTACTAAACTAATCGTTCATTCGGGACATGATTCCTTATATCATGCCAATGTTATGTAACAATTCACCAGCTCTAGGTAACTTTGTTCGGGGTGTTACATTACATGGAATAAATTTAATGGGAAAAAGATTGAAATAATTCCATAAGAAAATAAAACCGATGGAATCAAATATAATGTCAATTAAATTAAAAATTGTATATTAACTACCGATTTCATAGTGATATAATTCATAATGGTACACATAATAAATATACCATCAAGGCCTTATTCTACAACATAATACGTAAACGAGTAAACCATATACTAATACCCATGATTGTCTATCTCATGAGGCCAACTGATTCATCCAAGTGTTATCTATACTAGGCCCCACACATCCCAGATTATATAAATTGAATTCATCATAAGAGTAATCAATAAATTTTATAACATTCTCTAATGATCCTATAACTTAATCGAGGATAAATAAATAATGATTATAAATATATTGGTAGTATATTAAATAGAAATTCCCCTAATAAATTGAATAATGTGGATATATATGAAAATAATTTGAAATAAACAAAGAATAGATATTTTAATTATAGTGTAATATTTAGTAACCATTCAATGAAATTTTGATATGGTGGTGGGGAGGTTATTTTTTATGTTTTAGGTTATCAAATTATGATTGAAATTTAATTCACTAATTTTCTATTATACGATAAAAACTAAATGATAGAAAAATCCATCCTTATGGTTTAAAAGGATCATGTGATTTATCCTGAGAATATATATCACGAGTTACTATAAATGGGTTTATTATTAGTCCCACTATACCTGAAAATTGTAAATATTTTTTTAGTACTAGAAATAGACATTGATTATCCTAGTATTTTATGAGATAATTTAAACATTCTATCATTTTTTGAACAATGAATTGTTTGGGATGTGATTTAAGGGAAAATGTTCAGTTTTTTTATATTTTACTGGCCCATTATAATTGTTTAAATTTAGAAGAAATTTTTCCAAACCCGTGATATTTCTATAAATAATTTCCACGATTATTTAGAGAAGGATAATGGGTGTCCCACCATTGGATCATGGATAGAGATAGTCATGAAACATAACTGAAAACATTTTATGTAGTGATATATGATTAAATCTTTGTTGGTTAATGGTTTACCAAACTGTACATTAATGTTTTACGAGTTCTGAAGTGATACATAATTCCTCAAATGGAAGTTACATATTTGGGAAAACCATAGAACCAACCCATGTGCCTGAGAATTGATGATAAAAAATCTTCATTTATTTCCCATAACTTATACATATTGAAACATTATTTATCACAAGTTCTTCCATATACACCATAGATACGTAATATGGTCTCTATACTAATATGATACACATTTTTTCTCAATACCAATGAATTGAAGTTTGATTGTAAATGGGGACTTATATTTTGTGATCTACACACCTTAATTTTCCCTTTTTCTACAATATCTAATCATAATAACTTGATATGAATTAGTGATCTATAAATTCATAGATATATAAATTTATTTAAATGTGATTTAATGATGAAATGTTGTATCATGGACGGGTCATTAACATATATTCTATTCTGGAAGATTTATACTAACCAATACCATATATATAAATTTAGGTGGATATTGAGAGGTATGTTGTTGTGAATCAAATTTATAGTAAATAAAATATTATTGAACATCATTCCAAAAAATTGATTTCTATGAGATGGAATCATTTCTAGAGGTCTTTTTTACTTCATCAACTTGATATGTGTATGTCGGTGACTTGAGTAATGTTTGAAACTTGACTTGAAGATTGGTTGTGTGTATGCTTATGTAACTTGTTAGAAATAGTTTCACATTAATCAAATGTTATCTTATTTTTCTAATATCTCTCGTGATGATGTGTTATTTTATTTATATATATGATATAAACTATTAGCATTGATTTGAATTCCATTGGAGGTATTAGTATTTGTACTCTGAAAAGGGGGACCACCATAGTATGGGTAGACTGATGGGGACTGTATGTGAGTGTATGGGGCATGTGATGAAGAGGAAGATAGAAATTAAAATATGGTCGTAGTATAAAATCATTAAGGATTGACCATTGATAGAAATAGTTGGGTGTGATTACTAGGGGTCCAAATTCAATGAAAAGGTAATATTTGAATATCTTGGGGTGTAACCTATGGAGCTTGCTTGGGGTGATGGTTGTGTGGCCAGACATTCCTTATTATCCTTAGAACTACTCAAAGATACCCATTAATCATTATTCTATATATGATATTAACTTTTTTTATACTATCATTTTAGAATGGAGCTGATATTTGATTGGCCGGTGGTAATTGTATGTTGGTTTTCACGTCAACACTCGATATATATATTTTATCTCACACTTCAATATTTACATTTATAATAAAAATAAATATATTAATCTAGTGAAATAATTCTAATGATTCATTGTTAGTGTCTTATATTGGTTTGTTACTCACTCAATATGTAACATCTTGTTACGTTTTTAGCTACTTTTTTATGTTTGTAAGTACTCCTATTTTGGATTGAAGTCTTGGGGGTGCATTTGGGTGAAATTTTAAGAAAAACAAAAAGGCAATGGCTTGTGCACGGTTAGCGCACATTTTGATAAACCGTGCAATCAAACCGTGCTAACCTATCAGCACTGGACAATGGGGTACACACGGTGTGTGCATGGTTTGGTAAACCATGCGACTAAACTGTGTGGACCAGCAACCCTGGACAGTGAGACCCGCACGGTGTACACACGGTTTGATAAACCTTGTTGTCACTTAAATTTTTAACCTTAAATTGTGGATCTCAGTCGTTTTGCCTCTAAATTCATTGTTTTCCTCCGAAGTGGCCCAAACTTGGGATTTTTCTTCTCTTGGTTTCATAGAAGGTTCTCAATTTGTTCCGGAGGATATCCAAAGGCTCCATTTGGTGAATCTAAGTGGGATTCTCAAGGTATGTGATCATTCTTCTTCTTTCTAGATCGGTTTCATAGATCTACTAAAATCTACTTCTCCTCTTCCCTATGTTTCATAGATCTACGCCAGTTATTGGTAGATCTAAGTGTGTGGTCCCAATTTTTATGAGTTTTGGTCTTGATATTTCTAGGATAAGTGATCTAAGGTGGGTTCTTGAAGAAGCAACCCGGTTTTCTTGAGAGTTCTCGACTGTGGTGGTCTTGGTCAAAACCTTCAAGGTAGGTGGATCCATCCCAATATGCCAAATTGATTATCCTTCAATTTCTTGATTTATATCAATTATTGATTTAAATTCAATTTCCCAAGTTTCTTTCAATTAAATTGATAAAAACTCGATTCCATTGAATTGAGATATTTAAAATGGTTTTGGCATGATAATTTGGAAAACCCCAATTCCATTGAATTGGGTGTGGTTATGAGAAAATTGGTCGATTTATGTTGTCTAATTTAAATTGTGGATTTGATGGAAATGTTTTCAATTAAATTGTTGAATTTAATTGTGGAAATGAAATGTGTAATGATGGAATTGGTTTTGAATGGATTTCAAACTTATGAAAATGGCTTAAAATGATTTGATAGAAACCCATTGGTTTTATCTTGTGAAAGAGGCATGTTTTTAATAAAACCTATTTTTGTTACAAATGGAATGAAATTGGAAGTTTTGAAATTGAATAATGGGATTGATTTTATTTTAAGAATTCTTAAAATAGTTCTCACATCATGTAAGAGCGCATGCAAGCCTTAGGTAGTTAGTGAGTTATTTGGATACACTCTACGATATGACAACATTCTAAAACATAATTGCAGTGGGTCACAACCCAGACGGGTTAGTGATGACTATCCTTTGGACCTTGTCATTGGGACGTGTGTATACACATTTTATTGAATTCACATAGAGAGTATGGAATCATATAACTAGTTAATACTAACGTACCTTTTGGCAGATGACCATGTTTCTCGCTTGTTTAGTTATATTTGAGATATAAACATATGGCAATTCTTGTGAACTGTTTTACATGCCTACTGAATTTATATAAACTATTTTATATAAAATCTTTCTTAAGCCATTGTTTTAGAAATATTCCATCATTTTAAAGCCTTTTATTAATGTATTTATTTCCATCATTTGAAAATGTTTAGCATATTTTGATAGAATATGGATTTGAATTTCCATAGCTTTTTATTTGAAAATGGAAAACCTTTCTATGGATAATTGATATTTTCCATCTATTATGGAATCGTTTGTGGTATCCTAGTGGGCTTAGGAACACACCCTACTTTTTCCTTCGGGTGTTTGTAGACTTTCTCCTTCCAGGTTTGAGCAAAGGGAAGGGACCTCTTGGAGGTGGATCTGCCTGTTGATTGTTGTTCTTTGTGAGTTGTGTCCTTAGCGACCCTGGGGATGTTTTTCACATTTGTATTACTTGGCTTGTTGTACTTTGGCATTTCATGCCTCTTTTTATTCTATTACATCACTCCCAGTGGATTTTCTTTTGTTATGCATACTGTTTGATTTACTCTTGATTCCACATTCTTGTGGAAAAATCGTTCCCACTTGTATGTTGTATGATGCCAGGTGCTAGTCGCCAACCCGTGGGGATCTAGAAATCCCCTTCGGGCTATGTCAGGACCAGCTCAGTTATCGGGTTACTAGGGTACCCTGGCTGGTTCATGACAAAATGGTATCAGAGGTTGAGGTTGTTGAAACATCTTGCCTTGATGACAATATGCATTTGAGTATTCTTGTTGGGACTTATTAGGTAGTTGTGATTGAGTGCCTAGCTAGCTCTCACAACAATGAACCTTATGTTACTAGGGTTGGTTAGGGAAATACAACTTGTTGATTAGTTCTAGTAAATTTCTCAGTTTTGATTTGGATAGTGTGGAATCCAAATCTTGTTATCCTTATTTTAAGAATAGTTTTCCTTATTGCCCGGTTAGTGTCTTAATATCTGTCTTTTTTGGTGTTGTGTAGCATCATGGCTCCGAAATGACGTGGGAATTAGATCCAAAAAGATGCTGCTATTGAACCTCAGCAAGTGAGACCTATTGTGGATTCGAGTCTGGTTGAGGTGATCGTTCGCACTGCCCAAGCTCTAGGACAGGCACCACCTCCAGTCCTTATTCAGTCTCCAGCTTTAAAGCCTCATATTGATATTCTTTGAAGTCGTTCCCAAGAGTTACTATGCCATAAGACACCTGTCTTTAAAGGCTTCACTCATCCTCAACATGCTGAGGAATGGTTGAGTAATATCGAACGTCTGTTTGGGTTTTTGGAGACACCTGATGTGATCAAGGTGAAGTGTGCAACCTTCGTGATGGAGGGACCAAGTAGGAGATGGTGGGACACAATGGTGACGATGGGGAAACATGAGTGTTTGGAGGTCAAAGACATTAGGGTACTTTTCACTGATTAGTTCTATCTAGAATCTATTGTGTTGGCTAAAGATGTGGAGTTTTTCAAACTTGAGAAAGCTAACAAAACTGGGACTGAGTACATAAATCTCTTTTCTGAGTTGGTATAGTTTTCTCCTGAAATTGTATGTAATGAGTGAATGAAGGCTCGACAATTTGAGTTGTGGATTCGATCAGAAATCTGTTCTCATGTTTTCTTACTAAAGCTACCCACTTATGTCGATGAGCTGGATAGGGGGATGATGGTTGAGATGGATTTGGCAGGAAATTCAGGGTTGTAGGAAGTTCCTTTTTCTTCTACTGGCAGTGTTGGTTCCATTAAAGGAAAACGGAAGCACGGTGTTACTCATTGTGGTTCTCGATGGCAGAGTCATTCCAGACCTCTGGTAGAACCAGGAGGGGATTCCTTGACATGTTATCAGTGTGGGAAGCAATGACATTCTAAGAGGGTTTGCACTGAGGCACCCAAGAATTGTATCTCATGCGGACGTTTAGGGAACCTACATAGTTTCTGCCTTCACTTCTATACACTGCGTAGTGGAATAGGATCATCATCACCTCAAAATACTATGGGGAAATCAAATGCTTCACGAGCAAAAGGGTTCCAGCCACATGCATCTGAAACGATGTTTCTTTACGCAGTGGAAGAGTTTCCAGAGGTAGCTGATACAGGTCCTACGACTGTGAGAGGTACCATTACTATAGATTCGTCTTTAGTGACAACTCTTTTTGATACTGGTGCATCACACTCTTTTATTTCAACCAATCTTGTTAATCTTCTTAATATTACTATGGAGTTTTTATCTTGTGCAATGGATATTACTACACCCCCTGGTGTAATGAGAGAGAAGGGTCTTTTTAGTCCTGCTTGTGTCTTCTCTTTATTATATGATGATGTTTTTGGAGTTTCTTGGTTCTCGACATGAAATATTTTGACATCATATTTGGGATGGATTGGATCATTTCCAGTAAATACCAGATCAATTGTTATCTTTGACGGGTCTACCATACGACACCCAGTGGTGTGCCTCTTGTTTTTCAAGGAGAATGGGACCCAAGATCAAGCAGAGCTGGACCCTTTCATCCAGAGTTGGTGAAAGTTATATCAGTGTTTTCCTTTGATCTGGAGATAGACTCAATGTGGGGTGATCTTCCTCCAGTTTTCGCTGAGTTTCCCGACATGTTTCTTTCTGACTTCTATGGTTTGCCACTAGTAAGAGAGGTTGACATTTCTATCAACTTAATGCCTTGTACTCAACCGATTTCTATTCCCTCTTACCGAATGGATCCATCTTAACTAAAAAAACTGATGTCTAAATTAGACGATATCCTTGAGAATGGTTTTATACGCCCGAGTGTGTCACCTTGGGCGACACCAGTTCTCTTTGCCAAGAAGGCTGATGGTTCTCTTTGCTTACGTGTTGATTATCGAAAGCTCAATCTAGTTATGATAAAGAAATAATATATGTTACCACAAATTGATGATTTGTTTGATCAATTGAAAGTGGAGAAGTGGTTTTCAAAAATTGATATTCGATCTGGATAAAATCAGTTGAGGATAATGGAATCTGACATTCCTAAGACTGCTTTTCAGAGTAGGTATGGCCATTATGATTACCTTATTATGCCCTTCGGCCTAAAAAATTCTCTTGAAGTTTTCATGGAATTTATGAATAAGGTTTTCCATGAGTATCTAGATACTTTCGTGGTGGTCTTTGTGGACGACATTATTGTCTACTCCATGTCTGAGGAGGATCATGTGCATCATCTAAGAATAGTTCTGGATCTTCTAAAGAATCCCTGACTTTATCCCAGGATTTCAAAGTGTGATTTCTGGATTCGGGAAGTTATGTTCTTAGGACATGTCTTTTCAGAACAAGGAATATCAGTTGATCCCGAAAAGGTGAAGGCTGTTATGACTTGGGAACAACCACGAAAAGTTTTTGAGATTCAGAGCTTCTTGGGAATATAGGGGTATTATCGGCGGTTTGTTAAAAACTTCTTAACGTTAGCTTCTCCAATGAATGCTCTGACTAAAAATGGAGTGAATTTTTCCTAGAAAGATAAATGTTAGAGTTCTTTTGTTGAGCTAAATCATCTTTTGACTGCTGTGCTGGTGTTAACTCTTTCTGAGGCTGGGGCAGGTTATGTGGTCTTCTATGATGCATCAGGTTCAGGTTTTGGATGTGTCCTTATTCAAGGTAATCATGTTGTTGCCTATGGATCTCGTCAGTTTAAGCTTCATGAGAAGAACTATCCTAACCATGACATTGAAGTTGCATCTATACTGCATACACTTAAGTGTTGGAGACATTACCTTTATGGAGAATGGTTTACTGTGTATTCAAACAACAAGAGCATGAGTTATATCTTCTCTCAAAAAGATTTGAATATTCACCAAAGGTGTTGCGTGGAGTACCAGAAATCTTTCGACTTTGACATTGCATATACCCCAAGGATAGGGAATGTATTTTCAGATACGTTAAGAAAGAAACATCCATCATGGGCTGTGAATGAATCTTCAGAAGAGTGGAGTTTGTTGGCTCTTTTTTCTCAGTTTCATATTGGAGTTCATTATAAGGGGAATGATGTTTCTTTAGCCACTGTCAAGTTGAAATCTTCTCTTCTCGAGTTAATTCTTTAGGCACAACAACAGGATGATGAATTCCATAGAATTAGGAACTCTCTTTATGCTGGGGAGACCGACACCCTGTGGTCTTTCTCCAAAGAGGGTGTTCTGTGTTATCGAAACCGTTATGTTGTGTTGTTAGCAGCAAGGAAGGATGTGATGGGGGTTTGCCATAACTCTCAGTGGGTTGTGCACCCAGGAATCACAAAAATGTTCTATGACATGCAGAGACAGTTCTAGTGGCTAGGTATGAGATGAGACATTGATGAGATTGTATCTCATTGCTATACATGCCAGCAGGTGAAAGCCGAGCACCAGAAACCTTCGGATTTTCTTCAACCACTTCCAGTCCCTACATGGATGTGGGATGAAATCTCTATGGACATTGTGGTTGGGTTACCACAATCCCAGATGAAGAAGAACGCGATATTAATTGTGATCGACAGACTAACTAAGTCGCCTCACTTTATACCTATTCAGGATACAACCAAAGTTGAGGAGTATGGAAATATCTATGTGAAAGAGGTAGTTCGTTTTCTCGGAGTTTCGTCTGCTATAGACTCTAATACGGATCCTTGGTTTACTTCTCGCTTTTGGAGTGTCCTTTAGAGGGCACTGGGATCTCCAGTCCATTTGAGCATGGCCTAAAATCCATACTCTGATGGACAGACAGAGAGAGCTATTCAGATCCTTGATGATATGCTCCGCGCTAGTGTTTTTATTTTTTGTGGGGCTTGGGATGATCACATAGGGCTAGTTGAGTTTTCTTATAACAATTGTTACCAATCTGCGATCAAATTGGACCCTTTTGAGGCATTGTATGGTCGTCCTTGTAAATATCCTTTATATTTGTCAGAGATTGGTAAATTTTCCATGGTAGGATCGACTTTGGTCCAAGAGACGATAGCTAAGCTCCAGTTGACTCATCAAAGAATGTTGACAGCTCAGAGTCGGTACAAGTCTTATGTAGTTCATCGACGTAAACCTTTAGAGATCTTATTTGGTGACCAGGTGTTCTAGAAATTTTCACCCTGATTAGGTCATCGACGGATTGCGAAGAAAGGGAAGCTTGCTGCTTGTTATGTGGGACCTTTTGAGGTTATTGGTCTTGTGGGGAAAGTTGTTACCGTCTAGCACTACCACCATGGCTAACATCGATACATAATCTGTTCATTGTATCTTAGCTGCGAAAGTATCTCTCTGATATGTCTCATGTTCTGAGCTAGAGTGATCTTGAGATTGAACCAGATTTATCTATGACTAAACGACCAGTCAGGGTTGTTGATTCTGAGACCAAGGTACATTGTGGGAAAACCATACCTATGGTCCATGTACTGTGGCATCATGGTTCTGATTCTGATGAGACATGGGAAAGGGAGGCACTAATGAGAGATCAGGGGCCTCATCATTGTGACATGGAGGTTTCTTCATAGGCTTTCTGGGGGATGAAAGATATTATGGTGGGAAGGTTGTAACATCCCGTTACATTTTCATGTTCTTCTCGATGATTCTAAGTACCCCAGTTATTGAGTAATGACTTGGGGGTGTGTTTGGGTGAAATGTCAAGAAAAACAAAAAGGAAATGGATTGTGCATGGTCAGCGCACAGTTTGATAAATTGTGAGATCGAACCGTGCCAACCTAGTAGCACTGGACAGTGGGGTACGCACGGTGTGCGCACGGTTTGGTATACCGTGCAACTAAACCATGAGGACCAGCAATTCTGGATAGTGAGACCCGCATGGTGTGCACATATTTTGACAAACAGTGTGGTCACTTAAATTTAGATCCTTAAATTGTGGATCTCGTCCATTTTGCCTCTAAATGCTTCGTTTTCCTCCTAAGTGGCCCTAACTCGGGATTTATCTTCTCCTGGTGTCAGAGAAGGTTCTCCCTTTGTTCCGGAGGCGATCCAAATGCTCCTTTTGGTGAATCGAAGAGGGATTCTCAAGGTATGTTATCGTCCTTCTTCTTTCTTTATCGGTTTCTTAGATCTACATAGATCTACTTCTCCTCTTCCCTCAGTTTCTTATATCTATGCCTGTTATGGGTAGATCTATGTGTGTGGTACAACGTTTGATGAGTTGTGGTCTTGATCTTTCTAGGATAAGAGATCTAAGGTGGGTTATAGAAGATGCAACCCGGTTTTCTATATCATTATCAATCATGGTGGTCTTGTCAAAACCTTCAAGGTAGGTGGTTCTGTCCCGACATGCCAAATTGATTATCCATCTATTGCATCATTTATTTCAATTATTGATTTAAATTTAATAGCTCGAGTTTATTTCAATTAAATTGATAAAAACTCGATTCCATTGAATTGAGATATTTGAAATTGTTTTGGCATGAAAAATTGGAAAACCCCAATTCCATTGAATTGGGTGTGGTTATGGGAAATTGGTTGATTTATGTTTCTTAATTTAAATTGTGGATTTGATGGAAATGTTTTCAATTAAATTGTTGAATTTAATTGTGGAAATGAAATTTGTAATGATGGAATTGGATTTGAATTGATTTCATACTTATGAAAATGGATTAAAATGATTTGATAGAAACCCATTGGTTTTATCTAGAGGAAGATGTGTGTTTTGAATAAAACATGTTTTGGTTTTAAATGGAATGAAATTGGAACATTTGAAATGGATGAATGGGATTGATTGTATTTTAATAATTCTTAAAATATATTGCGCATCATGTAAGAGTGCATGCAATCCTTTGGTAGTTAGTGAGTTATTTGGATACACTCTACTCTACGACAACATTCTAAAACATACTTTCAGCGGGTCACATCCCCGACATGTTGGTGATGAGTCTCCTTTGGCCAGTGTCATAGGGACGTGTGTATACACATTTTTTTGAGTTCTCATAGAGAGCGAAGAATCCTATAACAGGTTAATAATATCATACCATTTGGCAGATGACCATGTTGCTCGCTTGTTTAGTTATATTTGAGATATAAACATATGCCAATGCTTGTAAACTGTTTTACATGCCTGCTGAATTTATATAAACTGTTTTATATAAATTTTTTTCTTAAGACATTGTTTTAGAAATATTCCATCATTTGTAAAGCCTTTTCTTAAAGTATTTATTTCCATCATTTTAAAATGTTTAGAATATTTTGTTAGAATATTCTTTTGAATTTCCAAACCTATTTATTTTAAAATGGAAATACTTTCGTTAGATAATCTATATTTGGAATCTATTATGGAATCATTGGTGGTATCCTACTGGGCCTAAGCTCACACCCTACTTTTTCCTTTTGGTGTTTGTAGACATTATCCTTCTAGGTTCGAGAAAAGGGAAGAGACCTCTTGGAGGTGGATCCATTTTTTGATCTTTGGTCGTGGTGAGTTGGGTCCGTAGGAAACTTGGGGCTGTTTTTCCCATCTTTAGTACTTGGGTTGTTGTACTTTGGCATTTCATGCCTCTTTTTATTTTGGTACATCACTCCTAGAGAAGTTTCTTTTGTTATTCATACTGATTTATTTACTCTTGCTTCCACATTCTTGTGGAAAAATCATTCCCACTTTTATTTTGTACAATGCCAGGTGCTAGTCGCTGACCCGTGGGGATCCGGAATGCCCTTCAAGCTATGTCAGTGCCGGCTCGGTTATCGGGTTACCAGGATACCCGGGCAGGTTCGTGACATAATATATATGTATGTTAATTTGTATGAAATATTCATAATTAAGGATCCATCAATGGGTATGGGGTGAATGATAGATACCTGAGATGAGGAGTAAAAATTATATGGAAATATTTAAAGTAAATATGGATTAATCTTGAAGAATGTTTTCATTATTTATCTTCTATCACATTTTTTTATTGGGTATATATTTTTAAAAAGGAATGTTGATTATCATTACTAGTATATCTTGTGTGAAATTTTTGACTCCACTATTTATTCATAATCATTTTTTGTAATTATATATATTTTATAATGATTTATGTTTATACAATATGTATACGATTTTTGAGTATATACAATTCCCATTTCACCCTTAAACAATAATATTAATTTATAAAATTATACCACATGGAGTGGTATGGATGATATGTTTTCGGGTCACCAATAAATTAATATTTAAGATATATGGTCTATAGTGTAACAAAACTAAAACAAAAGGATATGGTTTTATTTTATTTTATTTTATATTATTCTAGAATGGATATATGTTGAATGAAGCTTATGTTGGGATGTTACCACGATCCATGCCATCTCATGTGTTAAATAACATAGAGTTTCTAGTGATGGGATTTCGGCTATCATTTTAATTTCCATTATTTTGTTAATGCATTATGAAAAGGAATATTGGATCACATGATGTATATAAAAATGTTTTTTTCTTTATATTATTTATTTAGTTAAATGTTTTAAATTTTAATATATTATAGGAGGTATCTTTACTAATTATTGTTCTGTTATATATGTTCTAGAAATAATATTTGAACATGAACATTTTTAAAACTTTTTATGAAATTATGTCTAGTTTGTAGGTATTGAGGAATAATTTGTAGCCATGTTTATAAATATAGGGGTTATTTATTATATGTGGGTACCTCCTAGGAAAAGTATTACGATATCAATTATTTTTTATGATATATAACTACATATTGATGTCGTAATAGAAAATTGATAAATATGTTTGAAATTTTTTAAAATGTCACCTTACTTATGATTTCATAGACCACATGATGAAGCTAGAAAAAATTCACTGTTAGGGTAGAGACATCAATTCCACCACAAGCTATGAAAGTGGATATATATTTGATGTATCCCATAATATCTTCAATGGTTAATCAAGGGAAATAGTAAATATTATATACTATTCGATTGTTACTTCCAACAAAAGAGTTTTAAATAGAAAATGTTTCCCAATGCTTTTAATTCTACCTCCAACATCCATCATCATTATAGTTAACTGGTGGACAACTTAAGGATAAGAAATAAATTGATTATACTGAATAAATAATTGTGTAGTTTGAAACATCATAATATTTATAGGTACAACTAGTTGTATTTATTCTAAAGGTCTCAACTATGATATGGTGGGGATGTCATTGAATAAGAATATATACAAGAGGGTATTTCATGGGAGGAACTATGTAATGTTTTTTGGGATTTCATTTTTGGCATGCTAATGTTGGATTATCCTCATGAATTCATAGACCATCATCATGGATCCATGATATTATATATTTATTCTATGTTTTTGATTGAAATAAATAGTTTTAATCCATTATTGGCTAGTAATGAGATATAGTTTTCCAAAATGATTGAGATCAATGTTTTCATGATATCTGATAGTAGGGTAAGATCTTTGACCAAATTGAATAACAGGAGGTTTTGTGCAATGAAATGACTAGTGAGAAGTAATTTAAGGAGGATTGTGAAACATGTATTAATCTATCTGTTCATAATATACTATTTAGCCCATCTAAATCTGTGAGTATGTGTCTAATTTTACCAAACGGATAGGATTAACAAGAATGTGTGTTAGAGTATTGGTTGGTAGTCTGAGTAGTTTATAGCATATTTATCCCATATATAGGTATTCTATAGTTTTATAATCATTGAAAGGTTAAAAAATATCACATGGAATACTGAACACCTCATAAAACATTTCAAACTTTTGGAATGATGAGGAACACTACAATGTTTTCTCAATTATATTCATGTTTAGTTTCCATAGGGGTGCATAATAGAAAGGAACTATTACCCAGTGAACCAAGATTTGTACTCAATTAGAGGATAAGGAAACAAAAACTAAAATAACTCTGATTATTCCAAAAACCAAGTTCCGGGGATGTTGAGTGAAAATAGAAACAGTGTTTATAGTGGTACATGGTCAAGTTTAATATTGATATGGACCATCGACGGTTTTTAGTTTGGTAATGATTGTCACTCCTATTTCATGATCTTTTTTTCTATATTTTTTGTTTCTATATTTTTACGCTAAATAAAAATTTTACTTGTATTTACATACCTATTAAGTTGTCTTATACATTTATTTTACATACCACAACATTGTGAATGAAATAGGATGACCTCCAATGATATAAAATGTTGCTGATAATTGATTCTGGTGGTGAAAAATTCTAGGATTTAATATCACACAATTTTAATAGGTTTGATGTGTTACATGGAATCGAGTAGATAACTTGATGTATCTCTTAAATTGATAGTAATCATAGGAAAGTTTCCTTCATTTATCCTTAGGGGAAGATTTTGTGATGGATGGGTAGTGGGATGCAAAATATATTAGAGTAAGAAATGATTTCAGATAAATATAATCCACCAGCACCCATGTAGTAGGCATAGCCCTCACATAGGAACTGGTTATATTGTATTATCATTTTCTTTATCATATAAATCTTTTTATGGATAACGATAAATATTACCACACCATTATTAAACGTAAAAGTGATATATTTTCCGATATATACCTCATACTAAGAGAATATACAATTTTATTCCCCAGGATCATGACACAAAAGTGGAGTTAGGAGTTTCTAAAATTCAAATTGATGACCTAAAAAAGATATGTTTCAATAGATCGAGAGATTCTCAATGGTGATATATTATTTATTTCAATGATAGTGTATAATAGTATAAAAATAATTTATGACTATATGAATATAAATTAGGTGATGGTGAAGAATATACTCATTACCCCCAAATGGTGATCTCTTCGATTAGTTATGGGAATCCCATTTCTTATCCAATACGGATCTTTATTAGGGGTACTATTAGATGAAGGATGGTGCGATGGATATCCCTTAAATGGAATATTTGAGTAGATATGGATTTTAAGGGTACCTAAACATGAATTTTGGATTCAACAATGTCCCAAAATTGTTGTAGGATCTCATAAAAAATTTCATATATCTATATCTCAACAATATGGTATATTTATTTATGGATAATGTCTTTATATATTAACATAAATATACATTATATGGAAGAAACCTTCTGAATATAATCAATGCACTCCTGTTTTATTAGATTTAGGCCTTTCTTTGGAAGTGAAATTTATGGATTTCAGATGTGTGTTTTCATTTCTTTGTGATGTCTAAGATTAGATTATAAATATACCCATATAAGGTGGAAAAAGTTATGTCACAATCTCTCCCTTGGAATTAATTTTATATTTTGTGTTGCACAAGTTTGGGTGGATAATAATAATACTTAATTCGGTATATATAACACTTATAATGACTTATATAGGTAATTTCTAAGGTGAGATTGATTTTTTAATGGATTTATCATTGTAAGGATTCTTTTCATGAAGTGAGGAATAGATTAAAGACGATACTATTTTTATTCATTTTACAGTGTTTGTGACCTTATTTTTTGTGCACTCTGATACATTATGTTTTTAGGTGTTCATGTGATATAGTGGAATTTTGATGATTCTTACGTGTCACATTATCTTCGACCTAATGAGAAGAACTACCAAAATCATGACACGGAGCTAGAAGTTGTGGTCCACTAGATGATGTGTGGGAATCATTATGTCACGACCCGTCCTCGGGGCCCGTGCCGTGACTACCCCAAGCCCGCCTTCCATAGGCCAGGGGCTGGAAACTAGCACCAAGGCGTAAATCCAAAAAAAGGGGAAGGCATTGCCATTGAAAAGTAGACAAGCACCACAGAGTAAGAAAGAGGAAAAGTAAACCCTAATTAAAAAACTGTACAAGCCGTGCTGAAAGTAAAATGGGCCGGAAATTCAACCCCAACTGTAAAGTACAACTGAAAGGGGAAAACAACGACTGAAAAGAAAAGTTGCAGCATCGAGCCGTCCTCTGGAAGTACCACCTGAAGGGTGGGTAAAGATAGCCTCCACTTCTCCTCGAGTCCACCTAACCGCTCCGAGTACGTCCCGCCCGGTGGTCCACCTCCAGGTACACTCCTGCTCCGCAGGCCTCCACCACGATCAGCGCTGTCCGTCGTCTGCAACCAACAAAACGTAGTGCGGGCATAGCCCGTGCAGGGGTGAGTGTAAGCTACTCAGTAGGGACCCCAAGACCCCCGATGGTCTCCCGAAATCCAGAAAGGATAATGCACAAAGGAATGGAACAATCATGAAGTAACATCTGACACGGCTTAGGTATATGCACATACCTATACCTAAGTCATCAATTCATGTTCGACTCCAACGTCCGAGCCCAAGCACAACCCAGTCCACACAGGAAAGCAAATGTATACCCACACATGATAGCTCAACACAATCCACAAAGGAGAGTAAACAGTAATCCACAAAGGATAGTTCAACACAATGCACAAAGGAGAGTAAACAGTAAATCCACACATGATAGCTCAACACAATCCACAAAGGAGAGTAACACAGAATTCAGCTCACACAGGTATTCTTTTTTAGATGACGATAAAGATGATCACTGATCCATCTAAGTCATCAGACCCACAAAGGATCGATAGATACTAACCCCTGCAAAGACCCACACAGGATCGGTCCCACACAGGACCTGTAGGTGCTGGCTCACACAGAACCGCTGAGCGCTGACCCACACAGGATCAGACCCACACAGGATCGGGCCCACACAGGACATGTAGCACCGATCAGCGTAGGATCGCTGAGTGCAGTAGTCATCGCAGTCCACTGAGGATCTCTGCACAGTCGTCGTCGCAGTCCACTGAGGATCTCTGCACGATCGTCGCTGCAGTCCACTGAGGATCTCTGCATGGTCGTCGCTGTCGAAGTAGCAGTCGCAGCCATCACTAGGATTTCGGCACACAACAAGCTTGTTAGGGAGGGTCCTCTCCACGTGCCGAGAGGCAGATACATCAATTGACACAAAGTCCGAATTTGATTTATCCAAAAGTTCTGTATCATCAACAGGAACTCAACGTCGCAGACGGCGCGTCAATCGGACGCCCGGTCTGAGAGTTATTGACTTTTTCGTCCCAGGGGCCCGGTTGGTTTTTAAGGAAAAACCAACCCGACCGTACTCCACCTGCGTCCAAACCTCGGGCGGAGTATGCCAAAAGATCCGCCTCACTTAGAGGAATTCAACGAAGTTGAGGGCACGTCAATCGGACGTCTGTAGCTCAAGATATTAGCGTTTCCGCTCTGAGGGCCCGGTTGGATTCATGTACGAACCAACCTGGCTAAACTCAAGGTATTCTGAAACCTTGAGTGCGATATACCGAAACGACCACCTAGATCCAACGATCCTGTTGCCGATGACGGCGCGTCGTTCGGAGGCCCATAGCTCAAGTTACGGGCATTTGACCGAAAATGGTCCGAAAACGGGGGGTCCGGGCCCGGTCCGACCCGGTTCGGCCCAGCCAGGGCGCGGCCTGGCCGGTCGGACCGGCCTGGCTCGGCCAGCCCCGCCCGGCTCGGCCGGGCGACGCAGGGGGGAGCCTCCGCCCCCGCGTGACACCCCCGCGGCATCGGCGGGGTGTCACCCTGGAAGACCTGAGTGACACAGGGGGGAGCTACCGCCCCCGCGTGACAACCCCGCGGCACCTGCGGGGTGTCGCCCTGGACAGACAGACGCGGCTTCAGCCGCGTCCCGCGCGCGCCGGTCTTGCGCGGTTGCGGGTCAGCGGGCGCCGCCGCCTCCGGCCGAAGCCGCGGCGGTTCTTCCGACGGCGCGCCGGGGCGCCGCCGCCGGCTTCCACGGGCCACCGAAGTCGCTCCGGTGGTCCGATTCTGTTCCTGTTTGCGCCGCTGCTCCTCCTGGGACTCGTTCTTCACTGCAGAACCATCAAACTTCCATTACGGTACATTCCGTCGTCGCCCGTCAAATCTGCACAACAACGAAGAACGGCAGAAGGTTGTCAGGCCGTGTTCGTTTGGCCCGTACCCTCCGCATTATAGATAAACAACGGGAGAAAAGAATTATTCACAAAAACCCCTACCTTGTAGTCGTCGTCGTACTCACGTTCTTCGTGGATTTGTGTGTCGTGGAAGGATTGGATCGTCGCGTCGTCGCGGAAGGGCGTCGCGTCGTCGCGGAATCGGGCGTTGAGTCGGCGAACTCAAACAGCTGATCGAAGATTTCGTTGCGGAGGAAGAGACGTCACAAAAGAACGTTGCAGGAAGGGAACGTCGGCGTCGCGAAACACGGCGTCGCGTCATCGACTTCCGCTGGTTCGACGTTCTTCATCAGAGGCCGGCGTTCTTCGCGTTCTTCGTGTTCTTCGCGAAGGAGGATGAAGGCTCAAGAACTCTGACAAAACCTCTCAACGAGTAATCCTCCAAAAAGACTTGTCGGTCTTATTTTATTATTACGCCAACAAACGAAAAAGGTAAGTAACGACCCATAAATTCATTGAATTAATTCAACGAAAGAAACTGCCGATTTAATTCATGAAATAAACTGCCCAATTAAATGGTGCGTTAAGGATTTAAGAAAACGTGTCAGTTGACTTTCATAATGACGGGTTTTCGCGGGTGCATTACTTAGCGGAAAGAAACGGCGGGGCTCGTGCGGGCCCCACCTCACAAATATCCTACGAAGGGGGTAGGATATTTTTGGATAGCACCCTATCCGTTTTAACTCAGTTTAAGTGGATTTCAAGTGGCTTCAGGTGTCTTATGTGAAATAAAATAAATTTTTTGAACAAATTATATTATTTTTAATCTTTAAGCCCAAAAATTAAAAACCACACCCGAGCAAACGCAACTCCGGAAGAGGTGTTTCTAAGAAAATACTGGCACCGCGATTTCATCGGTGCCCTCAGAATTCAATTCCTACCATCAGTTCAAAAGTTAGAAAAACTTGCTCGTCCGTTCACTGAACGTACCCATGCCAAACTTCGGAAAATGATTCCGGAGACACCGGGCCTCGAAATCAGGTGCCGTCAGAAACTGCGTTCTTGTAAAATTTCAAAGAAAATTAAGAAAAAAAATTTCCTTGAAATTTACGGGTCTTTACATTACTCCCACCTCAGGGCATTACGTCCCCGTAAAGATACATCAAAAACTTGGGAAACAAATGTGGGTACTGAGCACGCATCTGAGCCTCCCGCTCCCAAGTGCTCTCCTGGAGGTTCCCGTGCTGCCATCTAATGCGCACTAGAGGAATTGATCGTCCACGTAGGACCCGCTCCTGTCGATCCTCGATCTCCACCGGGACCTCCTCAAAAGTGGCCCCATCACCCACTTCTAGCTCCTCATAGTCAATGATGTGCATCGGGTCATGCACGTACCTCCTCAGCTGAGATACCTGGAAGACGTCGTGCACCCGGTGCAACTGAGGTGGTAGGGCCAGACGATAAGCCACCTCGCCAACCCTATTGAGGACCTGGAATGGTCCAATGAATCATGGAGACAACTTTCCACCTCGGACAAATCTCTGCAAACCATGTCGAGGTGAGACACGCAAGAAGACGTAGTCGCCATCCTCGAACTCTAAAGGCCTCCGCCTCCTGTCAGCATAAGACTTCTGCCAGCTCTGAGCTATCCTCATCCACTCCTGGATGACCTGGACCTTCTCTGTCATGGCCCGGACCATCTCTGGTCCCACAAGTGCTGACTCCCCAGGGTCTGTCCAGCACAAAGGAGATCTGCAAGGCCTGCCGTACAACGCCTCGTATATTGCCACCCCAATGGTGGAGTGGTAGTTGTTGTTGTACGCGACCTCCACCAAGGGTAGGTGGTCCTCCCACCTGCGACCAAAGTCGAGGACACATGCACGAAGCATGTCCTCGAGAGTCTGAATGGTCCTCTCCGTCTGACCATCCGTCTGAGGTTGAAAGGAGGTGCTCAGACGTAGCCGCGTCCCGAACGCCTCCTGCAACCCCTTCCAAAGCCGGGAAGTAAAACGAGCATCCCGATCGGAGACGATAGTTCATGGAACACCATGAAGCCGTACAATCTCCTAAACGTAGAGACGCCCCAAGCTATCCACTGAGCCCTGCTCTCTGATGGGTAAGAAGTGAGCCGGCTTGGTGAGTCGATCGACAATCACCCAAATGGAGTCGTGACCTCTGGAAGTGCGTGGAATTCCAGTCACGAAGTCCATAGATATCCCGTCCCACATCCACTCCGGGACCTCCAAGGACTGTACCAAGCCTACTGGTACCTGATTCTCTTCCTTCACCTGCTGGCAGCTGAGGCACCATGAAACGAACTCTGCCACAACCTTCTTCATGCCCGGCCACCAGTGCTGTCGTCTGAGATCCTGGTACATCTTCGCCACTCCAAGATGTACCGCCAAATGAGAAGTGTGAAACTCTCTCAGTACCTCCTCTCGTAAAGCGACTGGTACCAAGGTACGTCCTCTGAAAAGGACGTCGTGCTCCGCTCCAAGGGAGAAACCATCTGGTGCCTGTCCCAAGGATATCTATGCACGCCGTGTCTCACAGTCTGCGTCCCCATGCTGTGCCTCTCTGACCCGCTGTAGAAGTGGATGAGAGACTATGAGAGACTGAAGAAAGGCTACTCCGTCCCTATCCACGAAGGATATCTGCAAGGCGGCTAGCTTCTCTGATGCCTCCTCAAGTTGCTGAATGCCCGTCCTCCTGCTGAGGGAATCGGCTACTACGTTACCCTTCCGAGGAGTATCGACTATCTCAAAGTCCTAGTTCTGGAGGAACTCGAGCCATCGCCACTATCTCAGGTTCAGGTCCTTCTGAGAGAAGATGTACCTGAGACTCTGGTGGTCAGAAAAGACTGTAAAGCGCTCTCCCATCAGATAGTGCCGCAAAGTCTTCAGAGCGAACACCACTACTGCAAACTCCAGGTCATGGGTAGCGTAGTTCTGCTCATGAGGCCTCAACTGACGTGATCCATAGGCAATAACGGCCCGCTCCTGCATCAGGACACACCCATGTCCGGTCCCTGAGGCATCGCAGTAGACTACGTTTCCAACTCTCTCCTCAGGCAACCTCAAGATAGGTGCGCTGGTCAATCTCTGTCTCCGCTCCTGAAAGCTCTGCTGACATCTTTCTGACCACACAAAATGTTTCCCCTTCTTCGTCAAAGCTGAGAGTGGCGCCACAACTCTGGAGAAGTCCGGAAAAAATCTCCGATAGTATCCGTCTAGACCCAAGAAACTCCGCACCTCCGTCAAGCTCCTGGGTGGCTCCCAAGCTAGCACTTCCTCGATCTTCGCGGGATCCACAGAAACTCCCACCTCAAAAATGATGTGCCCCAAGAACTGGACCTCACGTAACCAGAAATGGAACTTCGAGAGCTTTCCATAAAGATGGTGATCTCGGAGTGTGTCTAGTACAACCCGCAAGTGGTAGGCGTGCTCCTCCTCGGTGGTCGAGTACACCTAAATGTCATCGATGAAGACCACGACAAATCGATCAAGGTATGGCTGGAATATCCTGTTCATGAGGCTCATGAACACTACTGGAGCGTTGGTTACGCCGAAAGGCATAACCAAGAACTCATAGTGGCAATACCGACACCTGAAGATCGTCTTCTGCACGTCCTCGTCTCGAACTCTGAGCTGATGATAGCCTGACCTGAGGTCTATCTTCGAGAACCACCGTACTCCCTTGAGATGATCGAAGAGGTCATCAATCCTCGGTAGCGGATACTTGTTCTTCACAGTCACCAGGTTCAGGCGACGATAGTCGACACACAGTCGCAAGCTCCCGTCCGCCTTCTTGGTGAACAATATCGGCGAAGCCGAGGGTGAAACACTGGGTCGGATGAACCCCTTTCCCTACAAGTCCTCCAACTGTACCCGCAGCTCTCGAAGCTCAGCGGGGGCCATCCGATACGCTGGAGTGGATATCGGGGTTGTCCCGGGGTATAGATCAATATGAAAGTCTACCTCTCTGCGAGGAGGTAGTTCTGGAACGTCGTCGGGAAAGACGTCCGCATACTGATCCACCACTGCAGAAAAATCTAGGACTCCGCATGTCAACTGCTACAAGGATGAGGCTAGCCAACTAATGAGTGATGGGATGCCCTCTCCTCTGCGTGAGTCCATCCTGTGCTATGAAGGCTCCCTTCTCGCCGGTTAAGGTGAACCTGCTCCCATCAGTGCGCACACATCGCACCTTGCGCCTAAAACAGTCAATCTGAGAATGGACTATAGATAACCAATCCATGCCCAAGATGACGTCGTAAGGCCTCGACGCCGCTACCAGAAGATCCCAGCCGAAGCTCCCGCCTCCTAGAGTAAGCTCACACTTCCAGCACCAGTGCATAATCGTCGCGTTTGCTCCTGTAGGGGTCTCTAGTCGTAAGGATCGAGCCAACGGCTCTGTCAGAATCTCCGAGCTCCGAACAAGGGTAGCTGCTATGAAAGAGTGACCCACTCTTGTGTCTATAAGAACTGCAGCAAGGGTGGAATATACACAGATCGTACCTCGAATCATCTCTGGCGTGCCGTGGTCGTAGGCCTCCACTGCGTGGAGCTGTGCCTGTCTCTGCCCGCCAGCTCCCTGTGGTCGGGGCGGACCTCCTGGTGGTGGTGGTGGTGGTAGAGCCTCAAAGCGTCACCCACCACCCGCTGCTCAGCCAGCTCTCTGCCTCGTCCGCCTCCTCCCTGCGGACCGCCACGGTCAACACTCTGCCTCTGCCTAGGTGGACCCTCCACAGTCTTCTGCTCCTCGGTACGGAGGGTCAGGTAGTCATGTGACAGGTGGCCCAGCCCGCCGCATGTGTAGCACTACCTACCTCTCGGAAGACTGGCTCTGCGCTGTGTGCCCCGCACTGCTGAGCCAGTGTCCTGAGGTCGTCTACGAGAGTGTATGGTCTGCCTGGAAACCTGATTCATCTATCGGCTACCTGCTGCTGAAGACTCCTCTACCTGCCACCCTACGGTAGGTCTCGCTGTGGACTCATCCGGAAAGCTCTCGATCAGAAGGGCTCACTCCAGTACTCCTGCATGGGTCAGGATGCTGAGGGAGACCATTAATGCCTTGATCTCGTGTCTCAATCCATGCTCGAAGGTTCAGGCCCGGAAGAAGGGGTCACGTACCATGTCGGTCGAGTAGAGAGAAAGATCGGTGAATCTCTCCGAGTACTGGGCGACCGTCAAGCTGCCCTACCGCAGCTGATGAAGCTCCTGGATGCGCACCGCACGGAGGGTGCCTGGGACGAACTCTGAGCGGAAGAGGCCCTCAAAGTCTGTTCAGATGAGAGAGGCCTCATCGTGCACCTAGAGCATCAAGCTCCACCATCTTCCTGCTGCTGCGTGCAGTAGGCTCGCCGCGAGGATCACCATGAGGTCTGCTGGTGTCCTCACTAGCCTGAAAACTCGCATGACCGCCTCCAGCCAGTCCCCGGCGGCCTGGGGGTCCGTCTCCCCACGAAACCTGGGTGGTCGCTGGTGCTGGAACTCGTGCAGAGCTCTGAGGCGACGTGCATCGTCAGCAGTCGGTGCTAGAAGTATCGGGGGCTCGGCGGGTAAAGGTACCGTCGGTGCCTCTCCTATCAACGACCCCTGTACCGAGGCCTCGTCGCTCGGCGGACTGTCGTCGCGCTCTACTCTCGGAACCCTAGCTGGATGCCTTCGTGGGGCCATCCTGAAAATGAAACAAGTGCGCCACGGTCAAAACAGTATTCCTGGTGAGCGGACACAAGTAATCACAATGAAAACATGAAACACACATGCAATCAATGCTTTCGTGCATTAAGTCGGAAATCAGAAGTCAGGGTCCTGGTGTATGGATACGTCGGCCGCCGCACCAACACTGGACTCCCTGGACTGATAACCACACCCAATACGCTAAACACTATTGCTTCACATAGAAGAAAGATCAAAGTCTGCGGTAGAACCGACCACCTCTGATACCAATTTGTCACGACCCGTCCTCGGGGCCCATGTCGTGACTACCCCAATCCCACCTTCCATAGGCCAGGGGCTGGCGACTAGCACTAAGGCGTAAATCCCAATAAAAGAGGAAGGCATTGCCTTTGAAAAGTAGACAAGCACCACAGAGTAAGAAAGCGGAAAAGTAAACACTAAGTAAACACTGTACAAGCTCTGCTGAAAGTAAAAGGGGCCGGAAATACAAGCCCAACTGTAAAGTACAACTGAAAGGGGAAAAAAGAAACTGAAAATAAATGTCGCAGCATCAAGCCGTCCTATGGATGTCCCACCTGAAGGGTGGGTATAGATTGCCTCCACTGCTCCTCGGGTCCACCTGACTGCTCCGAGTACGTCACGCCCAGTGGTCCACCTCCAGGTACTCTCTTGCTCCGCACGCCTCCACCACGATCTGCGTTGTCCGTTGTCTGCAGCCAACACAACGTAGTGCGGGCATAGCCCGTGCAGGGGTGAGTATAAGCTACTCAGTAGGGACCCCGAGACCCCTGAAGGTCTCCCGAAATCCACAACGGATAATCCACAACGGAAAGATACAATCACAAAGTAACATCTGACACGGCTTAGGTATTTGCCCATACATATACCTAAGTCATCAATTCTCGTTCGGCTCCAACGTCCGAGCCCAAGAACAACCCAGTCCACACAGGAAAGCAAACGTATACCCACACAGGATAGCTCAACACAATCCACAAAGGAGAGTAAACAGTAATCCACAAAGGATATCTCAACACAATCCACAAAGGAGAGTAAACAGTAAATCCACAGAGGATAGCTCAATACAATCCACGAAGGAGAGTAACACAGGATTCATCTCACAGCGGTATACTTCTTAGGATGATGATAAAGATGATCACTGATCCATCTAATTCGTCGGACCCACAAAGGATTGATAGGTACTAACCCCCGCAAAGACCCAAACAGGATCGGGCCCACACAGGACCTGTAGGCGTTGGCTCACACAGAACCGCTTAGCGCTGACCCACACAGAATCAGACCCACACAGGATCGGGCCCACACAAGACCTGTAGCACTGATCCATGTAGGATCGCTGAGTGCAGCAGTCATCGCAGTCCACTGAGGATCTCTGTACGGTCGTCGTCGTAGCCCACTGAGGATCTCTGCACGGTCATCGCTGTCGAAGTAGCACTCCCAACCAGCACTAGGGTTCCCACACACACCATGCTCGTTCGGCAGGGTCCGCTCCATGAGCCAAGAGGCCGATACATAAAATGACATAAAGTCCGATGTTGATGTATCCAAAGGTTCTGTATCGTCAACAGGAACACAACGTCGCAGACATCGCGTCAATCGGACGTCCGGTCTGAGAGTTATTGGCTTTTTCGTCCCAGGAGCCCGGTTGGTTTTTAAGGAAAAACCAACCCGACCGTACACTACCTACATCCAAACCTTGGGCGGAGTATGCTAAAAGATCCGTCTCACTTAGAGTAATTCAATGAAGTCGACGACACGTCAATCGGACGTCCGTAGCTCAAGATATGAGTGTTTCCGCTCTGAGGGCCCGGTTGGTTTCGTGTACGAACCAACCTGGCCGAACTCAATATATTCCGAAACCTTGTGTGTGATATACCGAAACGACCGTCTCGATCCAAGGATCATGTTTCCACTGACGGCGTGTCGTTCGGAGGCCCGTATCTCAAGTCACGAGCATTTGACCGAAAATGGTCCGAAAACGGGGGGTCCGGGCCCGGGCCAACCCCCCTCGGTCGGCCGAACCGGGTCGACCCGACCCGGTCCAACCCGTTCGGACCCGGTCCGGCCCGGCCCGGTTCGGCCGAGCTGCCGAGCGATGCGGGGGGGAGCCGCTGCCCCCGCCTGACACCCCCGCGACACCCGCGGGGTGTCGCCCTGAACGACCCGAGCAACGCGGGGGGGAGCCGCCGCCCCCGCGTGTCAACCCCGCAGCACCTGCGGGGTGTCGCCCTTGACAGCCGGACGCAGATTTAGCCGCGTCCCGCGCGTGCCGTACCCGCGCGGCCGCGGGTCAGCGGGCGCTGCAGCCTCCGGCCGAAGCTGCGGCGGTTCATCCGGCGGCGTGCCGGGGCGCCGCCGCCTCCGGCCGCCGGCTTCCGCGGGCCACCGGAGTCGCTCCGGTGTCCGATTCCGTTCCCGTCTACGCCGCTGCTCCACCCGGGACTCGTTCTTCACTGTGGAACCATC
Source organism: Viscum album (assembly GCA_963277665.1). NCBI lineage: Eukaryota > Viridiplantae > Streptophyta > Magnoliopsida > Santalales > Viscaceae > Viscum > Viscum album. The sequence continues at coordinate 773,540,946 of OY728141.1, forward strand.
AAACTTCTGTTGTGGTATGTTCCGTCGTCTCCCGTCAAATCCGCACTACAACGAAGAACGAAAGAAGGTTGTCGGGCCGTGTTCGTTTGGCCCGCACCCTATGCGTTAGAGATAAACAACAGGAGGAATGAATTATTCACAACAACCCCTACCTCGTAGTCGTCGTCGTACGCACGTTCTTCATGGATTTGTTCATTGCGGAACGATGGGATCATCGCGTCGTCACAGAAAGGCGTCGCGTCGTCACGGAATCTGGCGTTGAGTCGGCGAAATCAAACAGCTGATCGAAGATTTCGTTGTGGACGAAGAGACGTCGCAGAAGAACGTTGCAGGAAGGGAACTTCGGCGTCGTGAAACACGGTGTCACGTCGTCGAGTTCCGCGAGTTCGGCGTTCTTCGTCGGAGGCCGGCATTCTTCACGTTCTTCGCGTTATTTGCGTTCTTCGCAATGGAGGATGAAGGCTCAAGAACTCTGACAAAACCACTCAACGAGTAATCCTCCAAAAAGACTTGTTGGTCTTATTTTATTATTACGCCAACAAACGAAAAAGGTAAGTAAGGACCCATCAATTCGTTGAATTAATTCAATGAAAGAAACCTCCCATTTAATTCCTGAAATAAACCGCCCAATTTAATGGTTCATTAAGGATTTAAGAAAATGCGTCAGTTGACTTTCATAATGACAGGTTTTCGCGTGTGCGTTACTTAGTGGAAAGAAATGGTGGGGCTCGTGCGGTCCCCACCTCACAAATAACTACCAAGGGGGTAGGATATTTCTGGATAGCACCCTATCCGTTTCAACTCAGTTTAAGTGGCTTTAAGTGGCTTATGTGAAATAAAATAAAGTTGTCGAACAAATTATTTTATTTTAAAACTTTAATCCCAAAAATTGAAAACCACACCCGAGAAAACGCAACTCCGGAAGAGGCGTTTCTAAGCATATACCGGCGTTGCGATTTCATCGGTGCCCTCAGAATTCAATTCCGAGCACCGGTTCAAAAGATAGAAAAACTCGCTCGTCCGTTCACTGAACGTACCTGAGCCAAACTTCGGAAAATGATTCCGGGCAGACCGGGCCTCGGAATCAGGTGCCGTCAGAAACTGCGTTCTTGTAAAATTCAAAGAAAAGTATGAAAAACAAAAAATTCTTGAAATTTACAGGTCTTTACACATTATCCCTTGGGAAAGAGGTTTGTTGTTTACATGGACCACAAGTGAATATTATATGTCATCCCATAGTAGGATATGAATTTATTTGGGAGACATTGGGATATTATCATTGGTCTTTTGAATTTGAAATGTGTTATGCGGTAGAGAATGGGAATCCCGTTTTATATGGTCAATGTAGGAATACTATAGATATACTAGAGCTTGGGGATTGCCTATAATCAGAATAATTAGGTTTTATGACTTTAATTAAATAATTTGTTGTGTAATAATATAAGGTTCATGGATTCATGAAACATGTTCCTTTTTTCCTCACATCTTCGTGAGTGGAAAGAGAAAAAGACTAGAGAATTATCAAATCTCGACTGTGAAGTGTTGCACGTATGATTGTTGAGAATTGACCATATCCCTTTATATTCAATAGAATATATATAAAATTTAGGCCTTGTTATAGTACAATCTAACTTGATATTGGATATGTTGAGATAATATCATTCTTCTAATTTGGACAATATACTATGTTCATAGAAGATGGATGATCACATCAAACATCAGTTCCAGATACTTTGTATGAGGAGTGACATAACTTTTTTTAAGGATGCCTTACCTTCCATTGGGTAATGGATGAGGATAATCATCTGGGTCTTTTCATATTATATATTCTCTGTCAATTTAAATATTATACAAAAAATAAATAAACATCATTTGTGTGTTACCCAAATCCTGGATGAGTCATAGTGTCGTTGGGTTGATAGTTTATCATCTGATAATGTTTCTCATTTCTTGTTTTTTTGAGACCCATCAGGTGTATGAGTACATGGTGTTGTATATTGATTGTTTTTTTTTATATATATTTCCATAACACCTTGTGTTTTATTGATAAATGTGTTTCAGGTTGTGATTTTGTTAGGATTTGTAAAAGGCTATGAGAATGTAGCTGAAATAGATTATAGTGTATCACCAATAGACATATGGACAATAAAATAGGATAATCCAGATACTGGAGGACATATATTGGGTAAATATTTAAAATTTCAATAGAGCTTCGGATGATCCCCATTAATTGCTAAAATTCACATACAACATGAAATCACAAGATTATATTTAGTTGAAATATTTATAGGATCATTGTGGTCATCCATATAGTTTATATTTATGTTGTAATGGGGCTAGTAATATGTTATTTTAGGATAATCGAAGAGTCATAGACCTCAGGGATATAGCTGTATATCATAATGTAGATTAGAACCACTCATACTAGGAACTGATCGAAAAACAACTGGTGGAGAAAACCATTAGAGCTCATTTCGGTTAATGATGTTTCCTAATTGTGAATCCTTAGTTTACACATCAACAAATCTTGATGCAATGATATATTGAACAATGATGTTCTGGGATATTTTAGATTCATGAGAGTATTGTGACTATATATTGGAATCCTAATCATCTAAACATGTACTATATTACACACATAATGCTTCATTTGTCTAAACTAAAGAGGTACATTCCTGATCTTGAGCATGTGATCGACTGCATGGATGTTGATATAGATATTATCACATCATACATTCAACAAGATTAATTTATTGTATACTATAATTTGAGAGATGATATCAATACCTATACAAATAATATAATATAATAGATATGTCTAGGTGGAACAACAGATGTATTAGAATGGTATTTAGGAAAAATGGATTAATTTTTCAATGAAATATTCCTTGTGAGGATTCAAGAGTACCAATAGTCGTTATAGGGGAAAATATAATAGCCAGGATAATTTATGGCTAATTATGAGTTCATTATGCAATTAATTATTTAATTATTTATCTAAAAATTATAATGTATGGCCTTAATTGATTTATTGTTAGTTTTGGATATTTAATGAAAAATTTGTAATGGTGTGTGGTTGGAGAATGACATTCCAACACAGTTATGTTTATCAAGGAAAACGTCTAAAATTTTAAACAATGGTAGTGGGTGGAATATTGTTGGACCATGGTTAGAGCTTAATAAGTGAAATTAAATAGAATATATGAAACACTATATATAAGTTAAAATAATATTTGGAGAATTATTTAAAAATCATTGGACTAGCCTTATGAGGGCCTATGATAGGAGTATATCATTACATGATTTTAGTATTATTGGGAAATTATTAGGCCAAACCATGTCCAGGTAAATTAAATATAAAAATACATATTTAATGATAATAATACTTGTGAATTGAATCGTTTATCTTCTAAATTTTATTTATATTAATACATGATACTCTAAAATCTATACATAGACCATACCTTCCCTTCCGAGAAATATTCCTATCGATTCAACCATCTGACTAATCAAGGAATTGAGGTGTTTGATTTTTCAAAGTATATTAATAGGGTCTTATATAGATATAATATTATTTAAATTTATAAAATTTGATAAATTCATAATAAATATCCCTATGTATGGATTCTAATTCAATCAAATGATGAAATATTTTAACATTGATAGATCACTAATGGGTATAGTGCATTGGAAGAATTCAATTTTTCAAGAAATGATTTTTTGGGTTTTTATTTAATGAGAGGTATTCTAGTTTACATTAAATACCTAATACAAATAATCTTCTTCAATATTATTCTGAATCATTTTTGTATTTATGAAAAACTCAATTCTAGATTCAGTTGTTGTTTGTGCTCAATCTGATTAGAGAATAGATGTTTCACCAGTATCATCTATCAATGTATTCCAATGTCATTCATAATTGATAGAAATGTGGGAATATACATACCACATTTTCCCTTGTATATACTTGTATCATTGGGAAGGATACTTGTGATTAAATTGTTAACGTGACAATCCTGGATTAAAAAAGTATTTGTGTGTGTAGTTCTATTGACAAATATATGATACATGAATCCATGAATATTATTATATATTTTACTATACAATGTTTGATATTTATCACAAGTGTTTGTTTTTGTATACTATAACTATTAATGATGTGTTTTATTTTTCATATATAATATCTTCCTTGTTGTGTGTGACTATCATGCCATCAAAGGTATTTCTACTTTTACATGAAACATGTGGATAGTTATAGTATTATAATCCCTTAAAGGTTGAGTGTGAAAACCCATTTTGATAACAATTTAGTGGGCCTTTTTTTTCATAATCCATATATGATGGTACTGTGAAACTAACCATGACATAGATAGGGTGAGATAAAAAATGGTGGAAGTACATGGCTTATTAGCCTCAGAACTACTTGGAGATATGTATCATCCATGAAGGTAACTATGATCCTAACACCACTCTAACTATCTTTAAAATATTGAGGAAATGTAGGTATGGATTAAGCTCATGTAAGCTTTATTAAAACCCAATCATGTAACATATGAATTTTATATATTCTGTTCACATTTACATTTATAATTATATACATACAGTAAACTTAGTAAATAATATATATCATGAAATGGAGGTGTCCTATAAGGTTCTATTAGTCACACACTATATTGGAATCTCATTGTGTGAGAAGATAATATGATTAATGACCTAAATGATGTAATATTTCCCATGATAAAAAGTGAATCTTAGTAGTATAGATTTTGTGGTAGTAAATATATAAAATCTAAATGATTTCCATAACATATGTTCTTTATTTATTTTCATTAAACTTATGTTATCAGGTTTTGAATTCCCTATTGTGGGATTTTTTCAATTTACATGTGTGGTATCAGTGACATTTGATACTACACTATGTATTCATTGTAATTAGTTTTTATATTTTCTGCTAATATATTTGCTTCTGTTTATGGTGTTTGATTATCACAATTTAGGCCATGTTCTCCACATTGGTACCTTATACCATCACCACTAGTCATCATCTTCATTCATATGGGGATGAGAAGTTTTCATCTTTTTTCCTCTCCACTCATTATTTATACATGAAATAAAGACTATGATGTTACAATATTCAACCAACCTATTTACTATTTTTATACTGAGGTTAATATCTTCCACTATAGTATAAAATTTATAGAATCGAAACAGGGATGTGTTTTTTTGGAAACCCATACACATTTTACCTACTAAAATTTTGGATTTTTTTTCATTATGACATTTGAGTAACATCTCCATCAAAATATATATTCAATATATAGCTTGTAATTGAAAATAAAATACTATTAATAAAATAAAAATCATTATATAGTAGATAAAATGTCATTTATATAAAACATAAAAATTATTTTAGGTGTCTAATAGAAGAAATTTCTCATTATTTTTTTAAATGAATAGCCCCCTACCATAATTCCTAACATTTATAAATGTTATTTAATCATTAGTATGAAAAAAATTATAATCATAATTACCTACTTTAGGAACTTATTGATTTCTATAATATTTTAAAAACATTATATACAATTATTTTAAAAAATTTTAATTATGGCATAGAATTTTCAATATCATGTGTCTGTAATCATATCCATTTGAAAATGTATAAAAATAGTGGCATTTTTATTCTTTATTCCATAACTGTTTATATAACAACCTAATATTTGTTTTCAAATATATTACTTCTAGAAAAGGAATACAAATTACATAAAATGTAAAACCTACACAAGAATTTAATGGGATTTGTTTCTTTGGTGTCACAAACCATCCAAGTGGGGCCCATTGTGTGGCTCCCCAAGCCCAACTCCAATAGGCGAGGGGTTGGTGACTAGATTTATAAAGGCATATCACTCACATGGACTGTATTGCTTGTGTATATATACAGATTCATACCTCTCCAAGTCTAAAAATGCTAAAATGAAAAATCCACTAAGAAACAGAAGCATGATTACCAATATCCCAACCAACAGAGTATGGCTAGAAAGTAATGTACAGTAAAGAAAAATAGGCCAGAATACAATCCCACCAATAATAAAGAGTCTTTAAAATATATAGAGAAATCTATAAACAAAATATGAACTAGGAATATCGTTCAAAGACATATGAACTCCTCAGCATTCTTGAAGACACCAAGCTCTGTCCAATTATAGTATGCCATGTAATCCATCAAAAGGTCCCTCAACTTCAAAAGAAACAACATGATTGGGAAGATACCTTGCATGTGTGAGTATAAAAATAATCAGTAAGACACAATGAAACTATTATGAAATACTCAAAAGAAAGGTATATTTATCTCTAAAAATTTAAATGTATACAATGTATATGACAAAAATATCAACACATATTTATACCAAGACATGTATTCTAGAGGAATGTCACGACCATCACATACCCAAACAAGGTATTCAGTCCTAAATTACACAAGAACTAAAATTGGAGAACATAGTCTTGGATATAATATCACTATTGATGTTCGTCCAAAAAGTATTGTTTGTCAGAAACCTTCATGAGAGAGATACAAAGATAGATCAAATGATAGAGATATAATACGACTGATAAGTATCATAGCTAGGTCATTGGTGGGATACCAAAAAGATACTTATGGATTAACCTTTCATGTAGAAGATTTCCTCCTGGTGATGCTTGACACATCAATAAAATGGACTATGTCAAGGGAACGAATAATGAATAGAGGATCCTGCTCCGGTCCTCCGAGAGGGGATTGTGAAACTCTATCTAGAAAGTCCTACTGAAGGGTCATACTCTTATGAGTAGGAAACGAAACCAAATAAAATTCATGGGAATATTACAAGAATGAAAACATAACGAGACATGTATATGAATTGGTGGAAAATATGATAAATCCGTGTAGAAGGTAGTACACTGTGTGTAATAGTGCAGCATGTCGTGTCCCTTGACCATGTGTACTGACCGTGCATAATGGCCCATTTAAAAAGTACATTTCTTCTAAAAATAGGGTACACGACCAGTAAAAAGACCAAATCAATGTTCCCTTCCTTCTCAGGGCCACCGGTGTATGCTAGTCATGTGATATTATATAGTGTCAATGCATGTAGACGTACCTCTATAACAATACCTTGGGTAATCCCCTTAACTAGTCTACTTAAGTCTTCTGGGGGTACATGGAATGTAAGAACACTATATACTATACTCAATGTTTGTGTTTATCCCGGAATACATTCTAGGTCTTGGAGAAGAGAATACAAGCCATGTTATAGAGTCGGACCTCATGTGTAGTTTTACTAGATCATGAAACCCTCACCACCTCTCAATGGGGGCCATACGTCGTGTATCCTAGACTACACATTGTGATCATTAGAAATTTCTCAAACCGTCTTTCATCCTTAATATTCCTCATCTAATCCTCTAATGTTTGAACCAATTCTCTATTTCCCATGAGATTGGATATTTATTGTCTTCAACCCATTATAACAGTAAATATGTGGGTTTTGGGACTTCTATCTGCATTGAAACATGATTACATTCATCTACTCAAAAGTTATTTGAAGAATATATTTTCCTAAATCACTTTGATTCATTCTTCACCACCATATTCGCACCTACACTAGGTATTCATGAGGTTAGATATTTAATTTGGTATTTTTGTGCCAAGAATTGAAGGAAAAATTATCATTCACTCATAAAACACCTAGAACATGATGAATTCTAGGGGACAAGAAAACACAATAACCAACACAAGGAAAGAACCTCATCCACTATTAGTTCTATCCTCGATCCATTCCCTATTAATGTTCATTAGAAAAAATAAATTCTCAATAAACATACCCGAATAACAATCTCGCAATATAAACCCATCATGAAAGAATGAACGAACCACAGATCAACATATTTGTTTGTTGGTCCGTGTTTGCTGTTGAATCTAAAAATGGTGAATGTAAACCCAAATAACACATTATACCCATGTGTTGGATCGTTCAATGAAGCTGACTGATCACCAAATCATCATTGTAGGTGAGATTCATCAAGAATGGAGTCGGTCAATCTCTAATGCATGTTTCATCATAAGTCACCGTAGAGAGAGTAATCCATGGTTCTCTCTAGGAACTCTAAGTAATTTTCGGGATATGAGCCTAATCTTATATCCCTACATAAATGGATAATTTAAAATAATTATTATTCATATCTATGAAACATTAAAATTAAATAAATCATTCAATTTAATTTATTTTTTTAATGTCGTGGAAATTTATTTTCATATTGACTTGAATCATCCAATGTATGTTTAAAGCTAGAGTAAATCACTTCTATGAACGTAACAATGTATTGTGATTTCTGATCTTGGAACCCATTTAGATGTTATTACACATTTTTAGGAAATATGTTCACTTGTTCTATTTATTATATTTAATATATTTCAATCATTTATTTCAGTCCCACCATGTCGTAGTATTGTATGCCGTCTCAGCTCCTAATCTCAAATTAATTCATTTAATTATTCATAAATAATACAGTGAAAATACCGAAAATTACATTCTCCAAACTAAGGGTATTTATGTCCCCAAAAAGCCTAGAAGAAAGGCTATAAAAAATTTTGTTTGTATTTTGCATGAAACTGAGCCTCCTACACCCATTTTCTATCATTTATATTCCTATATTTCCACCAAACACACACCAAGGGAATAACTCACCAACATAGGATCCTTTCTTGCCAATTTTTGATATCCATTGGGTACTCTGAAAATTTAGTTCCATATTCAATGCCCAAATCACCCCAATCGATGGAGTGAGAGGGATCATGCACATAACCCCCCAACTACAACAAAGAGAAGTCATCGTTTTCTATGTGCCACTAAGAGGGTAGAACTAGGAGTTACACCACCACAACAACTCTATGCATTATCAAAAAAGGAATGTTGATCCTTAGAGTTAATTTCCCACCTCGGCCAAATCTATACAATCCTACTAGATTAATAACTGAAGGGAGAAAATTGTATCCTTCCATGAACTCAAAAGGAATCCACCACCTATCATTATATGTTTTATGAGAGAAAAATGTAGTCTTAATCCACTCCAGGTTTATCAGAATCTTTTGTGTTGTAGGTCACTCCCACTTAGGGACAATGATTGAAAAATCTCTTGAGTTAGTCATGCAACATGGTGACTGGAATGATCAGTAGTACAGAGTCCCAAATGGTGCCATACCAATTGTGGAAGAGTAGTCATTGTTGTACGTTAACTCTTCTAGAGGTAAGTGATCCTTCAATCAATGGCTGAAGTCCAGCATGCATGCCCGCAGAACGTCCACCAAGACCTCAATGGACTACTCTGTCAAGCCATTTCACCGGGGTAGAAATGTTGTTGTCAATCATAAATGATTCCCAAATGTCTCTTTCAAACCCTTCCACTACCATTATGTAAAACAAGTATCCCAATTAGAAACTATCTTCATTGGGACTCCCTAGAGTCGAACTATCCCTTGGACATAGATATGTCCCACGCTCTCTTTTTTTGTATTCTCTCAGATAGGTAAGAAGTGGGATGACATGCTGATTCGGTCAAAGAACACCCAAATGGAATAATTTATAATGGTATTACATGAAAAAAATGTGATGAATCCACTGACATCGCATCAGACATCAATTTTGGAACCTCAAGGGGTTGAGCTAAACCTGTTGGATCCTAGTGCTCAGTATTCACCTACTAGCACATATGGCATTGAGACACAAACTCTACCAAATTTCATATTCATCCCAATCCACAAGAACTACTGTTGGAGATCTTGATACAACATTAGGACACCAATATTTTCCTCCAAATGGGACGCATCGAACTCCCACAGATCCTCATCCGCCAATAGAACTATTTCTATATTGCGTCCCCTATAAATATTGATGTGACCTCGACCTTGGTAATATACATTATTTTATTGTTTTACGTACATATGTGAATGCATGTTCTCAAATTTATTATCACCATGATGTGACTACAAAACTCAATGTAATAGTGGATGGTTTATAACCATCGAATGAAGTTATGTTGTTTCATCACCATCCACAAAGGATAATTGTAACATGGCCAACATCTATGATTCCTCGTTAAAAAACTATAAACAAAGTCTTATATAGAGATAAAATTCCACTAAGTTCCCATTATCAAGAGTATAGATAGTCTCATAGTCATAATCCAAGAGGAACCCTAGTCACAACCTCTATCTCAAGTTCATGCTCTCCTGAGAGAATATATACCCGAGACTCTTGTGATTGATGTATATATTAATAGGTCACCGATCTAGTAGTGTTTCTACATCATCAATGAAATGACTACAACTATCATCCGAAGATTCTGGGTGGCGTTGTATAGATTGTGTGTCCTTAATTGGCGCAAACCATGGGAAATAACTAATTTACTCTACATTAGGACACAACCATGTATAGTCATTGATGAATCACAGAACACTATATACTTGACACCATTCTTGGGATATCTCATGATTGGGGGACTCATAAAACATTGTCTCATCTACTGAAAATCCTACCAATGCTTCTCCATCCACATGAAAGGATACCCCTTTCTATTAAAAGCATTCATTAGTGGTGATTTACTAAATAAATCATGTATGAATCTTTGGTAAAAGAATTATTGGCCAAGGAAGCTCCACACCTCCTTCATGCTCATAGGTTGCTCCCATACTAACACTTTCTCTATCTTGGATAGGTCCACTAACACTCCGTACATTATGATAACAGTTATTAAAAATTGGACCTTCTGAATCAAAAACATGAACATAGAGTGTTTTCCATCAGGCCGGTGCTATCAAATTACATCCAGAATCATCTTTAGGGTTCTGGCATGCTCCTTCTTATATTCTAATTACATAAGGATATCATCGATGAAGAATTCCATGATCCAGTCTATGCAAGGATGAAATATCTTGTTCTAGTGTCCCTTGAACACTAATGGGGCATGGTTCATGCCAAAGGAAATCACTATATACTCATAGTGAATGTAAAAAAATCTATAATTCTTCATTGGAATATCATAATACCATACTAAAAGATGATTATAGCCTAACCAAATGTCATACATCGAGAACCATGTTTCTCCAATCCACAAATCAATGAGGTCATCGATTCTTGGTAGTGGATAAATGTTCTTCAATATCACCTTGTTCAAGAACTGTTAGTCCACACACAACCACAATCTCATATTGATATTTTTGGAAAAATATATTAGCCACCCTTGGTGAAACAAAAGTTCTCATGAAGCCCTTCTTATACAGGTCCTCCATTTGCACACTCATCATACAATGCTCTATGAAAGCCATATGATATTCTATTTCTAGATTCGGTGCCATCATAGGGTGTATATCAATGCAGAAGCCTATCTCCCATTGGGGTGTAAACCTAGAACAAATTCTAGAAAGGCATCATTTTACAATGTTATTAATGCTCGAAACTGTAAAATCATAATGTCTAATGCTTCGAGGGTAAGGCTAGGACACTCATGAGTAATCGGCTTTAACCACCTTAAGATGATTCCATCATGTGCTTCATGGGATTTCATTTTTGAAAAAAAAGTAAAACATTTTTCCATCATTACATACACCTTACATCGTTCGCCTAAAATAGGCATTCCTGGCATGGACAACTGATAACCAATCTATACCATGAATAATGTCATAAGGCCTCGACACTACCATAAAGTGGTTCCAACTAAAACTCTCACTTCCATGGATCATGTCACACTGTTGACATAAGTGTGTGATCATCCAGTCTCCTCCCATAGGTGTCTCCATGTGTAATGGTCGAGCCAATGGTTCAACAAAAATATCATGGTCTCTTTCTTAGTATGTAGAAAAAATGAGTTACTATTACATGTGTCCATTAGTATAGAAACTAAAGATGAAAAGATAAATATCGAACCACAAATCACTACTAGAATATTAGTTACTTGCAACATGCTATTTGTGAGGGGACCCCGTCACAAATGAGATTTTGTGACGGTGTGCCATCATAAATAGATCATTACAAAAAAAGGTGACACAAATAGTTCACTAATTATATATATATATATATACCTATTGAAACGGGACCATCACAAATAAGTGTTTGGGACATGCCTGTTTTCCCATCATAATTTCTTATTTAAAAATTATATAAACTATTCGCAAAAGGACCCCATCACAAATACTTAATTAAATAAATATTCAATAAACGTATGATAAATTAATATTCGAAAATAAAAATAAAATTAATATAAATAATATTAAATTAAATCATAATAATAATAATATAAATATGTAAAATTATATTATTATAATATTAAAAATAAAATAATACGAATAATATATAAATGATATTAATATTATTAATATTTATTGAAAATTAATATTAGGATTATTAATATAATAAAAATATTAAAAAATATTAAAATTTCCTATATTCAAAAAAATAATAAAAATAATAAAAATTATTATTATTATTATTAGTAAAATAAAAAACATTAAAAAATATAATACTAATAATAAATAAAATATAAAAAATATAATAAAAATATAAAAAATATAAAAAATTTGAATTATGAAATATTCTCACCAATATAAAAGACAAATTGTAAATAGTTAATATTACAAATATTAAATTCAAATATTTTTAACATCAAACAAAGACCATAAGGGGATAGTAATTCGATGGAGGTGGATGAGCTAGAGCAGAATGAGGAGGAAACTACATCCCTAAACTATGAGTCAGAGGGCACATGTACTCCATCTGCTCCTGATGATGTTGTTGTCATCGACACATATCCTCCTCATACTACTACTGCTACTGATGTAGCTAACTCATGACTTCATGCTGCTTACAAACACTCTCTATAGCTCACTCTAATCATGCAGTTTCTCCTGATACTGTGAGCCAGAAGATGATGCCTCTCCACAAGATCATCTGGAGATGGATGAATACATCATAATAGTACAATAATAATCCCTAGGAGCCAAACGAGAGTCGATAACAACTACTCTGCCCTTCTTGAAGCCAAACATGGTAACGTACATCCATGCGGCCTCATCGAAATGGTGGACACTTGTCTGATCAGCCATCTCGGCCAGACACTCAACTAGTGTCTGAGAGGTCGCATTCTTATATGACTCATTCAGTTCAAATTCTAAATTAAAATAGTGAAAATGGTAAATACAATCGATTCTCAAATTGAAAAAGAAATAAAACTGACAAAAATATGATGATGGCGATCACAATCAATCTCTATAGTGGTTAGATCATAGTACATCCTACGATAAACATCCTACTATGTAATATCAAGATGCTTGAATTGATTTATGAATATAAAATAAACTATTTATATTTAATGTTATATAAAATATTTAAAATAAATTAATTACCAGATTCTCTCAAAACATACTAAATGTACGGATTCCAGCTCAATGTGTCACCTCCTTTCTCCCATGGTTCTGTCAGCTAAAAGAATATCTCTTCTTGAATCCACAACCCAACGAGTGTGAACATAATCAATCCCAAATGTGAGATGAAATATACTCTAGTCGGTGGGATCTAAACGACTCATCAAATACTAAAACTCATTCATTCTTCACGGACATCATTCTCAATTTTTGCAAAAACTGACTAAAACGGTCACGCATAGACACCTCCGATGTCGCTTAGATACCGTCACACATTCTATCAGCACCGAGATACCATAATTACAATAAATAATTTATAATATCATGTTTTTAATAAAATAAATTTCAAAATAAATATTATTAATTTTTGTACCAACAAATTATTGAACATGTTGATCTGCACATCAACAGGAATCTGTTCCCTTGTGATATCTGGCTAAGAAAAATAATTTTGAAAGATAGCGCACTCATGTACAACCACTACATGTGAAAACATATTATAAAAAAAAAATCAAATAATTAGTATATAAATAAATTAATTAATGATAACTAAAATTAACATGTTATCATACCTCTGCTTGCGTGGATCAAAGTCAAGATGCATACATCACTCAATGGTAAGGCCATGAATCATCTGTCACACAAGACTGCACCCCCTCCACGTACCCCCTGAATAGCCAGTAGGCTAAGAAGTCAGATGATCTCAAATACTCCTCATCCAAAGTTTGATCTGTGTCATGTAACTAAAGAAATAGATCATCATCCATATAAAACACAAAATGATTGTTGATAGAAAATAGTTAAAAGAAACTATTATATATTGATATATATTAGTTATGATTATAACTTGATTTTAACTATTTCAATGTTCACCTTTATCATAATCTTCAAATCTAATAATGCCAATGACGTCATATTACTTCTCATCAATATCGATATCAATATGATTTTCACTTTCATCGTCTATTTCCATTTTAAATTCATTTGTAACATCATTAACATCGTCATTTCAATTAACCATTAATTGTGAAGTTTCATAATCTATATTCTTGTCTCTGTGAAAATGATGGATATTGAGTATCCTTTTGAAAATTTTTAATTATTTGCACTTCTGTAGAACCACATTAGGTTTGAGTAAAATGATTTTCCCAAGATTTCATTTCTATTATGCTCCACCAATAACTCAAGTCTGTTGAAGTAGAAAAGTATATTCCGTAATAAATTTTATTTTCATGTTGAGCTAGTAAAAATCTTTTATTTAGTGAATGAAAACATTTTTATTTAATATCAATGATTCCATGAGTCAGATGAACATGCAAGCCTCTCTCGGTATCCAACCACGAAAATTTAAAAATCATTATGTAAATTTTTTGTAGATAACATAGTTCAATAAATTCACCCATCATTCCATAAAAATCATCTTCAATTTCTCTAAAAAATCTCCTATGTTCATTAGTTTTTTTATTCCACAAAGGAATGTGTATTAAATTGAAAACCATAAACCATATACGCGTTATAAGATTTAACCATTTTGGTTGGTGGGTTACTCAATATTCATGGTCCCTTATCAATTTTATCAGCATGGTGAGACACATGAAAATTTGAAAAGAAATTATCAATATAATAAATAATAAACCGAATTGATATATCAAACCTTCAAAATTTGTGTCGCATGTTTTTGAAACCATTAAGATTTTTTTCCTAGTATTCTTCAAGAGCAGCTGTTGTGATTTTTAGAAACCATTTCTTGATATTATTATCATATAATCTTCAAATAAAATAACATTACTTACTGTAACAAAAATTATAGAATAATTAAATGAAGCAATCACAATACATATGATTTCATTTCTTTATATTTGAGAATAACATATGTATGACCTCTGTGATGTTCCTCATCTAAAATCCCTCATTCATGAACTCCACAAAAAAAGCACTTGATGATTAAAAACTGATAATTGATTATCCATTTCATCATCAACATTCCCCTCATTATGTCCCATGTTGTTTTTTAAGTATATTCAGATTCTAAATAATGAGAGCATAAAAAATAAATTAACTCTTTAAAATACGATTCAGCAATTGAACCTTCAACTGATGCCTTGTTAGATACTTTTTTCATCAATTTCTGCAGGCATCTCTTGAATTTAAACATTTATCGAAAATGTACTGGACCTCCACAATTTTCATCATATATAAAATCTAATAACAAATGTTCCATTGAGTCAAAGAACAATGAAGGAATTATTTTTTTTCTAGATTACATATAATTACAAAAACATCTTCTTTCGGTTGTCTTAGTGCATTGTGGCTTGTTTTCACCACACATATGTCTCGAAAAAAATATGATATGTCTCTTATCGAATCATAAATCAACAAATTAAATGAAACTTCAAATACAATCAGTATAAGTCTTAGAATTATAACATGATAGTCCTGAATTTTATTCCAGATATATGACCATTTTAAACAATTCTAGCAAAATTAGAATAATTCCATCTAAAAGTCTCAAATATGATATCCACTGACAAAAAAATAAGTGACTCTATTTGGAACGTGTATAAGTATATTTTATCTTCATTGACATCTATGATCAAGCATTTTCAACATGTACATGTTCTAGTCCCCTTCAAATTTTGGGAATATCTAATAAGTCCTTTACATAATCTTTTCTCTTACATGGGGTATCTGAAAAATGTATGAAATAAACTATGAAAACAATTCTTCTCAATATGCATGACATCAAACATATGGTGGACTAACAAATCAGACCAATATGGAAAATCCCAAAAAATATCTATTTATTACTATTGTGTTCTTTTCCAATTCCATGGATTTTCTATTTGATTATTTTTTGAACATATGTGATGGTATTTTTGAAAATACAACTTATATTATATTTGTACATAAGATCATTGTTTAGGTACGTCCCTTTCAATTGTTCATTTTCTGAAATAAGATTTGTTCCTCTGAAAATGATGATCAGTTTGAAAAAATCAATGATGACAGTCAAAATAGGACAGTTTTTTTAATTGCTGGGCATTAATGCACTGTTATCTTTCCTATATTAAGGATATGATTTAGGAATATGTGTACTCTAACTAGATAACATTATATATGATGGGATGTTAGTAATTGTCAAAATCAATGTAGCTTTAAGAAGGAAATTTTTTTCACAACAACATCATATGTAGTAACACCCTTACTCAAATGGAATTTAACTCATCAATCCATTTTTTCCAATAAACATCAGTATTTTTTTTGGATGTCCTGGGATTAATAAGGACGAGATGATATAATGTACCTTCATCAAAAAATGTGGAGGTAAAGTTAATGTATTTAAAATGATAGGACAACATGAATATAAACTACAATAAGATCAAAATAGACAAAAACCTTCATTTTAAATATGTAATTGCACGTTCTGGACATCGATAGAAAATTATGGATAAACTCTGTCAAAATTGTCCATGAATCACCATCATATGGATGATTCGAGATTTTCCCAGTTGAAATTTGGGGTTTGTACCACGACATCATTGTTTTTGTGTTAAGAGACATAAATAATGTAGTAACCTGGGTGTAAGCATTAAATATATTAACTGTTTCACAAGAATCGATACACACTTCCCCAGTTGTGCTTCTTTCTACCTCGATTTTCTACATGTGGGACAACTATCTAACGACTCGTTTTCACTAGAATATAATATGTAATCATTTGTACAGATATGAATCTTCTAATAACTATTCCTTGGATTAAGAACCAACCTATTTCTCTCACTGTAATTTGTAGGAAAAATAATTTTTTAGGTAACTCTATTTTAACCAAAATAATATCTGATCAAAATATTTGTTGTACATTCCATTATCTGATTTAATAGCCATAAATTTTTTAGCTGCATCTAATTTTATTATCTTGGAACCAAGATATAATGCATCCTCAGTAGACCACAACATCTCATAAGATTTAAATGGTGTCAAATCAAAAGTTAAATTAATATCATCTAATGTTTCGGTATGTTAAACAGATGGACATTCAACATCATGTACTAAATATTTAAATAATGATGGATCTAGAATTAATTTATTAGTGACTTCTCTTGAACTATGTCCACCTTGTCGATACCAAAAAACATAATCTGGTTGAAAACCAAAACATAAGAGATGACCCCCAATGTGGTCAAATGTGTAAAATATTCTAATATAACATTTATTAATTGGAATTTAATTGTCCCTTCTCAAACAAATTCTATTTTTGATGATGAAGATGATAAGAAATCCTCAACACCCTCAGTATATATAAGATTTAAACCAGAACCATTTTTATTTTAGTGCTGATTTATTCAAGTGAGATCATCTAATAATTAATTTTGTCGACTTCCTTGTTCAATATTTTTCAACAAAATAAAAAATCATTAATATTTTTGTATAATTTCAAATATGAAACAATATAAAAAATGTAGAAGATAAATAATTACAACTACTTCTAATTAATTACAACTAATTTTGGGTGACATAATTTCTAGTGGATTGGTAGCTACAGTTTTGTCTAACGGCTCATTTACTTGCAACTTTCTCAAACTGAAATTATAATGAAGAATCTTCTAGGAGGTACGCATATTCATTCTCATGCATAATAGAATGCTTAATCATACATCTGACCAGATTCTTCATTGTGATTTCATTGTTAAAAAGATGCAAGTAAATAAGTTTTAGGGAAAAGACCCCCTATTTTCATCGATGAATCATCTTCTTGCAGCTGTCACTGCCTAAAAACAATATGAAAAATGTGGTACTACAAATGCATATCCAAACTCGCACATAGGAGATTGGATATGCATATACAGAAGCATGTTTTTCAAAAAAATTTGAGTTAGAGAGATTTGAAAGGAATAGAGTTATCGAGCAAAAGGAGTGATTCCAATTCACTGGATATTGTGCCGAGTTCTTATAATTTAATGGAATAATTCTTATTTTTTCCAATTATTTCAATTATTCATATTTATTTTAATTTAATCCAATTATTTAAATTTATCTAATTAATCCAATTATTCTAATTATTCTAATTATTCAAATTATTCAAATTATTTCTATTTGTTGAAATTTATTCCTATTTATTTCAATGTATTACTATTTATTCATATTTCTTCCAACAATTCTAATTACACCAATTACTCCAACTATTCCAATTTATTCAAATTTATTTCAATTTATTCAAATTATTCAAATATATTCGAATTTTTTCCAATTTTTTCCAATTCATTCGAAATTATAGCAAATTATTCCATTTTATTCCAATTTCATTCCATTTATTACTATTTATTACTATTAATTTAAATTTATTACTATTTATTTCTATTTATTTCTATTTGTTACTGTTTATTTCACATTATTACAATTTCTTTCTAGTTAATAGTATTTATTACTATTTATTTATACTTATTACTAATTATTACTAATTATTTCCACTTATTACTAATAATTACAAATTATTACTAAGTATTACTAATTATTAATAATTATTTCTATTTATTATTAATTAGTAGTATATATTACTAATTATATATATTTGTTACTATTTATTACAATTTATTACAATTTATTACTCTTTATTGTCAATTATTACTAATTAATACTAATTTTTACTAATTTATACTAATTAAAATAAATTATTAATAATTATTACTAATTATTACTAATTATTTCTAATTATTTCTAATTATTATTATTTATTACTATTTATAACTAATTATTATAATCTTTACTAAATATTACTATATATTATTATTTCTTACGATTTCTTACTATTTATTATTAATTATTAGTATTTTATACTAATTATTAGTTTTTATTACTAAATATTTGTTTTTAACTAATTATTAATATTTATCATAAATAATTAGAATTTATCACAATTTATAAGAATTTTTAAGTTATTACTAGTATTTATCACTTATTACTTGTATTTGTCATTAATTACTCTTTATTACTAATTATTACTTATTATTATAAATTATTACTAAGTATTTCTTTTTTTAATATTTTTTACTATGTATTACTATGTATTACTATTTATTACTATTTATAACTATATATTACTATTTATTGCTAATTATTACTATTTAGTACTATTCATTACTATTTACTACTATTTATTACTATCTATTACTAATTATTTCTAATTATTAATAATTATTACTATTTATTACTAGTTATTAATAATTGTTAGTATTTCATACTAATTATTTATAATTATTACTCATTGTTAATAATTGTTACTAATTATTACTCTTTATAACTGATTAATGTTAATTATTTCTACTTGTTACTATTTCTTTCTACTAATTACTAATTATTACTAGTTATTAGTATTTATTGATATTTTTTACTATTTTTAATTTTTTTACTATTTATTTTTAATTATTTATAATTATTACCACTATTACTAATTATTAATAATTATTATTTATTATTAGTAATTATTAGAATTTATTATTAATTATTAATAATTGTTATTAATTATTAATAATTATGATAAATTATTATTTTCATTACTAATAATTATTATTTATTACAAATTATTTGTAGTTATTACTAATTATTAGTATTTATTAATAATTATTAATATTTATTACAATTTTTACTTATTATTACAATTCTCTACTAATTATTTATAATTACCTCTAATTATTACAAATTACCGCTAATTATTAATAATCCACGCTAATTATTACATATTACCATTAATTATTACTAATTAGCATTAATTTTTATTAATTACTACAAATTGCAGCTACTAATTATTAATTACCACTAATTATTTATCTCCATTAATAATTATAATCAATAATTCTTAATTACTACTAATTACTAATAATTAGTACTAATAATTTTAATTTATTATTACAAATAAATACTGATGAAAAAATAATATAAATATAATTTAATTAAAACAAATTAACAGTAATTAATATTAATATAAATAATGAAATAAATATTACATTAAAAATAACATAAATACCATTAAACAAGTTCTCTAATATGTGTAAATGACATCAAATCTTTTTCATAAAAAAATTATCTTTGGGATATTTTCACATCAAAATAAGAGTTCAGAGAGAGAGAAAGTATAAATTGAGAGGCGGAATAAAAAATAGGATTGGGGGTATATATAGGTTAGATTATTTGCGACGGGATGCCTATTAGAAAAAGTATTATTTGCAACAACACCCATCACAAATAGTTAAATGACAACACACTATTTTCGACTTGGGCATATTCTCATCCCAAATAGTATTTACCACCACCGGGTATTAACGACGTGAATACACCTTCAATCAAAATACACTTCCCTTAGTTGGGCATGAAAACCGCGCCAACCATTTTGCGACAAGACCCCTTATCCAATCATAGATATTTTATTATTTACGATGGGAAATGTTCCTCATTACAAATAATCAATTAGACGGATTATTTGTGATATGATCTATTCCTGTAAAAAGTATCACAACTCCAAAATCCATTATTACTTTTTTAAATGATCCCACGAACACCTGGGATGTATGCCTTGACCACATGCAGTTGTCCCCACCCCTGTCACCTAGCTTCCAAAACCAGGCATTGACCTTCTAGGGTGGTGCTTGTAATATGTCAAAACACCTACCACATCCATGAGATCTCCCTGATCCTCTTCTACATCTACCAACTGAAGAAATTGCATTTCCCTATTATTGACACATCCTCAGTATTCCATCAACCAGCTCCCTATCAGCATCTCAACTGGTTTGATAATCTCGATAGAGATGTCCCCTACCATCATATGTGTAACATCGCCTCTCTCAAGGATGGATGGATACATCCTGAGATCTACAAACCACAGATCCCATGTCCTAATACTTCATAAATAATCTCCCATCTCTAGTTCTTTTAGTCCAGCGTCGACTCCCCACAACCGAGGCATCTACACCTGCATTCCAGCTGCTGATTATATCTAGCTGTATCTATGCATCAAAGAAGCTTTCGACCTCTAGCGCTCACTTGAGCAATGTAGCAGATGTTGAAATGCATGCAGGTATACAGCTAGCTCGAATGTCTCTAGGCATTCCTCTCTAAATGGTCTTAGCCCTGAAGTAATGATTTCTTGACAATATACCTCATGTTTCTACAATGGTTGCTGAACCTCTATGATTAGTCACCACCGTCAAGCTGCCATGTTGGAGTTGAAGAGAATCTGGTATTCAAACATAACTCATTGTATTTTGGGATACTTCCTCCTTGAAGAGGTTTCCAAAAAAAATAAAGAGTCATCTCATTGTGAGTCTACATAGACAAAATCTACCATTTCCATACTGAACAATTAAGAAGGCTCAACGCCAGTATCAACATCTGGTAATCTAGTGTACTGACTAGACAAAAATATTTGTTCCCCACATCTAGCCAGTCCTCAACTGCTTTAGGGTCTAGCATGCTTCAGAACCTAAAGGGTATCTGTATATAAAACTTGTACATATCGATCATCCAAATCTCCTTGTCTACAAGTACTGTAGTTTCAAGTTTTATTGGTAAATCTGGTACACCGACTGGAGGCAACTTCTAGGGAACTGACCCCTGTATCGAATCCTCATAACTGAGGGGGTCAACCTCGTGATTGAGTAGCTGAATCATAGTTTCAATTTGACGTGGGGGTATTCTATAAGAATTTCAATATGTTTCATGATCAATGAGTATATTTGAGGAGTAGTCTCAATAAGGAAATGGAATCCACAACTCATTCCTATTTGATACATGTACTATTATTTTTCCTATAACTAGTGTTCTTATATACCGAATCGAATGGAATGTTATCAATGCCATGTTGTATGGAATCTTCAGCTAAATACACCTACACTAGAATCTATGACCTAAAATAAGAACTCAAATCACCAAACAATATATCCCCAAACCAAAAACATAGACTTCTGGTCCTAAATTAGAACTAACACCTTAGATACCACTCTTTCATGACATGTCTTAGTGGGGCCCATTCCATGACCCCTAATCCTACCTCCAATAGGCAAGGGGTTGGTGACTAGCACCGAGTAGTCATTTCACAAACATGGGAGGCATCGCCTATGTAAATTTACTAACACACACATCTACAAGCCAACAAATGCTAAAAATTAATTACGAACTAAGAAACCAAAGCATGCATACCGATATCCCAACCATCATAGTAGTATAAAAATGTGAAGTGAAGTAAAGAGAACTAGGCCAAAATACAAGACCACAAAAAAGAAACTATATAAAAACTACAAAGTCCGACCCATATAAATTTCGTAATAGGACTACTGATTAATGCGATAGGAACACCTCAGCTTGCTTGAACTCAAAAATTTCATTATGGTCCCAGTCCACCCAACAATTTATCAAATGGAAACATGTATGCCAAAGATATGAAACTTGCAAGCAAAGCATGTACATGAGTGAGTATAAAAATATTCAGTAAGACACCCAGAAACAACAATTCAATACGGAATTGAAAGGGATATCCATCTCTACAATTTTATATGTCTATGGTATATATAATAAGAATATACAAATTTACACAAACCAATAATGTATTCGAGAGGTATGTCACAGCCACAAAAAATCCACATTAGGTATTTGGTCTAAATATTCCACAAGAATTCATCAGGTAGGACACACTCTTATGTTTGTTATCACTAATAATGTCCATCCAAAAGTATTATTTATTGAATCATTCATGAGAGATATATGTAGATTGATCTAAGTAGAGGGATATGATACCATATATAAGGCTCACATCCAGGGCCATGGGGAGATACCAACAACTTAGTCTTGATTAACCTTCTAGGTAGATGATTTATTCCGAAGTAATATTATCATTTAATGAACAAGGAATATACCAAAGAAATGAAGAATTACTAGAGGATCCTTCTTTGGTCCTCTCAATGGGGATTACCACAACTCTACTAAGACTATCATACTGAAGGGATCATACTTCTATAAGTTGGAAATGATGAAAAATAACATTCATATAATGAATATAGGAACATACACTTAATAAAACCCATCCATGATATAGTGTAAAAGTTGATCCATCCATGTAGATGATTGTACATGGGAGGTAGTTGGGTCACACATAGTGTCCCGTGACCCTATGTATTTCCCATACACAGTAGCTTGTGTAAAATTAACATGTCGTCTAAAGAGTAGTTATATGGAATGTTGAAATACATACACTCTGTTACCTTCCATCTAGGGTTCACACATATACTCTAAAAATGTTCCATTATACAATTTCATCCATGTAGCTCTGCCAGTGTACCTGTACATGAGCTAATCCATGTATAATTTCCAGCAAAATAATGTGGGGGACTACATTCCTTGTCAGAACCATGTGTTTTTGTATCTCTCAATATACACACCGAGTCTCAATTAAAGACCATCTTTCTATTGGATAAGGACAAATTCCATGTGGTATTTAACTAACTCCAGAAATACTAGCTTCTATTTAGTGGGGTCGACACACTGTGTAGCCCGAACAACACATTGTGTTCTTTGGAAATTTATAGAACCTCCATTCTTCCTCATCCCACATGAGTAGAACCTCTAAAATGTGATCCAATGATCTGTTCTCCTAAAAAAAATATCCAAGGCCATATCACCATTAATACCCCGAATCATTGGGTTTCTGACCATCAATCGGGTCCAAAAACCAATTATGTCTATCTTCTCATTAATATTCAGAAGAAAAGGTATTCCCAAAACACTTCGATTCATACATTTCCATCAATGTCACACCTTATTTAGGTTATAATAACGGTTGATCTTCAATTTTGGATCGTTCTGAAAAGAATCTACGGTTAAATGTTCATTCATTTATAAACTATGAAGAAAGTTGGATTTGAAGAATATTGCGGGAGGAAAAGTGAAATGATCCACACAACAAATGAACCACAAGAATTTTTTGTTATGGACAGGATCAATTCCTTACAAATGATCAATAAAATAAAATAAATATTCATTAAATTAACCCTAATAATAATTTAGGAATATAAACCCTTTACACAAAAATGATAGAACAATGAATAAACTTGTTTGTGGGTTGTTCTATGTTCGTCATTGAGATCATTCTCCAAGGATCTATATCGAGAATCCATAAAAATTTAGGATTATTATGGTAACCTTACATACCTTCATAAAAGGATAATTTGAATGAAATTTAATAGTTTCATTTAGAAATTTTAAAAGAAAATAAATCTTTCAATTTATTTTATATAATAAAACGCCCAAAAACTACTTTTCACAGTTTATCATTTCTGTTTGATGTTATGTCACGGCTAGGGTAAACTCAATAATTTGAATGCAATGGTGCACTTGAATATTTTATTGGGGAACCTATACAAGATTTATTCCACATTTTCTGCAAAACTGCTCATGAGTGATATTTAATATGTTTAATATATTCTAAACATTTATTCCAGGCACATCGGTCCACTAAATCGCATGCCATCTTAGTGTCTGGACTCAAATTAATTCTATAGAATTATCAAAAACAATAAATGTAAAATATATGACATTAATTTTGGAAACACGTAAACTTAATTTTTTTTATAGAGCATCAACATCATCTCGTTTTAATTGATTTATAAGGAGAACCGTTTTTTCATAACATAACAAAAATTTCGTCATATATAGAAAAAAAGAAACATTAAAAATGGGTGAATAAAAATACTCAATAATGGTAAATAAGGGATATATCAGTCATAACATAACCTTATCGTACTACGAACATTGTCATTTCAATATAAAATCAAACCTTCATTTCAACGATCAGAATCATGAGTCATGGAATAAATCATCAGATTTCATATGAAATTAATCATAATAAACATTGTCCCTTTGTGTATAATAATGTCATAAGAAATTTAATTTTTGAATACCTATTAGCATAGAAAATCATTTCCCTGTTATCCATGGGGATTTTCAAAGACAATCATAGGGTAACATGTTCACATCCAAAACCATCATAGTAGAAACGATTCAATCCAAAGTATATCGTATAAAAAAATTACATTAATGGATGTGTTTTACATCTCATTCTAGTACTATATATTTATGAGATATAATATAATTAACCAATGCATTGGTGGGATAAATAGGTCCCGCTCATCATTGGTTGTAATGTAACCACCATCCTTAGTTATAACATAACAATAATCATTTAATGAAAACCATATATATTTTCCAGAAGAACATAATTCATCCTTAGTATCAGATCCCATGTACAAAAATAAGTTTCATAATCATTTCATTAGAAATTATCTCATTGAAATGAAACATGATTCATAAAAATCACAACATCATAAAGGTAATCCATTCATAAAAATAATAAGGATAATATCCCACTACAATATACCCAGTAATGTGTATTTAACATACAATAATTTTTTCTAATTTTGAAATTAATTTGAAATATCACTTGATATAATTCATGAAAATTAAATTACCCTTTTTCAAAAAAGATATTATTTATCATTACAATTATTAAGGAAAACAGAATATTTTCACATGACCCTTTAATCTTATAAAGGATACATGAACACATTAATGCTTCATTAATTTAAGAAAAATTTACTCATGTTATATATTTTCAAAATAATAATGCTTTCATATTTTTAGTGTATAAGCCACAAAAATCCTCATTTAAAGAAAAAAAGTGTTGTTTCAATCCATTTTATACAAAGTAAAAAATGTATAAAAATTAAATTAAAAAATTATAATTGAATTTTAAAAAAATTTCTATAACCTATTCTAGAAGGCATGGTCATGGGATAAAATGTTTAATTAATGGGAAATATTAGAATATAAGTTTTTAAAAGAATGTCCCATATAAATATCAAATCATTAAAGTAAAATATAACAAAAATCATTTATTATGTGTATTCTCTATAAATCCACATCAAATAAGTTGAAATAAAATTATAAAATAATAAAAATTATTTCCACACATATTCATAATATGACAAATTCAATTAAGTGGATGTTTTTTCCAATTAATGTAAATTTGAGGGATAATTCCCTATACACATTGAAATCAGTCGAATCGTATACCCTATAATAGTAAAAATTATCAAATTAAACATTTAATACCCTAAATATAATGTATTCAAGGTATTATATATCAATGATAATATATATGGACTGAAAAAAGAAATAATTGGTTGATATGTAATATATCTTATATAATTAAATGTGACATGAGAAACCATTACTTCCAGTTTCCCTTTAGTTTTGCATCCTCGAACATCATATTGAATATCACCTTATAGTTGAATCCCATAAAGAACATGTAATATTTCATTTGGTTAGACTAATAGTACAAGGATTTGAGGAGTTTGGGGAGGAGATGGTCTGGTAAGGATTTTAAGAGAATTATGTCTTGTGAGGAGAAATGCAGTGCTGATGTGATGTATTTATAATTGATGTGGGTGGTTTTTATGTGATTCAATAATGATTATTTTATATTTGAAAACAACCACATTGTGATGACATTGATTCAGATGTATTATGTTAATAATTAATTTTTAAGTATTTTTAGGGTCTAGAATCACATAAATCACTAATTTAATGTTTTAGACATTAGGTAAATTAAACTTTTAACTTTTACTTTAATCTATTCATTTATTTTAACTATTCTATGGAAAATCGTCTTTTACCATGGTACTATTTTTTATGCCAAAAAATGAGGTTTACAATAAAACCTATTTAGAACGTTTTTCTTACAAATATTGAATCCATTATACAAAATTTAATTCATATTACTGGAAAAATATGTTTTAAAATACCCATAGACATGACAAAAAAGTGGGTTTTAAAGATGTTTATTTTCTAAGAAAAAATTGATTTTATATTATAACTATGTCTAATAATTTAAACTATATAAAATGAAATAAATAATTTTTGACATATAATCTATATATTTTATCAAAATCAATCACCATTAGGGTTTAATTAAAAATGATAACGCTTTTTTACTTTAAAATAGTTTTTGAAAAAATTCCCATTATTAAACCCAAATATAAATTAATTATAAAATTCAATATAAATATTATAAAAGATTAATTAACAGGATTAAATATAAATAATTAATACTAATGTTACTTTAAATCTTATTCAAAACATAATTGGACTTTTAAATATATTAGTTCATTTAAATTAATTGAATGTTTTACAAAAAAAATGTATTTTTAACTAATCATTGAAAATATATTATTTTCCACAGATTATACATATTTAATCTTAAAATATTTTTTACATGATTAATAAAAAGAAATTTTTTCATTTTATTATATACATTTTCGAAAATATTCAAAGATTATTTGTAGTTATTTTTTTATAGAATGAAATAAAAAATACTTTTTTGAGAAAAAATATATTTAAAGAATAAAATGACTAATCAAAAAATATGATTATTTTTAAGAGTAAAATAACTTATTGACTAGAAATTCATAAAACTAAAATTTTATAATTGGGTTGATTATAAATAATTTCACCAATTTAATGTTTAGGTTATAATATTCCTGATAAAAAATAATATTTTTTTGTGTTCATTTTCAGAATTGTGTTCTTTGAAATGTAATCATTCGTAGATATTAAATTTATTTAAATGAAAAAATTGAAACCCAAAAATATTATGATTTTATATACTAATTCCCGTAAAAAAATTATTCCCTGTAATTTCATCACTTTGATATAATTTGGTGACTTCCCATTTGACTCCTCAAATCACTAGGATCCCATATTGCAGTCTTAAATTGGTGATTTAACCAAAAAACATTAACCAGGTGAGTAGTCTTCTTCCTTGAATATTATATATATGATCAAGAATCTATAATATAAATTAATGATAATGATATTTATTTAGTGGTATGTCCTATCAGTTGAGTAATTAAGAATTTTCTGGTATGTACTTCCTACGAAGATATACTTGGATAACATGATGAACTAGAGAGGTATTCATTGGTATCACCAACCGATAATCTATTATTATGATATTATGATGAATTTTAATAAATGTATCCTCCAAATTTAAATTTTTTGATTTAAAATTAACAGTGGATATTTTAAAATTTCTTTTTATGAAACCAACATCACCAAAAATTTCATTAAATATTCTTCACAAAAAAAGAAATGTAAAATGTGAATATAACTAAAAACCCTGGATTCTTATTAGTATAATATAAGTGGTAAGAAAAAATATCAAAATTGAAGAGAATTTGGACTGTCACATTATTTTTGTTAATCATAAAAGGAATAGTCATTAGTAGTCTAATTAGAACAATACCATAGACAAAATTAGTCCAAAAAAATCCATTTATATCTTAATAAATGATGGAAATAGGAATAAATTTTATTTCAAAATCATTTGAGAAGATATAATTACTTGATTTTATATAATATGTTTAAAATAAATCATTTTAATGCCTTTATCGATCTCCTCTTTATTTCATACTGATGGAAATATTGTTGAAATTGTAATGTGTGTAGTAATAGTGGATCATACAATACATAATGGGATAAAATTTCATTCAATATGTCTCATGTTATCAAAAAAATTGGTTAGAAAAAATTATTCAATGTTAATAAATATTCAAATTGTTAGGAAATAGAATAATACCTAAATAATCAATAATCATTTACCACAATAAATTTAATAAATGGTTACCCATATGATCCTTCCAAAAAAATTAAAATCCCAAACCATTGGAATGAATGGACTGAAATTTTTAAAATAAACTTCTCATTAATCCCTAAAACAACTTGATGTATATCATAATAGTCACACAATAAACATATGATGATCATTATAAATTATTCAATTGGAAAATGGTATTTTCTTGAATTACCATAAAACATTATTGTAAATGTGCATTCATTCAAAAAATTATTTCATTCCTCATGTTATAAATCATAAAATTCAATATACGCAATACATAATACAACATATCATCAAATTATTAATCAGTTACGAGGCCATAAATATTATCCTATTTAGTTTATCACAATAATACATATATTTATCTCATTTTTATCCCACCATCATGCACATATTATGGGTATCAATCACTTAATCATGTGTTCCCCAAAATTACCACCATTCTACCTCAATATTTTTTCAGGGTTACCGAAACCATTGAATATTTATTAAAAAATAAATAAGGAAATTCTACAGTGTAAAAAATATTAAATGTTTTATTATTATATAATACCATAAATGTAATTATATAATTTTATTCATGAAATCCAACACATAAACACTTAATCATTACACTTCCTTATTACATCATTATCTCATATTCGTCATTTTATTCATTAACACTTTTTCCATCTCATATTTTATTCACCCCTTTATCATTATCAATTTTTCTAACATTAAAAAACCATTTTAAATCTCTTCATTATAATCACCCTTAGGGAATCATTTTTTTATTCCAATTAATTCAACATTTAAAAATTTTAACTATAGATGATGCCTTAATAATTCTATTATTATCAACCATTGTGTTAACTGAACCTTTCATTTTCCTTTGAAATTAAATTCCATATTTTCCATTTCAAAATTATAAGAGTCTTTTAATTAGTTTGAAACATTCTTCACGATTCCTCTTCCCACATGACTTACATAAGGAATATTTAACTTTCATTCCATTGAAGTCCCCATGAAACTCCAATATTATCTTATTGGATGGGATATGAAACCCACAAATATAGATATTATGTGTCTTATCATGTGATTTATGATTATGCAAACTAAAATGGATTCTCCTTCTGACTACCATTTAATTTGGGTTATAATGAGTAAGATCATTCGATTGTCCATTATATTTTACATTAACCTGAATTAGTATAGGTCTATCGATATTCTAAAACCCAGAATCCATAGTGTGATCAAAACAAATAATAGAGGAAAAGAAACATAATCATGGTAAACTGATTATAAAATTTCAATATCTGAAATCATATGAGTAATAATATTTTATAAATGACATTAACCAAACTTATTGGATCGTAATATAAACATAGAATTATCCCTAGGGATCTTACATAATGATTTCACATACCTGTTTGAATATGATAAAAACCCATTTTTACTACCAACTATCATAGCACATTTTTTTATTCAATATATACTACATATAAATATATGAATATTCATTAAAAATAAAAAAAACTATACTAGAACCATATTTGTTTAGTATATTTGAAATAATGGAAACATAAATAACTAGTTCATTAAACAAAAAAAATGTGGCCACCTTATTCCTTCATAACAAGAACCCTTACTCAAATATCACACTTATTACATTATTTTATGCCCTAGTTAAAGGAATGGAATGAAAAGGGTGATCTCAAGTAATAATTAATGGTAAAAAGAGACATATAAATAATAACATAAGAATAAGGTAATGATAACATGAGTATAACAATTAAAAATTATAACCAACATATCAAATATCATAATCCTAATTCATGGAAATATCATATATGATCATAAGGAATGAATTATATGAGAATAAGATCAATTAGAAAATAATATTGAAATAATACATATAATTGTGGAATATACATATGAATTGAAAATCATTTCTTCAGTAGCAACGACTCTTTGAAAATATTATCATAGTTGAATTGGATCACTCACCAATTCATCATAGTAGACAAGGTTCACTCACAATACTATCATAGTAGAAAAAAGTATTTCAATGAATCAGTTTCACATTTAATTATGCTACGTTTTATATCATGTGAAATAATATAATTAACCAAATATTTGGACATAGATATGTGTCTCAACATTCATTCATTAGAATAGAACCAAAATCCTTTGTTATAACATAACAACTATCACATAATGAAAACAATACATATGTTTTCCATAAGATCATAATTTATTCATCATACCCGAATCCATATAAGGAAACGAGTTTCATAAAAATTCTATCATATCATAAATCATGAAAAGGATATGACATTCATAAACATCATCCAATAATAAACATAATAAAACTATAAAAATTGTAAACATAATATCCTCATGTACTATTCATAGTAAATTTTTATTAAAAAATTATAATTATTTTTTAGATGAAATTTAATTTGGAAGTATTACAATAAAAATATAAATAATAATAAAATTTCCATTTTCCAATCATTTATTTTTAAGGAACTATACAATTATAAATAAAAATACATTCATTGAATATAACATTTAATATTTTGATGTATATGTCGATAAATAAAAATATCATGATAGAAGGAAAATCCTCCCTTGCCTGGTATATTTAAAAAAATATTACTTATATATTTTTTGGGAAAACTCACAATTAATATCATTATAAAATTTCATAATAAATCAAATTAAATGTTTTTTAAAATACATCCCTGATTAAAAAAAAGTTTAACGATCATAAGAAAATAGAAACTACATATTTTGCAATAAATTATTGAAAAATGGTCATGGAAGATAAATATTATTTTAATGGAGAATTTTAAAAAAAAAATCTTAAAAAATTTACCTTATTAATTTAATATCATTGATGTGATCATTATTGAAATTAATAGATTAGGTTTATTCATTATAAATACACATAAAAAGTTGAGATAAAATAATAAGGAAAGAAACATACATTCCACACATAATCTTATAATGAAATAATTATTAAAGTATATGTTTAACCCAATAAATTTAAATCTGGATAAGTAATCCCTGGTGACATAGTAATTAGTCGAATTAATATAACCAATAAAAGTAATAACTGCCAAATAAAATTTTGTATAGCTTCAAGATAATGAGATTCATGAAATTATAAATAAAATAGAATTATATTTAAAATTGACATAGGAAATAACTTATAAATAAGAAATATATGTTACTATTTTAAACGTGAGATGAGATACCCATACCTCATCCTTCCCTTTAGTTGGTAATACATTAACTTCCTCTTGATTTTCACCTCATTGACGTATCCCTTAATGACTGTGGAGTTTTCCCTTTTGTGATATGAAAAGAAATTGGATACGGGGATTTTGTATAAGAGATTTATTGGTAGATATATATATTCTATACTAAACTAGGATTCCTCTAGCTACAAGTTTCCCCTCTACAATGTTCCACATCACCCTAAAAACACATTTCCTTTCATTCCCTCCATCCAAAACTCGTCCCCACTCGAAAATTTCCCCCTACATCTAGGTTCCCACTCTTGTTTCACCTCTCTCGTTGCTCCTACAATTTCGCTCCTCTTTCTCCTCCATATATGATTTTATGCTTATCATAGGTTTCTCTCTATTGTTCCACCTCCATCGCCTCTCGTATGATTTCCAATCAAGGTGTCCTCCAACGATTTTAGCTACTCCTTTGGTTATGATCACATTTCACCTCTAACACTGCTCCTAAGGTTCCCTATGGACCTCCATTGTTGTTCCAAATCCCATCTCTAGATTTTCTCCCCACATCCCATTTAACATCTTCTATTGTTCCTATGATTCCCCCTCTAATTTTCCCTATGGCACCGCTCCTACGTTTCCCGCTGTTGTCACCCCTCTACCGCTGCTCCTAGGGTTCCTCCTTGCGTTTCCCCTTCCACCATCATGCAGTACCCACATTACACAGCTGATGTCTTCTATGCTAATATGTCAGTATTCTAATATGGTTCACATTCCAGAATACCCTCAACTAATCATATGTTTCCCATTTATCCTACTACCTAGAATTAGCGTGGAAGGAAACCTCCACATTCACTGCATCCCATTCCTTGATTTCCTCTATCTCGTGATATCCATACACATATACAACAATCGATTATTACTACTAAATCATGTTTCAAATGACCTATTTCTCACCCCACAATAGGTATGTGTTTCTATTCACTATCTGAATATTGTATTTATTGTTAGTTTTTTCATTGGTAATATTGGTTGTTTCTACAAAAAATGTGTTTCAAGTTTTATATGTGTTCTTAAAGTTCATGCTCATATTATATGATGTTTTCAATGAGTTTTAAAAAGGAGTATAGATCAAATTTCCCAAATTTGCATTGGTATTTTGATATTTTTTACTAGAAAAAAATAATCTAGCTGAATGTGTTTGGTATACCTAAATTTTCCAGTTTTAAACCATTTTAATGAAATTGAAAATCATTGGAAATTTCAAACTATTAAGGTTATTTTCTTTTTTCATATTTGAGATCTGTAAGGAGATAATTCATTATTTTTGACTGTTTTTACTGACATTTTATATGTTATTATACCATCATTATTTTTGGTTGATCCTTCTATTATTGCAACTACTAATTCATTATCTAGATTTGATTTACTGTTAACGACTCATCAATTTTACATTGTTTACAAATGGGTTAATAATACAGTGATAATCATGTGCTTCATTATTTTTGTATAAAAATACTTGAATTAGACTTCCAAATGAATGTACGAGTTGTTTTTGTTGTATTTACATGTACATAAATGTTCAATTTCTAATGTGTTTTTTACTGTTCAAGGTTGCCGTTTTTCATTTGAAAATTGTAATGCTCCTATTTCTTTAGATTTTTTTAGTTTATGTTTGCTTAAATTGAACATGCTGAAAATGTTTGGTAAACCCAATTTTTTCATATTCTAATTATTTTAATGAAATTGAAAAACTTGGTAATTTCTTAACCATCATGGATGTTTTCTTTAATAATTTTTATATGGTAATGGTAGTAATTCAATATAGTTGTATGTTTTCCCACATTTTTTATATGTCATTGGACCAAGGTATGGTTTTTCTGGGTGGAAGTTGAGTGCATGAATTGATAGTAAAAAAGGTAAATCAATGTTTTTTTCTTGAAATGAAAAGTAATTTCAAATATTTTTTACGGATAACTTCATTCATTTATAATGAGAATCAACAATCTAGTATAAAATTGGTATGTTAATAAAAAAAATATATTATAATCAATAAAAATGATATAAAAATTATGTTATGATTAGTATTTTAATATCCTAAATAAATAAAAAATATAATATTTTTATAACCCGAAAAAATATTATTTCCCATTTTATTGTCATCTTCATGGTGAATTTTCTTGATTTTTTAATCATCAAACACGAACAATACATTAATATTCATAACATGTTCTGTTTATGGTGGATACATTGTATATATATATCAGTTGTTGTATGACATTTCAATATATGTTTTTGTATTTTATTTCTTGTATTTTTTAACTAAAATGTTATCAAAATATGTCATTTTACTTGACTCTTCTGATGACCAAGACACTGACATATAGAAGTTCTCATATATGATCGAGTTGATTAAAAAAAATGGCCAACATTTCCTTTTGGGATTATTAGGACCTTAGTAAGGATTACATTCTTAATGAACTAATTGGTATTTAATTTGAATGTTATATGTTTATTGGGAGTTGACTAAATTAATTAGATGTTTTAAATGCTATTTGTTGTTTATAGCTTTTTATTTATCTAATTTTTTAATGCTCTAACTAAATGTGGTTTTGAAATTTAAGGAAGACTCCGAAAAAAAAGAAAAAACAAGTTTAGTAGAATCTTTATTCAGGTTTAACTCAAAATTTTTAATTTTAATATATGGATATTGATTTGTGTATTTTTTGGATACATTGAAAATATATTTTGGGATAAAATTTGAAAACTGTTTATAAATTTACTATTTAGAGTTATTTTTTATAAATTTGATAATGTTTGATATGTTTGAGAAGCCGGAACAGAAACATATGGAAAATTAAGGTAACAAACTATGTATTTAGTCACCCTGGATCATTATGGTACCATAAATTATATAGGAAGTGATGATTTCATTGTTTATTAGAATGAAAAACAATTCTATAGTAATATTCTTACTCATATAATTACTAGAAGTTCCTTGATCTTTTGTAAATATTATCTTATTTTTCTTGGTTCATGTTACTAATTCAAATTTGTGAGGGGAACTACGGTGAAAGACTATAGGAAAAGAAGGAAGATGAAAATGAAGATGGAGATGATGAGATCCAGGATGAGAATGAAGAGCACAATGAGGAAGATGATTACAATCAGTTTCTCACTTAATACTACTCAGGATTAATCCCAGAATTAGTATTGGGAAAACACATTGATTTGGTTTCTTATTGTTTACCTACAGCAAATTGATTTTGTTGACGATGAAGATGATTGATTATAATTTCAAGGAGAATGATGGAATGAAAATAATGGAGACCAACTCTATTACAGTTTTTTATAAATGAATTCCTATAAAAATTGTTCACTGGATGATGTTGATCATTAGTTATTTGCAGATGAGTTGTTCTTTGATTGATCACATCCACCCGATTTCTATTTATTGGAGGATGGTAATAATTTTGGTTTCTACCAGAGGTGTTTAATTTCTCTTTTTATAAACACATTGTTATTTTTCATTTGATTTGGTGTGCTCTTTTATTGTTGATGTTGAATTAATTATAACGGAACAATCATTCTATTTTTAGTTTGTATTTTCAAATGAAAATGACGTTGTATTTTTTATATATAGTTTTACTATTACATTTTTTATATTAATGGTGTTCTTTTTTATAGATATAAGAACACATGTTTATGGATGTTTGTTTAGTTGATATACAAAACATATATTCTGTTTTGATTTTTTTCCATCTGAAAATCTATTGTAAATTTTGATCAGCAGTTAATTCTATTTGTTAATGATGTTGTTTACATCTGTGTAGCATGATTTTCAAATGAAGATTCCATTGCACTTTTTGATTAATATTCAAATTGTTCTTAGTTTTTTGATAATGATGTTTACATTTGTGTTATATTGATTTTTTATTTTCTATAATAGATTTAAATTCTTATTTATGTGAGAATATGTTTTTTGTTTTAGGTTTTTAAGAAATGAATATTTGGCATGAAATTTTTAAATGAAGATGATTTTTTTTAAATATATATATTGTTGTGTTTTTATAGTGTAAATGAATTTTTTCTCAATAATATTTTAGTTATGTATGTTTTTAATTTTGGAATGGATATATGATGCTATAAAAAACAATAAATGCTTTTGAGTTTTTGAAAAAAATAATATATCTTTCATTGTTGATGAACAATGTATATGTTATAATATATATTGATGTTTATTAATTTTGTCTCTTTAAATTCAATTATGGGGACAATTCATGTTAATTTTTGGCTCAACCCATCTATATTGTTTTTGAATTCTGGAAATAGATATTGATGTTTATTCATTATGCTTGTCTAATAATGATAATCCCTTCTTTTATTACATTATTTTATTTCACACTATTTATTTATATAGTATGAAGTTTATAAATTATCAAAATAATCATCATTTATAAAATATGCATTTCATATTTAGATTTTAGGAACTTATCTCTAATTTTTCCATATTATATATTCACACATGGGACAATAAATAACATTTCTCTATGTTGTTATAATTTCTAGCCCTTATGACCTTCCATAATCCATAAAATGAATATTTTATCTCTTATAGCACAAATGAGAAGAAAAATAACTTGATAATTCCCCCTTCATCACGGAAAAGTAATAGATCTTATCTTTACTATCAATCATATAGTTAAGGTAGTTTGTGACCAACCTATTTGCGATATGATAATCAATGAATCCAGCAACTTCAGTTATGAGTAAGGTCTTCGGTGAGTATTCATCCATACATTTCAATCAATTTACTTCCATTCCATTCCACGGACATATATTCAGTTCATGATTTTTGTCACATGTATCTATGGTAAACTTTCTTTTATAATGTCGTAACTAGCATATATAGTTTATAAACATCATTTATTCCTTATTATAAATTATTGAAACATGTGATGGTTCAATTTTATTGACCTAGATCACTTGAAATAATTATTCCTAGATGCAGTGGAGCATGAATTTGAAAAAAGTTGCTCTAGAAAGGGACAAATAGGGGAATTATTATAGACTATTTTATCTTTGTGGTTTCTCTAGATATATTATCAGGATGAAAACATGTGCAAGTGTGCAGTTTTGATGCATTGAAAATGCACAATCTCTACATGAACACTATATTTGGATATTTTCATTTTTAATACATTGGATTACAATGAAAATTCTCTTTTACTTCTCTTAGTGACAACTATACAAAAAATTTAATTATAATATGAATGCATGTATTTTCATTAGATCTTAATGTTCTATAAATGCTTATAAAATCATATTTTTCCTAATTATTCAATGATTTTAAGTTCTAACATTGTGTTATTATTTTTTAAATGATGGAATTTGTGATGTGTTTGGGATAGTTATATTCAATTGAGGGAAACAATGGAGGATTTTGAAAAAAAGCTAGTAATTTTACCACGAAGTCTATTTTCATTTGTAAACATATCACCCCTTTCCCATAAGAACACACCTAGATAATTCTATATAACAGCATGAGATTAAAATTTTCAATTCACTTTGTAATATCCGATTTATTATTACATGGAAATATTGATTTAATTTATATAATTTTTTATATTTATATTCTTATCTATTTTATTTTTACAAAATTATAAAGGTATTTCTAACAGTGCTTTAATTGCCTCTCCAGGCATCAAATCAATCATGTATTATCCCATAATGGAGGTATGTAAGTACTATTGGAATGGAGTGTTTTTATTTTTTATATATTAAATATTCCTGCCTATATATATTTTTTATTTAAATTCAAATCTATTTTATTGTTAAAAATGTATTAATGTGTTTATAACCATGATTTTATTGCTCTATAGGCTTCAAAACACTCATTGTGTATCCCATGGTGGAGGTTTCTAAGTGCTTCTAGAATAGTGAGTTTGGATTTTTATATATTCAATTTTTTTATTTATAGCTTCTATTATATTTATATTATGATCTATTTTATTTTTATTAATGTATGGAAGTATTTATAAACATGCTTATGTTTTCTATCTCGGCTTCAAAACACCCATGGCTTATCCCATGGTGTAGGTATTTATGTTCTGCTGGAATGGTGAGTTTGGTTTTTTATATATTCAATTTTTTTAGTAGGGCCTAATTTATTTCTCATTTGTTCATATTTTTTTCAATCAGGTCTATTTTTTTGTACATGTTCGTATATTCTTGTTCTTACATTTAACAGTTTTTTAAAATTTTATGTTTGTTTTTTAATATTGATTCTAATTTTATATATAGATTCATATTTTTCCATTTTGTTTTTTTTATATCCCCTTTATTTTTAAACAAAATTCATCACAGAGGGTGATGTTTTCTTAAAATAGGTTCGGATTTATTCTTATTTTTCACATAGATTGATGTTTTATTCATTATTATATTAAATTTGAAGTGTTATATATATTCAAATAATATTATTTGATGAATTAATGATGTGTTGATCATCACCAAATTTTTATGCATAGAACATTTTGATGAACTTTTATTATAAGCCACATAGAGGTGGGGAGGGGTTGGGCAGGGGAGGGAGGACAAGTATAGGAGTGGGTAGGGGAGGGATAGAGATGGGAAGGGGAGTAGGAGGAGGTTCTCGGAATGTAGGAGGTCACAAGATGGGCAGGGGGAGGGGCTGGGCAGGGGGGAGAAGAGGGTCTGGGCTGAAGGAGAGGATGGGTGATTGAGAGGTGAGGGCTGTAATGTAGGGAGGGGCTAGACAAGTGTGGGGGGTGGGGCAGAACGGGAGGGTGGAGGGTAGGGGAGGGGCAAGGTCGTGTTGAGGAGCTATGCGGGGGAGAGATAATTCCCTAGGTAGTAGGGATGGATTTAAGATTGTCTCCACTTAAACATTTTTTTGTTTTTCAAATATGTCATGTTTGTTTCCTGATAAATCATACCCAGTTACTATTTTCTATTATTTATTTCAATTAGTAGTTATTCTTCATTTTCATACTAATAATTGTTTTCATTGAATTTTTATAAAGTTTTTATTCATAGATGAATACCGTAAACAACTAATACATTTGATTATGACATGTTTTTTTTTCAGTTATCTAGATTAAGCAGTTATTTTTTCATAGTAAAATGTATCATTTACTAACATTCACATTTAATTATATATTGTATGGATCAAAATAACTTTCAACTAACATTAAAAACTGCTACTCTACATCAATGATACATTGTAGTACTAGGAGGCTGTTGAATACACATTCTGAAGACATGAATTGTAATCTGATCCGCACACCCACTTTTGTTGAAAATCATGGTTCCTGTTAATGTTATCAAACATGAATCTACTACTGAAACTATATTTATGTTCTCTTATCATAGTTAAATAACATTCCATAGTTCTATTTAAAATGTGACATAAAAATGAAAACTAATGTCTTTTTTCAATGTGATGTTATATTACAATGATTCTGTTTCAGTGTTTACCTATATCAAGTATCTAGAAATTATATTTTCATACTTTTTTTCTATGAATAGATTTATAATTTCAACATTTTATTTATTAATTTTAATTGATCTCTTCTCATATTTGTAATGCATTTTTTAGTTCAGATTTCATTTATGATGTTGTGCGTATGCACGGGCCATGTACTAGTTTTAAGATATTCAAGGCTTGTGAGGAGTTATGGGGAGGAAAGTAATGATATTTATACATGAGGAAGGGTGGTTTATAGTGATTAAATAATGATTATTTTATATTTACATCCAAAATCATTTGGGAGGAATTAATTCCTGGAAATTAGATTTTTATATATTGATGAATAGGTTGGTTATGGTCAATTAAACAACCAACCACCCATAAAACTATATATTTTTAGGTATTTTCTAATTTTACACATTATCTTTAATATGTTTCATTTTATTACATTGACCATGGAAATTTTTTTATTTACACACTAAAAATTTTTATACCTAAAAATGCAAATATAAATACATCCTATGATAGAACATATTTTTAAAAATATGAACTCATTTTTCCA
The DNA here is from genome assembly GCA_963277665.1 of Viscum album. NCBI lineage: Eukaryota > Viridiplantae > Streptophyta > Magnoliopsida > Santalales > Viscaceae > Viscum > Viscum album. The sequence goes on from OY728141.1 coordinate 773,581,398, forward strand.
TGTACAATTCTTATAATTAGATAAATTATATTTAAAATAACATCTATTGAGGAGACAAAAAAGACGGCATCCAAGAAGTGTACTTTTCAAGAAAAAGATGATTTTATATTAAATCAATTATTTATAAATATAATTTAATAAATATAAATATAATTTACTTTTATATAATATATAATTTTTATTTTAAATATTCCCCACTTAAATTTATTTTAACCCGAGACATATCATGTACATTCAAATAGTTTTCAAAACGATATCATGTTATAAACCCAAAAATAAAATTATTAAAAAATAAAATATATATATGATTCAAAAGAAAAAATTAAGAAAAAAATATATATAAATAATTCTTATGATACATGAAATAACATTCAAAACATAATTGTATTTTTAAATTTATTAATTATTTGAACAGAAATAATTTTTTTACAAAAAACATTGTTATTCATTAGTCACTCAATGTATACAATTTTTATAAGATTGTAAAAATTTAATCATAAAATAATTATGAAATTATGATTCCAAAAATTAATTTAATTTTATCACATTAATATTCATAATTTTTCAAAAATCAAAAATATTTACTTTTTAGTAGAAAAAAATCACTTTTTGGGGGAAATATATACTTGAAGAACAATTTGAATTTACTAAATATTAATTGTATATTAATTAAAAATAAATTTATATATTATCATTGAAATATAAAATTTTATATTTCATAATTTTATTAATAATATTTATTCTCTGTAATTTAATAGTAATGTTATTATGGTTTTCTCAAAATAATACAATTTTTTGAGTTTGTTTAAGCTTCTTATTCTATGAAAAGTAAGATATCCAAGAGATTACATTTATTTAAAATATATAATAAATAAAATTAAATTTTTGGGTGTTATAGTGCATCTCTCCTATGTAATAAAAGTTACTAAAATTCATTCAGAATTATAATTTCTATTTTTATAATTTACTTATATGGGAGTTGTTGTTACGATCATTATTGGTGTAATTAGTGATATGCATGTTTCAGTAATTTTTTTATAAATAGAGATTTCTATAATAATGAAGTGTTTGAATATTAATTTTATCATTCCATAACTTATAAAAAATAATAATATTGTTATCAATATTAAATATTTCATGAAATTAAATTACCATTGTAATCCAGGACATAAATTTATTGCATTTGTCATGTAGGTGGATAAATAAATCCTAAAAAGAACCCAACATAATTTTTTAATGATTATGAAGTGATTTTTCTGTAATATAATTATAAATGATTCATAAAAAAATATTTACTATTTATAATTATGATATATTATTGTCGTAATGAATTAGAATAATAACGGGGAAAATAATTACATTGCATGAATAAATATTTTTCCCAATTAAAATTATCTTTTGGACTGTTGAATTTACTATGATTACATATTCCTCATTTATAAATAGGTCATGGATAAAGACATAAAATAAATTTTTAAATTAAATACAAAAATTATTTATCAACATAAACAATTCCGATGAGTATCAATGAATGGGGGTGATGAGATGGAAAATTGAAATCAATCGCTTGATGAAGTTAGTAGTCAATAAAATAACATGGTGGGGGATTTATATTCTATAGAATAAGATTATTCTACAATGATTTCTGAAATTTAAAAATATTGAAAATGTTATTAATAGGATACATATTTATAAAATTCATCATTACAATATTATTTTATGTTTTTATGGGAAAAAAATCTAACGATTCATTTACGTGGTAGTTTGTAAACATGAATGAATGACATTTGTTTTTTGATTATAGGAAATGGAGAAAGGTAATGAATATATATTCCCAGAATAGTAAAATAATTAATTATACAATTAAAATATATTTCATTCTACAGTAATTATAAAAATTGATTATGTCATGTAATTTAAAAATGAAAATTATATATGAAAAAATAGTACACACATTGAGGAAATGATCTTTCAATTACTAGACATCATAAAAAAGATGGCATAGGATATCGTGTTTTTACTAGAATATTATTTGGATGGTTGAGGATTCTATTGGATGTAATAATATAAAAAATGCATGAGTAAATAGAATTTATGATTAGAAACAAAGGGGCGGGGAGAGGCCCCAATAACAAGTTTCAAGAATAACTTCAAACTAATATAATGACATTAAACATTTCACATGTAATGTTCATCCGAAAATAGAAAATAATTGTGTTTTATGATATGAGTTGTTCATTCATAAAAAACATTGAAATAATTTAAAAAAAATATTTTTATTGTATTTACTAATAATTTTATCATTTATCATATTTCATTTTACCGTGGTAACTCATTTTTACCCAGGTATATTATTTTTAATGAGTAAAAAAATTATTTCCTTATATAAAATAATATATTTAAATATTCCAAATATGAATTTTATTCAATCATATAAAATTTCGGTGTCTAAATCAATTTTTACATTAGCTTTTGTAAATCCTATAAAACTGTTTTTTGGAAAAGTATATTTTTAGGTATTCAATTAACATTTTTCATTTAATTGCCAATGGGATTGATCTTAATGATATAAATTTAATTACTATAAAGAAAAAAAATTTATGACTCTTTCAAAAACTGAAATATTAAATGTGACAATAATAATTTTAAATAAATAAAAATACCAAAATAATTACTTTTATGGGATAATATTACATGTGTTCATAAAAGGATACAATTTTTTTTATAAATTCATAATAGTTGTTCAAAACATATCGTAATAATTATTAAACATTTATTTAATCAATATAATAGACTTAATAATTTCAATGTCATTCTCATTTAATGAAAATGACATAAATAGTACATATTTGATAAAACATTAAATTTTTAGTTTTCACCCAAAGATCAACCATTTCTCAAAAATAAAAAAATATTCATTTTAAGCTAGTTTTTAATGATTTATTTAATAAGGATTTATATTTTGAAAAATTAAAAATGGCCTTTTTAAAAATATCATTAATTATGTCTCTTTAGAGTTGAAATATATTAACCAATGAGCCAGAGAATACCTACCCCATCCTGATTGGTCACATAGCCTCAAGCACCACTCCCCATACACAAAAGGCATCCCACAAGAAGTAAGGGTATAATAGATATATATTGGGGGGAATAAAACAATTAAATCAGTAGAAAACATAATTTAATCATAATGAATAATAAATTAGCAGTGGAAGAATTATAAAATAATGACATTGAAAAACCATAATAAATAAAAAATATATAATTTCAGATATACCACAAGGAATTTACATTTTATTCAATAACAGAAAAAGTGTTAAATATATTTTAGGTAACACATAAAAATTGAAAATTAAAATTAAATTAAAAAATTCTATCTACATGATAATCAAGAGCTGCATCTTAGTCCATTACTCATATGTGCTCATATGGATTAACAACTACACAAGAATAATGCAAACAATGATCATAAAATCATGAGGTTTTTTCAGGTACCAATGTGCATTGGAGTCCCAAAATGGGTGTAAGATATACTCCATTAGATACAAAAAATTGTATATATTTTAGCTAGTCATTGAATATAAAATGCAACAACGTGTTGGTATCACAATAATATAATGAATCAATGAAATAAATCTGGTCTGCCTCATGTTACTTAAAGACCCCTAGACGATGAAACCTTCATCAGACTATGCCAGCATACCTCTATAATAAAGTCACCATATATATATGTATAGAAATATATAATCCTATATGTATATAGACTATATAAGTAAAAAAATATAGTTTTATATATAGATATGTAGTACCAGAAAGGACTTCTGTCATAACATAAGAGTACATGTATAATAATTATCATCCCACTGAATAATAGTGTACACCATGCTCGAGTATCATGTATTATACTAGACTAAATTATGAGTATCATCAATAACAAAGGATTCCATTCTGAATATCCAAAATTATAATATTCTATTTTATTTCAAGTATAATGATTAATTAAGGGAATAGAAATGAATCACATACAAATCGAGGGGGAATGAAATATCTTTTATATCAACCCAAGTCATGTGATATTCTATGTCAAACATCATTGTCTAGAGTGGGGAGAAATTTCATATAAAAAACCCATCTGAGGTCCCTCAATAATATTCCAATGTTTGGTAGTCTCACATGTCCTATGAGCCCTTAGTCATGTCCTTATATATTTTTCAACCCAACATCATTCAAGGAATAATGTACATTCATTATTACAATTAATTTAGTATTAAATTAAGGAATAATGTATCCCATGTGTATGTGCTAGATTATATTTAATTCCATTTGTAAACAATAAAGGTGCCCAAGGAAGGTTGATAGTTTTTTTCGTTGAAAATTATTTTATTTTATTTTTCATTTCAAACCATGGAAGACTTCATATATTATAATGGTACAAACATAAGAATTTTTATAATACACTACTCAGAAAATAACCTATACCCATGGTTCAAAACCATGGGTATATCCCCCAAAACTGTGGGTATATTCTATACCCACTTTTTTGGGAACCGTGGGCGCCAGAGGGATTTGGATAGTTTATTAACCTATACACACAGTTTTTTTTGAACCGTGGGTATATATTTTTTCCACTTTGTCAAAGTGTAATCCACGTTGTCAATGTCTTATACCCACTATTTTGAAAACGTGGGTAAAAATAGTGAAAAAACGGAGCAAGTAGGGATTGAACCTGTGACGTCCCGTGACATGCCCTAGTATTTCGATCCATCTCACCACTCCATCTACACCATTAATATTAATATATATCTACATTTTAAAATATATATTAATATTTGACCATATTACGAAAAAAAACATGGTGGGTTCCTAACCCATGTCTAACTCAACAAGATTCTAGTGCCAAACCAATCAAGTTGTGTCAACAATATTAATATATATCTGTATTCATTATAATAAATTAATCCTTGTCTCTTTATTCAAAAATGAAAGGCCATCAGGATTTGATACCTCAACCAATGAAACTATAATTAAATGCCTCACAAACCCAGCTACAGAACAAACATGATTATATATTTCTATCAACCTATATATATTAATTCAAACCGTGGGTATAAGATGGAAAATCGTGGTATAGGTTTTCCTGCCAAATTATTTTTGTTTCAAACATATTTTTTTTACCTCCAAACTGTGGGAAATCTATACCCTCAGTTTTAAAATATTATGGGTATATGCCTTCAAAAAAAATCATTATCACCTAGGTCTATCCAAATCTAGGTGTATAGGCCTTGAAATAAGCACGTATACCTACGGTTTTACCAAAATTTGGGTATAGTCCTTCGAAAAAAACTCGAGCCCCGTGGTTTTGGAATAAATTTGGGGATAGTCCTTGAAATAAAAACCTATACCCACAGTCTTGTCGAAAAACCAATCGTATTAGTGACCTATACCCATGGTTTTCCAAAACTCGGGGTATAGTTTCCCACACTATATATATACCCACGGTTTTCTTAAACCATGGGTATAGGGCACCCCTATACCCACGGGTTTTCCCAAAATCATGGGTACAGGGAAATTTTATAGTAGTGATATAAACAATTTATCAAACATTAACTTTATAAAACACATTCAATGAAAAATAAATACAGTGGAAAAAATCGAAAATTAATAGCAGACAAACAAATGGGTAGACTTTGTTGGGGTAACCATTCTCCAACCACTCAGATGGTCTAATAAAGGGACTAGGTAATAGTTTATGAAATTAAATTAAATTATTTGACCTTAAAAATAAATACTCAGAATTCATATCACAAAATACAATATAATAAATTAAAAAACAATGAAATTTTACTGAAAAGAAACTATACATACTATATCAGTCGTAGGATGCTTCACTCATTCATTATCATGCTTTGATTCTAGCCATTTCAAGAGTAAATGATGAAATAGGCACAAGACATAAAAATAAGTTAATGGGACCCACATTGATATAAAACATGTGTAATCTAAAATACTAAATCTATATTCAAGTTTTCCCCATGATTCGTAGTATAATCACCACTATTGTATTCAACCTTATTGGCAACAATTATACTAGTACTGTTTGATGATATTGAAAGTACAATCTTATCTAACAAGAGATCTACAAAAGGGATTGATTACCACCAATTATTTATACTACTCATTCCATCAATTTCAGACCCATTTCTCATTAAAAATAACCTCAATTCACCCATATCGACTCATGTAGTTGGATATCATCAACATCCCCTCATCATTTAACAATTCAACCCTAATCAAACCATACCATGGTAATCTACAATGAAATAATATTTGAACATTGAATCATTGTTAGTAAAACCTACCCAACAAGGTGAACATTAATAATCAAATAAATAAAATTTATGATACCTAAATAGAAAGAATAATTTTAGAGATGATATTTTTCTCCATTCACTACCATTCGTCGTTGTTAATAGTCGTTCATCATCGTCAGTCACGTTATAATCAATCCTACATTAATTAATTATAATTTTACTAATAATAATAATAATAATTATCACATTTTTGAATAAGGATGAACCAAATTTCCAAAAAAAATAGTTCATTTTATGAAAATTATAAATATAATATCAATTAAAAAATCAATTTGTTTTGATAGTAATGTCATTATAATAAAAATTTTATAAATATATGAAATATAATTACCATTAGATGTTGTGTACTATTTTTGCATATATAATCATAGATATAGTTTCCATTGAAATAAATTATATAATATAAATTTATTTATCATAGAAATTGATTATATATTGAAATTATTTTACAAATATTCTAGTGAGAAGAATGAAGAAGAGAGTATTATATAATTTTCCTCAATATTTTTCATGATATATCATATAATTTTACACTTTAATGATCAATGCATATCTAATCATTCACATCATCATTACCCTTTCAACTTATTCTATACCATCGTAAAACAATCACCTTGGGTTCCCTCTTTTAGAGACAAATTTGGGGAAATCGAGATGGATTCATAGGCTAAATACATAAAAAACAATAACCAATTCATTTAATTCGATAACATCTACTTATAAATTCCATAGTATATTCTAATATTGGGGATTAATTAAATCCCTATAAAAATCAAAAAAAAAATTCTACATGATAATTCCGCTACCTTGTCATGACACCCATGAAAAACACATCTATCTCTACATATTATTGTATTTTTAAATCACAACTAGTTTATGAATAATCTCACATTTTACCTTATTTTTTAAAAATATTCCATTATTTTGTTAATATTTTTGAACAAACAATACCATTAAATTCCATAGATAACCACCATTCCTTTATGAATTCAATATTCCCTCAAAAAATTATAATCATTATCAATCTGTAATCACCATGATCTGGGATTCACATAATGATTATTTTTAAAGTCATCAAACTATATATATATTATTTTAATCCATTATTGGATCCAAAAATTAATAATAGAGAAAAAATCTAACTCTTAACCCAAAAAAACTAGTCCAGTACATAGAATAATTTAAACATTTTTGGATAAATAAGTACATATGAAAGAAAATTATATAATATCATATCTATGATTGGAAAAAAATAACATATTATTGTATAGTAATTGTGTAATGTATTTAAATAAATTGTGTATCCACAACATTGTCTAGGATGATAGGAAAACTCACCTATAGGGGTAATAAATGAATAGTATTTGGATAGTAATACATTTAATTCTATAAAAATCATTGAAACCCAAACCACATGACAATGCTATATAATCATAACACAAATATAATTGTGTGGATTATACATGTTATATAGGGGATACAATGATCATATATTTTCAAATTGACATTCAAGATCAGGGGGGGATGATCATACAATGGTGTTGGAATGAAAATAAATATCCCACATTTTAAGGTTGGATCAAGGGTTTTGGGTACATAAACTATTAGTATAACATTCTGATGTCAAATCAATACAATTGGTTATTTTTGTTTTCATATTTTCTTTTTTTTATTTTTAATTATAATTCTATTGATATATTGTTGGATATAAATTATGTAAAATCCTCATTACAATAATATTTTATATTATGAAAATTTTCCCATTGTGATTAAGGATTACTAATTTTTTTAAAATTTTTGTGGTCTAGAGGATATATTTTAATATAAATATTTTATTTCTGATTTCATAAAATTATAATATCATTTTAATCAGTTTTTTAAATTTACCACTAAACCACATATCCTTGGATATCTAAGAGGTGCTAGAAACTTTCGGTTTCATCTACAATTTTTAGGATCGATGAGCCCCTAGATGATTTCTGTGTATGAGAACAAAGCTAATCCCTAATGCACCTGTGTCATAATAAACCATCCAACCCTTCCCATTTTCTATAAAAAATTAATTGGTGTTGATGCGATCCATACATTAAAAACCAAAATTTTATGTTGACAATACACTTACCAATAGAATGGAGATCCCTTTTTGTCAGCATCATCATATCAGATTCAAATCATGATAATTACCTAAGTGAGAGAATATAGTATCCTATTTCACCCATAATAATTAGTATCTTGTAATTTTTTTGGTGTTTCTAGGAGAATAAAATTATGTATTAATAGGGTATATTGATAACCATTTTTTAGAAATGAAATCGTTTTAACATAAAAAGTATTCCATATAGAAATCTGAATTATATAATTATACATTCATTTATAAATTCAAAATAAATCCCAAAAAAATATTCAATTTTCATCATGTTCACTATGATTTGGATAATATCCTTGAACACCCCCACAACTACTATAATGAAAAAATCAACGTACTACAAAATTACATGACTCATTGGAACCCTAAAACCATTTGTGTTTTTTGGAAAATGGGAATTACAACAAATAAATAATGACCATAACCAAACCAAAACCTTTTCATTGAAATATATTATTTCTTAACCATGAGTTATTTATACCCACAGAATTTATCAATTATTAGGAAATACCCGGATCAATTCAATTGGTGATGAATATCATCAACCAATGTAGAGGGTATTTATTTTTTTATCATTACCTAATTCAATAGACAATAATCAATATAATTTTATAATAAACCATATGAATTGTGGAAAAAATAAATAGGATAACCCTAATATAGCAAAATCATTTTATTAAAAACAATATATTTCAAGTCACCCAATTGAATCTTCAAATTCTTCAATTTTTATATTTCCATTATATATCATGGTTGATATATTGGATTTTATCCTTATAATGTTATCAATAAAAAAATTGCATTCAAATTTTTGTGAAAAATTAATGACATTTTCCAGAAATACTTCCGTATTTTGATCCAACATAATAAGAAAATTTATAGTAACAATGATTTCATTAGACTCCAATGTGACTACTATTAATTGTTAATAATTATTTATAAATATTGGTGATAATGGTCATTCATTTCCATCCATTATTTTCCTATCTATTTATAAAATATAAACTCTGTTATATAGAGATGTTTCCATTTCTCTTTGCGCATATAAATTTATATAGTCCTTGAATGAAACCAAAAATTTCATTCCAACGATCAATTAAAATACATAAATTTCAAAAAAATGTCATAAAAAAGCTATGGTTCGTCAATTATCATTGAAAAATAAATATATTTAATACCCCAAACTCATGTATCTTGAGAGGTATCAAGATACTCATAACATTTGGAATAATCTTAGCATTCCACCCCATTGATCAATTATAAGTAAAACATTAAATTAGTGGAAAGAAGTAGTTTAAAATAGAACATGTATAAATGATGTTTTAAGGAGAATGGGATCTAATTAATTTATATGACCTCATTGGTCATCTATGATCATCTAATCAACAACATACCACAGTTTAATTGTTCCCCCCTTTTCATGCTTATGTGTTGTGGTTTCATTGATGGAAGAGTAAGGGTGTCCCTAAAATCACGATAGTTTTATCATTTGGGAAGATTATAATTTTTTAAATTGGTCATCTCATGGAATCATATGATGTTGGAGACATATGAGAGTTATTTCCCCAAAAAAAATTATAGTTCAAGGAAAATGTTACTAGGGATGTCAAAATTTGTCACCAATATGACATTCAATTGGTGGTGTCGAACAATTTCACATCATATCCTCAAACGAACCACAGTAGAGGCATATGAGATTAGTATTAAGTCATTCAAGAATGATAACTGATAATGGTCTGATATTCCGAAACTCAACTACCATTGATGTAGGTGTATTTCTTCAAAATTTTCAGAGCATTAGAGTTCCCACTAGCTCTCAAGGAGACAATCATACTTCCCACTAATGGATTTCCAAGGATAAAACATTACTCTATAGTAATTCTATTAAACATATCTATATATAATTAATTACACAGAAAAAATATCATGGAATAAATATCTAGTCATTTTATAGACTAAGAGATTCAGGTCTTTAAGGATGTCGTAACAAACACTTCTAGGAAAAAAATAGCAATTCTCACAAACAAAGAATCAATGTACCTCGAAAATTGGTTCACTTTAATTAAGATAATTGGATATATTTTTTTGGCTATCATAATTGTGGTAGGGTATAATGTTTATTGAATATATAATCAAGGTCCACCCAAACAAGGTCATAGTTTACTTTTTCATGGATTACTAATTCCAAAAATTGGTATATAAGATCATACAACCTATAGAATAACAATTTTACAATTAAATCAATATTTTCTCCCATTAAAAAAATTATATCATTTGTTCTATCAAGCCACACCTCATCCATTTATGTTTCAGAATCACCTCATAAGAATTGTGGATTCAATTTGTGAATCTACAAATTGTGATCTACTTTATAGTGTAATAATTTTTATTTCCATTATCAAAAGCATGAAAATATAGAAACATTATCCTATAATTATATTTTTTTAACTATGGATGAAGTTAAACCAAATATTTTTTTACATCATCATTCATGACTCTACATCTTATTACTAGTTCTTTTTCCCTATAACTATAAAAAACACTTATTATATACTCATTTCAAACTGAAGTCTTAAAATATTCCAAATTATCATTATAAAATTTATTATAAACAATTTATAAAAAATCATACATAATATTGCCAATGTAATCTAAGAAGTATATAATTTTTTTAATGAAATATATACATAACTTAACTCCTAAACAAATTATTATTAAATAATAATACATTAATAGGGTTTTGAAGCACATTTTTACATGAACCACCTTGGTCACTTGATGTTTACTCTAAATAGGATAGATAATAATTTTTATACTACACATTTCATGTCCATGAATTCATGTCCCTTTATTAATATAACAATATGATAGATTGAATAACATTTAAAAACATTGAAACATACCCACAAAACCTATTTTCTTAGGATAGATAAGTTGTGATAATAACCTTAGGTTTCATCCCTATAAAAGCAAGGGAATGAAATAAATTCCAAGGGGTCAGTGAACTATGTTGGTGTGATTTTACCAATTGAAAAATCATAAAATGAAATGATAAAATATAAATAATTGAAACAAATATATGATGCATGGGTAATAATAATTCTAATCAAAAGAAAAATCAATAATATAAATGTAGTTGTAAAAATGTTTTAAAAAATTCATAAGAAAAACAAAAAGAATTATTAATGCAGTCATAGAAATGCATAATCAGTATAATGAATCCAAAAGAGAAAATGTATGATCTATCTCCATTCCATTGAACTGGAATCAAGATGATCCAGTAGATAAATATAATAGATTCCAATTAAATATGATAGAAAGAATAATGTAAGGAATGGAATTACATATGGAGGTGTTGACTAAAAAAATATATTAATATCTACCAATGAAGCTTCCCAAATGAAAAAAAAATTAAGAATATGTTCTCTCACAATTTAATAAAAAATTAAAATAGATAGATGAAAATAAATAACATTTATCAAATAAAAAAAATCAATAAGAAACATATAAAATTTATAATTTAATTCCACTAGGTATACCATAAAAAATCCATTCATGGGGACCAAAATTATTTCTGAAATGAAATTCATATACTCATTATGTGTGATCCATAATTCACTAAGACATCACAAAGGGACATACCATTTTATCCAAAAGTATATGAGCCCATTTCTACTCATATCATAGTTAGAAAAGAAACATATATCCCTATGAATTAAACATTCTCAAACACCAATTTTTTAATAAAAAATTGATTATTTCATTTGAAACATTTTATCAAACATCATTATTTTGTTAAAAAACCCCATAATATTAAAACCAACAACCGAATAGGATTTTAAATCATAATAAAAATTACCATATTTATAAAATAGTTAATTATAATTTGGATTTCATATATGAAATTATCCAATATTTCCATTGAAAATCCAATAAAAATTAAATAAAAAATTACAATAGGTTCTTTAATAAGATTAGAAGTAAGATAAACCACCAACCTCACAATGCCTGGCGAGAATATAAAAGATAAATGTAGAACTTATAAATTCATGATCAAAATATAATTAGATCAATAGATTTCATTAAATCCTCATATAAATACATGAAATTTAAAGGATATATCCATAATTTATTATATCTAATACTCCATGTGAGAGGAGACTGGAAGATCTATAGAGAATGTGAGAAAATGGAGAATTTCCATTTATTTAGATGATTCAAGACACAAAAAACCATCCAAACAATTTTATAGTATATAAAGATAACCTAATTACTAAAAAGAATATTGATATGAATGAATTATTGATTGATAAGATTAAAAAATTATTTTTTCCATTTAAAAATTAGGGGTTCAATTCTATATTAAAATAATTTAATTCATGGTACATGGTTAGTTATCATAATATGAGAAACCACATACTGTCTTTATATATTCTAATATTTATAAGATAATATCACAAATGGTTTTGTCACACTATTGAATGAACCTTTTATCAATAATTCTTTTCCACTAATTCTCCCATTGAATTATTTATCAAAGAAAATATAAGGATTAGAAAACCATTCCCCAATACTGAAGCTACCCATTTCCATAAACTAGTCAGAGTCAACCCTTAACCTGCCACCCAGGCTAGCCAGCGACAAGTCCCGAGAGGCATTCCCGACCCTCCCGGTATGGCAAAAAGCACCAAGGGAATCAATAGAGTACACAAGGGAACCATTTCACCCATATATGAACAATAAAACAAATAGCGGAATGAAATGGACAACCTAAAATACATTTATATAAAAAATGAACTGAACATTATTTGTACATGACACTGAAAATAAAATTAAGACAACAAACCAATTGACCAAAACCTATAACCAAATAACTCCAAGTGACCTCGCTGGTCACTCTCCAAAAAAATGATCATACATCACCCAAGGCGATCGAACTCAAACTGAAACCTGCACAAGGGCTAAAAACAGAAGAAGACTATAGGCGTAAGTATTAAAACTCAATAGGTTAGCCCGATATTCAATTCCCAATGCACTCCTTTAAAATAAAAGAAACATAAATTTCATGTTTAAATAGAATATATAAATTTGTGTTTTTAAAATAAGGTTCTATGCTATAATAATTATAAGACAAAAACATGCATGTTTTATATACAAAAATGCAAGTAACAAATTTCAAAGAGGTGAAACTTTAAAATGAAAATAGTGTTCAAGAAGGGAGTTTTAATGAATTTTAACTTTTATGTAATTCACACACACTACTAAATTTACCAACCAAACACACCATATGCTGACGGTGAGTGAAAAACATCCAATGAGAACTTGTCACGGGAACGCCCCTAGTCACTAGTCAGTTGTGAGCCCCAGGTACCTCGTATCTCGGTGAAAGTAACCATAATAAATATCTGTTCTCACGCACACGAGCCACTAGTAGAGATAATACCCATAATCTAGTTGTCCCACAACAAAATCATCATCATAGTTTAGTTAGTGTTGTTATCGTCAAACATGTTACGTGAAACAGAGGACAAACCCCACAGGATCACAAGCATACTAGTAGACATCCTCCCACCTAGATACCTGGGAATCCCTTCAGTGTTCAATAAAGTTACACACATTATCAATCACACATTTCACATAAAAAACCCATTCCCAAAACCTAAACAAACAAACAGGAAAAAAATTTCTACAAATTTATTTCACGAATCAATAAACCACTAAATATTTTCGTAAAACAATTTCAAGGAGTGTATTAAGGCTTTGCACGTAAAAATCATTCAAAAGCACTCTTTCAATTATAAACACACATTAAAACCATAACAAACCCTATTTGGAAGCCATAAATAAATTTAATGAAAATAATTTCATGGACCATAAAACAATCCCAATTCAACAACTTGGTATATACAAGTAAAACACTCATTCTTCATTTTTAGAAAATGAAAAATGAGCCTTTAAACATTTTCTCAAAACTAACATTTGAAAAATTTATGCATTTAAATTTTTTTAAGGATGTGTGTAAAAACAATTTATAGGACAAAACCACTTTCTTAAATCCATTAAAACACTCAGGTGAGATATTCAAAACACAACCAATTTTATACGAATATGAAACGGGCCATTTTTTGGCAACTCGGGCAAAAACATGTTGTAAACAAAAAAACATCTATATGTAAAACCAAATCCAAATTTGAAATCCATAAAAGGATCCAAAAATAATTTTATTACATGCTGCCTATATATTTTTTAAATCCAAAAAAGTATTTTAAATTTCACTGGACAGATAAAACCCAGTCGGGCAATTTACCGAACACATGACATACACTCTTTAAAAAAACATATGTTTAGCACTTAAAAAGGGATAAAACATCATTTTCATTCCACAAAGTTATTCAAGATACTGATACATATTCAATATACCATAAACCAAGTGAAAAATCTCATGAAATAATTTATCATACAAGGGGAGTGCACATTTATCCAAAAGTAGCGATAATTTTTACAAATTAAGTTATAAAACACAATTTGCACACAAAACCTTTAGAAACGATGTTTTAAATCAGAACATATCATATAAATAAGGTTACAATAGAATTAAAATTATGAAACTTAAATGATAAAGGTTTGTGCAAGGGATATCTTACCTCAAATCCTTGGCGTAATGGAAACGCACACCCAAAATCAACCGTCACAGAATTATAAACCATAAAAATATGAATACTAGAACTAAATGAACCGGATCATAAAAAAAAGACATGAAAAACGGGGTGTTACAATTCTCCCCACCATTAAAGCTATCCGCCCCTGGAAAGACATAAAAATTTCATGATGAAAGATAAACACCTAAATATTCTTTATCAACATGATCCAACCTAAAAATCTAGTGAAATATTATTTTCCATTGACATAACTTAATCCTCTTTCCCAAACAAAACACCAACTCACAACCACATTGTGAAAATCATTGGAAAGGTCAATCCAGCACTTCCACAACCATGCCAAGAACTCGATTGTTGGGCCTTCTCCCAATGAAACAAACAATCACCCCAAACTAAAGAGAACTCAATAAAACCAAGGAATATAAGGGAGTATGTAATGGAATACCCAACCTTAATAAACAACTAGCATAATACAAGTTCATAGGAGGAAAAATCAACGAGGCCTGTGGTTGGTCTCCCCACCATTAAAACCCAACTAGAAACAAAAAAACAAGAACTCAACATTACCTCACTTTCAAAAGTCCAAAAAAACTCTCCCAACAAAACCTACCAACCCATGTTAAGAGGGTAACAAAACAATCATATAAAAAAACCACTCCCAAACGGAGGGGACAAGAACATGGCCAACACTTTCAGCATGGATCCGGACACCCACCACTCAGGGATGAGAGGGAAGGGGAACTAATAATTTGGCCAATAAAACCGCAAAAGAAACAAAGGAACTGCCCAAAACTCTCCACCAACGAATAGGTAACACCGTGACCACACCTGATTTATAGAGGTGTTCCACAAATGCACACTGATTAGAAAACCACATCATTGAATGCATAACCATAGACACTATGTGAGGGGTATGTCCACCACACTTGTTGTGAAAAATGTAAATTCATAGTAACGAGGAACCACAACATAGACATAGAAACTACCTTACAACAATGGTGGGGGCAGGAGCCTGGTCAAGCGCCCCACACCTTTGTAGGTTTCCTAACTGCGTGAAAATATTCACTCTAAGGCCTATGGCTAGAGCCTTAAATCAAGAAGCATTTTTTTCCCCACAGTCAGGTGATTTGTATCACACCACTCAAAAAAACTCACATGCTCCACAAAACACTTTTGTCAAAATAGGAACTGATAGATACATATCAAAATTATATCTCACATTGAATGAGGAGTAGAATGGAAAATGAATACGGCAAAAATCATCAACATTAATGAACACAACTGCTATGTCAACAAGAGTTATCACAAACTAGAAGCACTTTAAATCGATCCCAAATAGCTCTCTATTTAAACTAATGGGATGATGAATTATTTTATGAGGTTGATCTAGATTGTGAAACATGAGAAAGAATCATTAGGATTATCAATTTCAAATCTCGAAAACATAGAACTATCTGTGTCCACATAAAAATATCCAACGCATCTTGAGAAACCCACTGAACATTACTCCAAACTAGAGCCACCAACAAGATCCCATCTCAAGATGCAACAAGAGTATGAATTCTAGATCATAAAGGAGAATACTGAATAGACAAAACTACTAAGACATATGATAAACCATCCACATAACAGTTGGTTCAAAAACGCACCACAATTATTCATCTAGAAACTCTTTTGAAAAAAAACTAACTTGGTATATTTTCACATTCACCAATGGTGTTTCATCATGTCTCACTCACATGAACATTTACATGCCACCCCAGGCTCTCAAAAACCATGGCATAGATTCCATCATCCCAGATATCAATAAAACCATGCATGTGAGAACCCATGAAAGCACCAAAGGCTAAAACAAAACAACATCATTCCAAAATCATGTATGGTCAAAAGGAACACCAACCACCAAGTCAAAAATGCTTTTCATATTCCACAAAACAAACAACACATCATCAAGAACCATTTGATAAAAAATATATTTCATTTAATAGAACATACAAAAACAACCATTCTATTCCAAATATCCCTTTCCCATTTTTTTAAAAAAAATTAGCAAGGTATCTTATCATAATCTAACAACCACAAAAATCAAAACCCCTTTCCAGAAAAACAGCAGCCCCACAAAACTGAATTTCCAAAACCTATTCATCAGATTCAAAATCTTTTAAAAATCCCATAACACACCATTTAAATCAATGTTTCAGAATTACTTTTAAATGACTCACACATTCAAAACATTTTATTTCAACAAACCAAAATTTTAGATTAGGGAAAATCCAATCCTGGTAAATCATTTCCACTTCATCCGCAAAATTTGTTTGAAAAAACACAACTTTTCCAAAACCATTCTTATATTTGTATTTTGAAAAACCATTTTATACTTATCCAAATCCAATACTTCCTTTAAAAGCCATTTCTATAATTCTCACACAAGGATTTTCAAAAAAAATTCAGAATTCATGAAAAGTCCCAGAAACTCACAAAAGGGAACTAGTTTCGGTGGTTGACTTGACTATATGGTTTGTGGATATATGGTCAAATCAAAATCCACACGGAGAGACTTATTAGGACCATTCCCCAGCTCAACATGGCTTTCCAAGCCCTGGAAGCTCACATATTCCATTAGAAAGACTCCCCTTTTCATATCCCAACACCGAAAAATTAGCAAGAACAAAGGACACTAATAAAACCAGAGTTCCCATGGAAACCTGAGGATCAGAACGAGCAAGAGTTTGCGAAGTTCTTCCCGCACTTACCCCTTATGTACCAAAAATACTAATCCATCTACCTTGACATCCCCAAAAAACAAGGGCACTCTACAAATAATTTTCTACTAAGAGCCGACCTCCAAATATCCCTTTCCAAATGAATTATTGATTGAGAAGATTAAAAAATTATTTTTTCATTTTAGGAATTATGGGTTCATTTACATATTAAAATAATTTAATTCAGGGTACATGGTTAGTTATAATAATAGGAGAAACCACATACTATCTCTATATATTCTACTATTTATAAGATACTCTCAGACATGGTTTTGTCACACTATTCAACGAACCCTGTATCAACCATTGTTTTCCACTCATTCTCCCATTGAATGAATTATCATAGAAAACACAAAGATTGGAATACAATTCCCCTATAATGAAACTACTGATTATCTCATTGAATCATATTCCATGCTTTCTTATATATGGTTTGTGATTTTCCATGGCCATTATCAAATTCCATGGCCCTCCATACCCTTCCATAACATCCCAATATTATTTATAAAATTCCTATATATAAACCTAGTGTTATATAAATATAAATCTAATAACTAAATGGTAAAGTAATAAATATATATTTAATTAAAATTTTGATCTCTATATAAAATATATTATTTTTGAAAATTAAAAACCTCCTTAAAATAAATTTAAAAACAATATTTCAAATAATGTAGGGATATATTATGTATGCTGAGTTTTTAGTGTTTTTAAAACTAATTTGATTTACAAATTCAATTTTTCAGTGGTGTGTTTTGAAGAATTGTGTCAATAATTTAGAACTACCACTTTAATAAAATCATTATATCCTTTAATTTCTATTTAACACGACGCATAATTTTCCCTTTGATACTCGTTTAATAAAATACAATTTATCAGATTGAAAAAATTTATGTTTTTTTGGTGATTACGAACTCTCAACTCTTATCACGAATTTGAACACTATATTTCAATTACTAGTGTATTTCCCCTAAATATGATTCATTATTATTTATTTCTTAGTTTATATGGTTGAATATACGTGATTGTATCAATATTTGAATATTTGTAGATATTTGTTTGATTAGATTGATTATAATAATAATACTCTTTATTCATTGAAATATTCAACATGAATTCATAAACCATTTTTATAATCATTATAATCTATTCATGAATCATTAACTAATATTTTATTCAATTTATAATTTAAATTTTTATTATATCAATATAATAACGTTTTTTTAAATTTTATTCATTGTTATTAAAATTTATAAGTTTTAATATTTTATCATTTGTAATAAAATATAATATATATTTTTTCAAAATCATTGAATTATTTTAAATAGATTTGTTGTTTTTATTAATTTCATATTTATTCCCTCATATAATGAGTTTATTTGTTTTTTTCTTAAATATTAATTCACTGTTTTAATTAGAAACTGACTTCCAAAAAGACACAATTACTGACATTCCATGAGGGATAATTCTATTACAGCCCTTTACGATGCCTGAGAATTTACAATGACAGAGAAAACAGAGCAGAAACACTAAAACTGTCTCACCACATGATAGAGGCACAACCTTAACCAGACTCCTCAAAATTCCCCGGGGTTCCTGACTACACGCCAGCTTCACTCTGAGGCCATTTGGCTGGAGCTCTGATGGATGAAGCATCACCTGCCTCATAGTCTGGATCTAAAAATTCCTTCAAGAAACATAAAACTTTTTATTTGACACAAGATTATACAAGAATTCAAATTAAAAGCAACACTTGCATTGAAAACCAGAGTTTATCAAAAGACACATGACATTCCCATACATTACAAAACCCAAAACACCATCAGTAAATTTCAACAATAAGAGATCACTTACACTGAAAGGAAAAACAAACAAGAAAAATTAAACAAAAAACCCAACAACACATCACTTATGAGAACTTACTCCGTGAAAATTTCTAGTAATGCCCCGTCAGAATCGCCTTATGTGACCCAGGAATCCATAGACATGTCCGGGCTTCAGGGAAATTTTACATGATGAATATTGGTGACCCAACATTCCACGCTAATAACACATGAGGATCTCCAGCTCCGAAGAGGATGATGGAATATCCCGATGCCTTTTGATTCAACTACCTACACCATCCACTTTCAATTGCCTGCTCATATACTTTTTAGAATCTTCACCACTACTCATAGGGATCGAAGGAGGGAGGACTACATCGAGCACTCCTGCAATCGTGGCTTTCACAAGAAAAGCTTGTCTCGACACATCAACAAAATAAAATAGGTTGGACTCTGACACCTTTGATTGTAGATCAGGGCATAGACCCGCCTCGAAGCGTCGAGCATTCATGAGGTCATCTGGGGAATACCCTGAATCATAAGGTACTAGCTCCACAAAGCAATATAAATATTATAACATAGATCATTAACCCTGCTGCAGAAAACCCATCTCCATCCCTTTCTTACCCTTTACTCTTTAGAGAAATACTCACGAATGAACAAAGCCTTTAAGAAATCCTATGTAAGTTCTTGGCGAGGCTTGTTCTGAGACACTAACTTCCAACAAATCCACATTGAAAACTACAAGCATAAATGTTTCAAATTTGACCTTCAACGACCCAGGAAACTCAACGAGGTTATAGTCCCTTTCAATCTTCCACATCCACTCCTATACCACAGAAGGGTTTGCATGACCATAAAAGAGAGTTGGATCTATCTTCTAAAACTCGAGCATAAAATCTATAGGTTGATCAACCGCACTACGATCACCCATCAGAGCTTCACGGGGATAACTGCTAGACATGAAAATTCAAAAACCCAATCAAGGAAAACTCAATAAATAAATTCCCCAAAAGCAAACACTGTAGAGGTGACAATCTCTAAACACAATGATAGAATTTATCATAACATCAAAAATGCATTTTGAATTTTTTTTCATTTAAAACAAGATTAGTGGGTTAAACACTTTCCATTGGTATTCCGTAGAGACCCACTAAAATGCATGTTTTTGGGCCACCTCGAGAATCCCTCTACTATACCAGAATGATTTTCATATTCCAACATACCATTATGTATGTGAGCACCACTCAGAACACCATAGACAATACAAAACAACTACATTTCCAAAAAAAAAATTCATTCATCCATGTTTCTTAAAAACCATCCTCAAAATAAATATTTCATTTCAAAAAACCATTTTTCAAAACCAATTTTTCTGATAAAATCGTCTTCCAGATGCCAGAAGATGCCAAAAACAACTCAAATAGGGAATTAGTATTGGTTGGTGACTTCACCATATGGTTGGCGGCTATATGCCAAACATATCACCAGTATAGAGAACCTTTCTAGACAATGCCCCTTTTTCCACATTGCATGCCAGGCCAAGTGGCTTAGGAATATTAGTCCAACTCCCCTTTCCATATCAAAATATAAAATTTTTCCGTAAAACCCAATGGAACTAATAAAACTGGACTTCCGTTGGAAACCCGACGATCAGAATGAGAAAGAGATCACGACGCACTTCCTGCACCTACCCCTCAATTACCGACAATCTAACTCCATCTACCTTAACATCCCAAATAACAAAGGGCGATTGGTAAAGTGAGGTCCAAAAAGAGTCAACCACATTTGATACAATTTTGTCACAAACCAACCTGGGTCGACCCTAAACCGATCACCCGAGCCGGTCTGTGACATGGCCCAAGAGGCGTTCTCGATCCTCCCGAGCTGGCGACAAGCGCCAGGGCTTCAAAAGTGGTTTTGGGAATGATTTCAACCAATAAAAATATATAAATAAGAAGAAAATACCGAGAAACCCAGAATAAATAAACCAAATAAAATGACAAAACAAGAACATATGAAAATAATGCTAACCAAACACGACGTATGAACTAACATCATGTAACCCCGTAGGTCACTCTTTGACTCAACGATCAAGCGTCACCCACGGTGTGCACAGTCAGGCAGTATCCTGCACAAAGACAAAAACCAGAAAAGAACTATCGGCATGAGTATTACAACTCAGTAGGCCTTCCCAATATCTATTCCCAATGCACTACTTTTAAAACAAAAGAAACACCATTTCAAGTTTCACCTACAATTTATAAAATTATAT
The DNA here is from genome assembly GCA_963277665.1 of Viscum album. Classification (NCBI taxonomy): domain Eukaryota; kingdom Viridiplantae; phylum Streptophyta; class Magnoliopsida; order Santalales; family Viscaceae; genus Viscum; species Viscum album. The sequence continues at coordinate 773,603,434 of OY728141.1, forward strand.
TTTTCTAAATATTTTAATTAAATGTAATGTACGAACCATTTACCTTAACCATTTCCAATTTTGGATTCATTTAATTAGTGTCAATTGCTTTTTAGAAAGGGAATTGGATGTTCGTATTTTAAAATTTTTACAAATAGGATTAAACACTTTCATTTAAAACACATTTTTAGAAACCAAGTCAAAACGAATTTATCACTTTCCATGGAAAAAAATATGAAACAACGAACAAAAGTAAGTACACAACAATGCAAATGTAGAAATACATACAAGTACCAAATCATCACTACATGTAACTAAAAGTCAACAGACAAGGGAGAACATAGGAGATCAAGAATAATCCACAAGACATCGATACATGAGATGTCATCCCCGATGACATGTCACACACGATGAAATAACAATTACCAATATGCACTACAATCCTTTCTTGGGAAGGCCGAGGGAAAATACCATAGTAATAAACCCAATATATCCAACTATTATAGTCCACTGGTCAGTACCATAACCTACCAGAGAATCAATCATTTTTATAATATTCTCTCAATATACCAGATTCCCATGTCTCATGTATTTGAAAGGGTCGTGAGCCAACCTATGCCCTCCAAAAATCAAATCACACACATACATACATATATATAATAATAATTCACAATAGGCATCACCTTGAGCCACTCCATGGAACAACCTATTTTCGTTAAACAATTCGAGCACTCGGGAGCCTCCAAGTGTGGGCCTCCCATACAATCAGTCACAACCAAGGTAGGAGAGTTATCCTAGGATGGTTTTCATAAAAACGAAATCATCATTTTCCATAAAGTGCCAAATGGGAATTTAAAAATATTTCACAAACACTCTGTTAAAAAGAACCAAACTCCTTTTTCAAGAAAGGGGTAAAACCATTGCTTTCTCTTTCACATCATTTTTTTAAAATCAACTACCTTATAAGACTAAACAAGTTTGAAACAATCTATGGAGCCCCAAAATTCTACTTCCAATGTTTCCAATATTTTTTTATAAAACCAAACCAAATTTTTTTTTTCAAATTAACTAAAAGAGACAACCGAGCAATTTATCAGTGATGCATGAAAAATTTAATAAAATAGATTCCATTTAAGACTCAACAAGGTGAAAACACCAATTTAATTGTTTGAAATTATTTAAATTTATAATCCAGATACAAAATTAATAAAACGTTTAATTGAACAATTAGCGTGCACAAACGTAAAAAAACAACAACATTTTGAACACCACAAGAATTGAATTATACATTTTCATAATAGATGAATTAATCACATGTTCCACAATAAAATTTAGTATATATATATAGGGTGAAAATAGAAGTATATAATGAAAAATTAATTTTAAAAAGCAGTGAAATGTGAACCTACCTCGAGATGAAGGCTCCACAATGGCGTAAACTCGGAAACAAAGTGCGGCAATGGCACTCACTCAGAAACGCCCCACGCGGGTCCTAAAAAGTCAAACGGACCCCAAAAAATACCTAATTAATAATAACACTAAGAAAACCAAGGTAATATATATATATATATATATATATATCAAATAGAAATATCAATGTAGCATAAAACCAATAGGTACCAATGAGGGGATTTTGCCACTGGAAATAGACCGCTGGAGGGCGGTTCGGGGCAACGTCGGCTGGGTTTGTGTGTAGAAACAAGGTAACGCCGGCACGGTGGTTTTCAATGCTCACAAGTAGAGGGCGAACCGGAAGGGTACACACCAATATGGTGTGTGCTCTTTAAAAGGAGAAGGCTGGTTGGTTAGGGAAAATGTGTCGGACTAACGGAGGGCATTCACATGGCTAGATGAAGTTCGTCCGAGGGCTGCGACAAGGCTTAGCGTACATCGGTGGTGCAAGGTAGTCGGTGGGAAGGATGCAGTTGATATTATTGTGAGTTGGGGTGCTGTTCAGGGTGCAGGGTGGCCATCGGGCAGCAGGCGATCTGAAGGGCGAGGGCCGACGGCGACTGGCTTCAGGTGAAGGCACCATGTGTGCTAAACGGGAGGGAGGCCGATGGGGGTATGTGATGGTGAGTAGGAGGGGGCAGCTAGGATGAGGCCGGATCTGAGGTGGCATGAGGAAAACAAAAAAGGGTGCTTGAAGTCGTGCCTCCATCTTGAGAAAGGGGGAGTTACACCGGTGAATGATGGGGGCAACGGGGTTGCTGGGTCCGAGGGCTGCTGGGGGCGCGCTTCAAGGGGATATTAGTGTCCACTGGATCCGTATAGGGAGAAGGATGAGGCATTGAAGCGTTGAAGGGGTGGGGGTAGAGTGATGGAGCGGGGAAGTGGCGTCGGCTATGCGCTGTAAGGGAGGGGGCCAAGGGAGACGCTATAGAGATGGGGGAACAACTGGGGGCTGGTGCGAAAGAGGTCGTGGCTGGGTGTGCTCTGCAAGGGATGAATGAGGGGAGGGATAATTGGAGAGAGTTGAAGTAAATGAGAGCTGCCAAAAACCCAAGAGTAATAGAAAAAATAATAAAAAATAAAAAATAAAAAATTATCACAAACAAATAATGAAAAAAACTATAAAAATTGTTATTAATTAATAATAATAATAATATTAAAAGTAATAATAATAATAATAATACTAATCATAATATTAAAATTAGTTCAAATATTCATTACATTAATAATATTTACAGTAAAAAATTAATAATCATAACATTAACAATCCAATCATAAAATTTCATAATAATAGTAATAATAATAATTATTATTATAATAACATAATAATAATATCTTTTCTCCACCAATAATAATTAAAAAATTCTAAAAAATAAGAACCTTCTTAATAATGGTCTTAAAAATCTCAATAATGTTTATATTTATCACTCATAAATATGTACATCATTTATGAAAACATTAATAATAATAATAGTAACACAAGTAGCCGCATGGGTATCGGGATGACCGCAAGACTCCCTCTAACCATGTGGTGCCCACACACTGACCCAAAAAATAATAATAATAAAATAATGATAAAATTAAATGTAATAAAAGTTTTTATTTTATTTAAATAATAATAAAATTAAAAAAATTCTTTTCATCAAAAATAATAATATAAAAATTCTTAATAACCATAAAAATATTAAAAGATGTAATAAATTAATATTTATTTATTCAACGATGAAAAGGCCAGGAACATTCTTGGGTGAAGCAGTATGGAATGACAATCTGCCCATGCGTCCAATGATGTCGAAGATAAGAAACACACTTTTTATCCGAAACTCGAAAACATCGTTCGAGACTCACTCCAGACCACGATAAAAATATTTAAAGGCAGATGAATAATTAAAATAAAATAGTCTCATTGGTCGATGTGTGAAAAACTAGGTATATAATTTCATGTAGAGATTATGTTGTATCCATTGACATTATTTACATTGTTTATAACCATAATACCCTTTTATCATGGTTTTCTAAGGATATTACCCATTAACGTTGGATGTAATTTTTTATTAAATAATCCAATCAATTATTCCTATAATGAAAAATACCATTTCATTCTGTGTTTTTATTCTGTTATGTTATGTATAAATTAATCTCAAATAACTATCGTGTTTTAAATAGTTTAATTATCTAGTGATATGTTGTGTTTTTCTTATATATTAATGTGAAATTTGGTTCTAAGGAGGAGTAATGATGTAAATTATAATTTAATTCTAGGGTAGAATACTAATGGTTATGGTTAATTCATAAATTTGATCATTGTTTTATTTAATCATTCTTTTCATATTAATATGGTAATATGGATTCATGTAGATTATGGTGTACAGGAAAAATATGGGTTGTAAGTTGTTTTGTGGATATATTATCTAAATAATAGTCCCATGCCATTATCTTTTTTAGGTATGTAATTTTAAGAGGATCATTACATATATTTCTAGATATCTAGTAAAAATTTATGAAATGTGGATTCTCAAAAAATTTATTTTTATCAGTGACTTGGACGCCCCCTTATGTTATTTGGATATGGATTGACTGTAATTTACATAGAATTGTATATTTCTTTTTTTATCCAATTATACATATAAGTTATTTATTGAGTAAAATATATATTATTGTAAAATTAGTATATATAATTAATCTCATATTTTTAATGGGAAAATGATTATGTTTCTTTCTTTAGTATTACATTCCAAAATGATTATTCATGATTAGATCATTGATGATGATGATGTGTTTGAAAGATGATTAGGTTTTTTCATACGATTATATATTTCAAAAAAATTAATGTGTGGTTATTTTATATATGATTCATCCATTATAGAATTATATTTTGAAAATAAAATATGAGTGTTTATTTAGAATATATCCTCTAATGAGAAAGAATGATTTAATTTTGATTTTTTAGTCAGAATGGTTTCCCCCTCTAAATTTATATTTGGAATTTATATAAACGAGAGTATATGTTTGATTATGATTTGATATCTTTAAATCATATCATCTCATAGGTTCTTTTGGATGTTGTAGACATTTTTTTAATGTTATACTATATATGTAACATGTTCTATGAAGATTTTTTAAAAGCATCAAACATATTTAAGTGATGTGGACCTATATTTATAATATCCAAGATTGTTTAATTTATTTCATTTATATTCTATGAAATATTTGATATGAAATATTCACATTGAACAACATCATCTCAATATAAGGTTATCTTAGTTTGGAATTGTTTATCATCCTTATCTGAACATTTTTTCTCATTAGTTTTTTAAATATTATATGAAATGTATTTCGAATATAGTGGTGTTGGATATCATTTTAGCGGACACTATAGAATATATTGAGGCGATAGGGATATGATAAAATAAAAAAGATTAAAAATAGGGATACTATATATTTATCTAAAATACGGATATTTTTTATTCAGGTTCTAATTAGTTGTATGTTGATAGATTGTATTCTTAAAATATTTGATTCTTAAAATAAAAATAATATTTATGTTGGGATATCTATTGATTGACATTTTACCATTTAAATTGATGAAATGGGTTTTTATAATTCATTTAAGTATTATTTTTCTCATTTGGGATTTATAAATTCCATTTCGGCTAATATAAGCACACCATTAGTTTCTTGCATTTGGTCAATTATTGGAATTCATGGGAAGGCAGTTGCATTATATCCATGCCAAACCATAGTAGGGTATATGAAATTTAATGTCATTCTATAACATTAATTACATTCATTTATGATAAAAAATCCTTATATAATTATCAAATACATTTTAATTAGTGAACCATAATTCCATAGTAGCAATAAATTTATAGAAGTCACTTAAAAACTAAAATGTATTTTTTTTCAAAAAAGTAAAGTATAACATAGAATTTAGTAAAACAATAGAATAATGAATTAATAAATAAATATAAGTGTGTAATAATATAATTATAGTGAGGAAATTTATTATCATCTATTGAATTATATTTTTCTAATTGATAATCATAGGTTAATCATTTTGGTATGGAATTCCTAGTAGAAAAATATGGTTTTAAATCATGAATGATGATTCAATATATCAAAAAAAATGTTTTATAGACATTGGTTATCAACTGAATGAAATTGTAATTGTGTGTATTGGGTCCACCATGGTATTAAAGAAAATGTTATCTTTATCTCAAACCATGTGGTAGAGAAGATAATACTTTTCATATAAATTGTACATCAGTTATGAATGTGTGTACTAAAATTTTGATAGAGGTGATGTATAACTAATATATCATACTAAATTATATTGTCTAAATAAAAAATATAATTTAATAATATACTGCATTGGATTGGGTATACTAAAATATTTAAATTAGAAATGATTTATTTTATGTAAATGTTATATTTTTAGTTCTCAATAAAGCTAAAAACATGTAATAAAAAATATTTATAGATGTGTAAAATTAATAAAATAGAATATATCATATTATAAATAAAAATAAAAATTATATAATATAAAACCATAAATTTATAATATTCTTTAGTTTAATGAACCCATAAGAAAAAAATCCATTTATTATTAATTTTAATTTCAAAGGGTATTAATTTATACCAAATTACTATCTAACTAGTTATCAATTATATGGTCACATCATTGTTGGTCCCTTTTTCCCTTCATCATGAAAGGGTCTAATCCACTATAAATACATTATAACTATTATATTTTTGTTCCATGTTTTTTTGATATTGAATTATATCAGGAGGCCTGATCATTTTTTGTATATTCTTGGTTTAGTTCATTATTCACAAAATAAAAATATATTGAGGCTATAGTATTAAAAATTGTTATTCTTTACATTACACTGACATTTAATTTGAAATATATTTTGATCTATATTAGAATGTGGTTTAATTATTTTTCTATATGATTAATGACATATATAATGTTTTAAAAATATACTAGTGGTATGGAATTCAAGTGGTAATGATTTCAATGATTTTAAAAAACTAACGGACATGATATCACTAGATATGATATAAAAATATCAATTGTATGGAATGATATCATGAAATATTATATGGTTATATCATGTGAGGATATATTTTTTGGTTTAGTTGGTGTAATCATATTCCTACACCCTTTAATATTACTGTATATATGATTATTTGTAAAATATAAAGAGTTTATCTTTTCAAATATTTAGAGACAAAATATTAGTGAACTATATATTTTAGAGTTGAGTGTTGTATATCCAAAGTGTTTTCAATATTTTTTTGGGTATGGTGTATGAAATAACATGGTTTTAAATTGATTGAGACATATAATATATGGTAATTATATATTGGGGTTGTAAATTGAAGAATATGATATGCATGGTCGATGGGTTGTGAATACTCATTTATTCAAGGTCTTTATATATGACATTGAATATCATAATTTAACATACCCTTTCAGGGTACGAAGTATTTCATCAGTAATATTATTTAGGAAAATTATTTATGCATTAACATGTTATGTTGGTGTTGATGCCATCTTTTGATGATTCAAGAGCATTATAAAATATCACATCTATTAAATAATTATGGTAATGAAATATTTATAAGGAAGACTATATTAACTGATGAAATCAAATAATATGATATAATGAGAAATTTTAATCTTTAATGTGAAAATAATTTTATTAATTATTTATCAACTTTAAATAATTAAATTAATAAAAATTATTTATATTTTGTTTATAAAGGATTCTTAATTACATATTAAAATTAGAAATATTTATTGTATTTATCAATTAATAATTATGAAATATATTAATTAATACAAAATAAATATTCATATTAATTAAATTTAAAATATTTAAAATATTATAATTATTTCAAATGAATATATAAATACATATACCATTGAATTGAGAAATGTTTTAAATAATAAATTTTACACATTTATTATATAGAAAAAACTATAAATTATTTTAATCTTTGTACTAATAATTAAAGATATATATATATATATGAATAAATTTAATAATTTATTATGGTATTTTAAAATAAGATTATATTACAAGTTAAATATGAATATATATAAAATATTCACTCAAATTATGAAATATTTATAAATCATAAGATAGTATTAATTTTGATAAATTATTTAATTCCCTATATAACAATAAATCAAATAAATTTTTTTATAATTTATCTAGGGATATTGATATTTTGGTCAATTTTAGCCGGGGTATAAAATCTTTTCCCATTCTAATAAAATTGGGGGTTTATTTTTTGTTTCTTCAAACATAGATAATATTTTTCTTCTTCGGATTTTAATCCATTTTCAAAAAGGATCTATATTCTTACATTTCATGTAGAAAATTTAGTTTATAACTAAATATAATTAATAAATATGTATATAAAAACAAATAAAAGAAATAAGTAATTATATATGTGATATATATTGATTCAACTTGAACTTTTCAATTTTATTTCAAATTCATGGTATGAATAAATTATATTAAGAGAAGCATGAGTAAAAATAAGGACTTCATAAAAGGAAATTAATTTTATATGATAATTAAAAAATATGATTACTATGGGATTATCAAAAAATACTTAATATAAAAGTGTTATATTAATTTACTGTGGGGGATGAAAAAAAATGACAATCCATGATTATTAGATAATCCATAATAAAAACCCATAGTTTATCATGTATAATAATTTCATGATAATAATTATTTGACTATAATTTCTCAAAATTATTTGGTTGGGTGATCATAATATTTGACGTCCTGAATGAATGTAATTCAAAAATATCATTAGATTAATTTGAGTAATATGAATCCGACCAAAATAACAAAATTATAAATATGATATAAATGATAAGAATGTTTAAATAAATTTCTATGAAATAACCAATTTATTTGGATAAATAATTTATGATAAATTTAAAATTTTTAAAGTTAATATATATTATATAAGAGTGAATAATTTATGTTGAAATATATTAATTTAAATTTTTCCATTGTATATATAAACTTCATACTAACCCATTAACATCACCATGTCACTATTGAATGTCATTTATTTTATTTCACTGTAATTTATTTTTTTTGAGTGATTTTAGTGATATTTTATATTTTGATAATATAATTAAACTTTTAATGATTTTTTATTCATCTGTATATGGTTTCATAGACTTGGATGATGAATATAATATAGTTATATACTTTTGTACTTGGTTTAGTAAAATTTACTTGGTTAAAATTATTTAGAGGATATTGATAGCATTTAACAGGATTTCTTTTTGATAATTTTTATCTGAAAAGGTTTATTTTCAAGTGGAAAAACACAATTAGAAGTAAACCATTTGAGATATTGTAGTAACCTCATGTGGTACCATTATGTAAGGTTTTATAGTTCAAAAATATCATGAAGTTAAGGTAAATTTTGAAAAATCATTCATGTTGTTTAATATTTGAACAGAGTGTATTTTCATGGTAGCAACATGGTTTAGTATTTCACATGGACAATATTTATTGATTTAATATTTTTAATAAATGAATAACTAATATATTTATGCCCCTTGAAATTTTAGGGTATTTCCAATATTTTTCTTATCATATTATTTAATTAGACTATGTCTTACTCTATGTTCTTATATTAAAACTAATTTTTGTCACATCTGGGTGAGAATAATTGAAGGAAAATTCCTAAATAAATAAAGAGGTGAATGTATCAATGGAGAACAAGGAAAATCTACTAGGTAGGCATTGGAGCACCAAGCCAGATACCAAGAGGCTCCCACAAGCCTGGCCTTATTGACCAAGAATGAGACGCCAAACCTAAGTGAGGTACCTGCATGATTCCCCTAAGAGGTGGAATTTTCCAGATGAAATAATCTATGGAAGGTCCCTAAATTTCCTAAAATAGGACCGTTGGTATCCTTATTGATGATGATTGGATGTTCAGATGAATCTTGGAAGCTTTGGCCACTATAGTCCTTCACCTAGGCCCACAAAAATATCTATCTAGATCTCCCATTCTAGATTAATGTATTGATTAAGGGATGTATTTATATCAAGGTTCTCTTAATCGGTAAAACAAAAGAAACCATAATTAATGACCAACCCCTAAAATACTTGTACTACAAAGATAGTCTTCTCCCAAATACAGGAACATTGTGGGACCCTTCCAGGGGGCACATATGGGAGGTCATGGAGAATAGATCAAGGCTCCTCTAATGTATTTTTCTCAAAATATTAGTCAACTGAAGTCATTTCAATCTCAATTATCACAACCCTATGTGAGGCATCATTAGCTCACCCCTAAAAACCAGGAAAGATCCTCTTATTCTGCATGCATATCCCTTACCTACGTGATCCATCCATTGATACCTATATTTTAACACTTTTTATAGAGAACCCCTCTTATTGAGAGTCCTATTTTATGGATAACAAATAACAACATCAAACTAGGCCTTTAGATTTTCAAGATCACAGGGAAACCCACATCATCATGTATCCCCTTTGGATGTGTATTCCCAAATTATATGTTTTTCCACACCTATCATACATGATGAATACTTTCTGTGGGGGTGTGAAATACTGAAAACCATTGGTAATGAGGAACCCAACCATGGGAATTGTTTCGGAAACCTTTAATTTTAAAATATAAGGTTTAAAACATTTGTTTCCCTTATTATCTATAAGAATGGATACATGTATATTTCAGATAGTGGGGCTGGTGGGGGGAAGATTCCTTTCCCTTTGATGAGGGTTATTTCATTATCATCCAATTTTCATAGGAATAGGGAAAAACAATCCTCCATGATTACTCCCATATTCATGTATTAGAGAAATATTCATATGGGATAAAAAGTCCCAACATTTGGTTATGAAAACAATAGTGGAGATGGGAACATGGGATTATTTTATCTCTCCCATTGCCCCGAACATATCCATGTGTAAATGCAGAGGATTATGCATATTTTCGTATCATCCACTAGTTGTGGTTTCTCATAGCAGGCACAAAACATGAGGTCTTAGGGGTTAGTGGTTATCATGACACCATCATGATAAACTACATGTCCAGATAACCTCCATCGGTTTGGATCCCAAAAAAGGTCATGTATCCATCTCAAAGTGCCATATTCATTATGATAAAAACCAACAGATGGAATAAATAGGAATTGGTCCCCAAAAAATGATATCATATCGGATATTCACATATCCAATGAGACAAATCCATAAAGGGCCTCCTCCATATGTGTAATTCATAATATGTCTGAACAATGAGATCATGGATTCAAATCAAAATGGGAGACATAGGAAGAATCCCATATGTCTGAAAACAACTCCTCAAATTCACACAAATATTATCTTGGGAACTTCCCATGTATGTTTATATCCATCCTTGGAGGTTAAATCCAACTTATGTCGCTTAATTTTATTCGTCATATGTACCACACTATCCCTTGACTAGGAACCATTATTCTCGATGAACTTTTTGAACATTTTTTAACTGTATGGTTTAGGCCACATAACATGACCTTAAATAGTAATATGACACCCATAATGTGTCACAAAAATATGTGTTTTTTAATTCCTTTCATAAGGATACAAATGAAACTCATCTCATGGGACTGATCCAAACATGAAAACCCCATACAATGGTGGATTATGAGAAATTATAGATCCTTATTTTTGGATTAAAACCCACATCCAAATAATAAATAGCAAAAAATTATCTAATTCATCAAAAAAGGATACCGTCATTATAAAGCCTCAAGATACATACAAATATATATATCAATTAATATCCCCAGATACATAAATATGATTATAAATCCAAGACATTATGATTATTTATTTATAATAGAATGGAGTACCATATTGTCTATTATATTTATTAAATGATTCATGAATATTTATACAATATATAAGTGATTCCAAGTGTATGATATAATTCACCCAAAAAGGAATGGATAATACCAAATTCCCATCCAATGAACCAATGTGAGTCCCTTATAATTGTAGGGGCCTTCTATTAATGACCACATTTCTTTTAGAATGTAGGTTCACAAAACATTCCAAATAATGCAACTGTTGGGTTTTTTCTGATGATATAAATAATACCCATAAAAGCCTCTATGGAAGTACATTTAAATGATGTGTATAGTATTATGTTCATGCAACCACCACCATTAAACACTTTTGAAAATTATTTTTTTATTTAGGACAAAAAATATTGATCTGGTTTCAAATACGTACCTAAAATAATTATTTCACACACAATTCAAGAGTCATCATGCTATCAAAAAATGAATGAGGTCTAAACATAGATAAAAAAAATTAATTATTGGATTATTTTATTATTAAGATAATGTATTGAAAGGTTTTTTCTTTTTTAGGATTACCATATAAACCTATTAAATTTGAACTAGAAATCCATTCCATACAGATGGTGTCTTACCAATTCTCCAAGTCATATGATTCACCCACTACATAAGATAGTTATTCAACCCAAAAAGAAACTTCTCCAAAGACCACAAGTATTCAATGATGGCTCTTAAATTCATTGTTATGGAGGTACCATCTAAATTTTACCTTCCACACCCAAGAGGCTTCATGAATAGTCCCCCAAATCATGATTCTCCACTAACCTTCTGTCCAACGATTGATCGTTTCCTCAGAGAATATGACACCATTTTCTATGCCAGATCATTTCATGTTTTAATCCTTGAAATGATATTGTATGATCATCCCTTATCATACATAGATATATTAGTAGGTCACTATTAGTTGCATCCAGATTAAACTAGGGTCCATCTAATGGGTTCTTATTGGAAACCACCACTAGAAACACTACCTAACATAAAACCCCCAACATGATTGGGGTGTTTACCATGAGATTAAATATATTGTCACCCATATGCTAGAATGTAATATTTTCTACCAAGAGAGGTGATCAGACACTAGTGAACATTTCTATATATTTTTTCCCATTATAGAATCCCCATAGATAAATTCTATTATATAAATGTGAAGGCACAAACACCTGCCTACACTAGCCAAGCCCGGAATCGTACATTGACAGTATATATAGAAAAGTTATCATATAATATTGTATCAAAAAATGAGAAGGAACGAAAACCTACCCTCATCTACGAATCTTACAACTGATATCAAGCTGAAAAAAATGTGAAAGAAAAAAACTTCATACATCTATCATGACTAACAACCAAGTATTGATTCATTGAGGTAAAAAAGTAGGAAGATCCTGATATCAAAGAAGTTGTATACCCATATCTCTACCCATTCACATTATTATATTCATTATATAAAAAAAATGGAGGATATGGGGAGTTACAAACCAATCCTATTTCCAAAAAATAATCAAATATTTGTATTTCAGCTGGTAAAGTGACCCATAACATCCTGAAAATTATGAAAGGGTTGACAAAACATCCTAAAAATAATAATGATACACTAATGGATGTTGTAATGTTAGAGGTGTGGATACATATCTCTATCCATATAATTAGTGGGACCCATAAACAAAAAAATGAGGGTCATTTTGGAGAAATTGCATTTCTCTTCTCCCACCCTGGTGGGTCCTGGAAAAACTTCCCACTTTATATAAAGTCAACTGGATTTGGTCCATACCCCTAGTTTTAATGAAGGCCACAATATTACTTTTGTATCTCTTCTATGTCATGAAAATACACATACCAAAATTTTGAAGACATGTTAGAAAATTTCTATAGGGAAATTGGAGCTCGTAAATGAATATTCTATATATTAAAACAGGTATCCCCCACAAGTATCCATTGTTTCCCATAAGAGAGAATTCAAAAATACTCATCAGTTATGGTTATTTTAAAATTAACAGCCATACTATATTCATTCACTGCTTGATTACAGTGTTCAAGAAGCACTCAGATAATTACCTATTGGGACTAAGGATCATAGTCTTCTGCTTCCAAATTATAAAAGAAGTATACTATGTTCCATATGTCTTCCCCAGACATCTATCCATGGTGTCAATATCTATGCCTATAATTAGATCGATCATGATATCCAATTTATTAATAAGAACCATGAAACCCCTCTATATGGAAATAATACCAAACTACATATATATCCTCCCTATTCTATCATCCACCCTAAAAGAACTCACTAGGGTATGTTCTAGGGGAATTCATATTAAAATTGGACAAAAATCCATGTTGGAAATCATCTCAATGATGTAATTTCCAATGATGTTCCTCCCAACTATAAAATTTCAATTCATCAATGAGGTCCTCCCCATTCTAATTTATTTATGATAAACCCATCCAATAGTATAGAAGTTGATAAAAGTATACTAGTAATTAATGATTCCTCATCATTGAAAATTGAAATAATTTCTCCCCATGAATATATATCATGGACATTGTCTTTCTAATAACCACCAAGGGATCATATTAATTATAATATAAGTGAGTAAATTCCTTAATATCCTTATTTCTACAATAAAATAGTATTGAATCATTCTTGTTTCCCAAAACATGTTACAAATCCTCTTCGAAAACATAACGATGGACATTTTCTTATATGGAGACTATTTAATAAAGTCAATATATCTATAATTTTCTGACCTTTATCCACTCCCCACTATAGAAATCTAGATTCATTGTTGGAAAATTGTGTGCATGATATCTTCCTAAATATAAATCCCAATCATCTTCACATAAAAAATAAATAATTTCCATATAAATATTGTCTTATTATACACTAAATGAGGCTAATATTAATTGTTAATATATATAATATTAATGTTCTCTATTATTCATAACCACCATTTTAGTGCATTTTACACTTTGAACATCATTTCTCATTATGATTGTAATTTCTTCATAAAATGCACTATTATGTGGTACATTTTTTAACATCATTTAATGTACCCAACTATCATGATTTTATTTTAATATTTAATTTTTAGTTTTATAATTATATTGGGAAAAATTAATATTTGTGGAGTGTTGGAAGATTCGCATTAGAAGACCACCAATATGGGATTTCATTCAAATAATTCTGGGGAAGACATATTGGACACCATCCCACTGATGAGAATGTGGGGCCCATCATTTGGGTCCAATTAATCCCAAATATCAAGGGAAAATAGAAGAAATCTGGAGGAAAAAATCATTATTCAGGATCCAGTGCTAATTCGGCCTCCATTGTAGTTATTCATGCGGCCCAAGTTGAAGATAAAATTCTAGGCCAGATTCTGCGGCCTAGAAGAACAACCCACCATTTTACACATATCTCGTTAACCATAAAATATTCTGGACTTAAACATTATATACATTTTTGGGATATCTGACGCTTCATTTTTGTATTCTATGGCCCACTCTAATTCAGCCATCTTGATGGACTTCAAGGCGCATCTGTTTGGTTGAAGCAAGATGGCTGCCACCTCGGGTCAAGGGTGAAAAAATCTACTCTCCCTCAACTTTCCACCCACCTATGGCATACCGCAATTAAAAGAGAAGACGTTTACTATTGTAGGATCGACCCAAGGCTTCAAAAATGACTATTTAAGGCAATGGTGGTGGAGGAGTTGATCATCTTTGAGCTTTGTTTCATCTAAATGTTATGCTGCCAATTTGTTGTCGTAATCGCATTCCTTCAATTATAAGTTCCTTGAATTACATTAGAATATCTATAAACGTTCATCATCTTCTGTTTTTATATTCCTCTTCTTATCAATTTGATATCGTTTCCTCAAGGTGTGAACTTGTTCATACCGAACCTTGTGAGATTATCACATAACAGTGGAGTGATTGTTATTTAATTTTTTTAATTCTCAATTCCTCCCTCACAAGTCTACTTTCTGCTTCCATTGAAACCATAGGATGAATGGAGGGCTAACCCACTTATGGGTTGTTACAAGGTAGTATAAATGGGCTCGATTGGATGTTATTTATCACTACCTTAATATCTAATCACTTCTTTTAAATGAGATTTTTATTTGATGATTTTAAAAACTTTTTCATCCTTATTGAATTTTAAGGCCACACACTTCAAGTGATAAAACGAACATTTAACTTGGAGTGCTCACAGATTGTATCCTTCAAGTATATATGAGATTAGTATTAAGGGGTGTGGGCATTAAACTAGTGAGTGATGATTTTGTTTGATCTTCTTAAATGAACTCATCTCAAATATAATAAATTGAAATAGTTGAAAATGGAATGCATTCAATCCACCCCAAGTGATAACCTAGGATTGACTCATACATTAAAATTTAATTAAATTCAGTGTCTTAGAGTTCACTTAAACCCATATAAAATCAACCCATGTTGGCCACTTTAAAACCAAAAAAATCATTAGAATGTGAGTATTTATAGGTTACTTCTTAGGTCTCCGAGGATTCAATAACCCAAGAAAAAATACAAGGATCATTCTACCTTCTTATATTGGGTAAATTTGAGCCGGAATAAAATTTTGGCGCCATTTTCGGGGACCTATGTATGTTATAATAGACACATCCTTCTATTTCACATCCCACTACTCTAATCTCATCTCCAATTTCATTCCTATGGAAAACCCTTTTGAACAATTACAAACATGGGGAACATCTCCTTACTTTGATCACTCCACACCAAGTGTGATGTACAGTGACCATCCAAGGTTCTATTGGGGGGATAATAAATAAACTATTGAGCCACAATATTTTAACTCCTATTATCCCAAAAAAATTCTAACCTATTATGATTTCCATTCCCAACAAGGCCAATCATAACATCCTCCTATGGAATTCCAACAACTTGATCATCCTCTTGGAATATACCATCAATATCAACCACTTTACCATCTTGATCCACATCCATTAATTGATAAATTGTGTCAACAAATGGATAGAATTACTTCTGACATTTCATCCTTGAGATTTGATCTACAATGAATTGAAACAGTTATGGAACCCATTTTCAGACAGGTTGTTATTTCCTCATCATTCATAGAGGAATATATTTGAACATAGACATCTCAGAAAAATGATAATGAAATTTCCTTTAAACCTATGATACCTGAATAACATGAATTAATATTTTATGGGTGTTTAAATAAAGAGGAAAATGATTTTTTGATTTCATAGGAGGGAAATTTGACATCATGGATTGAGTCTCATGAGTATAACTCCATTGATGATTTTTGAAAAACACAAATCACTGAACCATTAAGAGTAATCACAAACATTGATTCCATACCCATTATTGCCACTAATTTTTCCAATTTGGTGGTTGAGTATTCTATTCAAAAGGAACCAATTTTGTTGGGAAATTTGGAAAATGAAACTACGTTTGATTCATAATATCTACTTGTGTCGAAATGTCCTAACCAACCCGAGCACAAAATTATTGTCCTTCCCTCTACACTAAACAATACCTTCATAAGGTATAATCATGAACTTTCAATTGGAATTAATTCTTCTCTTGAAAGAAAAAAATTTGGAATGATCATTGATGTATTAGGAAGGACTACAAAGGAAACAGGATCAATCATTTATGATATTCCTTGGATTTTACCAATCATTTTAGAACTTATGTGTTTCCATGAAAAAAAATTATAAAAACAGAATGGATCTCATGCTAGTATAAGTGGTGAAACATGTGGTCCTTATAATGCTAAAAGTTGTTATTGGATAAGTTGTGGGGTTCGAGTCAAGCTAGCAACATTAAACAATGCACTGCATGGGAGGAAATTCATGCTTTTCATGTTTCCAATCATTTTGTTTTTTTAATCATCTTTATATTTTATATAGGAATAAAGAATCATTTAGATATTTAAAAATAAAAAAATAGACTGTTGACATGTTCTTCTATTATGAGTATGGATGGCTATAAAAGGGGAGCTCCATATTCATCCATGTCATGTGGTGTGATCCTTGAGTAACACCTTACCTATAAATTTCAAAAAAAGACAATGTATTATCAGTTTATTTTATGTTAAATTTATGTGTTTGTAGGTTAAAAAATCTAAAAAAATTATAAATATAATAATTATAAAATAATTCCACATCGTAGGTCGTGGGGTAATCCGCGTCGCAACCGGTGAAGCCACGGGGACACGAACCCGGGACCAAAGGGAGACTGGGGTGCGTGCTTACGACTGACCTATGACTTTTTGTGTGCTTCCATATTATATAATTTTTATATTTACTTATATTTTACATTATTTATGATATAATTATATATATATATATATTTGTTTTTTTTATCTTTTCTTTTTTTTAACCACTAGGGAATTCTCAGACTGACATAGAGATCAATGGATTAAAATGGAGAAACAAGAATTTCAACTTCAACCACCATGTGACTTCATTCCATGATCCTCAATTTCAATTTTATTTTTGAACTCTAAATAGCTACCTCTACCCCATTCTAAATTTTCATTTCTTTAAACACTGGGGACAATGTTATTTTATTTGGGGGGGATGAAATAAAAGAAATTGCTTTTGTGTGAAAAACATTTAGTTGAAAAAATAATATGTTTAAATGGAAGGAAAAATGTATTTTACTTTGAACATGATAATACACATTGAATTATTTGAAATTAAATATCAAATAATTTAGTATTCCCTGATTTTGATTTCTATCCTTGTATAATTTCATTAGCATAGATTTTTGAAAGTGTGGCAGTCCAATGTGATATTTCATTGTTTATATTTTCATCCAAATAAAAGATCACAATGCACATCCTTTGGATAGTGGGGTGTTAATTTGAGTTCATGCGGTCCCCCAAATAAATATCATAGGTTTGTTAATAATTTTAGTTTTAATATGTTTATTCAAATGAATAAAAAAATCAAAAAATAATAATAAATTTCTGTATAGAGCAACGAAATGGCCTAATGTGTGGCTTCCGGCACATAGAGATCGTAAATCCATAGTTTTCTAGCCTAGAGTTAGTAATTTTATCTCTATTTTTGGTAATTTAATTTTTCTTTACAGAATTAACTCGAGATGATGCCCGAGTATATGGGATTCACTTGGTTCACTAAGGCCTTTGAGCGTGGGAGTCATCTGCAATGTCTCGCTACAGTGGTTCACTATTTTGAGTGCAATTTCAATTACCATGGAAAAATTTGAAAACAAAAGAAAAAAAATTATACAATAAAAAAATTTAATACTCATCTAAATATTGAAATGTGATTCCACATATCGCTTCCATCATTTCCACCTTGAATAAAGATGAACCCCCATAACTATTGTGATACACAACAAATCCTCATACTTAATTGATATTGTATGATATATGGAAATGAATTTCAACAATGGAATGGGATTGGGATTGGGACATTCATATAATACTATATTGTATTAAAATATTTTTATGGGGTTCATGATTGTTTGGTATAATGGTTTTTGGTGACCATTGTGTATTAAAATATTTTTGGAAAAGGGAATTCGAATTTCATATTGTTGAGATATATTTTTCTCGGGACTATAAAAACTCAAGTTGGGGTGGGGGTTATTATCCACTAAATGAGGCTAATATTCATTATTAATATATATAATTTTCATGTTCTTTATTATTCATAACCACCATTTTAGTGCATTTTACATTTTGAACATCAATTCACATTATGATTGTAATTTTCTTCTTAAAATTCACTAATATGAGGTACATATTTTAACATCATTTAATTTACCGAAAGATATTTATTCAATTTTAATATTTAATTTTCAGGGTTATAATTATTCTTTACAAAAAATCAAATTGGTGGAGTGTTGGAAGATTCACATTGGAAGACCACCAAAATTGGATTTCTTGCAAACAATTCGGGAGAAGGAAGATTGGATACCAGCACACTGATTAAAAATTGGGGCCCAACATACTGGCCCAATTAATCCCAAATTACGTTTGATGCTAGAAGGCATCTAGAGGAATAAATAATTATTCATGAGACAATGAAAATTAAACTTCCATTGTGGTTATTCCGGCGGCCCAAGTAAAAGATAAAATTCTGGGCCACATTTTTTGGCACAGAAAAACAGCCCACCATTTTACACATATCTAGTTAACCATAAAATATGATGGGATGAAACATTACAGGAGGATAGGGGACATCATTATATTAATTATTTTATTATATTTATATCTTCAATTCGGCCATATAGAAGGTCTTAGAGGTGCATCTGTTCAGTGGAAGAAAGCTGGCTGCCACCTCGGGTCAAGGGTGAAAAAATCAACTCTCCCTCAACTTTCCACCCACCTATAGCGTACCACTTTTAATTGAGAAGACTTTTACTATTGTAAGATCGACCCAAGGATTAAAAATTTATATTTATGGCAGTGGTGGAGGAGAATTTTATCATATTTATGCTTTGATTCATTTTAATGTTATGCTGCAAGATTCATCTTGTAATCACATTCCTTCAATTGTATGTTCCTTGAATTACCTTAGATTCTCTATAAAAGTTCTTCATCTTCTATTTTTTTATTAATATTCTTTTCACTTTGATATCGTTTCTTCATGTTGTGAACATGTTCATACTAAACATTGTGAGATTATCACACAACAGTGGAGTGATTGTTATTTCATTTTTTACTTCTCCAATTCCTCCCTCATGAGTCTACTTTATGCTTCCATTGAAACCATGGGATCAATGAAAGGATAACCCACTTATGGGTTGATTCATGGGATAAACAATGGGATGGATTGGATGTTATTTATCATTACCTTAATCTCTAATCACTTATTTTAAAAGATATTTTTATTTTATGATTTTAAAAACTTCTTCATCCTTATTGAATTTTAAGGCCACATAATTCAAGTACTAATATGAATCATTACCTTTGAGTTCTCAAAGCATTGATCCATCAAGTGTATATGTGATTATTATTAGGGTGTGTATGAATTAAACATGTGAGTGATAATTTTGTTTGATCTTATTAAATTAATTCATCTCAAATATAATAAATTGGAATAGTTGAAAAGTGAATGCATCCAATCCAACCCAAGTGATAACCTTGGATCGAATCATACATTAAAATTAAATTAAAATCAGAGTCTTAGAGTTCAACTAAACCCATATATGATCAAACCATGTTGGCCACTTCATATCCAAAAATATTCCTTAAAATGTGCATGTCTATAGGTTACTTCTTTAGTCTCTGAGGATTCGACATCCCAAGCTAGAACACAAGGACAGTTCTACCTTATTCTATTTGGTACATTGGAACGTGGATCATTATCCAATCCATGTTATGATAATTGGAGTGACACAATTAAAATTCAACTTTGTCCCTCCCCTATCCACACAACACCAATAAGTGGGAAAACAGTAAGGATCCATATTACCCACATGTATTGATGCATAAAATTATTTCCTCTATTGATAAGAAATTACCCATATAGATTTCATATTATAGAATATAGAAAATATGTTGTATTGTATGTCATCTTTTTATCTAACTAGAAAATCCATCAATAGTTTGAATCATGAAATTTCATAACATTATATTGTCTTCAACAAATAGACATTATTCTCAATAGATGACATGATGGTAAAAAATAACCCCTAACCAAATCTGTAAGATGTTAATACATATGAAAGAAATACATCAAAAACTAATATTTCAAGTATCGAGGTATAATGAGAAAGGTACTAACTTATGTGAATCCAACCATCAGGCATGAACAAATTCTTTTGAGGACGGTAGTTCAAGTCAAAAGCATATAATAGACCCAATCAACGATCGAATATATATCTAAAATATAAATAAAAATTTTTCATAGTAGCAATGACGACAATCCAAGAGAAAACCCATCCTGTAGGGATGGTGGATTTTTAACACAATATTAATTTTCAATAAAAATGATCGAATGGTTCAGGAAATGGAACATGAACAGCCCCAACCATATGACTGTGTTTTTTAATATAACATCATCAACATCAAAAAAATATAATATTATCCTAATTTTATAGAACAAGAAAAATAGATCATATTAGTTCATCCCATCCCATGACCCAATTTATTCAATCAGAACATGGATTATTTTTTTTCCATATATTCCCTTCATATTATAATTTGTTAAAATATACCAAAAATAAATGTGGAGGAGTGGAAAATTCTTCATGGGGTGCATAAAAAAATTCTTAAAGAGATATATTGAATTCCTATAATTCATTATTCATCTAATAATTTCATTAACACCAGCCCTACTTACACCCCCGAAAATGAGGCCGATATAGGAGAAAATGACGGGGAAATTTTTTTTCTTAGTCCAGTATAAACTATAATGACTATAGAAGGTGTACATACCCAAAACCATTATATTTCTATGAATATGGGTATTCCAATGACTAGTATGCTATTATATACTCAAAGTAATTCAACTATGAAAAATGGTAATGTTAAGGATGTGCACAAACCATCCCCAAATGAGTTTTAACCAATCCAACTCCATTAAATATTATCTCCAAAGTGGTAAGTGATAAAGGAGTTGAGAAAAATAATTGAAAAACTACTATAATAATCAATCCCTACCTGATATTTTCTATAAGAAGTTCCACAAATCAGGATCCCAAAATTTCTACCTCAACCAAAAGTGTTCTCCTAAATAACATAAATAGAACCATAAAATCCATTGAATGGGGAAGAGAAATAACCAAATTACATGGTCCACATGAAAGAAACAAATCATGAGTTCCCTCACATAGTTACACTTCCATGGATGTGTAAGACTTATCATAAGGGGCCCGTCACAATAGACTACCATCCATGGGTATAAATAGAGCTTCCTCATATGGCCCTACCTGTTTAGTCCCCAACCCAACTTCATGTTCAACAATATATCCTTCATGGTCTTTTCAACAAAAGAATTTGATTGATAAGTTAATAATAACATGTGGATGAAAATCATGAACTAGTATATTTAGAAAGGAAGCCCTACACTAAATTGGTAGAACTGACCCCTCCCCCATAAATATTTTTTGAACCCTACATTTATATTTTTAATAGTTTAGGGGATTCTATGTAGATTATGAATCATTTATTATCCAACTATGATCCCATGATGGGGAACCCTACATAATAAAAATCAGGGAGACTATGGTGAATAAAATAAAAACTATATGACCAAACATTCATATGGTATACCCATGTTCCACCTCATTCAATCATGAGACGGGATAATCATATCTAGCATTTTCCCTATAAAGTCATATCTACACTAAAAAAGATGTATGTCACTAACCACTCAAACTAAAAAAAAAGATATTGAATGAAACAGTCGTATAATTCATTTATTGATGGAAGGGAATGTATGAAAACATAACCAGACAACTCCCCCATGAATTTTTTATTTCCATACTTATAGAGAATCTCTAGGATGATTTTCTGAGACCTCTCGTCCTTGTTAGGTCTAATAGATGGTTTCCAGATCTCTATAGTGTTTCTAAATTATTTCAGGATTCCATCATTTTAATGAAGTCCATGAACTGTGGAATTCCATCAAATCATGGGAAGAAATCATGGAAAGCATAGGTGTCCATAATCAAGCATAATATACCCCTGAACAAGATCCAACTCCGAATCCCTTTCCATATCATGCATCACCCATTCCTAATAATATGATAAATTCTTTATTCATTGGTGTAATTAAATGGAGTTGAGGAGGGGCCAGTTTGTGGAACTAAAGAGAAATGATTATTTATTTCAAGATGAGAGTGGACCTAGATACTTCATCCAGCCATTAAGGAATAACTTGATCTTATTTTCAAATCCCCAGATACCTGATCAGGATAGTCCCAATGATTTCCCAAACTATTTCCCCATTTACCGAACATTGTTTTACACCAAAAATGAATATTTATATAAGTATAAAGTAAAAATTTGTTGACTATGGGATAGTAATGTTGCAAAATCAATCTGTTCATGTATCTCATGTTTCCACCAACAATCCATAGGAATTAAGTGGATTGAAGGATGTTTCCTATAATGGTTTACATGTGATTTATGATTTGATTACTCAAATATCCATCATCCACACTCATACTATCCTCTTAGAATAGTTAAAGAAACTAAATATTGTCCTAGCCTCATCAGGTATGGCCTAAAAAACAAGCTGATGTCATAGTCCTCTACCATCATGTCTCTAAAAAACATCATACTTAGAAGGCTGTGAATCAAAAAAAAATTATATTTACACGTAACAAGGGTAAAAATTTATATTTCACTCCCTCGTTCATTATACCATAAGTCCAAAATATTTGGGAACCACACCAATATATGGTACAATAAGAACTTCCCTACCAATTGGTAACACGATTATTGCCCCACCAGGTTGTTCAATGGGAAACACCCCACAAAAAAATTACCACAATGGCTTACCTATAAGAAAAAATATTCATCATAGGATGAATTGATATTTACATCCATTAATGTCATTATATTAATTAATCCATTTTCTGATGATTAATATGGATATGAACCTAAGTTCCCAATATCTGATTGTGTAATTAGAAGATGTATACAATTTAACCAAATCTATAGGAGAATACACAGTCAATAAAAAATTTAATAATCTGTCTAGATCCCCGCTCTAACCGACTATGTATCCAAAAGTTATTTGAGGACCCCCCCCCAATTGGCTCAATAAGATCATGAATGTTTCCCAAAAAATATTAGGGGTCTTAATTTCATGATCATGTTATAAGCCATTTTATAGGGGAACTATCACGAAATATACCACAGTAAGAATAGAGAAATATTCAACCCAATCCATGCATGGAATATGAAAATTCAAGTCACTTACCAATGAGAGATTTGCCTGCATCAAGTAAATCAATAACTAATGTTCCGGAAAAATAGAATCCTCAAAAGTGGATCTGTAGAAAATTTTCTCAGATGTATGAAATTATAGTGAAAATTACCCTACATCCAGTGAAATTATCAATAATGGATGCTCTATATCTATCAAGACAAATTGGAATTTTTCATAGATGCATTGTTCAACCTTTTGGAGTTTAAAGCTATAGTTTCTAAAATTGATTTATATATCATGTGGAGATCGATCCTACAGAAATAAACATTACCATAATTTTCATGGGGAAATATGAATATATTATCATAGATGTTAACATACACTTATATGTTTATAGTTGGATAAATTATATTGATATTCTATGACCTTTAATTGAATACGGATCAGGAGTCAACCTCATTCTAATCGAACACTTCATCGACTGGGTTATAATAAAACACACTTTTCCTATTCAACACTTACTCTATACGGTAATGAAAAAATAAAATAGAAGACCCTTGGTATAAAATAGATTAGGGATTAAATAATAGACCTCTTATTCAAATATGATATCTTTGTAGTCCGCAAACACCTGGATTTCATCATTATGAAGAAAAGGAATTGGTTACATCTGAATACTTGAATCCCCAAACCATACAACCAATGAATCAAATATGGAATCAATGGTTTAATTGGGATGTTTCGTAGTAATAATGTCTGATTTTATTCCTATGAATAATAATATAATGATTTATGATTCTTCAAAAGGGAAGGGAAATATCCCATGACTGACGACATAGCATGGGTCACTACTCTAAATTGTCTATAAAAGAACAATTCTAATCCCTTCGAATTGTTGATTGAATAATATGTATGGAACTTCCATTTTTTACATAATGTGACCAAATTCAAGATATTATTCATAAAAATTAGTTATATCATCAATAAAACTAAGTCGATAGTATTGAATAAGCTAATAACTCTCTATATTATGTGAAATTATTAGATGACAATTTCCTTATTTCATCCCCAGATATTCTGTATATTGTGATCATTTTATGATATCATAATAAGTTTTCAAATCAACAAAGGAGGAAGAAGTTAATCCTTCTATATTGTATATTCAATAACATACAAAACTCAAAATATACACCACATCATCAGTATGTTTCAGGGATGCATCATTTATTAATGAATGTCAAACAATTGACTCCTCTAATAATTTACATTCTGCACCTACACCCATTAAGGATAAGGTATAAGAGGAAGAGGAGTCCCAAGTGTAATAGTATGAGAAGTAAGAGCTTATGGATTCCATTCCAACATTTTAGGATGGTCTTTCAAAAAAAATTCATGAACTATGGAAAATGAAATTCATTATAGTGGATGACCCAAGAGACACATTGATCAGTAATACCATGTTTTCTCAAGATAAAGAGGAATGCACATCCTTTCAAAATATTCAATGGGCAGTGTTCACCAAGATTAAAATTAAAATTATATTCATTAATACTAATGTGGTAAATAATCATTTGGGCTATCCAAAAATCCTCTATGGATATAAAAAATTATCTTGGAAGACCCATCAAACTCACACCGCCGAAAGTAAGCAAAATGTTTTTAATGTCATAAAAAGAAAATATTTTGTTATGTGTACTACTGGAAGTGGATCACCAACATAGTCATGATAAATAAGAATATTGGTAAAATAATCGTCTACATAGACTTTAATTATCTCAATTAGAACTATCCAATAGTTGATTTTCAATTCCTATCACAGAACTACTTATTAAGGGTATGACTAGATATCAGGAACTCCCCTTCATGGATGGATATTCAGGTTATAATCAAATATACATTGAAAAAAATGATTAATTACCACCACCTTCATATCTATCTATAGTTTATTTCACTCTTGGTTAAATAACTTTGTCTTGTAGAATTTCGGTGGTACATATGAATGTTCCATGAATCACATGTTCTAACCCTTTTGGGGGATGATTTTCGAATCCAATATCAATGATATGGTGGTTATAACTCACCAAAGATCTGGTAGCCATGTTATTCTTTATAAAATAATCATTAAACTATTATACCATATCCTAATGATGATCCCTAGGAATTTTAATTTTTGGGTTAACTCAGGGATATTTGTCACCTTCATCAAATGACATGACAACATTGAAGATGACCAAAAGGAGACAAATCCAGTCATCAATATGTCACCTCCTGAAACCCTCATTGAGTTTAGAGGATTATAGGGACACTATAGATATCAAAAAAAAAATTATAGAAAAACTCTAAGGAAAGTGTTTCCCTTCAACATGTTTATGAAAAAGGGGGTCACATTTCTGTTGATTGATGACTATCGTGAGGCATTAAACAACCCTAAGAAATATATTTTTATCCTATAATTTTTAATGAAACTTTTCAAGGGTAAAAAAATAAAATTTTATTTGAAATTTCAAGAAAAATTAATGTGTTATCCCATCACACAAAATTATGTCTCCATTAATGAAATAATATTTTATTATCTTAGTGTGTTAATGCATGATGATGAGACTTGTTATTCAAATATCTAGAACAACATCCATTAATTTTTTTAGAAGATGGAGCATTACATGTATAACAATAAGGAACATTTAGTATCAGGGAACAACCCACACAAATACATCCTCAACATTACTATATTGATTTAATTTTTTGTATGATGGAAATATATCTGGTAGAAGATTGAGAATCAATTTTTTCCTAAATAAATTGTGAATGGAAAATTGTGAAAACCTCTTTTAGAGGTAAATCTACAAGTAAATATCATTATATATATTATTTATTGATGATTAGTTCTTTTATATTCAATAGTGCCCAAATACATGGGATATTTGATTTTAAGAGACATTTTGAGGACCAAAATGGAATAAAATGAAATACCCCAAGAACAAAAAAAATTTGTTGGGTGTCATGATCATCTCTCTAACAAAGGATGTATTTCCTATTTCACCTAGTGATTTAGTGATTTTTTTCTAATTAATTATAAATTTTTTTAATCATTTATTGATACATTGAATATAGTTAATTTTAAATTAAATAAATATGTTTGGATTTCATTATTTTCAACACCATATTAATAAAGCATTACACACAACACAATCTTTGGCATTCTTTATATTGAAAATTGAGGTTAGAATGCGTTATACGCAACAATGACTATCATTATTGACTTTCGTAAATGCACGTCTGAGGTTAACCAACCAATAATATATTATGAATATATAATTATTTAATATAATAATAAAAATGTGTTAGGTAAATTTAGGTGTTATGAATTGTATTAACTAATTTCGGAAAATATATGGTTTATATTATATAATAAGAATTCATAGGTTACCAATTAATTATAAATAAATATGAAAATCGATTGAATATAAGAGTAAATATTATTATAGTCCCCAAGATTCCCCCCCCCCCAATAAATTTATTTTTAATTTATGTCATTTATTGCACTAATTAAAACATTACTTTCACAAGGGACATCGACTTGGATTACCTTACACACAATTCCATGATTCAATAAAACATAATTTTATAGTTATAATTATTAAAACAATTTAGTTTTAACCTAGACATTAAAAATAGTAAAATGATTACCAATAACTAATTATAAAATATTTATATAATAAATTTATATAAATAAAACATATTTATAATGAAAAAATTAATTTTTATTAAACCATTTATTTTGTTAAAAAATACTTGTTTTTCATATAAACTGCTTTTGAGGACCATTTGTGAAAAAATAATATTTGTTTTAGAAAATTTTATAAATATATTTTGATAAAATGATTTTATTTTTCAAATTCCTAATGTTGAAATTATCCTATGGTAAATTATTTGTATTTTACTAAGAAACTTCATTTTTTATGAATAGTAACACAAATGCCTTTTTGTTAAAACCAACATTTTTTAATAAATAATTATTTATGTAAAATTAAACATTTAATTTGTTTTAAGTTCATATTATATAAATTATAAATATATTAATAAAATTTATGTCATTATAAAAAATTTCACTCTGAAATTGAATATAAAAATATAACAAACATTTGAACATCATTCGACTTTAAAAACAAGTAATTTCGTCATTTCTGGAGGATGAATATGAATATTAATTTCCACAAATTTATGAATTTAATTTCAAAAAACATATACTGACTATTTTAGACATTTTAGAAAATAGATTCTAATAATATAAAATTAATTATATACAATAAAATAGTAAATATAATTGAAATTAATCACAATGATTAAGGTAAATGTTAGCTAAATTTGGGATTAAACATTAAAATTGGTGGCCCAAATGACCAAAACACATGTCCAAAACCCATTTTATGTCTGTATTTAGTTATAAAATATTCAATTATAGATTTATGTTGGGTTTTTGACATTATTTATCTAATGACATGTGTACACCTATCATGTTTTAAAAATTCAAAGTGAGTAATTTTCATTCCCAATAAATGGACGCCACCTCTTAGTCAACTAAAGACATCTAAAACATCTTAATTTAAGAAAATACTAAAAAAAACTTTCCAAAAAATCCTCACTTCCTCCTAGAATTCTTACCTTCAGAATAGGGTAGTCCATGGAAGCCTTTTGGCACAATCCCAATGGAGCAACCCGATTAAGTGGCAACAACCTCTCCCAAGAACATTCATTTATTTTCATTTCCCACCCCATAAAAATATCTTTATTCAATGAATATATAACAAAACAATTATCTCCAATATAATGGGTTGTTTTTATTTATATGTTTCTATCTGCACATATACATTACTCTATTTGAAGGGTAATGAATATAATTTTTCACTTTACAGTGAACTACTATCTCACAAAACGATGATTGTTCATTTTTCAATTACCAACTACCATGGTGTCCATTATGATGATTTTTTTTATATTTTATATATTAAATTTATTATTTCTCTATACTTGATTATTCATTTTTACTAAAAATAACATTTTAGGTTCAATTTTATATTATTACACTAATTTTGTTTTAGGAAGTGTGGACTACCACTCCACAAAGTGGCATGATTCGTTCACAAACCACATGAACTACAATAATGATGGTTTTAGTTAATATAAAATATATATGTGATATAATGAATCTAATTTAACAATTATATATAAATATACATATATTCCTTTTACGTAAATTCTATCAACATGATAATTAAATGAAAATAGCATTCATGTGTACGAATGGCCTATCACATCCATGAACTGTGTATTTTGTTTTATACTTATATATTCAATAGATTATTATAATACAAAATGATGTATATAAATCATATTTATTCCATGTTTTAAATTCCTTAAATCATTATATAATGTATACATTCCACAAATATAACAATTTATTACACATGTAAAGAATAATGAAAATATTAACTAAAGTGAAACCTTAACATAAGATTGATAACAAGTGGGTAATATAAGGTCATAATCACACCACACATGATAATAAATATAATAATATAGTTCTTTAAAATATCTATAATAAATTTATATTTATTATGCAGGTTGTATTAATGAATACAACGAGACTCAATACACAATGTAAGGGGATTTCATCACACTTTTCCATTGAGATACCTACAATATTTACCACTCATTAAATTTATGTGTGGTTTTTACTTACCGTGATTGTATTCCTTGTATCTTATATAAATTTATTTGGGTATTATATTATCCTTTTATAAACATTCATTCAAGGGGTTTACGTTTCAAATGTTACTAAACCGAGAAAAATATTTTTTTTCTCAATTTTCCATCTTTGAGACTTTTGTTTGTTGTGAACCTAAATTTTTTTTCGAGTAGTATATAATTATATATTATATCTTATATAATGAATATAAAAATTTTAATGAAATATTAAACTTAATTTAATTTTATATTCTTAGATTTGGAGCATGATCCCATGTTACTATGTAATAATAGTTTATTCAAACAATCTCATGGTTTTCACGATTATTTACCATTATGTTTGTTTGATGAATTATTATGTTCCATATCTCATGAAATTAATGAATTATATTTTAAAATGGTTATTCATTTTATAGTTATGTAGTGGAAAAAATTTATACTCTTTGGTATGTAAGATATATAATATTTTGTTTTTAAGAAAGCCTGTCATTACCCTCCCTTGGACATAAATCATTGTTCCTTCAATGCCATGTATTCAAAAATTGTAATACAATAGTATCATACATGTATCCTATTATAATGAAAAGATAATTTCACCATTTTTATTATATTTTACCAATTTTGTAAAAGAAATTTTCTGTTATCTTTATACACAATATAATTTTCTATATTTTACCGTGTAAAATGAATGTTGTTTTTATCTTGTACGACATGTACAGATTTATCTATTTTAAATAAATAGGAAATTTAATTTAATTTTTTAAGGAAGTGTTTTAGTAAAATGTATTTAAATTATTTATTCATGAATAATGGGTTTCATAACCTTTTTAATCAGTTGTGATATGTTTTCAATGAAAATGAGTTTGAATATATTTTCAAACATCAATTATATGTTTTTATGAAAAATATTATTCATAATATTTGAAATGTAATTTAGAATGTTTTCTAAGAAATTTTTTTTCAAAACATTATAAAAATTATTTTATAAGTTTTCATTTAAAAATGATTTAAAACCATTTTCAAGAATTATATATATTATTTCAATGTATTTCCCAGGA
The DNA here is from genome assembly GCA_963277665.1 of Viscum album. Classification (NCBI taxonomy): domain Eukaryota; kingdom Viridiplantae; phylum Streptophyta; class Magnoliopsida; order Santalales; family Viscaceae; genus Viscum; species Viscum album. Next base: position 773,634,447 of record OY728141.1, read on the forward strand.
AAATAGTTTTCAAAATTTTTTAAAACAAATTTTATAATTTTTAAAGGTAAATGGTTTTCAAAAAACATTGAATATTATATTATAATATTTAAGGATAAAAAATTTCCCAAACGTTTTTACGCTTTATTTGTAGTTTTTAAATTCTTTTTCAATGTTATTTTCTGCTCAAAATTGTTTCATGAACCATTTAAATGTCTTAAAACTATTTTCCAAGAAACCATTTTAAAATCATTTTAAATTATTATTTATATGTTTTCAAAGTGTTTTAAAAGAAAATGTTTTAAAAAAATTTAATGATTATTTTATATGATTTCAAAAATAAATAATTTCAAATGATTTCATTTATTCTTTATATTTTTAAAAGGTATTTTTAGGAGAAATCTTATCAAATGGTTTTACGTATTAAAATCCTTTTTCCAATAAGAAAGGTTATTTTCCTCCAGAAATTTATTTGACTAATATATCATTGTAATTTTTTGTATAAGATGACATCTATTGATATACTCATGAAATTCTGTGAAATGATCTATCAGTTCCATTTAAATATTTTCTATTGATGTGAAATTATTAATTTCATGGTCTTTAAGAAGAATGTTTCTAATTCACAAGTTTTATGTTTATGAAATATATATCACATTCATGGGTTTGGTGTTTGTTAAATCTACATCTCTTTCATAGGTAATATTTTCAGGGAATATTTTTCTAATTCATTTGTTATGATTTTGATGAAATGATTATGGAAAGTATATATTTTACAAATGTTATGACATGTTCACATGTTTATGTTAACCAATAAATTGAATGGGTTAATATATGAATTTTTATGATTTTTTGGCACATGTATATTTGATTCCACAATGAGACGGGTGGGACATATATCTATTTCTAATGTGTTGGGTAGATATTTATATATCATGAGATAGACTAAGATAGTCTTGGGAGTAAAACATGACTACTTATAAGTCTATGAGAGTGAACCATGACTGCTAAGATGGTATGTGGAGTGAAATCATGCAACAAAGATGTCCATGGTAGTGATCCATGACAACCAAAATGGTATGGGGATTGAAGCCATACAATTAATATGTTATTTTCAATAATTACTTGGCTAATACAGAAATCATATTATATGATTATGTTTTGGATAGAAACTGATGTTTTATTACAATGTCATTATTTCATATACTATGTTATTTATTTCCTTGTGATTAATGTCTTTTTAACTACCATGATTTATGATATGATTCATATATATGATCTTTTATATGCAGGGAATGATCTTTTATTTACATGATCATGTTCTCATACCATTATGCTCAAAATTATTCAAACATTTCTCCCTTATTTTCCCTTAATGAGTATTTTAGATCTCCCCATTAAAATGTTTCCTATCCCAAGGTCAGAAAGAATGTTTTATGTAGGATTACTAATGGTGGAGATATTTATGGGGGATGTTGATGATATTTCACCATGAACGAATATTTTTTTCCATTTTTTCCAAAGTCACAAAACTATTACAGTCCTTCGCCATCTTTTTTTTAATATATAGAATATTCATCTAAAATGATGTAATATCTATGTATGTTAATCCTGGGTCATTATTGTCGGTATCAATGGAATCGTTTAGAAAACCATTGGAAACTAGGATATGAAAAAATCAGCGAGATCCCAAGTTATATTTCTAAGGATATGACTTGGTATGTCTCTAAGGATATGTATAAGGATGAGTGAGTGTTTAATAAATTTCCTTGGAATTTTGGTAAAGGTTATAATTAGAGGTTTCCTAGAAATCCATCACTATCGAGAAAATACTAGTGGATAAGGCTTGGGCCCCAAAGTACTTAGGTGTAAAAAATCCAACATGAGGTTCTAGTCCTGACTCAAGGTAAAAAGGTACAAGAGACCAAGACTTTTTTCACATATAGTTTGACAATATTGGGGGATATTCTTTAGAAATTCACAAACTCTTCATGAACCAACATGAATGATTTAGATATATGATTTCTTTGAAAACCATATGATGAACCTATGATGTTTAATGTTTAATGTTTAGGATTGTGTCTGAATTTAGAAATCACATAATTAAATATTTTCATGGCAATGGGGTTTTAAAATATGATAAGTAATATAGACACTATGCTTTTGGTTTTAGTCAATGTTAGGAACATGAAGGAACTTTATTAATGTTGAATGTGATGGTAGATTTTATGATGAATTTTCAAGTGTTATGATAAATGGAGTGGTTGATTATTATCATTCCTAATTTGGTTTTAATGGAAATTATTGACATCTAGTACCTTAAACAACTGTAGGACCCACAATGTAAGAGAAAGAATGGTTTCTCTAAGATTTTGAGTAATGGGGACCATGGAGGAATGAAGATTGTAATTCCTTAGTGTCGAGAATAAGGAAAGAATAACCTAACTGAGTTTCTTAAGGGATTTTAATGATGATTTGATTAAAGAAAAAAGGACACAAAGAAAGATAATAAAATAAAAAAAATGAAGTGTTCATTTAATGAAATTTATGAGAATATAGGCCTCTCCTTATAGATCATTAAAGGATATGTATTTGAAATTTGGAATAATTGGTCATTGTAAAACTCAAAGACCTATGAGGAATGATCCTGATGTGGATCAGCAATGTGGTACCAGTAATGGTTACATTATTCATGGCGATAGGACTAAAATGGAATGTAAAATAAACTATGTATTTTTTAATAAAATGAGGAGTACATTTTAATGGAATAAGGATTAAGTGTAATAATTAATTTTTATATGTATTTGGATTGAAAAATAATGTAATATAAATGATGAAATATATAAGGGTTTTTTACTTATGTTTTTTGCTAAGTATTTAGAAGATTATATTGAACGTTCATTATGGACTGGTGGAGTGACATAATTAGAGTGATATATTTTGAATTAGGGATGGTATCCGTTAATATTTTCCTTATGGTAATATAATATTTTTAGGAATATGTAAAATAAATGGTAATTATTACCATGGAACTAATTGTAGACTTGTAATATGTGGGTTATACAGTAATTATTTATTTTTATAGAATTTTTGGATTTATGGAATATATCCAGTATATTTTTAAAAAAGGAATAATGAATATTTTCTAAAAGGATTTATGTAAATTATGATTATTAAGTTTTTTTAACGGAATATATTATGAGGTAATTAACATGTATGGAATTTGAAACACATGTTGTACATTTTCATGTATGGGGGAGTAAATTTTATGTTTATTTTGCGAGTCTTTTTCAAATTTTTTGTATTTTCTACTTGGAGAAGTGTTATAATGATTAATGTTCATGAAAAGGTAATGTTTATCTTTAGAGGATGTATTTATGCCCTCGGTTTGTATTAAAACCCATAGTTAAAAGTATATTTAGTGATTAATTTTATTTAAATTATTTATATCTTATATTATGTTAACATTGTTATAAAAAATGACACCGTGTATGTGAGGAGACAATATATCAGGTCCGACAAGGCTGTAGGTCTTAAATAATGGACAAAGTACGATATGTGTTTCACGCCTACCACTAGCCCACACGATGTACTGGTTAATGTGTATTTCTTTTTTATGAATCAATATTAGTGATGAATAAGTTTTTTTACTTATTATGTTTATAGATTTATAAATATTTATTTTCAACAAAAAAATAGTTGAAATTTTCATTCTTTTATGGGTCTTACGATCTGTTTAAAGTTTACGTTACTCATATATAAATCATATTTAATTTATAGAAACTGATTGCTTCAGGCAATGGATGAATTAGACATTGATCAAATCACAACAAAAGTATTTAATTTTGATTATATAAATATATCACAAGTTACTCATCATTCTAAAATTGATACAAAAAAGAATGTTTCCCTAATACCTTAAGTCTTAGAAACAATGGATTTTGAAATCATCACCAATTTATGACATTGAGGCCCTCAAATATTCATTGATATTTCACTTTTTTTTAATTAATTATCTCAATCACTCCAAATTAATATTTACTATTGGCCACTATTTCTAATATTCAATGCAAACCAATATTCTCCAATAGAAAAATATAATAATATGTTACTTTTAGTAACCATTTGGGTTCAAAGATTCAAAATTTAAGGGAATTTTTAGCAATCATTTAATTGAGGAGGGATCTGTAAAATCAAAACATTAATGTATGAAGACTTTTATAACCTATATTAATTTAGTGGGAGATATTAATTTTAATGGTGTATAATATAAAACTCAGTTATTTTGTGAATTTATTATGATTTAATTTATCCTTTTAAATATTTTATATTTCCTGCAAAAGTAATGATATTTAATTTTATATTAAATCAAAATGTTTTGAATGATTTATATGAAACTCTATGTTAATTTTTCAATACACATAACATAGTCATTAGAATGTTCTTCATGGAACATTGATGTTAGCTTGCGTTATATGCAACAATGATACTGCTTGATAACTTTCGTATTATACAAGACCAAGGTTTACTGAAAAAAATTATATTATTAAAATAGGATTATTTAATATATTATGATAAAAATTCTATATTATTTTAAAGGATAGTAATAGTGTTAACTAATTTATGACAATATATGGTTTATACTATATAATATGAATTAATAGGGTACTAATTTATTATAAAGGATTATGAAAACTGAATGAATATAAACTGAAATATTTTTTTAGTTATAATTCTTTTTTACCCTAATATACGAAAAATTAATTTATTTAATAAAATTCAATATTTAAAACATTCCTTTCAAACGGAACATCAACTACGCTTGCATTACAAGCAATACTGAGTTTCTACGAAACAACATTTTATAGTTATAATTATTTATATGAGTCAGTTACAAACAATCCATTAAAACATAGTTATATGAATAGTAAAAATATATCTAAAAAATTTATAATTGTTTTATATAAACTAAACATGTTGATAATGAAAAGTATATATTTTTGTATACCCTTTATATGTGTTAAAAAATATCATTTTCTCAAATTAACGACATTTCATGTCTATTTGTGAAAAACAATAATATAAATTATAGAAAAATATAAAAATTGAATTTTATAAAATAAAAATCATTTTTGAATTCATAATTTTATAATTATCCTTGGGTATCATTTTTGAAATTTTCTTAGAAACATCATTTTTTAATGAATAGTGAAAACTACTATGTTTTACTAAAAAATTGCATTATTGTATAAATAATTATTAATGAAAAATTATAAGTAAATTTTTTTTATGGTAACATTAAATATATTATATATCTATTAATAACATTTAGTTCATTATAAAAAATTTCTATTTAAAATTGAAAATAATAACTTATCAAACATTGGAACATTTTAATACATTAAAAATAATAATATTGTCTTGTTTGTGAGAATAACATTAATCATAATTTTCCCCCTTCTATGAAATAAAATTGAAAAATTTGATATACATAATTGTAATTTGTATAATATTTATATTACAATATGTTCAACATAATTTTTGATAAAAAAATATTAGTAAAAGTGTATTAAATTAATCATAATGATTAAGATCAAATTGACCTTAATTATTGACAAAACCATAAAATTACGAGTCTAAATGATCTATCCAGTTGTCCAACCCCATTGGATGTCTATATTTCAGACACCAAAAATCTTTACTTGATTTTTTTGTATGACTTTTTTTAGGTATGAACCGGTGTACACCTAACTTGTTTTCAAAAAATCCATGTGAGTACATTTTCTTCCCTATAAAAGGACACCACCCATACCTCTTCTTTCAGCCTCTATAACATATTATGTTTCGAAAATATTTTTCTAATCCAATTACACAAAGTCATTAATTCGTATTATAATCATTTCCTTGGCGGTTTGGGAATCCAAGAAAGCCTTTTGGTACAAACCAAAAGTGTTACTCAATTAAGAGGTACCATCTTCTATCAAGATCATTATTTTTTTACTTCTCAACCCCATAAGATATCATTATTCTATGATTATATAAGAAAACCATTATCCATGACATGCTAGTATATTTTTATGTAAATAGTTCAACCTACACTTAGAATCACCTCCATCTTATTAGTAATGAACGCATTATTTCTCAGTAAAGAGAATTACTACATCACCAAATAATGATTGTTCATTTTTCCATTACCACATACCACAGTTTACATTAAGATGAAAAACCTATTTAATTATGTCATATATTAAATTTTTTATTTATATTTGATTATTTATAAGTTTTAAAAATAGATATCTTTTTTCTTTCTATTATTCATTAATACGATAATTTCAACGGAGGGCGTGAAGACTACCACCCCCTCAAAGAGATATGATTCATTCATACACCATGTGGATTGTAATAAGGATGATTTAAGTGAATATATAAGATATATATGAAATATTAATTCTACATTAATAATTGTACATATATATAAATATTTGTTATTTGCATTCATTATATCAACATTACAATTAAATAGAAATATCATTCAATTTTACGTACAACCAACAGTCTTCATGAACAATGTATTCAGTTTCATACTTATTTATTATATATTTTACTGTAATAAACTATAATATATATAAATTATAATTATATCTTGTTTTATATAATTTAAATCATGATATAAAGTATAAATACTATTGATAAAACCAATTAAGACACATTTGGACAATAAAGTGAATATTACCCTTAGTAAATCCATGATATTGGATTGTTAACAAGAGGGAACTATACGGTCATAGTCAAACCATATGTTGTACTAAATATAATAATATTGTTATTTAAAAGAATTATAATAAAATTATATTAATTATACTTGAGGTTTGAACATGTATGAATATATTCATGATATAAGGTAAGGGGATTTTTTGTCACTATGTTTTCCCCTGAGAGACATGCAACGTTCACCACTCTTTATTTATGAGTGGTGTATGTAATAAATTATTTTATTATATGTATATTATATCTAAATATATGGGTATAAACATATATTTTTTATGAACATTTATTCATGTGGATTGTGTTTCAAAAGTTACCATAATGGAAACAATGATTTGTCCCAATTTTTCTTTTTCAAGCCTTATATTTTTTATGCACCTAAAATCTATATTGAGGTGTATATAAATCCATTTTTTATGTACTATATATAATTCAATTATTATAATGATATTTTATGCTTCATTTAATTTCATTTTCATACAGGGATTGTATCATCCCCTGTATCCATGTGATAAGAGTTTATTGAGAAAATCTAATTTCTATTTGAGATTGTTTATGTTTGTTCTTCCTTTGATGAATTCTTATGCTCCATATCTCAATACAATCCTGAATTTTTTGTATTTTTATTAATTATGTATTCATGTATTTTTACCATTTTATACTCATTTGTACATGATATAGTTAGGAATGTGTTTTTATAAATGTCTAATTATACCCTCTCATCGGTGAAAAATATATGTTCCATCCAAACCATGTTTTCTAAAAAGTATTTACAAATAATATTATACTCATATTCTATGATCATTAAAATAAAATTGTAGATTTTTTCCATTTAATTATTTCTCAAATGAATTCTCTTATCACTTTTTAAATGAGACAATTTTATATCTTATTTATTATTAAAAAGTAATGTTCTTTTACCATATATGACATAAATAGATTTATCCACCATAAATACATTGAATATTTATTTTCATGATTGTCGGAAATTTTTTACTAAATGTTTTTTTAACAGTTATTTTCATGGAAAAGGTTTTTCAAAAAAATTTAAAACTTCTTTTTTATGAATTTATGGAAAAAAAATTTAAAATGTTTTCAAGCTTCTTTAATAAGTTTTCTAGAGAAATGAATTCCAAAAGGCTTTCAATATTGTTTTATTAATATTCAAGGAAAATTGATTTCAAAACCTTTTATATATTTATTTATATTTTTTCAATGTATTTATATGGAAAAACGATTTCATAATGTATTCAGACTTCTTTTATAAGTTTTCAAGGAAAATTATTTTGAATACTTTTTCAATCATATTTTATATGTTTTAAAAAAATAGATTTCAAAATATTTTCACGATTTATTTATAAGATATCAATGTATTTCAAATGATAATAGTTTTCAAAATGATTTTAATAAATATTTATATGTTGTCAATGTATTTTTGGACAATCTATTTTCATAACATTTTCAAGATTTTTTATAATATTTCAATGTTTTTTTCGACAAAAAATATTTTCAAAATGTTTTAAATATTATTTGATATGTTTTCATTGTAATGAAATTTAAAATTATTTCATGTATTCAATATAGGATTAAATATAATTTATGTGAAAATGATATTAAAATGATTTTTTGGATTGAAAATACTTTTTAAAAGATGAAAGGATATTTTCCTCAAGAAATGTTTTTTAAAGATAATTCAAAATTACTTTCAATCTAAGATGACATATATTAATTTACTCATGAACATCTAGGAAATTATCTATACATTATAATAATATAATTTCTATGAATGAGTTATTCTTAATTACATGGTCTTTATGAAATCCATTTCCCTTTCACGGGTTTTATTTTTATGAAATCATTTCTCTTTATTGGGTTATATCATTATAATTTTTTTTCACGAGTTATATGTTTATAAAATATTTTTCTAATTAAGGAACTATTCTATTTATGAAATTATTATGAAACCTATATCCATTTCATTTGTTATGATATGTTTACATGTTTATTTTACCTATTTTATTTCATAGGTTTGGATATGATAGTTTATAATTATGTGGCACATGTATGAATGATTTCACTAGGATATGACCGGGACTAATATACCAATCCAATGCATTAGGAAAAGATTTGTATACCATGAGATAAATTTAGTTGGTCATGGGTGTAATCCATGACTATTTAGATGGTCATGGGAGTGAACCAAGACTACCATGTTGGTATGAGATGTGAACTCATGCTCGAATAATGGCCATGGGAGTGAACCATGACTACCTAGATGGTATGAGGTGCGAACTTTTACTCCTAGGAAGACCATGTTGTGAACCATGATTGACATTATGGATTGAGGAGTAAACCAATGCTATAAATATTTCCCTTTGAGTGATCCATGACAACCAAGATGGTTTGTGTGGTGAACTCATACTACCAAGATAGTCTTGGTAGAAATTCCTTGGATATTATGGAAACCATATAATATGATTATTTTTCTTCCAGAATACCATTTTTTTATTCATACATTACCATTATATGGATTATGTTCTTTATTTCCTTATGATTCATGTATTATTAACTTCCATGCTTTATTACATTATTCATGTATATGTTTATTGATACAGAGGGTATGGTCTTTTTTTATGATCATGTTATGATACCCTAAATCTCATTATTATGATTACATATCTCTCTTATATATCATTACTAATAATTTTATCTCTCCCCATTCTTATGTTTTCTTTCCATAGGTTATAAAGAAACATTTTACATAGGAGTGATAAAGGTGTAGATCATAATGGAAAATGCTGAAGATATTTCCAAAGGGGATAAAATTTTTTTCCATGTTCCCAAAGGCACTAAACTTTTACGAATATCAGGAATGTGTTTTTTTAATTTGATTAATATTCATCTAAAATGATGTAGTATCCATTTATTTTAATAGTTGGGTTTCATATCTCATTAAACTATACTATATTCAAAATGATTTTCAAAAAAATAGGATATATATTCGGCCCTCATTTTAATTTCTATAATCAGAAGATCCAATTGTAGATGACAAAATTAAGATGAATATTTATTTAGATCCAGTGATCAATCATATCACATATTATTACGCTATCATAAAGAGGATATAGAACCCCTACATAATTGTGTTGGACGAATAATGGTAGAACTCCCTTCCATTCTGGCATTTGAATTTTATCCCATGATCATAGAATTCTTAGGTAGAAGCATTGGTGAATGAAATAATGGATTTTCATGATATAGATCAGGAATGAATATTCATTAGCAATGTGTCCACCGAATGGTCTCAACTATTATTTTTGTCATCATCGAATAAATTAATGTGGTCAATTCCATACCTTAACCAAATATTCTTATATTTGGTTAGATGATTAACATTTTATATTACCTTTATAGGGGATTAATCTGATCAATGGAAGCATGGATGGTGAATTTATGATGACGAGTGACCAATATCACTCATTATGCTCTTCAAAATCTCTGAAATATCCTCTATAAATGATGTTTTTATGGGGTCCTGCTCATCTGAAATGATAGAGAATGGACTGATACTATCATTAAATGTGTTTATATTGGATCACATGACACCCACAAGTCAGGGTTAAGGCACTCCAATCAGATCTGGTGGTCGTAGTTTTTCTATCCTTCAATGAGTAGGATTAAAAAAATACACCTAGAATTTTCATTACATCTATGTTCAATCCATATTCATTCATCAAACCACAATTATTCTTCACATAAAAAAACCTCTGCATATTTTTTTATAAGGTATATTGATATTGTATGTCCATACACTATAGCTATGACTAATAAATTCAAATACATACTCAATGTTTATGAATTATTCTCCAAATAAGCTGAAGAAATACACCTCAAAAAATCATGACCAATAGAATTTCTAGATTTTTGAATGAAAACATCATTACCAGATTTGTTCCCTCATAAAATTCTAAAAGAAAACAACACCAATTTTCATTCTAATAGTAATGCCCCTACCCTATTTACCCAGTGTCGGTGCATTATTACATAACATTGGCATGATACAAGGAATCATGTCTTGAATGACTCATTATTTTAGTAGCCTTGGAATTATTAGATACATTAATAACATTTAAATTACATTAAAAAATAAAAAACAACAAAAACATTGCCTCCATTGACCACATTTATATCCCTTAGACTATCCCTACAGGTTATTTATAATATACTTTTCACATCCTGGTAAAAATAATACATAGAAAGGGGGAGCTCACATGCCCAGTAAGGATAAAAATATTGCATAAATATTCATCAATAAGCATAAGCATTTATGGAAATGTATAACACTAAAACATATGATTTTAAATCATAAACATTAGCATAATTTGGAAAATATAAATCAAATAATTCCATTTACAAACTCAGATGGATATTCTACTAGTCAAATAATCACATGTAATATCAAAGGCCAATTCCATAATGATAGAATGCATAATTCTAGACTTCATAAACATATAGTCATGACTTTAACACAAGACTAAAAATAATATTTTTAAAGGCCTTGTTCCAAGACACTAGATTGTCTCATGAGACCTACCGATGCTTCGAAAAGCTATAGTGGGCTCCACCTGTCACTCACTAAGTCCAATGCATTTCTTATATGAACGGTTGAAACATTACATAATCATTCTTATTAAAACGAGGAAATGGAATGTTAATACATTAACCACAAACCATGAATGGTATAAAAATAACACATACACAATCTAACATATCACAAAACATTCAATAAAATATGGAATATTAGTATCATATTTAATCAACATCAAATAAGAGTAAAATCCATCAATTGATGTTGAAATAGATGAAATCAAAACTATTTGAGAGAAATATATCTTTTTTAGAAATAATATAAAAGTCACAGAATTTATAATGTAAGAAATTAAAATACATTTTTGAATCAAGGTTTTCCAAAATAGTTTGAATAATTGAAAATAATTATCATTTTAAAATAGTGATGTCCATATAAATAAATCCATAAAATCATTTTGAAAATAATGACATTAACTAAAAAGAAATAGAAAAAAATTATTTAATAATTTTAAATTGAAGATATAATTAAATATAACCTTCCATAAAACCTCAAAAGATTTATTTTGAAAACATTTTAATGAAATATGGACATTGATCAAAAATATGTCCCAGTAAACACTTACTCGTAAACAATCTCGAATACAAATGAGATTTAGGAATTAACCCATTCCATGTACATTTCCTTGATTGAGGGAATGTTTACCAATTATATAATAGATAAATACATGTTATTTATTTATACAAGAATAATATACATTATTATGATATCTTATATGATCTTCTAATATTGCTTTGTCAATAATATTTTGGTAGTATCATTGTTTTGAGTGTTAACTGATTCATTTTTTAAATGATTGGTTTTGTAAGCCATGTTTGTAATAGACAGGATTTATTAGATTCATATCCCAAAATAAATTAATTTCATAAATATTATTTTTAATCATAAAATGAAAATTATTCTTGAATGATTATGATGGAGAATGAATCTGATCCCATTCGTGGAGACAATAATCTGTACGTATGCACGAGCGATAATATCAGTATATTGATGGTAAAATACAATGTAATTGGATGTTATATCATATATACAGAGCCATTAACATGTAATATTTACTATATACATTCTTTATACTCATTATTATAACCATATAAATAAGGATGTGTTTGAATAAGAAACTACACCATGATGTGGAGACATTAAGCCGTACGTACGCACATATGGTGACTTTGTCATTTATAGGATGGATAGAATAAAAAATATGGTTGTACCATTTTTATAATGATGTCACAATATTTTGGAGGTATTATAGTCATTATTTTGGATTGGAAATAAAATTGAAAGAGGATTTAGAAGTAGAAAAGAACATGAAAGAGGGTGGTGAAATTATTACATATTTTGTGTGTGTTTCCTTTTGAGTTGATCAAAAGGGCACCATAGGGTGGCTTTATGATCAAATTAAGGACTCTAGGTTGATTTTAGTAAATTTGGGAGGATATTTGGGAAGGTTTGGGCCGATCCAAATGGCATTGGAATTGATAAATTAAGACAAGGGGAAGTGCTTTTTTATAAGAGGGGTGAGGTTCACTTTAAGAAAATATTTAAATATTAATTTATTATAATGCCTCAAAATGATTTTTTTGAGAATTAGGTGGTTATGGGTTGAAATAATACCAACCAATAGGTTTTAAAAAAATTTAGGTTAGTATTTTAACCTTATCATTTAGATTGAACACTTAGTTAAATAGTTTAACTTTTATCACGTCTTCTTGTATTCTTACACTATATGGTTAATAAACATAATCTAAAGTTTCAAAAGAACCTAAAGTGGTTCATTAATGACATATATAATATAATTTATGTTATAAAATATTATCAATTAATGTCATAATTATGGAAAAAATTATGATACCTCAATTCCCAATTAATTCCACTCTTCATGACCAACCATAAATATTCTCAAAACATTGGTATTCTAGTCATTGGATTAAATATTATAGTGATTAATTTGAACCGTTGGATCAGATCTCATGTACTCTATAAATATGGTGATATGTTAATAAAATGGCATGGTCTTTTGGCTCTACATTGTGTTCTCTACTTCATGTATTTATTTTTTATTTGTGTTTATATTTATTATTATCATCGTCATACAGAAATTTGACATTCGCTTTTTCAACGATGCATTTCACCTACGATCAATCAAACATTTCGGGTTTCGAAATGATTCGCGGTTTCAATCAAAGTTCAATCAATTTTATAACACGTTATCCTCACGATCGTCTTCTCCTCATTGTGCATCGTGACATCGCTGTCTTCATCCCCATCATTGGCATAAGAAAAATCTCATAGAAAAAAAGGTCTGTCACATATTTTTATAAACATTCATATTTTGACATGCCCATTCGTATGTGCATCAATTCCAGTCATTAAAGGAGATATGTCAAATGGTGAGCCTTATTTTATATTGAAGATATTTTTATTTTTATTTTTCCCCTCTTTATAAATCTGAAAATGATATATGAGTTTCTTTATCTTTCGCTACATGAAAAATAATAAGCTCCTGAAGAGCAGTAATGTTTCACGGTTGAAAAATTTCAATACATTCCTTGAAGAGAATGTGTTTGATAAATAACTGACATAGTCAATGTCGAGACAAACATCATTCATCAAATGAATAAAAAACTACACCATAAGAAGTAGTTGAATGATGAACATCATGTACCTGTCGTATGTCGATCCATTGAATGATGAACATCGCGTACCCATCGTACGTCGATCCATTGAATGATGAACATCGCGTACCCATCATACGTTGAGATATTGAATGATGAACATCGTGCACTCGTCGTATGTCGAGCTATTGAATGATGAACATCACGTACCCATCATACGTCGATCCATTGAATGATGAACATCGTGTACCTGCTGTACATCGATAAGAAGTTCGTGGAACATCGCGTACGCATAGTACTTCGAGACGATGTTCGATGATCATCACATACCCGTCGTACGTCGTGACAAAGTTTTATGAACATCGTGTACCTGTCGTACGTAGAGAAAAAGTTTGATGATCATCGCGTACCTGTTGTATGTCGATCCGAAGTACAGTTTTCATTGCATGAACCATGATATTTCATATCTATTATTTCTTGTTCACCCTAAAGGTGTCAAGTTTGATTATGTTATATAATGTTTCATGATGGTGATGATGTTAACTTTAAATATTTGTAATTATTTATTTTATTTCCTCTATTTCTTTTATTTCTTATAAAATGTTTTAGAGAAATTAAATATTCTTGATGAACAAGCGTAAATATATTATATATATATAAATCCCCGGAATTGGATAAAATTGGTGAAATTTTTAAATTGAATATTCATACAATTTTCATTAAGAAACAATAAATCATTAACAAATAATTTTATTATGTTCCCTAGAGTGAATGAGAAGATTTATTGAAAATGATTTATTTCATTCCCGGATGTGATTGCCAATATACCAGATTTTATTATAAATCATGTTCGAGATGAATATGATGTTCTTCGAAGGATCATTGTGTTGTATTGGTATATAAAAAATAATAAAAATATAACAACCAAAAGTGGTTTGATGACAATAAATATTTACATAGCACAAGAAATTTTATGAATATTTATAAAATAACACATCCCTGAAGGATGATATGAAAGTAATTTCCTTTGACATTATATTAATGAATATATTCATTAATCATATATTGTTCATGAATAAAAAATTTAAAGGGAAACATTATTTTTTATCATATTCTTATGGATTATCAATATCATTTTATGTAATTCATTTAAATCATGAAGTGGATGTTGTTGTTCATATAATTCATAAATGAAATGATTGAATTACATAGTTTTGATAATTCAATATATATTATGATAATGATTTTTCCACCTGAAGCGGTTAAAGAAATGGTTATCATAATCAATAAAATTCATATTTTATAAAATATGATCATTATTGATAAATAATAAATTATCATTCATGGATCATGGAATCTGATGAATGAATGAATTTTGTGATGTGAATGTAGTATTAATTACTATATATCATTCCATTAAGTGAATGAAAATATTCAGGAAAAAAATTTGATATGATATCATGAATATTTGAGAGTTGATGTGGTCTGACCAAATGATTTGTCTTTCATTTGATAAAGTGAATGTTGTTTATGTTTTATAATGTTTGATGGAGATAATGTGTGTCGTGAATCTAGAAGATTCTTCCACATTTGTTCTTGATACCACATTCACCACCATCAAAAGATGTGAGGGCTCATATCCTAGGTAGATGTATTTCAAAATATTATTTGGGCCTAATGTTCCAAAATATTTTGTGTAGAAGTTCAAAATTATGGAACAATCTTCTTGGTGATGGGCCTAACCCATTATGATTATATTACGAATTCATCAACCACCATGAGTGGAAATTATAATGACAAATATGAGTTTTCACAATGAATGATCATGAAGATCTTATGTGTTTCGATCTTGAAGAAAAATATTTTTTGATTAAATGCTTCAAAAGAACTCATATATGCATTAGTATATACTTATATATGTTTATTTTATGATACTAAAAATTAATAAATGACTCCAAAAGATAAATATATTCCTACCATGTAGTAAAAATTCTTAATTCTTTGTTATATATAAAGTCTCAATGTGTTATATGAATGGTATTCTTGAAAATGAATATCATATGGAGTCAAAAGACGTACCTCGATATGTAACAAGCATTCATATAAGTTATTATAAAGAATTTGTTTTTTACTATCGAATCGTTAATGGTAAACCAGAATTTTACCGATCCTGGCACTTTAAATGTATGACATGATGGTTTAGTCTATCCAGGATAACTTATAATGAAACATATTTATTCAAGTATACACGAGCATCAATTAATTGATAACATAGTAGACATCCACCAGGGAGAGAATTATGAATTTATATAATGGATGCATGTCTACAAAATTATCAATGAATTTATTATAATTAAGTGATTATGAATTCCCCTTGTATGACAATTTACCATGAGGTACCCATTTTTGATGTAAATTATTTATATCATTTGCTGCTATTATGGAAATAAATTTCCCATATACTTATGAAGAAGTATATAGGGGCGCGCCCACTTACCATGTGATCCATCTATATGATAGATGCATCAACTAAATTATCACATGTTTTATTTTCTACTAGTGAGTATATATTGCATGTTATGCATGTTGATTAAATGAAATATCGAGTATCGTATATTATATGGTCCTACAGAACCATTGACATGATGCTCACAACATATACATGAATGTAATGTGTTGGAAATCAATAGTTTGATTATACACACCTGACATGTGGTTGAACTGATTATATAAAATAAATGTTCATCATCAGTAGAAAGAAATGAATATATTTTCCCTTGAAGAGGAAAATGAATATTTCGACAACATTATATCTTTTTGTAAATTTTCCCTAAAGTGACACTGGTACCAGAAAAATTATGAGATCTCAATAAAATATTTTTGATGATATATTTTCTATGAATGATTTTAAATCTCATCGATGACAATGGATTTTAATATATGTCGACATCAAAATAATTGGAAAAAATTATTAAAGGAACTTATGAAATGTTCAACATATAATTTCTTTATGGAGTATCCAAACTATCAAGAGTATTGAATATCGATTATCTTATTATAAGAAATATTTTTCCTTGTATAATTGGATATTTAAAGGAAGCCCATAGGGGTTAAAAATTATTGAAGCATATTCAAAATTGTGAATGTTTCACCCAATCTGATTAATTACTGGGTGAATTGCACAATTTGCATTTCATGTGTCCATATTACGTTAAGGAGGAATATAAGTCAAATTTTTCATCCAATGGTTTGTATAAATTATTGTAGTCATCATATTATTAAGATGTTTTGAAAAAAAATATAAACTCTTGAAGAGTTTTCTGAAATCAATGACTTACAGGGAATTTCCTAGTATTTTTAATTAATCATCCTGAATATGAAATGTTAAATTTTTGAACGATTTTAACCTTAATGAATAATTAAATACCTTGCTGACAAGAGTGATAGATTTCATACATAAGGGGTTGATGAAGAACATACCTATCCTAGAATGATTAAATATAAATGCATATTTTATTAATCCCTGATGGATATAAATGTACATGTGCATATGTACCTTGCAAATGACAATAAATCATATTATGATGCAAGTTAATGTTCTTCCCCATTATTTGAAATCTAAAGGGTATAAGTTATTATTATTCCCAAATTAAAAACTGAATGTTTTGGTTATGAATTGATCATGGACATCTTGAGATATAAATGATGATCATTATGAATGGGAGATGTAACTGTTGTACCCTTTTTCCCATAGTCATGTTTTTTCCACTGGGTTTTCTTGATAAGGTGTTTAATGAGGCAACACTCTAGGGACATGATGTCATTGTACTCTTTTTCACTAAACATGTTTTTCCCCTGAAGGGTTTTCCTTGATGAGGTTTTTAATGAGGAAGTCATACATCATAAAAGATATCCAAGGGAATTTTATAAACTATTATGGATACCAATAATTAATGGCAATTGTTGGACTTCCCCATAAGTTATAATTTTCAATGAGACCATTCAATATCACTTTTGGTCTTCCTACCATGTGCTGATGACAAATTTAAATAATAATATCAATTGATGTCCTGAATACATAACTAAATGATATTATCTGGGGGATTTGGGAACACTGCACTCTTTTTCCCTTCATTAGGTTTTTCCCACTAGGTTTTCCTGATAAGGTTTTTAATGAGACAACATGACATGGAATTCATTTATTTTTTATTCACATATTTTTCCCACAGGGTTTTTTATATGTGAAGATTAAATAATATTCCCTCAAACTAATGAAATACAAGGGGGAGTGTTATGAAATATTATTAATGGATGTCATAATTATGACAATAATTATGACAACTCAATTCCCAATTAATTTCCCTCTTAATGACCAACTTTAAATATTCTCAAACCATTAATATTCTTGTCATTGGATTAAATATTTTAGGGTTTAATTTGAACCATTGGATCAGATCCCATGTACTCTATAAATATGATGATATGTTAATAAAGTTGTATGAATTTTTGGCTCTACATTGTGTTCTCTACTTCATGAATTTATTTTGTAATTTTATTTCTATTTGTTATTATCATCGTTATACGCAAATTCACCATTTTCTTTCTCAACGATGCACTTTTCCTATGATCGATCATACATATCCAGTTTTGAAATGCATCGTGGATTGAATTGGAGTTCGATAAATTTCATAATAATTAATTCTTTTTGGTCAAACCGTAGATTTTTTTGAATATTATATCAACCAATAATTTTGTATTTTTTTAATAACTAATTTTTGTCAATTTTAAAACTATTTGGTATTATTTTTTTATAGTCATAACAACCTTATCACTTCTAAAATAATTATCTAATCTACCTTAATATGTCATATTAACCTATAAATTTAGTGTAATTTATCAAAAGTATCCAATTTTATTTATTTGGATATTTATAATATCAATTATTTTAATATTACATAAATACGGTAATTACAACATCATCACTGTGTCATAATTAAATTTAATTATTTAATCTCAAAAAATTATAAATAAAATACCATTATGTATGAAATATAATTATCTTTATAATAAATATTTTTTGTCGAATTTATCTTTTGTAAAACCCTATATTAAAAATGGTTTATTCAATAAACATTTAATTTAACACTTTCAACTCTTCCTTAAATAAAATAATAATAAATGTCCTAATATAATCCAAGAGGACCTAAAGGATCATATTTTATTCCTAAGTTAATGTTTCATCTAATTAAGCTTATCTAATAGAATTAGGACATGTTTTATGGTAATTATAATATCATTTTTACCTTTAATTATACAATTTATTTTTAACCATGGAAAATAAAATTCAAAAGTTACTACAATCCAAAAATTATTTTCATCATATTGAATCAAATTTTTCATTCTGATGTCAACATTATATCTCAAAATTTTTAAATTCAACTCACATAAGTCATAAAATTATGTTTTATACAAATTTGATAACGTGCCAAGAAGGTTGGTAAACGATGTTAAAAATTCAATTACAATTTATAAATTTAGTTTTATTATTAAATGACTACAATTAATTACATTGAACTAATATAGGTATTATTAAACTATTTTTACTTTTACAAAATTTAAATAAAATGAATAATAATTTAAATAAAATGTCTATTTAAACAAAAACAAGTGTTTGCCACTATTCATCAAAAAGTTTAATGTTTTCAGAAAAATACCAAAAATTCACCCTATGTTAATTTTGATATTCTGAATACGAAAATAATGTTTATTTTACCTAATTCAAATCATATCTGTTGAATTAATTAATTTCAATTTAATTCCCATTGTCAAAACCAAAAAGTGGGGGTTTTTTATAAAAAAAAGTAAAAACATATTAAAGATTGGCATGTAATTATGTCAAATTTAGATGTAAAATTACTTATAATATCATAAATTGTATTAAATGATAAAAATATTATATAATTATACTTAAAACCCATTCAATGTATAATTTAACACTATAAATTATTTTGATTGAAATATTTTTTTCAATTAAAATTTAGCATCATTCACTGTTCATCAAAATATGAATGTTTTCAAAAAAACACCAAAAATATATCAAAACTAAATTTTTAAGTCCCACATCTAAATAAGATGTTAATTATATAAAATTTAATATAAAAGTGTCAGATATTACATTTAAAAAATTTCACCACTAGTAAGCGATAAAATTGCATTTTTGAAAATTACTTCCTTTATTTGTGAAATTAAAAATGTTTTTATATTATGTCCATGAAACTCATAATATGGGTGTTATGTGTATATAGAGGATATAATATTCAAAATGTCGTTAATACTATTCGTAAATGCATTTTTGAACAGTTATTTTGGTAAGATTTTTTTGCGCTCGATCATGATGTTGCGTGTATCAAAAGATATTGAATTATATTAATTGTATAATGTAATGTGAAATTATGGGGTTTTACAATCTCTCATCCTTCAATAAAATGTTTCCCCACAATTTGAAATTCTCATTTGAAGTAATAGGCTAAAAATATAAAAAAAACATTTGTGGAAAACCCACATCAGAATTTAGGTTAATGAAATTTAGTCTTAATAAAAGATAAAAAAATGAAAATGTCCCAACCAAATTATGATATTGATTTGGAAAAAATTAGGGGAAATTAGAGAAAAATAATTCTAGGGAAAGAATAAATATTTATAATAAGTGATTGAGGTCATCAATCACAAACAAGAGTAAAATTGAGGGCCTCAAAGCCATCAATCAATGATGATTTAAATATCATCAGCTCAAAAAAAATATGGTATTATGATAACACATTTTTGGTTTTAAGATCACTTACGTAAAGTTTAAGAATTAATTTATTCATATAATAAGAGGAAAAAATTTACTTGACATGTATAGTTTCATCCTTCAACAAATTCATACCACAAACTCTTCATTCACTTCAAAAGATAATAGAGTTAAAAAATGTTATATTTATCTTAATAGAATAGGATTCAAAAAATAATCAATTTATAATTTATTTATCAGACTATTTAAAAAAAATTCTTTATACAAACCGGGACATCATGTAGGCCATTGGTAGG
Source organism: Viscum album (assembly GCA_963277665.1). Classification (NCBI taxonomy): domain Eukaryota; kingdom Viridiplantae; phylum Streptophyta; class Magnoliopsida; order Santalales; family Viscaceae; genus Viscum; species Viscum album. The sequence goes on from OY728141.1 coordinate 773,655,543, forward strand.
TGATGCACCCTTGTCACCCATCAGTAGTGAAATCATGTATCGCGGCCTTGTCGGACGCGACAAATTTTTAATGACCTCTTGGTGGTCTTTTTTATAACAATCCAAAAACAATATTAAGATGTGCTTTAACCTAAATAATATTATCAAGTGTCAAACATAATCCATTCAAACCTTTAGACTTATCCAAAATACTTCTTTCAAAATTCATAGCCCAAAATATATAAGAAAGGTAAACACAATAATGATTTTTTTCCATGTAATAAAATGTGAATACCATTATGCTATATTATTTTAAAATACAGTAACACCCGTAATTACTATAAAACCTTATTGTTAAATTCATTCTCCCATATTCCTTATATAATGCTGGATATACTCTTTATATGAAAAAATTTTGTAAACTCCAACAATTATGGAATATGAAAACCATTAATTAGTTCCAAGTTAGTAAATAATATCCAATATAATTTTTCCTAATCAATAATCTCTTATTACAAAATAAATACCATAATATCATGACCATATTAAAGTTTTTCATTCATTCAACCATGTATTTTCCTAAAATTTTAACATTCTAATGAGTCACTTTTCTTGGTACCATACAATCTCAAATCCTAAATGAAATATTACTACAGTACAATACTTATATACTCTATAATTATTATAACATGTAAATCATTAATAAAACACTCAAATGACACAATTCATTAATATAAACAAAAAACACATGGTATTCCACATCATCTGTGGTAGTATCATAACTTCATTATTGTCCAACATCATTATTTGCGAAATACTCTGATGATAAGGACATATATTCGTATACTATCCCAACTCCTTGGAGATGAATCATATACATTTGAAACCTTTTTCTTTCTTTTTCAATCACGTAATTGGTGTCCTTTTTCTCCACTCTTATAAAAAACTATCCTTCCCTTTTAAAATTTACCAAGGTGATTCTTTCCCCAATTATCACATATGGGAAAATCCTTCTTTCCTCTATTCCCTTTATCCACTTTTTTATCTTCCATATTTTACTTATGTAGCTTTCCTTCAAAGCCGTAGGACTCCGATAATTCTTTACATATATTATTAATATATGATACTATTTATTCATATGATGAGAATATGTTGGAGTCTATTTCCATTTTAAATGTTCACGTAATACCATGAAATATTTGATCCTTACTAATCTTTCAATCAAGCGTATTAATGGAATTCGCATTCCTTCTACTATGAACCATTTCTAAACAATGGATTACTCCACGTTAGTTTATCAATAACAATACATAATTCCAAACATGTAAAATACCGAACGTAAATTGGAATTATTATGTATAAAATCTATAATCATAAAATGGTTTCACTGCATAAATTTTTACTCATAAATCCTTCATAATGGCTTGTTATAAAAATGTGAATTATTTTAAGCATATCTCATGGGATTGTCGTAACCAAAAGTGCAGCAACGCCTGTTGTCATGTACAAGGAAACCCCAGGTCAAGCCCGAAACTCTTTGTCAGAGTTTTCACTCCTAGGTAAATCAATTCCAAACCATCTTCTACCCTCTCGTATCCAGACAGGGATGTATTTCATTGAATATACACAGAATATCTACATGAAAAAATTGAAGAATATTCTTCTATACTAATCTACAAAGTATATCATAGGGCAATTTTTTCTAATCAGAGTTTTTATAAATATAGTATCCAATGAATGTACTAAACTCATTTCTAATACCAACTATAACACATCGACCCTAGTTACCCTGAGTCGGTGCATGATTATATAACATTGGCATGATACAAGGAATAATTTCTTGAATGACCGACCAGTTTAGTATCCTTGGATGTACTAGATTCATTCATAACTTTTACTTTACATTACCAATTGAAAAACAACCCAACCATTATCTCCATTGACCACATCCATATCCCATACACTATCCCTGCAGGGCCGCCATAATATACTTCTTCACATCCTTGTAAAAATAAAACATAGAATGGGGTCAGCTCAGATGCTTAGTAAGGATAACAATATCACAAAAACATTCATAAATAAGCATAAACATTTAAGGCAATGTATAAGAATAAAAATAAGAAATTTCAACTTAGAAATCAACATAATATGAAAAATATATGTCCAATAATTCCATTAACTTATAAAAATGGATATTCTACTAGTTGAATAATCACATTAAATATCAGTAGCCAATTTTATAATGATGAAATGCATAACTCTAGACATAATAACAACATAGTCAAGGCCTTGTGCCAAGACTACAAATTATATTTTGTAAACGCCTTGTTCCAAGACACTAGTTTGTCTCATAATACCAATCGATGCATCGAGGAGCTATTATGGGCTCCACCAGTCACTTACTAAGTCCAATGCATTCCTCATATGAAAGGATGAAACATAACATAAACATTTGTATTAAAACTAGAATACTAAATGTTAATACATTAATCATAATCCATGAAGGGTATAAAAATTAAACATCCATAGTCAAACATATCACAAAACCTTCATCAAAATATTGAATATTTTTATCATAATGAATCAACTTCAAACAAGTGTAAAATCCATCAAAGGATGCAAACATTGATGAAATCAATACTATTTGAGAGAAATATTTCTTTAGTTTTAATAATTTAAAAGTCACAAAATTTTGAATGGAATACATTTAAAGTAATTATTTAATCATTGTGTCCCATACAACTTTGAATCTTTGTAATGAATTAACATTATAAAACAACAATCTTCGTATAATTAAATCATTAAAATCATTTTGAAAACGTGGACATTAATTAAAAATATACCGAAAAATAAGTATCTAAAACATTTGAAATGAACATATAGTTTAATAGACGCTTCCATAAAACCATAAAATATTTCTTTTGAAAACATTATCATGAAATATGGACATTGATCATAAATATGTCCCACTAAATACATACTCATAAACAATCTCATATAATAATAATATTGAAGAAATAACCATTACCTTGTACTTTTCCTTGATTGAGGGGATGTTAACCTCATGTATAATAGATAAATAAATGTTATTAAATTATATAAGTATCACATACATAAATATGATATCATATATGATCATTTAATATTGATTTATAAATAATATTTTGGTAGTATCATTGTTTCAGGTGTTAACTGATTTGTTTTTTATATTCTTGGTTACGTAAGCCATGTTTTTTATGGATAAGATGTATTTGATTCATATAAAGAATGATATTATGTTCTTAAATTTTATTTTTAAACATATAATGAAAATAATTCTTGAACGATTATGATGGGGAATGAATATCATCACGTTCATGGAGATGGTAATCCATACGTATGCACAAGAAACAATATATTTATATTGATGGTGAAATCGTATGTAATTGGATGGTATATCATATATAAAGAATCATTAACATGTTATATTTATTATTTACTTCAGCAATACTCATTATTACATACATCCAAAAAATGAAGTGTTTGAATAACAAACTACACCATGATGTGGAGATGGTAAGACATACATACGCATGTATTGTGACTTTGTCATTTATAAGATGGATTGAATAACAAAAATCGTAGAACCATATTTATAATAACATCATATTATTTAGGAGGTATTGGAGTTATTATTTTGGTATGGAAACAATAAAGAATGAATAAGTGTAAGATGAAAACAACAAGAAATATGGTGGTGAAATTAGTACCTCTTGTTCAGGTGTTTTCTTTTGAGTTGATCAAAAGGGCTCCATAGGATGGATTTTTGGTCCATGTAAAGACTCTATGTTGATGTGAGGGATGTTTGGAGGATATTATGATGGGGTTGGCCGATCCAAATAGCTTTAGAGCCTTGAAATTAAGGGGATGGTAAGTTCACTTTAATAAGACGGGTGAGGGTCACTTTAGGAAAGATTCAAATATTAAATTATTGTACCATAATATTCGGTTTATAATGAATTGAAATGAATTTATTTCGAGTATTTGGTTGTTATGGTTTGAAATCCTTTCAACAAATAGGTTTTATATATGTTTATTTTACCATTTTATCCTTATATTTTAGATTTAACTGTTAGTTAAATAGTTTAACTTTTACCATGTCTTCATGTGTTGATACAATAAATGGTTAATAAACATACTCTATATAATGATCCTGCTTTTTTATTACAAATTTAAAAAAATTCATTACATAAACATCACTTGATAAAACATAGAAGATCGAGAGGTCTAGTGTAATTTGTGCTTAGGATCATTACATAACAACTTAAAACATGAAATACAACATTTTTATTGAATACTTCCTTTACATGACCACTAGATTCTCTTTTACTTAACATTGCATGGGATAACCTGAGGACGTGCATAAGAAAAGGGTAAGCTATAAAGCCCAGTAAGGGAGTAATCATTGGATAACATGAATAATACAATATATGTTAGACAATATCCATATCAAATGAGAACAAGAGAAGCATAAACATAAAGGCATGATAATGAACGATAATCATAATGTGGAAATGTGGCAACAACACCTAACCGGGAATTAGCAAGATCCAAGGCTCATTTCACATGAATCACAATTAAAACCTCATTTCAATTCTATTAGCATGATTAAAAAACCATTGAACATAATGTGTCATGATACTATACTTTACCCAATGCATCAGAGCACTATAAGGTGGCACCCTTCTTAAATATTTCATTTCATGCATAACTGTTCCACATGGATCATAAAACATTGAATCATTCAACATAATTATTTATTCCACGATAAATAAATGTGGAATACAAACTTGAAACTTTTTAAACAATAAATAAATGTGCATAAAAGAGAATACCCCTGATAGAGAAATGGACATGGTATTCCATACACAAAGACTTTATCTTGAAAAAATGTAGTGAATGCATAACGATGTGATGTAAGAACTTATAAAAATTGTTGATGAGAGAGGAAGGGATGTCTACTCATATTTACATGACATGGATATTAAGTGGATCATATAGATACATTTCCCATAAAATGTAATAGAAATATTACATTTCAACATTTCAATCACAATATATCATTTCAAAATATTGACAAAATCAATACTTTTATAAAACCATTTTCAAAACCATTTAAAATATAAAATAAAGAGATTTTTGAATCAAAGTGTCCCATACCACTTTGAATCTTTTGAAAGAAATTTCAATTTCAAAACATTCATTTCCATATGAATATATCCATAAAACCTTTTTTAAAACATGGACATTAATGTGAAATTTATAGAATAATGATCCTTTAAAACATTTAAAATGATATTTTTGTTAAAGAGTTTTTAACAAAATGAGATTTTCCAGAATAAAAACAATTGAGGAATAACATTTAATCAGAAGTTAATAAAATCATGAGAATAAATTTATTCATGATATGATATTCCAAATGGCTGTATATACACCATATAAATGTGAATTCGTGAATATCAACAATGAAGTCTCAATAGAAATGTAAATTGAGACGAAATCCCTTGTAAAGAAAGAATCCTTAGATTAAAGATAAATCAATTACATAATTATGTGTGAAAAATATAAATACACCCAATTTAAGTTTAAATTAAGTGAAAATCAATCATAGGTCATTCACACATATTCCATGGATAAAATATTCAAGTAGTAGAAGTTGACCCAAATAATTGAAATTGGGTTAAGAAGTTCCTTTGTAAAAATTCGACAGCCTAACAGTGTCACATTAAAATTAAGAAAATAAGAGGATGAGATAAAAATGGTATCTCATCACTTGGAATTTTTTTTAAATAAATAAGGGTATATAATAACATATCCCAACATAATAAGATTTAAATTAAAATACAATACAAAAAAAAGTCTTTTAAAAAGAGGAGGGTGAAAGGTTCCCTTACTGATTTGGTAACATACAAAACATATGCGACATGAAAGAAGGATAATACAATTAAGATTTAAATACTCATAAATGAAGATATATTTCACAATTAGTACAATAATGGGAAGTAAGTACACCACACAAAAGGAAATAGTGGCCAATATTGCATGAATCTCATGGGAATAAAAAGTGAGATGAAAAACCCTTAGCATGTTGTAATCAATCGAGTCGTATGAGAAAAAGTTAATAACCACAAAATTAATCAAATAATACCGTGAATATAAATAGAATTATTTTAATATATATAAAATGGAAGTACACAATAAACCACATTCAATAAATGAGTGGTGAAAAATTGAAATTATACGGAATTAGAAGTGAGATAAGAAATCCCTTACCTCGTGTCTGACTTGACTCATATGTTCCTCGTTCTTATTGAATAATAAACATAAGTAAATTTATACATGATTCAAATCCTTTTTAATTTTTAATATTACTTTTATATCTCTTATTACCTTGCAATATTAGTTAGTTAATTATTTGAGTTCATATCGGACATTTTGTCAATGTTCGGAATTTGAGTTTAAATAGAACTTGTAATAATTACAATTTTTCCATGTGGTCAAAACTACATTATCTCCAGAATGATATTAAAAAAAGTAGATATCATATATATCACATATATCCATTATATATATATATATATATTAATATTACATAACATTTGGAGATAATAAATGAAACACACTGTTCTTGGAGACGACAAGTCGTACGTTCGCATGATCGCAACATTCATTTTTATTAAATTTTTAATGGAATGAATACAAAATGATACATAGGTTTATTATAATTATATTATTATATTATGTGATAATAATGTTAGACAATTTCATTAACTCCATCTTTATACGTTACATGTATGTCATGAAAAAAATTATATCACCTTGAGTGGGCGGTAGTCTGCAGTTCCTCAAATGAAAATATCGTGTCTACACATATTGGGAGGCATAATGGTATGAATGTAAATAAAAATTACAGAAGAAAATATACAAAATATACATAATATATATCATATATAAGTATAATTCCATCGTATTGTCCACCATGAGAGGCGGTAGGAGTTAATTGAACTATCATCATTTCATGAGGCATTAGTTTGTCATCCACAGAAACATTATATTATTTACCCATTAGATGGAGGTTTGTATAATTTTAGTTTGAATCCATCTCATAAAAACATCCTATTATATTGATGATACTGTTTTTTTATACAATAAATGAATAAATAGAGTTGAGGGGGTTGGAGACGTAAAATTAAACCAAAGAACGTAAGAGAAGATGTTACCTTTAAATCAGGTAACTTCCTTTTGTTTGAACCAAAATGGGTTTCATGAAGTGTTTCCTACCTAAGGTAAGGCCCTATGATGAATATATGGATCTTGGGAGATTATTTGAGAAGGGTTTTCATGATCCCAATGCTTGAGAAGTGTGATAAATGGGTTATAATTGAGGGATTTTTAAAAGGGAGAGGAGTGGCTCTTTAGGAATGTTTGAAACAATTATTTTATTATATCATCATTTTTTGTTTCAAAAGGAAAAATATTCATTAATATAAAATTTAATATGACTCGTGGTAGAAATAAAATAATCCCTTATGAATTGGACGGGTTTTGGATGTTGTTTTAATATTTATAATCTTATTTATTTAAATCATTTATTAATGAGGAACATATTGTATCATTATTGTGTAATAAATAATTTAATTTATATGATGTCAAAAAATTAAAAAAAACCATGATGAAGGAAGTATTTTTAGATTTCCATCTAATTTTTATAGTCTAATAGATAACTTATATAACCCCATGTAAAAAATTATTTACTAAATGATATTTGTTTTTTTATTTTTGTCTTTACGTTAAATTAATTAATATAAAATGTCATTATTACTCCCATTTGGCTCCATCGCATCCCAAATTCAACCCAAGGATTCCCATGGTCATATATGTATCATCCAATAAATTAGAAAACTTTTTAGGGTAATTTAATATTATTATAATATTATTTGTTACCCTTATTTATTATTTTTACCTTTTAATCATGGTAAATAAAATATTTTCCAAAGTAAATATTTAAAATGACTAAAAATAAAAGATACCAATTTACACAATTTGTAACTACTGATTCCAAATAATGAATCCATTTTCCAAATTTAAAACACAGAAATGGAAGAAATTAATTTAAAAATAACTCCCGATGTTAAAACAAATAGCGTGTTTTTATTAAATAATAACTATAAAAAGATTGAAACATGTATATGTCCAATTTCAATATGAAATTATATAAAATGACCATAATTGGAATAAATGGTAAAAATATATTCTAACAAAACTTAAAAACCGATTAAAAAAATATTACCATATAAATAAATTAGATTAAAATTCACTTTTGAATTAAAAAACAGTATTGTTCACTATTCATAAAAATGACCTTTATTAGAAAAATACCAAAATTTCATCCTATGTAAATATTGGTGTCAAAATTCTAAAAACGTATTTTTTTCACAAATAGATAATATAAAATTGACAAAAACTAGATTTCAATAGGGTTCTCCATTAAAAGGCAGTAAATTGACCTTTAAGTGAATATTATAGTATTTATGTTTAAAATCGAATTTTTTAATTAATTTAAGCCCCTAAATTTTATTGGATAAATGTTAAAATATTCAAAAAACATGAATCATAATATTGTTTTTAGTTATATTTATTCCCACCAATACAACAACTTGGCATTAACTACCATTTAAAAAAATAATATTATATTATTAGTGTACAACGTAAGATTTCAATGAAACCCATTATTGCGTATTGGGTACGTCGTCGAACATAGAGTCCCCTTTAAAGTATAATTAATATTTAATTAAAAAATATTAATAAATATGAAAAAGTAATATTCTTTTTTTTCTTGGGATGTTAAATTCTTTCCCCCTTTTGGAAATTGCATCATCACAATTTTAAAATTGGGCTAGGAAACTTCATTGAAAGTCCCACATCAGAAAAAAGTCGATAAAACTATCACTTTATAAGAAATAAATATAAGTACAAAGGTCACACAAGTTAACCGATAATAGGATTCCATGTACGAAAACATGGATCTAGAAGAGAAAAAAAATGGTCATTTTCTGAGGGATGGTAATAGAAAACATGATTAGGAGAAAATTAACCACAAGAAAATCCCAAACATATGATGTATTAAATAAGCTTTTATTTCCCAGTAGAAAACATAAACCAACATCATATTTTTTACATTCCTTTTCATAATTTTGAGGAATTAATTTACTACATATAATAAAAACATAAGGAAATATACTTACCTTCATGTAGAGTTTTTTCCTTTAATAGGTTTGTACCAAAAACTAATATTTTCTCCAAACAATGAGCATTCAGAAAGACTTGGTCACATCAAATCACAAGAATATTCTTATATAGAATCACATAATCCACAAAATTATAACTATATATTTCCATTTTATTTATAAATTAACTAAAACAAAATGGTTAGTACGAGATCATATAATTCCCCCAAGAAATATAATCCTTTATTAAAAGAAATACTACAATTAATCTCAAAAATTCATCAAAAAGTACCCATTGTTCTAGAAATACCATTCAATTCAAAATGGTCCTTAAATTTATTTAAAATAATCACAATTAAGATTGAAAACCAACACTCAGAAGGATTTAATCACATATTCTTCCACAAAAAATGTTAACATTTATCTCCAAATATCAACTTCTACTCTTAAAGTCTCATACTAAAGTGTAATCAACTTAATCACATATTCCCAATGGTAGGTTAATCATTTTCAAAAAATAACCCAAACCACAAAATGTCCACAATAAGTACATAGATTTTTTATAAAAAATTCAAACATTCCTTTACAACTGAAAACATGTGGTATTTTATTTTCCTTAGGAATATAATATTCCAAAAGAGAAAACATCTTCCAAAATAACATTTATAATTTAATCCCCAAATTATTTCCCTATACTAAGGATATCAATTGATAAATCATATGTTTTCCAAAATCTACTTATTCTTTATCAATAAAATCATTTAACAAAAAGGATAATTCATACTAACAAGGGACTTCACGTAGGCCTGTGGTAGGTGATAAAACCCAATCTCACTTTTGTCGTGGGTTTGATTCCCACAGCTTTGTCTGATGTGATGGGTTGTCACACCATCTCCATGTTGAAATTTTTGTTTAAATAAAATTAACCCTAAAATGTTTTAACCTTATTGGTTTTCTTATACCATTCATTTTCATTCCAATATATTATGATAGTTCCGTTCGTATCCATACAATAATGTATTTGCTTGATAATCCACTTACTCAATACTGACCAATACATAGGAATCTTTTTATTATACGTAGTCTTTTCTATAAGGCTTTTTTAGGATTTTCAAATCCTAATCCCAAAAATAAGTAAACCAATACTTTAATACCAATTATGATGACCCTGATCTTTTATTACAAAATTAAACCTAATTTATTACATAAACATCACTTGATACAACATAGAAGATCGAGAGTTCTAGTGTCTTTGGGGCTTATGATTATTACATAACAACTTATAACCTGAAATAAAGAATATTTATTGAAAAAATCCTTTAAATGACCACTACATTCCCTCATACTTAGAATTGCATTTGATAACCTGAGGACATGCATAAGAAAATGGTGATATATAAATCCTAGTATGGAAATAATCATGGGATAACATGAGGAATACAATACATGTTAGATAATAGGGATATCAACTGAGAACTAGATAAGAATAAACATAATGTCATGATAAAGAATAATAACCATAACATGGAAATGTGGCAACAACACTTAACATGGAATTAGCATGAGCCAAGCCTCATTGCACATAGAGCATGAGTAAACACTCATTGCACATGAAGCATGAGTAAAACCAAGTTGCACTTGTATTAACATGTTTAAACACCCCTTGCACATACCATATCATGATACTATACTTTACCTAATTCATTAGAGTACTATTAGGGAACACCATGTTTAAACATTTATTTTAATGAATAAGTGTTCCACATGGGTCATAAAACATCGAATCATTCAACATAATTATTTATTCAATGATAACCAAATGTAGAATACATACTTGAAACTCTTTATACAATATCTAAATGTGCATTAAGGTGAATACCCATGATAAATAAATGGACATTGTATTCTCTACACAATGAATTTGTCTTGGAAAAACGTGGTGCAAGCATAATAGTGTGGCATAAGAACTCATAAAAATGGTTGATGAGAGATGAAGGGGTATCTCATCAGATTTACATGACATGGAAAGTAAGAGGTCATATAGATACATTTCCCAAAAAAATGTAATGGAAATATTACAATTCAACTTCTCAATCACAATATATCATTTCAAAATATTGAAAAAATCAAACCATTTATGAAACCATTTTCAAAACCATTTAAAATATTAAATAAAGAGATTTTTTAATCAATGTGTCCCATACAAATTTGAACCATTTAAAAAGAAATATAAATTTCAAAACATTCATGTTAATATGAATAAATCCTTAAAACCATTTTTAAAACATAGACATTATTGTGAAAAATTTATAATAATATACTTTAAAAACATTTAAAACGATATTTTAGTTAAATAGTTTTTAACAAAATGAGTATTCCTAGAATACAAACAATTGAGGAATAACATTTAATAATAATTTAATAATATCATGAGAATAAAGGTATCCATGAAATAATATTCCAAATTAAAATATATACACCATAAAAAGTGAATTGGTCAATATCAACAATGATGTCTCGATTGAAATGTAAATTCAGATGAAATACCCTATAAAGAAGGTATCCTTAGATTACAGATAAATAAATTACATAATTATATGTGAAAAATATAAATACATCCAATATATTCGTATATTAAATGTAAAAAAATCATATGTCATTCATACATATTCATAGGATGACATATTCAGGTAGTACAAGTTGAACCCATAGAATTTAAATTTTGTTAAGAAGTTCCTTTGTAAAATTTCGAAATCCTAACGAAATCACTTTAAAATTCAGATAATGATTTGATGTGTAAAAATATTATCTCATTAGTTGTATATATTTCTTAAATCAATAAGGGTATATAAGAACATATCCCAACATAATAATATGTAAATTAATAGACATAACAATAAGAAGTCTTTTAAAAAGAGGAGGGTGAAAGGTTCACTTACCGATTTTGTAACTTACAAAACATACGCCACATGAAAGAGAGATGATAAAATGAAGATTTAAATACTCATAAATGAAGGTATATTATACAAATATAACAATCATGGGAAGTACATAGACCACACAAAAAGAAATAGTCGCCAATATAGCAAGAATCTCCTGAGAATAAAAAGTGAGATGAAAAACCATTGCTACGTTGTAATCAATCGAGACTTATGAGAAAAAGTAAATAACCAAAAAATGAATCATATAATACCATGAATATAAATATAATAATGTTAATATATATCAAATGGAATTATAGAATGCAGCACATGCAACAAATGAGGGGTGAACAGTGGAAATCTCACTGAATTAGAAGTGAGATAAGAAATCCCTTACCTTGTCTCTGACATGACTCATATGTTCTTTTTTCTTCCGGAATAATATAGTTAAGTTAATTTATACTTTATTAATAACCTTTAAAATTTTTATTATTACTTTTATATCACTTATTACCTTGAAATAAAAGTTAGTTAATTATTGGACTTCAAATCAGACATTTTGTCGATGTTCAGAATTTGAGTTAAAAATGAACATGTTATAATTACAATTTGTCCATGTGGTCAAAAATCCATTGTCACCAGAATGATATTAATAATTTAGAAATCATATATATCATATATATCTAGTTTATATATATATATATTTATAATAATACAAAACATTTGGAGATAAGAAATGAAATGCATCGTTCAAGGAGGCGGTATGTCGTACGTACGCAAGAACGCTATATTGATTTCTATTTAATATTTAATGGAATAAAAAATAATGCTAAATAGATATATTATAATTCCAGTATTATATTATTTCATATATAAGTGACATAATTTTATTAACTCAATCTTTATATGTTGCATGTATGTCATGAATGAATCATATCGCCTTGAGGGGGCGGTAGTCTGCACATCCTCAAATGAAATTATCATGATTACACATATTGGGAGGAATAAAGGTGTGTTTGTAAATTAAAATTACATAATAATATAGAAAATCTAAACATAATATATATCATATATAAATACAGTGTCGTCATAATGGCCACCATGAGTGGCGGTAAGAGTTAATTGAACAATCATCGTTTCATGATGCGTTAGTTTGTCATCCACATAAACATTATGTTCATTACCCATTAGATGTAGGTGTGTTTAAGTGTAGTTAAAATAATTCATATAAAAACATCCTCGTATTTTTAAAATACTATTTTTGTTATAAAATAAATTAATAAAAAGATTTTAGGGGGTTAGAGAATTAAAATAAAACAAAAGATCTTAAGAGAAGATGGTACATTTAAATCAGGTAACTCCCGTTGGTTTGAAAAAAAAGGTTTATTGAAGTGTTTCATGCCTAAGGTAAGGCTCCTAAGAAGAATATAGGGATATAGGGAGCTTTTTTGAGAATATTTTTCATGAGCCAAAGGCTGGAGGACTGTGAGAAATGGGTTAGAAGTGAGGGTTTTTATAAGGGATAGGTGGGGCACTTTAGGAATGTTTGAAACAATTATTTTATTACAACCTCATTTTCGGTTTAAAAATGTCAGATATTCGTTATTATGAAATTTAATATGACTCATGGTAAAAATATAAATAATCCATTAAGAATTGGACTGTTTTGGGATATTTTTTTAATAAGTATAATCTAATAGATTTAAATCATTTATTAATGTGGTTAATATTGTATCATTATTGTGTCATAAATAATTTCATTTATTTGATGTCAAAAAATTATAAAAATAACCATGATGTAGGAAATTTCTTTAGGTTTCCAATGAATAATTATATTTCAATAGATATCTTATATAACCCCATGTAAAAATTTATTTACTAAAAGTTATTTGTTTTTGTCATTTTTCTCTTTACTTTAAACTAAAAATTATAAAATGTCATTATTACTCCCATGTGGCTCCATGGGTTCCCAAATTCGACCCAAGGGTACATATGGTCGGATATGTATTATCCAATATGATTAGGACACTTTTTATGGTAATTTAATATAATTATAATATTATATTTTACCATTATTTATTATTTTTATCTTTTAATTAGGGTAAATAAAATACTTACTAAAATAAATATTTAAAGTGACTAAAAATAAAAGTTACCTATTTACACAATTTGGACCTACTTATTTCAAATATGGAATCCTTTTTTTAAAATTCATAACATAGAAGTGGCAGAAATTAATTTAAAATTAATTCCCGTTGTTAAAAAAATTGCGTGTTTTTATGAAATAATAACAATAAAATGATTGGCATCAGTTTATGTACAATTTCAAAATGAAATTACTTCCACTGTCCTAAATTAGATTAATTGTTAAAAATATATTCTAATTAAACATTAAAACCAAATAAAAAGATAATATAACAATATAAATAAATTATATTAAAAGGCAGTTTTGAATTAAAATACAGTATTTTTCACTATTATTTAAAAAATGAACCTTATTTGAAAAATTCTAAAATTTCATCCAATGTAAATTTTGGTGTCCCAATTCTAAAGATAAATTTTATTTTGTCAAATAGAAAATATAAAAGAGAAAAAATCTAGATTTAATTAGGGTTCTCCCTTAAAATGTGGTAAATCGACATTTTAGTGAATATTTGAGTATTTATGCTTAAAATAGAATTATTTACTTATTTTAAGACTATAACATTTGTTGGATAAATTTAAATATAATAAACACACATGTATAATCATATTGTAGTTAGTTCTATTCATTCCCACCAATACAATAGCTAGGCGTTTACTACCATTTAAAATAATAATATTATATTATTTGTGTGCAACGTAAGATTTTAAAGAAACCCATTATTGTGTATCGGGTACACCATCAAACATAGAGTCCCCTTTAAAGTATAATTAATATTTAATTCACAAATATTAATAAATATAAAAAAGTAATATTCTTTATTTTCTTGGGATGTTACACTCTATACTTCCAGGAGAACCTCAAGTGGTTCATAATTGACATATATAATATCATTTAGGCCCTTTGGATGAACCATAGATTTTATAGGAATATTATATCAACCAGTAGTATAGTATCTTTTTTAAAAACTAATTTATGTAAATTTTCACACTATTTGGTATTTTTTTTTGTGAAAGTAATAAAAACCTTATCACTTGAAAAAAAATATATAATCCACCCTAACATGTCATATTAACCTATAAAATTAGTGGAATTTATCAAAAGTATCAATTATTTTTATTTTGATATTTATCTTATAAATTATTTTAATATTCCATTAAGAAGGTAATTACTACTTTATCATTGTTTCATAAATAAATTTATTTATTTAATCTCTAAAAATAATAAATAAAATACCCTTATGTAGTAAATGTTTTTTATCATTATATTTTATATTTTCAGTTCATTTTTACTTATGTATAACCCAATATTAAAAATGATTTTGTTAAAAAACATTGAATTTAATATTTTATCATTTCATTAAATAAAATAAAAAAAAATGTTCAAATCAAATCCAGGTGGACCTAAAGGATCATATATTATTAGCAAGGTTGTTTGTGGTCTAATTACACTTATCCAATATAATTTTGACATGTTTTAGTGTAATTATAATATCATTTTTCCTTTAATTATCATATTTAATTTTAAATTTTGTAAATAAAAGTAAAAAAGTTACAATTATCTAAAAATTATTTTCATCCTATTGAACCAAATTTTAATTATTGATGTAAACTATGTCCCTCAGATTTTTGAAATTCAACTCATAGTAGCGGTAAAATTATGTTTTATGCAAATTTGTTAACGTGCCTAGAAGGTGGGTAAAAGACGTTAAAAAAATCAATAAAATTATATTAAATTAATTTTATTATAAAATGAATACAATTACTTTCATTGAATTAATATATTTATTATTTATCTATTTTTACATTATCAAAATTTCAATAAAATATATAATTATTTAAATAAAAAGACGATTTTAATCAAAAACGATTTGTTTTTCGCTAGTCATAAAAAAAAATTGAATGTCTTCATAAAAATACCAAAATTTTTACCATAAGATAATTTTGATATTCTGAATTTAAAAAGGACGTCTATTTTAACTAATTACCAATATATATTTTACATTTATTAATTTAAATTTAATTCCCCTTCTCAAAACCAAAAAGTGGGTTTTAGAAAAAAGATAAAACTATCAAAATATTGACATGTTTTTATGTTAAATTTAGATATAAAATTAATTATAATTACATAAATTTAAATAAATTGTAAAAATATAATCTAATTATACATTCTAAACATTAAATTTTTTAATTTAACACTATACATTATTTCGATTAAAAAAGTTTTTTTCAATTGAAATTTAGCAGCTTTCACAATTCATCAAAATATGAATATTATCAGATAAATGCCAAAAATGCATCCAAAAAAAAATTTATGTCCAAAATTTAAATAGAAAGATTGTTTTGACAAATAAAGTATAAAACTGTCAGATATTTCATTTAGAAATCACCATTAGTTGGTGGTAAAATTTCATGTTTGAAAAATACTTATTTTATCTGAAAAATTTAATTTGTTCATATATTATTTCTAAGAAACACATAATATTGATATTAAAATTATATAGAGTATATATGATTCAATATTCATTTAATACTATTCAAAACATCTATTTGAATGACTGGTTTAGTAATTTGTGGTCCACTCAAACTCGGTGATGCTTGTAGAACAATATATTGATTTACTTAAATTAGATAACTTACTATGAAATCATGTGGTGTTACACTACATATGTAGAGATTCTACATTTGGAGTATAACATCAAATCTCACCATTTTCCTCACTATATTCCATCATCTAATTGATAAATTGGGTCCATCAATAAGACCAATTGAAGCATAATCAAAAGGATAAAATATAAAAAAATCTTATTCTATCAAACATTTTCAATACTTATGGGCTTACTAAATGAGAACTCACCCTACAATTTGAGCAACCCCATATTAACTAGTATAAAAGATAGAACCAACCTTTACCATTGAGTTCCAATATAAGATACTTCATAAATTCCATAACATGAATGTCCACCAATATCGAATAAACATGGACTTTAATAAGTGAGTCTACTTCAACTTGTTACTCCATTGGGAGTGGGTACTCGTCCTCATGACACAAATGATATTTTGGGAGATACCTCTAAATATTTATATGATATTGGAGGGACCATATACCATACCAATCATCCATACTAATTGAAATTATTATTCTATCTCAATGGATGGAGATATCATTATGTCACATTCCAATGAATGATTTCTCAGGAAATACTTCATGGGATGAAGACACATTATTGTATTCCGTATGATGCTAAATTACATTGTTTTTCTCATTTAAAAAAAATTAAACTAAGTAGCATCAAATTATTCTATTATTGATGATAAAAATAACATCTCATTGTTTTTTATTCACTATAAATTGTATGATATTTGGTCCTCAATGAATGAACGTAAAAGGAACAACACATGGTTCTCGTGAGACAACATAAAACAACATGGCATCATAGTTCGAGATGTATGAATCTAAAGGAAATATCTTAATTTATTATTTGCAATAACATAAAATGTAGAAAACACTGTGTCCATAAGAATTAAAGTATCATGGTTCATGACATCATTTGTTGCTGCTAAACTATGTAACATATCGGGTTGTGCCTGCGTGGTACACAATCCTTGTTAATTGTATCTTATCAAAAAACATTTCAAAGATATATATGGATTTATGATTAGATTAATTGGATATTTTGTGATTCCTAGATCTACAATGCTGGGCCAACACAAAGTCAAATAAATTCCTCATAGTCTAAAAATAGATAGAGATCTATTCCAAAGTTCCTCATTCAAGTTCTGTTATTAAAGAACCCATCATGGAAAAAGAAATATCCCTCTCTTGGATATAAAAAAATTGTATAGGGAAAATCACATTTCATGGGGAATTGTGGTATATATTATCTAAATATTGAATATAAAAATTTATTCTATGCATCATACCCCTTATCATGGAAAATTTTGAATGAAAATAATATTTAATTGGACATTGGTAAGAGAATATTTGATTTATGAAGACACCATTGAATTAACTATGAATTGATATTCCCCATTTTGGATTCGAATAAGTCTCCCCAAAAGGTAATGAGAAAAAATGAATATTCATCTTCTTTGGTGAGCACTTCTATATTTGTAATCACTAGAAACATTATATTGGAATCCAATTTTGGAACATGGTCGGTGGTCAATCCTGGTGTTTTATCCTATAACACTTCTCAGAATCTGACAACCCCCAATATTAGGGATTACAATTTCCTTCGTCACATCCAAAGTGTGTAAAGACACGCATGGTCTAGTACGACTCATTTTGTTCATCATTTCTATAACATATTGTCCAACTAGTATGACATAAACCTATTATAAACCACGTAATAATAGTCACATGTTGTTAAACAATTAAAAATTCTTTATCACATGACATTAAAATGTAATCTAAGAATGTGTACCAATAATATAATGCATTATGATTCCAAATAGAGAATTTTTATGTTACAAACATGAAATATCTCCCAGAAAATGAAATCTATGAATTCTTGGATTGCCAATATGGGGCTTCAATTCTTCTATTTCATGGTGGGTAACATTTTTACCTACTACATTTCATTAAAAATGATCGTATGCAAGAACTATGTATGGAATGATTGATATTCCCATGTTATACATAGAAACTCTTGAATACTATGTTCTGGTCCATGAACTATAATATCAAAATGCTACCAACCATCCTTATAATTTCATTTTTGAGTGTAAATAATCCTTTTAAACTCCCTGTTTCCCTCTTTTAGTATAGGCTACATGGGTTTAGTGTTTTGGAAAATTATTCCTCACAAGATTGTAGAATATTAGTTCACATCAGGGTTAACATGATCATGGATGCAAGAACATAAAATCACACCAAGATTATTCACTACAAGATGATAAACTATAAGGATTATGTATCTTATGTGGAGAAAGTTCAACAACTATGTGGGCATCAATTATCTATTTGAAAAGCTACATAGTGACCCAAGATCCCACATCTTGGTATAATCCCAATACAAAAATTCCATGATTCACATATATATGAGACATATATATATATTATGGGGCCTTATACGATCTCTAACACAATTTTTAAGGACTTTTATTCAATATAAACTCCCTTCTCTATAAAATAATTTTATTACAGAGGATAATAATTACTAGAACATTGGGTTGATTGATTCTATATTTGACGAGATATGTGGTGAGGCCTGAACCCCATGTCATCCACCTATTCAGAGAGACAGTAGTTCCACAATCCTAATGATAGTTCATGCTACCATTAAATTGGCATAAGATACAAAGAAATACATCCCAAAGGACTGATTAGTTTAGTTGTCTTGGTAAAAAAGATAAATATATTAGTTTTACATGAAATTTGGAATACACTAAATACAACATATTATTATAATAACACTACTCAATATATTGTATCCCTTAACATTAGTCATTATAACCACCCTGGAATCCATCGGAATGGAAAACAAAAGTGAAGGATTAAAATATCATTGAGGGAAAAAATTTAGTGGAGGAAATAATGAATAAATGAGAATAATCAATATAAAAAGGTAAATAACTGAACCCATATTCCATGTTAAAAAATTGAGAAGGTTGTTTATAAATAATATAGAAAAGTAAATAAATGAATATACATTCCTTGAAATAAATAAACTAATAATGAAGATGTTAAATAATATATTAATGTTTATAACTGAAAAAACATGCAGTTTAAATAACATGAATATCATGATCAGATAATAAATAATGAATACAGAAATGTAAATAACTAAAAAAAACATCCGTTTTATGAGAAAAAATTAATTAAATGGATCCAATTATTTTTTATATGTAATATATCATGGATAATAATAAATTAATTCTAAATTCATGTTATGATTCAATATTGGGCACCATTTTTTCATAGGTAAATGGTAGCTTTTCTACTAATACATCTCACAATACAGTTTAATATACTTGTTAAAACCCCATTAACTTAGTCTAGACAACTGATTTATACTATGATAATATCAATATGTTGATGGGATTTTAAGAACTAACCACCAACGCATTTATTTTATTTCTAAATAATTCATCATATATCGAATAATCTATTTGATTCATAAAAAAATTTCACTTTAAATTATCTGTATTACGTAAAGGATATAAATATATCTTTAATTTACATGTTAATAAAACTAATTTCAATGTTATCAATGTATTTAAAAATTATATATGGTGAAAAAAATAATATCAAGGATAAATTAAATGGATATTTAGGGGATGTTTATTGTTAAATTATCACGAGAAAGTGAATAACTCTAGGGGAAGTTGATGTAAATGTAAATGGTTAATGGAATTTTATTTTAATCCTATAAATTGTCAGGATAATAATAATCCATAAAGTGGAATACTAAGGATAATATAAATATGAAAAATACCAATTCTAGTATTAATTAGGCTCGTTTTCCTTAGTGTAATAAAATTATATTTAAAATCATTCTTGATGAAAATAATATTTTATGTTTAAAAATAGCTTTTAAAAAAATTTGAATATAATTTTATTAGAAAATATGTTTTTTAAAATATATTAATTTTCAACATTTTAGGGAAAATTTTTCTAGAAAAATTACATTTTAAACTTGAATATAAATCATTTTTCTAATTATGATAGGTAATAATTTTTATGTAATATGAGGTAAAAAATTAATTTATTTCGTGCTATATAAAGATTATAAAAGTTCATTGTTCTGAAGATGAAATGAAGTTTCCATTCAAGACATTTTTTAAAAGGAAAAATGGGAGAAATATTATTTAATAATTCTATTTAAAAAGAAATTTTTTTTTGGAAAGATATTAACCTAACATTATTTTTAGATGAAAACTATTTTTCATCTAAAGATAAAAATGATATCTAGTTTTCATTAAAACATTATCAAAATCATTTTTTGTAAATATGTGTGGAAATGGTACTATTATTGGTAAACAATAATTAATAAACATAGTAGTATAAAATTAAAGGTTTCATATAACATTGATAAAATAATTTCCATCAATTTAAATTCATATTAAAAAAATCATGAATAAAAGTGTTTTTTGATGTAAACACTTCAAGTGATCAAAAAAATGATGAGATAATAAACTAATGAATAAATTATATGTATAAAAAATAAATCCATATAAAATATGTTTAAATTAAATGATCTATATTTCAAATTTTTTTACACATATAATGTTATGATATTATCGATTATGGGGATGTAATATAAGTCTATGAAAAAAATTTATTTTTGAAAGCCCATTGTACATGGTTACTCATAATTTCAATCACCATATAAAAGAATTTGAAATTGAAACATAAAATACAATAAATATAAAATATTCATGATATTACATCTCTTGGGGATATATATAAAACATATCAAATAATGTAAGTGCATAACATTATAATGTGACTAATTAAAATGAAATTCAAGTGAAACCCCTTAACTTAGGCTTCATTTTGGGCGAATGGTATATAAAATATTTTTTAATGGTTTTAATAATTATATTAAATTATGAAATATCCACACTCATATTCATAATATATAATATTTTTATTTTAATATATCTTGTCTCAACTTTTTTTTAATAAAAATTCATTATTTTAATTATTTTGGGTGTAAATTTCCTTATATTTTGATTATGTTTTGACATGTTATTTTGATTTCCTCCCAAATAGATAATGATTTTATCTTCTCTATAATTTGAACCATAATTTAAATTTCATATATATTCCATATATTTTTATTTATTTTAATCCATTAAATTTCGTGATAATAAATGAAATACACCGTTCATTGAGATCTTATGTCATTCATGAACATGAATAATGTTTCCATTTTATTATCGTATTAATATATATATATATATAGTATCATCATAATATTTGTTTTATGTCCTTAATATCTCATATTTCAACTAGTACTATCCTCAATATGTTATTTATAAAGCATGAACAAATTACGTATCTTCATGAGGTGGTAGTTCATAGTATACATGAGAAAAATAATCATCTTCCCACTTAAAAGGAAGAATAATGTTATATGTAATATAAAAATTAAAAAATCATAATAATTTCATGAATATAATATATATAAAATATTAAATATTAATATATCATTATTCATATCCTTAAAAGTATGTAATGGAAAAAATTAATAACACGAGTTCGTGAGGAAGTATTCCCATGTACTCAAGAATGATAATTATATAACACATTTGAATGAAGTATGGGATTTTTTAGGTCATAACCATAACATAATAAAATATCATTATATGTATTATTTTTATATTATCAAATAATATTGGTATAAAAGTAATTTAAATATTTGGATAAGAAATTAAAATAAAAAATATTTTTGAATAAAATTACACTATATTCAGGTATCTAATTAGGTTTTCACTAATAATTTAATGTATTTATTTAGACACAAAATAAATCTTCTAGGATTTTTTTCGGGATTTTGGGGAGTTATTGTTTCCATAATTTGGAAAAAAAAAGTGGTTTTATGGTGTGAAATGTAGGGGATAGGGGTGGCCTTTTATAAGTCGAGTGAGTGTCAAACAATTATTATTTAGAAAGTTTGAATTACACCCACATTATTTTCCTATCACCTAGACCCAGTAATGATTCTTTCTTGATTATTGAATGGAAAACAATGAAATAATGCAATAAAAATTGGTTCGGACAATTACTTGGTCGTTTTTACACTATATAGTCTATGATTAACCACAAATAAAACATAATTTTCTTCATTAATCATGGTAATGAATTTTAAGTATTTTAAATAAACATTTTTGTAAAATACTATCTTCAGTAATTAAGACACTATAAATTATTATGATTAAAAATATGTAATATATTTTTCAAAATTCAATTCAAATAATTGGAAAAATTCAACATAAAATAAATCATTCAAATCACAAGAGAAAGAGACTTTTAATGAGAAATTTTCAAAAGTTTGTAGTGTTTTTGTATCTAAATTTAATATTAATTAATTTAAATGAAATAAATTTGATTATTAGATTTAATATGGAACTAATTATTTTATAAACTAAATTAGGAAAAATATTATTTTACATTTAATGTAATTCATATGAAAAAGTAGTTTTCAATTAAAATTATGTATTTTTAACTATTCATAAAAAATGACACTTCTCAGAAAAATACCATATATTAAACCTTAGATAATTATTGAATTACCATTTAAAAACGAAATTTATTTTCACATATATATTTTTTGTTTTGAAAGAAATTTTTTATAAATTCTATTAAATATATTTCTGTATTCCATCTTTTAGGAAAATATATATATATTCAAAAACATTTATTTTACATATAAATGATTCATATAACTATTAAAATCAACAATTATCTAATAAGCATGTGAAAAATATACATGTTCATAATTATTTAATATTATTCATACTATCCACTCAAATGGCTAGTAAATAACAATCATATTATATAATAATATTATTTTATGAGGTTGTTCAGTAAAACTCAAACATGCATGTAACACATGATATTAACGAACCTCATTGTAGCTTGTAAGATAAGGGAAATTAATTTTTCGTTCATGAAGAAATATATTGAAGACTGAATTTTTTATTATAGTTAATATATAATAATTACTCAGTTCTATATATTCTTTTCTGCGCATGGTGTTTATTTCCATAATTACTATCAAATATGATTTATATAATTTAAAATTTCAGGGTGTATATTCTCCTCATGTCAAATAAATTCCATCCTCTCAATTTTATAGTGATCTTGTTAATCAAGGGCTATTCATTTAGAAATAAAATTATGAAAAACTCTCATAGTAATAGGGTTAATAAAATAAAATCTTAATAAGAGAGAATGGTATGTACATAGGTCACATTGAATAACATATAACTAGGTTTCTAAGTAAGTGAAAATTGTTACTCGAAGATAGTGTGAATATAGTGGAAAATAATAAATATTAATATAGTGTGATTGAGGTCATTGGTCTTTTGAAAATGATTGATCAAATAAAATTTATTTTTCTCAAAACCATAAAACTTATATTATTTAAATGTTTTACTAAGTCATTAGATATGAATAATATATGATAGAAAATTTCTTTCAAAACTCTTTTCTGAATGTTAAGGAATTATTTTATAATAAAATAATATATATAAATATACTAACATGATATGTATATATGTGTGAAACACGAAATTATCATTTTCTTCTTTTTTGATTACTTACTCAAATAAATTAATATCAAAAACTTATTTTTCTTATGAATGAATAACTTAAATGAAAATTTAATGGATTCTAATGTCCATAAAAGTGCATATTGTCTTTCCCCATGACTCTAACTATTTTTCCAAAACCAATGCGATAAGAATAAGTTATCCAATATAATTAAAAAAATTTATAATCTTCAATGAAACACGATTCAGTCGTCATTAATATTTAATTTTCAAATTTCTATAAGAAAAGACTTAAAAAATTAACCTTGACATCATATAGGCCTATTGTAGGAAGTAAAAAATTATCTTCCTTGGAATATGTGTTCAAGCCCCCTGGCCATGCCCAACATGACGGGATGTAACCTGGAATTCATGTCTCATGTATTCTGAACAATATTATAATTATCCATATAATGTTCCATAATATATTATGGACATCCATGAATAATTTTAATCATTAATATAACTTTTTAATAATATAATTAAAATAATTTATTTATTTATTTTATTACAATGTAGTAGTTATTTTTTTATTTTTATTACAATGTGTGATTTTATTATATTGTTATTACAATATATGAAATGATTTTTTTGAATTATATGCTTCATAAGAACATGGATCCTTTATCCTTAAGACCATTCCCTATATGGTTTAGAAAATACTTGGTAAAAACCCATTACCAAAGGCTAGAAATCTTATTTTTCCTATGAGACTACAAATATATTGATATTCCTAGATTAAATGGTCCCCAACCACTGTATTTAATGCCTAATGAATTCATCATAGATCAACTAATCTATTAATCTCATAAACAGTGTTCCTTAAAAAATATCCTTATCGATTAAAGGATACAGATTTATCAATATTTCTGTAGTTAATAAAATTTCATTCAATGTAATAAACATATGTACTGATTGTATATTGTTTGAGATATATTAATATTAATGATAAATAATTTGGATATTTTGGGTAAATATAATGTTTAATATTAATAGAATATATAATTACTCAATGGAATGTTAATGAATATGAAAACGATTCAAAGATCTTTCTGTCATTTTTACATGTTGTCAAAATAATCCTAAAAAATCCATAAAATGAATAATAATGGTATACATATGTTAAAAACCTATTATATTAAGAATATATTTTTTTGTTAAATAAGAATATCTTAAAAATTATTCATTTGGAAAATATATTTTCCATTTTGGTGATGTTATATTCATTTTAACTCTTGATGTCACTTTTCATACATTCAATCAAATATGATGTTCATATTTGAAAATTTTATGGTGTTTTAGCTAAAAAAATCAAACCTTCATATAAATTGGTTAAATCATTATTGGGAATCATTTCTCCCCATTCATTGGTAATATTTTATGAAGTTATTATTTAATATTAATAAACATTCATTGAACCAGACACACTCTGTTTGTGGAGAAATTTAAATATCCAGATCAAACCATAACCATCGATAATAGAATTTCTGATTCCTGAGGTAACCTTTGTTTTAATATTCCCTAATATGGACCAATTTGGATTCATATATGTTTCAAACAATAAGTGTCTATCAAATAGCGGAACATTCATCCCTAAGAGATAACTATGAATCTTTATAATTCTTCACTATATTATATTTGATACTTATTTTTAAATATTTTCCATGATCATTCATTTCATAATTATTCCAAATAAATTTCTATTTCTAGAATCCAAAATATTACCTCTCTTAACCTTCACTGTTCATTCCCAAATATGATGGAAGACACAAGGATAGTTTAAAATGATAAAATTTACATAATATTTTCATGAAAGAGAAATGACCACAAAATACTCCCTCTACATCCATTCTTTAATAAGATATACAACATTATCTATATCCTAGCCACAATACATTAAACTGAATAAATTTTTACCCCTTTTGAAGGAGGATCCTTTTACTATTTATTTCATTTACCCACCAAATCAACCCATTGAATAGTGTTAGACATGAATCTTATTTTAAAAAGAAACTTAGTGATGACTATATTCATATTTCATGGCATGAATGGCGTTGCTTCTATAAAATTTGTGTTCCTCCATTCATGGGGAATAACCCTGATCTGGTTGAGGGGATCTAGACATTTCCAAGGATAAATCCTTATAAATAATATGATCAAAAAATATTTAAACCTTTATAAAGACCAAATTTCTATGGGATAGTTTTTTCATTCATGTCCATTAATAAAAAATATGATCCCTTTATTTTCTAACACATTCCATTCACAAACCATCCAACATGGACCTCAGAAATATGGATCTTCATAAACACCCTGACCATCATAAATATAAATATATATTCCAATAGAATCCATTTTTTAATATGAAATTATACACCAAGACTAGAATGGCATAATACACCCACCAAAATAGACTATCCACCAATGGCACACACTTCATTAGGAGATACCTCATCTATATCAGCATTCCTCAACAACATAATGCTATAAACCAAATATCAAATAAGATACATATTCACCCCTTTCATAATTCTCTCACATCATTATTTATACACATGAATCAAAAATTCACAACACAAAATCCCATTTGGTTATCAAGATATTGTCAAATTATTGTAAACTAATCAGTCATGCTTGGGTTGTCATACCATAACTCAAAATCAATTATGTTCAACATAAAATACCAGTCACATAATTCCATATTTAAATAACCTAAAAAGATATGAAAAACAGGGAAAATATTCTCCAGGTTGAAAATTATCAATGTAATATCCGATAAATAGTTGCTTCAAAACTCCCCAGACATGTACATAGCATGGTCTATTAAAAATTGAGTATTGAAAAAAATACCAAACGGGATTTGATGCACAATTTCATAGAGATACATTAGAAATATCCATGTCATTCTCACAATTTCATTATCATATATTATATAGTAAAAAATTAGAACCATGTATAGAAAGAGGAAATTTTTATAGGGTCTTCCATATGATCTTAGAAACAATCAAACAAAACACATTTGTTGTAATAACAATGGAATGAATTAGATCACTACTATTCTTAACCATGTAATTTCAAATTTGTTTGGTAATCAAACTAAATAAAATGATTCATTTTTTGTGTTATGATTACAATATTAGTAGGAACACACAAAAAAATATCTTGGAAAAAGTATCATTTTCATTCATCTGTTAAATTTTCAAAGAACATCATCATATTTGAGTCCTTGTACTAGGATTATAGATGATACTAAATAGAGGCATTCAACACTTCGATTGGGACATAATAATTCTACATAGATTAACGAAATGAATCAATTTGTTTGGTTACAACAACTTTATAATTTAAATTATAATCATTATTTTAAATAATATAACTTCTTCCTTGTTCCAAGTAACTCTTCATTGATTTATGGATTTTGAATATCTATTCCATAAATACATTTTGTTCTTCTTGATGGCACACAAATTTAACAAATTTTCTGACAAGGAGGTTTTGATACTCCTCAACCCCCATGGCATTTCTCATATCTTCCTAAGTTACAAAAACCATTGGATATACAATCATTTCCACTAGACATGACCCCACATTATATGACATTTTATCCTCATCCCATTGACGAATGATTTACTTTACAACATTCTAAATCCTAGGATTAAAACCCCCAATACACCCCATAATGGAATACATTATTGGATATTTGAAAATTCAGGATGACAGTTCATCGAGATATGTATCTAAAATTATCATACAAATATTTTTCTAGGTGTCAATTCATGAAGTGTGAAAGGAATTTTGTGCATCAATTATTGGTTCAGAGAATCTTTTTGAGGGAATTATGTACTCTTGGATTTAAAATATCGGTGAAGCACACTATTGTGCTCCCTCCAAATTATATTATCGAAGACTTCTTCTATTGGATATATTCCCCTGGAATATCTTCCCTCAGGCACAGTAGACAATTTAAGTGACCCTATAAAATAAACAAGACTCACTCTTAATATTATGTGGTTAAAAAAATAATGAATGTAGTAAAATAACAATAAAGGTGAACAAGACTTGCACATTGGTGGATCAAATGCACGGATTTATTCCTCCATAACACTGTGATTATCAAGTCTTTGAGTAGGGATTTCCTAAAAATGAAAATCCCCAAGAGTTTTCCTACCAAGAGGGATGGAGGGATATTGATACGCTCTAACATAGGGTCCCTTGACTATTTATATCTCATTAATTAAAGTAGTATATAAATTTTTTACTTGGCCATAAAGCAACTTTTTTATTTTTTCATTGCAAAGAGATGCACAATTCAATCATTAGTGTATGAAATAAAAATAAAGGAGATGGATTATGTTTGAAAATTAAATAAATAGAAAACTATAATTCCTCCAATTTCTTATCAATGTAACGAAGCTCATAAAATTATGTATGAATATTAATATTTTCAAAAAATTCCAAAATATATTTTATTTTATTTTATAGTCCCTTAGATAACATAGCATTATCACAAGTAGTTTCTTCAATGGAAAGTTATTCAAGACCCAAATTTGATACAACACCATTTTAATCGATCCATCTCTCAGTAAGAACAACTTCATTAAACCCAATAGAGTCAAGATCAACTTTTTCACCATCATTGTACCATCAATATAAAAACCCTTATTTTTCATTCATAAACATTACAGAAGTTTTACATAATTCTTAAAATGTTTCAAAAAAAGACACTAAAATACCATTTTAGTCTAGTGCGTTTAGAAACATGAAAACATTAACACTAGTAGATATGTGAGATAAATTTTCCCCCCATTGGTTTTTCATGAATATAACCCTTCTTAGAAATTTCATAAATAATAAATATATTCATAAACAAGATAATGATTAATAAACAGCAATGAGCCCAGATACAAAGTAATGGTAATAAATGGAGATATATTTTCATAAACTAGAGCCGAAGGGTTTGAGAACATGATCATTACATTATAAGATCATATAATATATATAAAAGTTCAGAAACTTAATCCATTTCATAAATATTGAATTTTTATAAGACACAATTAATTATGGAATCAAAAGCATGACTTATGAAATAAAAACATACGACAAAAAAATAGAATTTTTCATGAAACATAAATATGTATAATCATTCCCTAAAAGTCATGGCTCATTGAAAAAACTTATCATGGCACTTCATGAAGACTAAAAATTTTGGGAATGACACACCACCATCCAAATTGGAAATCATTTCCTTATATGGGATCGGGGTCCCCATATTCCCCTAGAGGATTAGATTTATCCATATTCCCATAGTGGATCATTTTTCTTGTTTCCATATCTCCCACAGTGAATCATGAATGTAATCTGAAAACAAATCCTTATCCCATGAGATATAAATCATCACCCAATTCATTATGGGGATATAGTGGTCAAAACCATCTTATAATGAAATAATACTTTTGTTTGGAACTAGATCAAAAACATTAATCATATCATTAACCATGAAATGAAATGGGTATCATAATTATCTAATCATATCACTTCCTTTTTAAAATATATAGGTTAAATATTTATTTATTCAGAACATAACACATGAAAAGAAGTGGGACTAATAAACATATATCTTATTCTATAGAAACGAGTTTCATAACCATATTACCCATGAAATTGAAAATTTTTACATAAAAGTGATTCCATAAATAGATAAATCATTCATACAAATAATATTAATAGACCCTTTGGATAATTTCCCAATAAAGGAATGCGTATCACCAATGGATATCATCTTAAATGGAAAATAATTTTTAAAATTATTGTAAAACAAATTCTAGAGGAAAATATCCTTTCTTATTTAAAAAATGATTTTTAAAACATAAAACATTTTATAAACATATTTTATAAAAAATAAACATGAAAAAATTAAAATTTAACATTAAAATTTTTAAAAAACCATTTCATTTATAAATATTGAAATCCTTGAATGAAAACATGAAATGATTTTGAATAAAATTTCCTTGAAAACACAATGAAAAATTATATAAGATTATTTAATAACCATAAAAAATATTCAGAATACTATTTAATTGAATATTATATTCAAATATAATCATTAAAAACATTTTTCAAATCAAAATTGAAATCATATATTTTGAAATTCAGGGCATGTGTCTCAATGAAATCAGATTGAGACAAAACTATTTTACCGATACTATATGTTTTGAAATATAATAACCTTGAAAGAAGAATAAACCATTTGATATGTAAATAAAATTATATTTAAAGATAATAATAATATAATATATTAATTTAATGTATATACATCACACCAATGAAATGAGTGGTGAATAAGGCATAAATCACAATGTAATAAATGTGAGACTAGAAATCCCAATACCTTATATATTGACTCTCATCATACAAATAAAAACATCTTATATAATAAATATATGTTTAATATAAATATCTTAGATAATTATATACTTGTAGCTAATACCATATATTCATATATATAACCCTCGTATTAACACTTCCTTATTAAGGTTATGTTTTAGGTAGTATCCACTTTCTTCTTCGAATGCATCTTAATTAGTAATGTTTTGGTCCCTTATCCATATATTCAAATTCTAGAATTTAAACCATTATATATATATATTTTATATTCAGTACATATTTATTTATAATAATATATTAATGATATAAATATAGAGTGTAATTCACTATTCATGGAAATGATATGTCATAAGTACACATGAACATTGTTTTCGTTCAATGGTCATATTAAAAGAAATGATGTAAATAGAATATTTGAATACATGTATACATAATAATTATTATATCATTAATATGTAATATATATCCTATAATTTTAATGAACCCATCCTGAATATGTTACATGTACTGTTTGAATGAATCACACCACCTAGAGGATGTGGTAGTCCACACTTCCCCAAATGAAACTGTCATTTTTACACAAAATAGAAATCCTGAATGTATGAATTGATAAAATTATTATTTAATAATAATAAAATGTTAGATAATATATATATATATATATATATATATATTTTTTTACTCAACATAACTCCAAACAATGAGATGCGGTAATGGAAAAATGAACAAGATCGTTTCATGAGGTGATATTTTTCTGTATATAAGAATGCTATGTTTGCTGCCGATTATTAGGCAGTGTTATTAATTATAGGACAAAACCATATAATAAAAATATATTAGAATTTTTATTATGATTTGGTTATTATATAAACATATAATAAGGCAATTTTAGGTTATAGATAATGAAAATAAAAAAAATTATCTTGAGGAAGGATGTTAAATCTTCTTTGGGTAACTCCTTTTGATTTTCACCAAAAGAATTTATTAGATGAATTTATTACTAATATGAGGATTATTGGATTATTGTAGGTATTTTGGGATGAAATATATTAATATTTGTTTACATGCAATGTGCCTCATAGTTGTCAATATGTTAGACGTGTGACTGCTTTTTTCTAGTTGAGGAGGAGTAGAATTCTACTAAACTGTTGAAAATTGAATTCCAACTACATTATTATAATCATTGGTGGAACCAATAAATCTATAAATACATTAAAAGGGACAAGGGGTAATATATGGATATTAATTATATTCTAGACAATTTTATATGTCATTTTGATCCTTAAGAATATGGTTTTATTCTTTTTTAAACAATTTTTTCTCTTTAACATTTTAATTAATTTTAATCACCTTCACTATCCTTTTTTCATCAAAAAACTATGTTTAAAATATTATAAATTATTTATATCTTGATGAAAAATATGGAATATATTTTTGTAAATTCATATCAAATATGATAATGGAATTAATTAAAAATTAATCATATAGTCGTGTTACGTTAGGAGGTTTTTTTAAAATAAGTTGTTAATGTTTGGAATTTTTTGATATCCAATTTCAATGATAAATACGTAAAAATAACATAAATTGGATTAATAAATGAACAATTATTCTGATTGGAAGTTATATAAAATTAACATATAATTAAACTACTTTAGTAAATGAGATAGAAAAGTACATTGGAGTTAAAATTCTGTATTTTTATTTATTCTTCAAAAAAAATGTTTTTCGAAAAATAGGTGATATCCACCGAAATATAATTTTAAAATTATAAATTTGAAAATATATTCAATATCATATTTAATTTATAAAATTGTCTACAATATAATTTATTATTTTCCACATTAGTATTTAAAAACAATTTCATTTTAGAAATTATTATTTTCAATGATATAAATTATTTACCAATAAAACTGTTTTATTGTAAATATGTTTTATGAATATGAAACCACTATAAATAATATTTAAAAAGTATTTATTATGGTTAGTATTATTATTTTTAATATATATGTTATAATTATCTCATTTAAATAGTTATTAAAATAAA
The DNA here is from genome assembly GCA_963277665.1 of Viscum album. Lineage (NCBI taxonomy): Eukaryota > Viridiplantae > Streptophyta > Magnoliopsida > Santalales > Viscaceae > Viscum > Viscum album. The sequence goes on from OY728141.1 coordinate 773,688,542, forward strand.
ATGACGTTTCTTAGAAACATGTTGTTGTGTGTAACACAAGTCATGTTGGTGACATTTGTAACACGAGATTTATTCGGGTATGTAAAATAAATATTTTAATTAGTGTATAATTCAACATAGTACATTAATGAATATTAATTTTATGAAAAAAAGGTTCATTAATTACTCAATTTGTTATATTATGCACCCCTTAAAATTAATTTCATCCTCTAAATTCACTAATCTGATACAAAAAATAGGTTATTTGTTCCTCTTTATATATTCAGGGTCCCACATTGTCTCCGCTTACATGTGATTTCCCTGTAAAATATCAACCAATTGAGCGGTCTTGATTCATAGAACATTCCTTATAATATATATAGTTTCCAATTGATGTTCCGCATAATAATGATCATTCACCTACGGTGTAGCCTTGATGTTTAGTATATGTGTACTGCTCTATTGATTTTTCCTAGGGAGAGATATATGGAACACATCATAAACATGATAGTGATTTTGAGGATGTTACAAGATCTAGAATAGCATTCTTAGACAATAATTAATCTCAAAGGTGATGTTATAATCAGTACATAGTTTCACATTTTTCTTTAACCTCACAAACTTCTTCAATGGATAGATTCAAAAAAAAACTCACCAAAATAATTTTCAATATCACACTAATGGTTATCAGCATTATTTGTATGTCCACATTATCCTACAGTGTTATATTTCATAATGGTTGGAGTGTTCTCATCCATTTCATCAGTTATCTCAGGTCTCAATAGATTACATTACCTGCTTCATCCCAACATATTAGATCTCTACATTTATTCCCATAGAGGGATTCATAAGGATTCATCTGAATGCTTGAGTGAATGTTTTCATTACAGAATACTAAACATGAGGAATATGTGGATCCCAAACTCCATTGAAATCCAACAAAAAATATCTTCTAAAAACCTCTAGGGTTAGAACCATTTTTTTAGACTGAACATCTATCTAAGGATGATAACCAAAAATGAAACTGAATTTGTTATGATGTTTTTATTGTAGAATTATCCAAAAAATTGAGGTAAACCTCAGATCCTGGTCAAATATAATAGATTGTGGAACTTTTTTTAACCTTATAATCAATATCTTGTAATGATTATCTATAGATAATTCCTCCTTGATATCAATGAAGTGTTCTTACTTTGTTAAGAGATCATCTACCAAATATGATTTATTAAACTCTTTATATATTTTTAGGAGTCCTACATAAAAATCCATAGTGATGTTCTCATATTTCCATTATTGAATTGGCATTGGACGAAACATCTACTCAAACATTTCTCACACAACCTTAACATAGAGGAATACCAATAATTGAGATGTAAAGTCAATGGAATACCTCATCATTCCTTCCCAACATAAGAATTATTTAAATTATGTAAAAAAATTAGAACATCCATGATGAATAGATAATGAAGAACTATGATCTTCCTCTAATAGCTACATCATCAAATCTATTTTGGATGGAATATATACGTGGTTCATGAAATTTATAATTCCATCATAATAAAGGCCATACTCTAAAACACATGTAACCATATTTTTCATCTCCATATCTTTAGTAAATGCCTCATTTATCTTCATGTTGTTTGAGGGATGAACCTTCAATAGTGGAATACATGATTATCCCACATCCTTAATGATTATGAGATACATATTTTAAAAAACTAGTAATATTTTTAATTCTTCAATCATCATCGTCGATAAGATGGAATGAGCCATTATAATCAAATAATCAACCTCTTGTTTTCTTTCCTAATGTTTTAATTTATTTAGCAGTCTCAATCTTTTATGATCACTAACAATATTCTATATAACATATTCAACTCCTTCAATTTGAATATATAAATTGAAAATTTTATGATTTGTGTATATATTAAATATGTCTACCTAAATATATTATGTCAATATATTTTATAAAAAATTACCGTTATTAAAGTAATATTTTTATTGGGTTAATTATTAACACGTGTCTTCAACTATTAAGATGCTTAGGCTCTAACCATTTTATTCTCTAGAATAGAACATTCTATTCCCTTTTGGTTGTATCATAGTATATTAAAAAACTATCTCAACTATAGGGTTATGTAATCATAGTTATGTTGACCAACCTTCTACTTAGTTCTTTCAAAATTTCATCAAATTCATTTGTCCTAAGGAACATGGAACCCTTTTGAGTCAACTTCATCAGAGGATTTGATATTTGTGAGAAATTATCATCAATACATTGTTGATATCTTGATAATCAAAGAAATCAATGGATCTCATTATCTGGGATGATCTAGGCCAATATTCAATAGACTCTGTCTTTTATTGATCTAATGTTATACCATCTCCGGAGATTATGTGACCAAAATGTCAAACCCTATGAAGAGAAAATTCAAACTATGTAAATTTTTTATATATCTTCTCCATCATTAGGGTGTTTATTAAAATTATCAATTGGTTTTTATTCACTTTATTATTCTTCTAATATATGAGAATATCATCAATAAACAAAAACACATTGAAGTTTAGTAATCACCAAATATTCAATTAATCAAATCCATTAATATTGATGGGAACTAGTAAAACAAAAAGTAATAATTAAATATTAATATTTTCTATATCTTGTATAGAATGATATATTTGGTATATCCTTATTCCTGACGAACATTTTTTGATATCGAGAATGAATATCAATCATTGAAATTTATTGAACTCTGCATAGTTGATCAAAGAATTCATCGATACAAGGAGGATGATTCTTTTTCATGATCATTTTATTCATTGACATTTTATAAATAATGAAGTATCACATTGATCTAAATATACTATTAAGAAAAATGTGCAGGTGCACCCCAATATGAAAAAAGTTTCTATATTAATATATTAGAAATGATTTCATAAAATTTATTCATTAATTTCTCAAACTCAATCAGGGATACTATATACAGAGTCTTTTAAATTATCATGGGACCTGGCATGGTTAATAAAAAAATAAACATCACATTTTTGTGGAAAATGATGAATTGATTCTTAACAAACATCCAAAAATTATCAAACAACAGGAATATCATCGATGTTGGGTTTCTCCAAAACCATTTCTAACAAACATGTCTTCTAAATAGGAATTAAGAACTATACACTCAGTATAGTTTCTTTAGGATGTTCACACTTATCGTCAAATTTATAGATGATAATAATTTGGTTTTAAATATATAAAATAAATTCCATTACATGAAAATTAGTATATTATATAACTATATTATTACAATCTATGCTGAGGATGATGTCAAATTCAACCAATGGATGAATGCCATGATTTTTTGTACGCAAAATCCTATACTTGTGGTGCAATAACCAAAAACATTGGGGGTATCACTTCTAATTACACATTTAATCATTTTGGTTGAATCCTAATTCCTTTATAATTTTCCTTATATATGAAATATTGGGTAGATCTACAATAAAATAAGAAAACATCCATTATAGAGTGGAGGTTATGTGTTCTATTTACCACATCTTCATCACTCTGATTTTAAGAAATTGTTAATAGTTGTGATTTACCCTTCTCCCTAGGTTTAAGATGATGATGATGTCGATCATGCTCACCAACCCTTGGGTATGTGCACTAATTTTCATAATTATAATCACACTTCAATGCGATTTTATAATGATTGGGAGGTTCATTTTGTGAAGCCTTACCTTTATTTTCATTATTTCTTATCTTCTTCACATCAGTAAAACAATTAATTTCATGTTGTACCTACCTTATAAACATAAAGTATTTATTAGAATCCATAATACATTTACCTCCACGTTTTTTCTAATCACAATGCATAAACTTTGTGTAATGTTTTTCATTCCATGGTTTTTATATTATACATTGAACTCCATATTCATTTTCTCATTAAAAACAAGATATTGATAAATAACTACAGCCTATATTTCATCGTTGAATTGAAAAAAGGACCTCTTTTCATCACTACTAATGTCACTTATGCCCAAATTCATTCTAATACATCACTTTATGGGATTTATGAACATATCAACTTTAATTTTAGGTTTGATAATAATTTTAGATGTGTACCTCACAATTTTTGTGAAATTATCCTTATAAGAACCAATAGATTTGTCATAATTTTACATAAATACAAAGAAATAATTTTCCATATTAGTATGAATAACATTATCAAATAAATTATTTTATAATAAGATCCTTAACTCATTCCAATCCATATATTCAATTTCATCTTGCTTCCTTATATTATTGATTAGAGTCCACCACAGGTCGACCTCACCTGCGAACAAATAAAGAGAAATAAATGACATTATCTTGTTCTAGATACCATATAATGGATAATATCTCTTTAGTGGTACCTATACACTATTGAGAAAAACGTGGATCAGAAGTGACACTTAATGAATATGGATTTATAATCATTAAGGAGTCAACATAATTTTGTTCCCATCTTTTTTTCATTTGGAAGCTCATCATCACTCATTTATTTAGAATGTTAGGTGAGAATAGCAACAATATTTTTTATTCCAGCCACCATAACATTCAGTTAATTATGATTAGAATCATTTCATTGTCTAATAAAATCAACATTAATGTTCTTCTTTCGTGATCTATCCATTGACCAAAACCAAAAATCATATTGTAAGAAAAATATTCCACACATCATAAAGTAAAAAAACTAATGGAATTCTATGTTATAACATTTTTCTTTAATCAATAAGACCTTATAATTATCCCTGGATATTCATAACCATCTTATCTTTTAATCTTTGATGATGGTTTTTGAAGAGTTTCGGGAGTCCTAATGCTTATATTCTACGAGTATCAAACCAGTTGTGTAGTATGTCCAATTTTTATTTACCTGGTTATGCTCAATTCAGTCCCAACACACAATTTTAGAGTTGTTACACATATGGAAATATATTCTATAACCTCATCCATTTGTAGTGTCCATTGGTAAATTTATTTCTAAGAATCAACTAGCTCTATCCTTTACCATAAATCAAGGAAGAATTATAATACATTTCCTTATCATTATAATTATACGTAGACATTTCCTTAGTGTTATCACTTTTTTTTACCCAATATTGAATCAAAAGGATAACAAAACCTTTTCCTCAATAAAAACTATACTGAACCCCAATTTTCATACATTTAGATTACGCCAATTTTTTAGAATACTTATTTCATCACACAAATAGACACCTAAAGACCATATTATCCTCGTTCTTTTAGAATCATGGAAACCTAAACAGTTTTACAAAAGTGAGATACATTATACCTAGATAGGTTCTTATTAACGAAAACCCCCCATAGACAAATCATACATAATAAAAATATTAATAACCTGGAGAATAAAACATAGAAATGGTGGAGTTTAGATGATTGGTAATATATAGTAATGGAGAGATGTATACATAAAAATGAGAATAATGGTATGATAATATGTTTGTTGCATTAGAATATCATACCCTATATATCAAATATCGTCAATTTAAATCATGTAATAATGAATAATATTTCATAAGACAAGAATCTTAAGAGAATCAAGAGCATAATACGTGAAATAATAACATAGGAATAAGACATGGAATTGTGGTTGAAACATAAACATTTAATCTAATTCCCAGTATGTCAGGTCACAATTCCAAAACTTATTAGGTAACTTCATGGGGATTAAACTAACTGGACTTCAAACACCACTACCTACAATTGTAGTCATTTCCTTTTAAGGGATCAGGATTCCCCAAAATTCTTCTAGAATCTAAGTTATTTTGGGATTTCATTTTCATCCAATGAGGTAAATATTCTATCCACAGACTTGTGATTCACGATTGTTGAAAAATTCATTTGGGGTCGACCTTAGTTATTATTTTTGAGGAAAATGCATGAGGAAAATTGAGTTTGTTAGTTTTCAAATTGGTTTGCTTAATTCCTCTAATTTCATTCTTCAGTTTTCATCTAAAAATGAATACTATAGATTTTGGGAGAGAACATCGTGGGTGTTTGGTGGATTCACAATGAAAGTTATGAAATGGTCTCCTGTTTCAGATTCTATTATTGAATCTCCTTTTGTCCTAGTTTGGATTGGTTTCTCTGGTTTAACGATTCACCACTTTAAAAAGATGGCCCTGTTTTCGATTTTCGGTCTGATTGGATCCACGTTGAAGATAGACATGGAAACCAGAAAACTTTCTAGGATTTCGATTAAAAGGATCTGTACAGATATTGAGGTGTCTAAAACCCTTCAAAAAGAAATTTGGATTCAAAATTACAACCATGGATTCTTACAAGAGGTGATTTATGATCAATTTCCATCTTATTGTTCGATTTTCTTTATAATTGGGCATTTATTTAGTTGATATGGTAAGATAGTAGGTCCAACTTCTAGTAAGTCATGGGTTGCGAAGGGAAAGATATATATGAAAATGGAAGCTTGAATAGAATGGTCAATGAAAGTGATGGTGCTTGTTAGACCCTGTTGAACTAAGAACCCCATTGGTGAGAAAATAGAAGATGTTGAAATTCCCACTGATGCTCAGTCTCATGCCATGGAAAATGTTGATAGTGGTTTAATACCTAAACACTTTCAGGGATTTGTGGATATTGTCCATAGTGTTCTGAATGACACCATTAAGGAGGATAATTGGAAGTTTCATTCTAAATCTAACCTTGATACATGCCCCGCATAGAAAACTCCCATGCTGGAGGATGATCAAAAGGCTGATCAAATTGAAGAGTACAACCTAAAATCAATCTCTATAAAAGGGAAAACCCAAATAGTGGATGTGTATGGATTCATTAATCTGAATCCTATAAAAATGAGGAAGCTTAGAGATTACTCTCAACTAGAACGAACATTTTTCATGAGGTCACTTGATACATATAAAATGGAAAATACTACAACTTCAACTGCAACTAATTTGGATGACTGAAGTGAATAATTCCTTGGATCTCTCACTACATACGCTCCTTCACAACTTGAGATTGATCATCCTTTATCCCCTCATGATGATAAATTTAACGAAGACTCTGACCTGGTGGTGATGTTTTCAGACCAGGATGTTGTGGATGTAAATTAAAATATTGACTCTCAACTAGAACAACAAGACGAATTGGTTTATTAGAGGCTCAAATATGGTGAAATTTATGTGTAAACTTATCTTGATATCCAACGTCGACTGTTTAATAAGAGTTTGGTGCATGAATATAGCCAAACTCCCTGATTTTCATTGTCCAGTGCTGCTCTGCTCACATGGCACAACTCCCTTTTCTAATGTCACAGGCATCCCCTACCTTGGAGCAGCCGCACTTGTTTATTGATTTGTTTGAGCTTATTTGTTTTATCTAATTGTTTGGTTCTCTATATTGGATTGTTATATACTCATTACACCTCTAGATTTTATTGAAATACTTTTATTTTAATTAATTTTTGGGGCATGAATTGGGTTCCCAATTCATATCTCTGTTTGTGTTACAAAAAATAACACCTAAAAAAAAGCATGTCTCATAAACAAATAACCCACGAAATTGAAAAGGGATTCGTAGATATATTACATCTGAAAGAGACAATGATTTCATAAGAATCATTCAATGAAAAAATAAACCACTTAGTTAAAGAATATGAATATATAATTTGGATCATTTCCCAAGAAAGGAATGTGTAACACCATTGGATGTCATCTTATATGGAAAATGATTTTGAAAATTTATTTAAATACATTCATTGAGAAAAAAATATTTTATTTATTCAAAAATTCTTCATAAAAAATAAATAATTTTTGAAAAAATATTAGGTTGAAATGATACATAACAATTTATAAATTAATCATTAAATTCTTTTGAAATACATTTCATTGAATTCAATTGGAAAAACTATTTATAAATAATGAAAAAAATTGAAAACCATTGAATTAAAAACAACTTGAAAACATATCATGAATCATTCAAAGACCATAAAAAACTAAAATCATTTTAAATTAAAAATATGTTAAAATTACCATGGGTAAAAACAATTTAGAAATCTTTTTAAAAAAAACTGTTTTTAAAATTCATGGATTTTGTTTCAAAGAATGAAAATTGAGACAAAACTACGTTAAAAATTTAGTAACAAATGAATCATAAACCAAAGAATGAAAGATAATTCCATTTATATTTATGTAAAAATAAATATAAATATAAAAATTATTAAATATATTAATGGGTACTTAATAAAACACAAAAAATAATGTAGTGTGGAATAAGGCATAAATCTCACAAAAATAAAGGTGAGATTAGAAATCCCCTTAATTTATGTGTGGACATTCATCATAATCAAATAAAACTCCAGTAAAATATATATTTTATCACTATTAACATTTTAAAGTATAATATAATTATATCCATTGATATTTTTAGATTTATACCATATTCTTATTTACACTTCAATTTTATGGCTATGTTTCAGGTAATATCTTCTTTTTTCTTTGACTGTGTGTAAATTTGTAATATTTTTTTTCAGAAACTTTTTTCATGAATTATATAATTAAATTTTGATATATGTATATAAAAATTATATTCAATATATATTTATTTATATTATTCGATTACTGATATAAATATTAAATGGAATACACCATTCATGGAGACAGTAGACCATAGATATTCATGAATGTTGTTTCTATTTAATTTTAATATTGAAAAAAAAATGTAAATGAAATATATTCATATATATATATAATAGATTATTTATATTTAATATTTCATATATATCATATAAATTTATTTAAAAATCCATTAATACATTCCATTTATATTGTAAACGAATTACATTTCTTTGAGGGTGCGTTAGTCCACACTTCCCCAAATGAAACTATTAGTTTACACTAACTAGAAATAATGATGTTATATGTTATATAACGTATATAGATACATAAATAAATACTAAATATCATATATATAAATATATACTACATATCTTCTTTCATAATTTCCATCCATTAGAGGTTGTAATGGGAAAAAGAATATCATCATTTCATTAGGTGATATTTCACTAAACACAAGAGTGGTATGTTCGTAAACCATTAGATAGAAGTGTCTATAAGTGTAAGTTGAATACATAGAATAAAAAATAGTAATTTTTATTATTCTTATTTAATATTATTTTCAAGTATTAATAAGTGTTGAGGGGCAGTAGAATTAAAATATAACAACAGTATTTGGGGAAGCATATTACCTCTTCTTTGGGTAACTGCTTTTAGATTGCATGAAAGGGATTCCCTATATAGATATATCAAAAAATAGGAGTTTATTGGATGAAAGTATATATTTTGGGATTATATTTAGGCATAAGATCCTCATTAATAACTTATTGGAAGGTGTGAAAAAGTGGGAGGGGTGACATACTTGATATAGTGTAGGAGGAGTGGCTTCTTTAAAATTTTATAAAATGGAGTTATACCAATGTCTTTCAATTGAAAACATTTCTAACAATGTTACTAATATGATATAATGTAGGATAAGGTCTAAATGTTGATTAAAAATGGATATTTTACATGTTTGAAGGTCATTTTGGGACTTATGTTTAATGTTTTGTCCATTGTTAAGCTAATTTATCTCTTACACACTATAATGAATAATAATCAAAATCAATAATATTATCGGTAAAAAATCTATGATAAAGATATTGTAAATTCTAAATTATTCATATTATAAATTTGGAATATATTTTACTAAATTTAATTCATAGAAGTGGTAGAAATTAATTTAAAATTAAACCTGCAGGCATGTCACGATAGCGGGATTTCAAGAAAAAATGTTTAAATGATTGGAATAGGTTGATATACAATTTCAATGTGAAATTGGTTAAATCACCTAAAAATTATTAATTTATGTAATATTAATATTAATACACTTTGAAAATAAATTATTATATAATTTAAATATATAAATAAACTAGATGGAAAAAACCTTTATGTATTAAAAATCATTCTTTTCAACATACCTCCAGAAATGATGTTTTTATTAAATAAAACAGTCAAATTCACCCTAATATAATTTTGAAATTACTATTTAAATATTATTTTTACTTCATAAACATGAATTTATAAATTTTTCGAAATGGAATTTTATTATTGTTCTCATAAGGATATAAAAAGTATTACATTTGAGGAGTTAATATCCCAAAGCATATTGTGGGATTACCAACACTACAAGTTTTATTATAAATAGGTTTTATTTATATAATAAGTTATAAATAATATCTAAAAACTAGTTAAAATGTATATATTAGTAATCATAATGCATAGTTTATAACCATTTCATTTAAATAATTATAATAATAAAATGATATTTCTTTGAACATCATTCTTGTGAGTAATGGAAGACAAGTCAGGGTTGTGTGTAGTGAAATATTATCATGGTGTGGATTATGATGATTGATTGAATTACTATATGATGAGATGAATGGAATAAATGCAAGTAAATTTATTTGAAAATATGAGAAGAAAAATTTCAAAGTGTTACATTCCATGATCCATGTCGATAAATTCATGAATGGCGACAGTGAGTGTGGTGGTTGTTGTATGTTCTTCCAATGTTTTTAAAGGATCAAAAATATCATGGGGAATAAATTTATTGTCAAGTAAATGAATTATTATTATGTCCACATCACATTACATAGTCTATACTCACTCTCACAAGTAATGGTTGTGGATGCAGCTTTCTCTTTCAACACATTCTCTACAATGGGACGATTTTACAATCATAAGTTAGAGAATCATGAGTTATATACTACTCAAACCTCAAAAGATTACTTTAATACCCATTTAATATGGAGAGATAAGATGATACCAATAAAATAATGAATGATCATATGGGAATGTCTAGAAATTTAAACAATTATATAGAAATGAAAAGACTTACTATGGGACATATGTCTGGAAAACATATTTTCCCTCCTCTGTTTCATCCCTTGATATATTGAGGGGATCATACAGATCCCCTCAGTTATATGTACTATATGTGGCAGTTTAATAGACCCTCATTCTATCTCCTCCCCCATTTTCCTCTAACCTAGGGATTACTATGTTGACTAGGATGACTCAAAAGTACCATGTCAGTGTTTCCCATGAGTCTATAATTTTTTAGCTCAAGTTCCACCAATGAAAAACATTATTCTCCTCCAAAATGAATTTATGTTCCCTAAAAATTATTGATGATGGGTGACTAAGGGAAATAATAATATAAAAGTGAATGATACCATACTAATGTCAATGATCTCATCCCACTCAACATCAGATCGGCTAGATATTCCCTCATAGATACCTCATGAAAACATGTATGTCACCAACTTTGAATATGGGACCTGATCATTGATGGAATATATTAACATCTACAAATCCTGAATAAATTTCCCCACCGTAGTATAATTTCATCCATTGTGAAGATCAGATGGTAATATAATGTCAGTCCCCTTACCAAATGGCTTGGGATGGAAGTCAGATGCTACTCGGACTTAGTCGACATTCACAATGCACCAAATGTTAGAAATTAATGCCAAGGGCTACACGAACAAGTGCGGAATGATTTTCCCTTGGAATATACCAAAAAAACCCAAAAATTCAGAACAGCATGATTCATGTCAATAGGTAAACCATGATAACTCTTAACCAAATGACAACCAACAATTCTATCAAAACTCCCATAATGTAATAAAAAATTCCACAAAACAAATTATTATCATTCCAAGGGAAAACTCAATAACAAAACAAAAACAAAACAATGAAATTATCTAGGGCTACACACCATGCTCCATGCTCGACGAACCAACAGACCTCCCAAGCATCGTGATAAACCACTAGCAAAATGATATGCTATACTCTTACATGTATCCTAGAAAACTACATCTCCAAAAGCACCAGTGTTCCAATGTAGTTTGTGAGTAAAAATAATCAGATGGTTTTCCCCAAATTATATTCATATAACGCCACTACGATAGATCCATTATCAAATTTATATAAAACTATTTATATAAATCATCAATAGGTGTAACAAATTTCAATAAGCCTAACACACCCATAGAAAGGAAATTTCTACCCAAATCCAGAAAATATAAGGGAAATAAGACAAACATTAAATAATTAGTTTACCATCACATAATTTCCTAACAATATCCACCCTATGTATCCACATACAAGAAAATCAGAACCATAGAGTTTCCCATTCCAAAATTGGTAATAATTCATGGTGGAACATCCCATCCAATCATATTTACTCTTTTCCCAATCAAGAGGTACATCCCGTCGACATATCATTGATGGTGTCCCCAACATCCACAATCCATATAATTTTTATATTTATGCTCCCCACTCACTTCACATCCCACAATCCCATGAAAAAATACATTATCAATAATTAGAACATAACACACAGAGGAAAAAACACTAAAAGAAAAAAGAATTTCACAACCAAAAAATCCCCGGGGACCTCAACCAAGCCAAACTTCAATTCAATAAAACAATCCCCCTTTATTGAAACCATTTTCCAAAAACCATTTTAATAAATAAACCCATGAAACCAATTATAAAATATTCATTTTAAATTCCAAAAACAAAAAAAAAATATCTATGTAATATCCCATTTCCTACAAAATTCCATAAATTATCACCAAATGAATTTAAAAAATATATCTTACTAATAATAATAATTAATTTCAGGAAAAATAAATTAATTGAATAAAAGGATTCTAGTTCTACCAAAATTTAGTTGACAGAGAATCAACGTACCTTATGGGTTTGGGGAAATCGACCAACGCAAGAACACATCACAAATTCTAATGAAAAAAATCCTAAATAGCCATAGATGTAACCCCCCGAGATTTTATGAAATATATTCTTTTTAATTTCATTAATGTCTTGTGTTGTACGCTACACCAAAAGGATCTTGAAAAACATGAATCCTTGACTTGCCTTTCATTACACGCAATCATGACCTTCCTTGATAGCGTGTGCAGTACGCAATACCGAGTTTCACTAAACAAGATATTATTATAATATTATTATGAACTAGCTGTTATGAATAATAATACCCAGTTTTTGAAGTTTTATAAATATAATCTTTTAAAATGGACTTCATTTTTGGATTCGGAATATCGAAATTATCTTAGGGTGAAATTTTGGTACTTTTCTGATAACTTCCATATTCTGATGAATAGTGAAAATTACTAAAATTTAATTAAAACCAACTTTTTTAATAAAAATAATTAATAGAGATAAATTATTAATTTGATTGGTTATAAAGTATATTTAGAATATATTTTTACAATTTAATAAAATTTTTGTTATTGGATGTAATTTCACATTTAAACTAGACATAAACAAGTGTCAATCTTTTGATAGTTATTATCTCTTAAAAACACGCTATTTGTTTTGACGACGGGACTTAATTTTTAAATTAGTTAATGTAACTGATATGTTTTGAATTTGGTAAAATAGAAATCATTTTTGAATTAATAATATCAAATATATCTTAGGCCTAAATTTTGGTATTTTTCTTGAAACTTTCATTTTTTGATGAATAGTGAAACAATTATGTGGTATCTAAAAACTGATTTTTATCATAAACTTAATTTTACCACTTCTATGAGTGGAATTTGAAAAATCTGAGAGACATGGTTGATGTCAGTAAGAAAAATTTGGTTCAATGAGATGAAAATAATTTTTGGTGAATTGTAACTTTTTAGTTTTATTTACCATGGTTAAAAGTAAATAGAGTAGTCAAGGGTAAAAATGATATAATTATTACCCTAACACATGTCATAATTCTAATGGATAAGTTTAATTCGACCAAAAACAACCATAGGAATAAAATATGAACATTTAGTCCCACTTGGATTAGATTAGGACATTTATTATTAATTTATTTAAAGAAATATTAAAATAGTTAAAATCAAAGTTTAATAAGTAAACCATTTTTAATATAGGGTTATACATAAGATAAATTATACTAAAAACATTAATTAGAAAGCTAAAAATAGTTCCTACATAATTATATTTAATTTGTAATTTTTAGACATTAAATAATTTAATTTAATTATGACACAATGATGATTCAGAAATTATTTTATTAAGGAAATATTGACTTAATTGATGTTATAAATACCCAAATAAATGTAATTTGAGACTTTTTATGAATTAAAATAATTTTTTATGTTAATATGACATGTTAGTATTGATTTAATTCACTTTTTTCGAACTATTCGGTCTGTTATGATTTCCAAAAAAATCAATTACCAAATAGTATCAAAATTGACATAAAATAGTTTTAGAAACAAATATTATATTATTAATTGTTATTTTATTCCTAAAAATATAAGGTTCTGCCAAATGACTTAGATATGGTTATATATATTAATAAAAAACAACTTGGGGTTCGTTTGGATTGATATAGTATGTTTATTAACCTTATAGTGTAAGAAAACAAGAAGACACGCAAAAAGTTAAATTATCTAACATAAAGATAAATATAAATGATAAGGTTAAAATTGATACCTAATCATGTCTAAATTCTATTGGATGAAATGATTTAGACCCATATCCACCTTATCTTCGAAATATATCAATTTGGAGCTATTAAAAACCGAATTTGTCTTTATAATAAAATAATATTTTTAGTTATTCCAAAGGTGCCCCTCTCCTCCCTTATAAAAGGGCACCTCCTCCCTCTCTTCCTCACACCACATTGAGCCTTCAAACTCGGCCAACCCCTGCACAATTCTCTTATCCACTTCCCTAGAAACAACCTATAATTCCTGGTCTTCATCAAATACCCATTTTATTGCCCTAAGAGGAGGTCTCAAAGAGGCGCTTCAGAGAAGAGGTAATGTCTGTTACCAATTCTTTCATCTATATTTCTTCTTCCACTTCTTCTTCATTAGTTATTTCATTATGAAGTAATAACATAAGTATCACTAGTATACTGATATTTTATTATAAGTATGAAACAAACCTATTTCACAATCTATAAATCCTACGGAAAACGAAATCACCACGTGTGCGTTTGTATGGAATACCGTCTCCACACCGTGGTGTAATCTATTTTCCACACCCACCTTACATGGATGGGTATAATGTTGTAAATAATAACTATATATGATTTTTGTAATGTGATATTGATTCTATAACAGTATACATACACTCCAATAAAATTCCATGATCATTGGAATGATATAATCGCACGTTCGTACGTACGGAATACTGTCTCCACGACGCGATGAGATTCATTCTGAATGATTAAACATTTATAAATGATTATAAAGTATATATAATATGTAATCATGAAATATATGACATAATAATGATAATGTATTTATGTATATATATTTATGTCATCCAATTAATTACATTCAATTTAATGAGGAAACGAAAACAACGTTCATGCGTACGTACGGCCTAGCGTCTCCATGACGGTGTATTTCGTTCCATTTATCGATCTATTATATATATGTATATTCTGATTATATATTTTATATAAATAATGTTTTATACTATGTAATTATGTAATCTTGATCTATGTAATCATATGAATAATTACAAGTCAAAACACGGATGACAAAGGAAACGACTTTACCCAAAATGCTCTTTAAAATGGTACTTACAAAAGAACGGGTAATATAAATTCATAAGTGAACCATATATGATATCATAACAATGAATATGATTCTGTAATAAGTCAATGAAATTATTTAAATCATTATACAGGAGTTTCGGATACATACAAAGTATATCACACCTAAGGTAAGGGATATCTTTTCCAATCTCATTTTTATCCGAGATTGTTTATTCATAAGTATTTACTGAGGTAATTGTTATCATCCATGTCCAGGTTTCATAAAAGTGTTTTAATGTATGTTTAAAGTCTTTATTAATCATTTTTGACTTTTACAACATGGTATGTAAGGAATCTTTCTTTTGTTTACGTTACGAGGTACTTTTTTGACTTTTCCGACAAAAGTACGAGAAGAATGTTATTTTAACGTATACGGCACGAAAGGATTTTTTCCATTTTATAAAGACGTATTTTCATGAAGCTTCCTCCAAAATATTTCATGACTATTTTCAAAAAAATTATTTTCCTTTAAAATTGCATGACATTTTGTAAAAAAGAAAATGATTTTGAAGAAAAAATGATATTTTCCTCAAGAATTCATTTCAAGTGTTTTATCAAAACCATTTTCATCTAAGATGACATTATTTCATATGTGTATGTTTCAAGTATAATGTCTCTATGATTTACATGGTTTCAGTTTTCTTATTATGAACTGATATCCATTTCTTTTATATGTATTATGTGATGATGGGATGATGTTTATGAAACCCATTTTATTTATTGGGTTTTTATGAATGATGTATGTTTATTTTGTGGCACAAGTAAGAATGATTTCATTATGAGATTGGTGGGACCTATATCTATCTCCAATGCGTTGGGTAAATATTTTATATCTCATGAGATAGACATGGTTGGAACAGTAAGTTAATCTGGTTCAGTGTTATAGGACTGAAATGAGGAGTGGACTCGATTCAAAATGGGACTTTTTCCACTAAGATGGTCTTGGCAGCAATGCCTTGGCTACTATGGAAATCATTACATGTGCTTAATGGATGCCACAATTACATATATCATTCCCATGCTATGTTATCATGATTTATGTTCCATTATGATCTATGCCTTATGTACTTCCAAGTTGTAAGTTGTTGCTCAAGATTTTGATGTTTAAACATTACGTTCATGTTTTTAATTTCAAATGTATATGGTATGTTTTATTTTATCCATTCTTACCCTTACTAAGCATTTGATCTCACCTTTTTTATGTTATCTTTTCCCCCAGGATTAAAAGAAATATTTTAGGAAAGGAAACAAAATTGGAAGATCTTTATGGGAGATGTTGAAGATCATTCACCACCATTAGAAGATTACGTTCCAAGTTTACAAAGACACTATATTATTACGGTACTTGTGTGTCTGTTTTTGTTATGTACTAAGTATTCCGTAAAAGTAATGTAATGTCTATGTACGTCAAGCTTCGACTCTCTATAGTTGGTATCAGAGGAAAGGTTTAGTCAACCTTTGGAAACTAGGATGTGAAAACATTAGTGAAATCCATAGAGATATTTCTAAAGTATCTCTAGGGATGTCCTTAAGGATTAGTATTCATATAGGTTATAGACCTAGAATTATGGTAACAATCTTAGAATTAAACCTAAGATGTTAGATATTGTTGGTAATCCCCTTTTATTATGTTTTTTCCCTAGCATGATTTTTTCCTCTCACACTATTCTTTTTGGGTTTTAGACGATGGATGGAACCCGAAGGAACCATGTTGATCAATGCAATGGATAATGCAATGATTGTCCTCCTGAACAAACAAATTTTATGGGAGATGGTGTGAAAAATCTTATTGCTATACTTACACAAGCTATGAATCATTATGGACTTCCAAATGAGCAGATAAGGGAACAATATTCTATTGAGTCCTTCATGAGGCAACGTCCACCTTCTTTCAGTGGGTCATGTGATCCACTTGTTGCTGAACAATGGATCAGTGCCACTGAAAAGATATTTTCAGTTATTCAATGTTCTGAACATGATAAAGTCATCTTAGCAGTATATCGTTTGGAAGTTGAATCTGATCAATGGTGGAATATTATCAAGAATATGAAGCCAAGAGTCGAAATTGTGTCCATGGAATGGGATGAGTTCAAGAACTTATTTTTCAATAAGTAATTCCCTCGTATTCTTCGAACAAATATGGAGAAGGAATTTCTTGAACTAAAGCAAAAGGATGATGAATCTGTTGGTATATACAAAGAGAATTTTACAAGGCTTGCAAGGTATGCATCTGGATTTATCATCCAACCTGAAAGTGAAGTTGATCGATTATTCAGTGGCTTAAAACCAAATCTTCGAAGCGCATTAGCTATAAGAGACTTCAATAGCTATGAAGAAATTGTGTGTTGTGCTATTAAGGTAGAAATGGAATTTGGTGTTACATATCCATCTCATGGTTTTGAAAAGAAACGAAATATGGAGTTCAAGGAGAAATCTTAGAATAATGGTGAAAAGAAGATGAATGTTTCCATATTATCAATGTGTGGAAAGAAGCATGGTGGAGATTGTCATAAAGGGACTAGAAAATGTTTTAAGTGTGGAAAATAAGGTCATCAAGTAGCTGAGTGTCGAAGTAATGGAAAAAAGGGTTGCTAATGGTGTGAATAAAGAAAAGACTGCAGAGAACTCACCAACAACACTTCAATGCTTCAAGTGAAAGGAAATGGGGCATTATGCTAATAAATGCCCTAATCCAAGGGTTAGTGATGATCGACATGAGCAACCAATTAAGGCAAAGGACAAAGGGAAGTCACAAGCGATCACGATTGGCAATGTTGAATATGAAAATAATGCGGTGGAATGATTAAGTTTTTATGTAATGGGATTACTAAATAATGTTGTTTCGTTGAATATTTGAATATTTATGTTTTGGTCAATTATGGTTTTCAATAATTTTATGGTACCGATAACCATGGAAAGTGATTCAAAAACTTTGGTAAGCAGATGATATGCATATAATGAAGGGATAAGAAGATAATGAGATGTTTTATTGTATTCATGAGATCATGATAGATATAAGGACTTAGTGATATTATGGTTTGACTATAAATAATTTTGAGTATTTTGGTATGTGGAAAGTGTTAACTTTTAACTGCATTCATGTTTTCACTAAGGTTCAATGGGTATTCATTCTTTAAGATAATACATGATTAAGGTATTCACATGTTTGTAATTTGATCAACAAGATATATCTTATGATATATGGGGGATAAATGATGGCATTCACATGATTGTTATGTGACATTTCAAGTAATCATTTTCTTTATACTATGAGCTTGGACCGAAGTATTTTAGATAAGCCTAAAGATTGGATTGAATTATGTTGGACATAAGTTAGTATTGTTTAAGGATATAAAATTTTTCGATATTATTGATGGGATGTTATAGTAATATAGTTTTAGAAAAAGGACAACCAGGAGGACATGCGACAACCCATTGCGTTGGACAAGGCTGTGGCAATCGAACCCAAAACCGAAGTGCAACTGGCCCTTATCGCCTACCACTGGACTACAGGAAGTCCCTGGTTAGTAGAAACTAGTTTATTACGCGGTATGATATATGAATTATAAGTTCATTTTTGGAATCGTATACGATTAACCTCACAATAGATGGACTTATGTATATTTGATAACTTTTTCAAACATTTTGTTTGAAACAGATGGAATGACCCATCATTCAATCACATGATCTGTTAACACTTCAAGAATAAAAAATTCAACTTCATTTCTTTATGAGATGAAGTAGAAATTGTTCAAAGCACGAACAATAGTGAGATTGTACCAAAATAAAGTAAGTATTTATTCTAATTAAAATTCATCATCTTTAGGGAAATGATCTTGAAAACCAATAATGTTGTCCTAGTTCACTTTTATCCGATGAATCAGATGGTACCTTAGATCATCACAAATCTATGGCTTTGTGATTGTTGGCTTTTTCATAGCCATGTTCTCTACCACTCTCCATCATAACTTGATGGTAAGATTTTTCTTCCATATCCATATTTTCACCTATGTTCTCCTACATGGAAACCTAGTGATGAGTTAATTTGGGTAACCGTTACGTTTCATAATTTATTTTTTAAATCCAATTTTTGGTATTCCTTTTTACGATGTGGTTTTATATTAAAGAAACTTTCTAGTCGTAAACCATTTATAACCCCGATGAATTTCGAGGGCGAAATTCATTTTAAGGGGGGTAGAATGTAACACCCTGAGATTTTATGAAAAATATTCTTTTTATTTTCATTAATGTCTTGTGTTGTACACTACACCAAAAGAAGATTGAAAAACATTCATCCCTGACTTTCCTTGCATTACACGCAATCGCGACCTTCCTTGATAGCGTGTGCAGTATGTAATACCGAGTTTCACTAAACGAGATATTATTATAATATTATTATGAACTAGCTGTTATGAATAATAATACCGACTTTTTGAAATTTTATAAATTTTATCTTTTAAAATGGACTTCATTTTTGGATTCAGAATATTGAAATTATCTTAGGGTGAAATTTTGGTACTTTTCGGATAACTTTCATATTCGGATGAATAGTGAAAATTACTAAATTTTAATTAAAAAAAACCTTTTTAATCGAAATAATTAATAGTGATAAATTATTAATTTGAGTGGTTTTAAAGTATATTTTGAATATATTTTTACAATTTAATACAATTTTGGTTATTGGATGTAATTTCACAGTTAATCCAGACATAAACAAGTGTCAATCTTCTGATAGTTTTTATCTCTTAAAAACATGCTATTTGTTTTGACGACGGGAATTAATTTTTAAATTAGTAAATGTAACTGATATGTTTTGAATTTGGTAAAATAGAAATCATTTTTGAATTCATAATATCAAATATATCTTAGGCCTAATTTTTGGTATTTTTCTGGAAGCTTTCATTTTTTGATGAATAGTGAAACCACTAAGTGGTAGCTAAAAACTGAATTTTTTCATAAAACATAATTTTACTACTTCTGTGAGTGAAATTTCAAAAGTCCGAGAGACACGGTTGATTTCAGTAAGTAAAATGTGGTTCAATGAGATGAAAATAATTTTTGGTGAATAGTAACTTTTTTACTTTTATTTACCACGGTTAAAAGTAAATAGAGTAGTCAAGGGTAAAAATGATATTATTATTACCCTAACACATGAAAAAAATCTATTAGATAAGTTTAATTAGACTAAAAACTACCTTAGGAATAAAATATGACCATTTAGGCCCACTTGGATTAGATTTGGACATTTATTATTAATTTATTTTAAGAAGGGTTAAAATAGTTAAAATCAAAGTTTAATAAGTAAATA
Organism: Viscum album; assembly: GCA_963277665.1. NCBI lineage: Eukaryota > Viridiplantae > Streptophyta > Magnoliopsida > Santalales > Viscaceae > Viscum > Viscum album. Next base: position 773,709,529 of record OY728141.1, read on the forward strand.
ATTTTTAATATAGGGTTATACATAAGATAAATTTTACTATAAATATTAATTATAAATCTAAAAAGATTTCCTACATAATGATATTTATTTTGTAATTTTTAGACATTAAATAAGTTAATTTATTTATGACACAATGATGATGCAGTAATTATTTTATTAATGAAGTATTGACATAATTGATGTTATAAATACCCAAATAAATATAATTTGAGACTTTTTATGAATTACAATAATTTTATATGTTAATATGACATGTTAGTATCTATTCAATTCACTTTTTATGAACTAATATTGCTGTCATGAGTTTCCCAAAAATCAATTACCAAATAGTATCAAAATTGACATAAAATAGTTTTTAAAACAAATATTATATTATTAATTGTTATTTTATTCCTAAAAATCTAATTTTCGGCCAAATGACTTAGATAAGGTTATATATATTAATAATAAAAAACTTTGGGTTCTTTTAGCTTGATATAGTAAGTTTATTACCCTTATAGTGTAAGAAAACAAGAAGACATGGTAAAAGTTAAATTATCGAACTTTAAGTTAAATCTAAATTGTAAGGTTAAAATTGATACCTAAACTTGTAGAAATTCTATTGGATGAAAGTATTTCGACCCATCCCCGCCTTAGCTTCAAAATATATCAATTTGAAGCTATTAAAAACCGAATTTTACTTTATAATAAAATAATATTTTTAGTTATTCCAAAGGTGCCCCTCTCCTCCCTTAAAAAAGGTCACCTCCTCCCACTCTTCCTCACACCACATTGAGCCTTCATGCTCGTCCAACCACTGCCAAATTATCTTCTACACTTCCCTAGAAACATCCTATAGGTCCTGGTATTCTTCGAAGACCCATTTTAGTGCCCTAAGAGGAGGTCTCAAAGAGGCGCTTCAAAGAAGAGGTAATGTCTGTTACCAATTCATTCATCTATATTTCTTCTTCCACTTATTCTTATTTAGTTGTTTCATTATGAAGTAATAACATCAGTATCACTAATATAATTATATGTTATTAGAAGTATGAAAAAACCCTATTTCACCATCTATCCATCCTACGGAAAACGAAATCACCACGTGTGCGTATGTACGGAATACCGTCTCCACGCCGTGGTGTAATCTATTTTCCACAACCACCTTACTTGGATGGGTATAATGGTGTAAATAATAACTATATTTGATTTTTGTAAAGTTATTTTGATTATATAATAGTATACATACACTCTAATAAAATTCCACGATCATGGGAACGATATCATCACACGTGCGTACGTACGGAATACCGTCTCCATGACGCAATGAGATTCATTATCAATTATTAACCATTCATAAATGATTATAATTTATATATAATAAGTAATCATCAAATATATGACATAATAATGTTACTGGATTTATGTATATATATATTTATTTCATCCAATTAATTACATTCAATTCAATGAGGAAACGAAAACAACGTTCATGCATATGTACGGCCTACCGTCTCCATGAACGATGTATTTCTTTTCATTTATAGATCTATTATATATATGTATATTATGAATATATATTATATATAAATCATGTTTTATGTTCTGGAATTAAGTAATCATGATCTAAGTAATCATATGAACAATTACAAGTCAAAACACGGACGAAAAATGAAACGATTTTACCCAAAAAGCTCTTTAACATGGAAATTACAAAAGAACGGGTAATATAAAGTCATAAGTGAACCATATATGATATCATTACAATGAATATGATTCTTTAATAAGTCAATGACATTATTTAAATCATTATACATGAGGTTCAGATACGTATGAGGCATATCAGACCTAAGGTAAGGGATAACTTTTCCAATCTCATTTTTATCCGAGATTGTTTATTCGTAAGTATTTACTAGGGTTATTGTTATCATCCATGTACAGGTTTTATAAAAGTGTTTTAATGTATTTTTAAAGTTCTTTATACCCATTTTTGACTTTTACTACATGATATGTAAGGAATCTTTCTTTTTTTTACGTTAAGAGGTAATTTTTTGACTTTTCTGACAAAAGTACGAGAAGAATGTTTTTTTAATGCATACGGCACGAAAGATGTTTTACGGTTTTATAAAGCCTTATTTTCATGAAGCTTCCTCCAAAATATTTCGTGACTATTTTCAAAAAAAATTATTTTCCTTTAAAATTGCATGACATTTTGTGAAAAGAAAATGATTTTGAAGAAAAAATGATATTTTCCTGAAGAATTCATTTCAAGTGTTTTATCAAAACCATTTTCATCTAAGATGACATTATTTCATATGTGTATTTTTCAAGTATAATGTCTCTATGATTTACATTGTTTCAGTTTTCTTATTATAAAATGATATCCATTTCTTTTATATGGATTATGTGATGATGGGATGATGTTTATGAAACACATTTTATTTATTGGGTTTTTATGAATGATGTATGTTTATTTTGTGGCACAAGTAAGAATGATATCATTATGAGATGGGTGGGACCTATATCTCCCTCCAATGCATTGGGTAATGATTTTATATCTCATGATATAGACATGGTTAGAACGGTATGTTAATCTGGTTCAGTGTTACAGGACTGAAACGAGGAGTGAACTCGATTCAGAATGAGACATTGTCCATTAAGATGGTCTTGGCAGCAATGCCTTGGCTACAATGGAAATAATTACATGTGCTTAATGGATGCCACAATTACATGTTTTATTCTCATTCTATGTTATCATGATTTATGTTCCATTATGATCTATGCCTTATGTACTTCCATGTTTTAAGTCGTTGCTCAAGATTTTGATGTTTACACATTACGTTCATGTTTTTAATTTCAAATTTATATGGTATGTTTTATTTTATCCATGCTTACCCTTACTAAGAATTTGAGCTCACCATTTTTATGTTTTCTTTTCCCCTAGGATTAAAAGAATGATTTTAGGTAAAGAAACCAAAATTGGAAGATCTTTATGGGAGATGTGGAAGATCATTCACCACGATTAGAAGATTACGTTCCAAGTTTCCAAAGACACTAAACTATTGCGGTCCTTGTGTGTCTGTTTTTTTATGTACTAAGTATTCTGCAAAAGTAATGTAATGTCTATGTACGTCATGCTTCGGCTCTCTATAGTTGGTATCATAGGAAAGGATTAGTCTACCATTGGAAACTAGGATGCAAAAACATTACTGAAATCCCTAGAGATATTTCTAAGGTATGTCTATGGATGTCCCTAAGGATTAATATACGTATAGGTCATAGACCTAAAATTACTGTAACGATCTTAGAATTAAACTTAAGATGTTAGATATTGAAGGTACTCCCCCATTATTATGTTGTTTTCCCTAGCATGATTTTTGCCTCTCACACTATTCTTTTTGGGTTTTAGACGATGGATGGAACCTGAAGGAACCGTGTTGATCAATGCAATGGACAATGAAATGATTGTCCTCCTGAGGAAACAAATGTTATGGTAGATGGAGTGAAAAATCTTATTGCTATACTTACACAATCTATGAATCATTCTGGATTCCAAATGAGCAGAGAAGGGAACAATATTCTATTGAGTCCTTCATGAGGGAACGTCCACCTTCTTTCAGTGGGTCTTGTGATCCACTTGTTGCTGAACAATGGATCAGTACCACTGAAAAGATATTTTCAGTTCTTCAATGTTCTGAACATGATAAAGTCATCTTAGCAGTATATCGTTTGGAAGGTGAAGCTGATCAATGGTGAAATATTATCAAGAATACGAGGCCAAGAGACGAAATTGAGTCCATGGAATGGGAAAAGTTCAAGAACATATTTTTCAATAAGTACTTCCCTCATATTCTTTGAACAAAGATGGAGAAGGAGTTTCTTGAACTAAAGCAAAAGGATGATGAATCTGTTGGTATATACAAGGAGAATTTTACAAGGCTTGCAAGGTATGCATCTGGCATTATCATCCAACCTAAAAGTGAAGTTGATCGATTCTTCAGTGGCTTAAAACAAAATCCTCGAAGCGCATTAGCTATAAGAGACTTCAGTAGCTATGAAGAAATTGTGCGCTGTGCTATTAAGGTAGAAATAGAAGTTGGTGTTACATATCCATCTCATGGTTTTGACATGAAACGAAAGATGGAGTTCAAGGAGAAATCTTAGAATAATGGTGAAAAGAAGATGAATGTTTCCGTATGCTCAAAGTGTGGAAAGAAGCATAGTGGAGACTGTCTTAAAGGGACTAGAAATTGTTTGAAGTGTGGAAAAGTAGTTTATCGAGCAGTTGAGTGTCGAAGTAATGGAAAAAGGGTTGCTAATGGTGTGAATAAAGAAAAGACTATAGAGAACACACCAACAACACTTCAATGCTTCAAGTTCAAGGAAATGAGGCATTATGCTGATAAATTCCCTAATCCAAGGGTTAGTGATGATCGACATGAGCAACCAATTAAAGAAAAAGGACAAAGGGAAGTCGCTTGAGATCATGATTGGCGATGTTGAATATGACAATGATCTGGTGGAATGATTAAGTTTTTATGTAATGGTATTCAAAAATAATGTTGTATCGTGGAATATTGGAAAATTTATGTATAGGTCAATTTTGGTTTTCAATAATTTTATGGTACCGGTAACCATGGAAAGTGATTCGAAAAATTTGGTAAGCATATGATATGCGCATAATGAAGGGATAAGAAGATAATGAGATGTTTTATTGTATTCATGAGCTCATGATAGATATAAGGACTAAGTGATATCATGGTTTGAGTATAATGAATTTGGAGGATTTTGGTATGTGGAAAGTGTTAACTTTTAACTGCATTCATGTTTTCACTAAGGATCAATGGGTATTAATTCTTTAAGATAATACATGATTAAGGTATTCACATGTTTTTAATTTGATCAACAAGATATATCTTATGATATATGGGGGATAAATGATGGCATTCACGTGATTGTTATGTGACATTTCAAGTAATCATTTTCTTTATACTATGAGCTTGGACCGATGTATTTTAGATAAGCCTAAAGATTAGATTGAATTATGTTGGACATAAGTTAGTATTGTTTAAGGATATAACTTTTTTCGATATTATTTATGGGATGTTATTTTAATATAGTTTTAGAAAAAGGACAACCAGTAGGACAGGCGACAGCCCATTGCGTTGGACAAGGCTGTGGGAATCGAACCCAAAACCGAAGTGCAACTGTCCTTTTTCACCTACCACTGGACTACAGGAAGTCCCTGGTTAGTAGAAACTAGTTTATTACACGGTATGATATATGAATTATAAGTTCATTTTTGGAATCGTATACGATTATCCTCATAATAGATGGACTTATGTATATTTGATAACTTTTTCAAACATTTTGTTTGAAACAGATGGAATGACCCATCATTCTATCACATGATCTGTTAAAACTTCACGAATAAAAAATTCAACTTCATTTCTTTAAGAGATGAAGTAGAAATTGTTCAAATCACGAACAGTAGTGAGATTGTACCAAAATAAAGTAAGTATTTATTCTAATTAAAATTCATCATCTTTAGGGAAATGATCTTGAAAACCAATAATGTTGTCCTAGTTCACTTTTATCCGATGAATCAGATGGTACCTTAGATCACCACAAATCTGTGGCTTTGTGATTGTTGGCTTTTTCATAGCCATGTTCTCTACCACTCTCCATCATAACTTGATGGTAAGATTTTTCTTCCATATCCATATTTTCACCTATGTTCTCCTACATGGAAACCCAGTGATGAGTTAATTTGGGAAACCGTCACGTTTCATAATTTATTTTTTAAATCCAATTTTTGGTATTTCTTTTTACGATGTGTTTTTATATTAAAGAAACTTTCGAGTCGTAAACCATTTATAACCCCGACGAATTTCGAGGGTGAAATTCATTTTAAGGGGGGTAGAATGTAACACCCCGAGATTTTATGAAAAATAATATTTTTATTTTCATTAATGTCTTGTGTTGTACACTACACCAAAAGGAGCTTGAAAAACATGCATCCTTGACTTGCCTTCCATTACACGCAATCGCGACCTTCCTTGATAGCGTGTGTAGTACGTAATACCGAGTTTCACTAAACGAGATATTATTATAATATTATTATGAACTAGCTGTTGTGAATAATAATACCGAATTTTTGAAATTTTATAAATTTTATCTTTTAAAATGGAATTCATTTTTGGATTCGGAATATTGAAATTAGCTTAGGGTGAAATTTTGGTACTTTTCAGATAACTTTCATATTCGGATTAATAGTGAAAATTACTAAATTTTAATTAAAAACAATCTTTTTAATCGAAATAATTAATAGTGATAAATTATTAATTTGAGTGGTTTTAAAGTATTTTTAGAATATATTTTTACAATTTAATACAATGGTGGTTATTAGATGTAATTTCACAGTTAATCCAGACATAAACAAGTGTCAATCTTCTGATAGTTTTTATCTCTTAAAAACACGCTATTTGTTTTGACGACGGGAATTAATTTTTAAATTAGTAAATGTAGATGATATGTTTTGAAATTGATAAAATAGAAATCATTTTTTAATTCATAATATCAAATATATCTTAGGCCTAATTTTTGGTATTTTTCTGGAAACTTTAATTTTTTGATGAATAGTGAAACCACTAAGTGGTAGCTAAAAACTGAATTTTTTCATAAAACTTAATTTTACTACTTCTGTGAGTGGAATTTCAAAAATCTGAGAGACACGGTTGATTTCAATAAGTAAAATGTGGTTCAATGAGATGATAATAATTTTTGGTGAATAGTAACTTTTTACTTTTATTTACCACGGTTAAAAGTAAATAAGGTAGTCAAGGGTAAAAATGATATTATTATTACCCTAAAAAATGAAGAAATTCTATTGGATAAGTGTAATTAGACCAAAAACAACCTTAGGAATAAAATATGACCATTTAGGCCCACTTGGATTAGATTTGGACATTTATTATTAATTTATTTAAAGAAGGGTTAAAATAGTTAAAATCAACGTTTAATAAGTAAATAATTTTTAATATAGGTTTATACATAAGATAAATTTTACTATAAATATTAATTATATATCTAAAAAGATTTCCTACATAATGATATTTATTTTTTAATTTTTAGACATTAAATAAGTTAATTTATTTATGACACAATGATGATGCAGTAATTATTTTATTAATGAAGTATTGACATAATTGATGTTATAAATACCCAAATAAATGTAAAGTTAGACTTTTTATGAATTCCAATAATTTTCTATGTTAATATGACATGTTAGTATTTATTCAATTCACTATGTTTGAACTAATCATTCTGTCATGATTTTCCCAAAAATCAATTACCAAATAGTATCAAAATTGACATAAAATAGTTTTTAAAACAAATATTATATTATTAATTGTTATTTTATTCCTAAAAAACTAATTTTCTTCCAAATGACTTAGATAAGGTTATATATATTAATAATAAACAACTTGGGGTTCTTTTGGCTTGATATAGTAAGTTTATTGCCCTTATAGTGTAAGAAAACAAGAAGACATGGTAAAAGTTAAATTATCGAACTTAAAGTTAAATCTAAATGATATGGTTAAAATTGATACCTAAACTTGTCGAAATTCTATTGGATGAAAGTATTTCGACCAATCCCTGACTTATCTTCGAAATATATCAATTTGGAGCTATTAATAACCGAATTTTACTTTATAATAAAATAATATTTTTAGTAATTCCAAAGGTCCCCCTCTCCTCCCTTATAAAAGGGCACCTCCTCCCACTCTTCCTCACACCACATTGAGCCTTCATGCTCAGACAAACCCTGCCAAATTATCTTCTCCACTTCCCTAGAAACATCCTATAGGTCCTGGTATTCTTCAAAGACCCATTTTAGTGCCCTAAGAGGAGGTCTCAAAGAGGCGCTTCAAAGAAGAGGTAATGTCCGTTACCAATTCATTCATCTATATTTCTTCTTCCACTTCTTCTTATTTAGTTGTTTCATTATGAAGTAATAACATCAGTATCACTAATATACTGATATGTTATTATAAGTATGAAACAACCCTATTTCACCATCTATCCATACTACGGAAAACGAAATCACCACGTGTGCGTATGTACAGAATACCGTCTACACGCCGTGGTATAATCTATTTTCCACAACCACCTTACATGGATGGGTATAATGGTGTAAATAACAACTATATATGATTTTTTTAAAGTTATTTTGATTATATAATAGTATACATACACTCTAATAAAATTCCATGATCATGGGAACGATATCATCACACGTGCATACGTACGGAATACCGTCTCCATGACGCAATGAGATTCATTCTCAATGATTAACCATTCATAAAAGATTATAAAGTATATATAATAAGAAATCATGAAATATATGACATAATAATGTTACTGGATTTATGTATATATATATTTATTTCTTCCAATTAATTCCATTCAATTCAACGAGGAAACGAAAACAACGTTCATGCATACGTACGGCCTACCGTCTCCATGAACGGTGTATTTATTTTCATTTATAGATCTATTATATATATGTATGTTTTGAATATATATTATATATAAATAATGTTTTATGATATGGAATTAAGTAATCATGATCTAAGTAATCATATGAACAATTTCAAGTCAAAACATGGACGACAAATGAAACGATTTTACCCAAAAAGCTCTTTAACATGGAATTTACAAAAGAACGGGTAATATAGAGTCATAAGTGAACCATATATGATATCATAACAATGAATATGATTCTTTAATAAGTCAATGACATTATTTAAATCATAATACACGAGGTTCAGATACGTACGAAGCATATCAGACCTAATGTAAGGGATAACTTTTCCAATCTCATTTTTATCCGAGATTGTTTATTCGTAAGCATTTACTGGGGTTATTGTTATCATCCATGTACAGGTTTTATAAAAGTGTTTTAATGTATGTTTAATGTTCTTTATACCCATTTTTGACTTTTACTACATTTTATGTAAGGAATATTTCTTTTGTTTACGTTACGAGGTAATTTTTTGACTTTTCCGACAAAAGTACGAGAAGAATGTTTTTTTAACGCATATGGAACGAAAGGAGTTTTACGGTTTTATAAAGCCTTATTTTCATGAAGCTTCCTCCAAAATATTTCGTGACTATTTTCAAAAAAATTATTTTCCTTTAAAATTGCATGACATTTTGTGAAAAGAAAATGATTTTGAAGAAAAAATGATATTTTCCTCAAGAATTCAATTCAAGTGTTTTATCAAAACCATTTTCATATAAGATGAAATTATTTCATATGTTTATTTTTCATGTATAATGTCTATATGATTTACATGGTTTCAGTTTTCTTATTATGAAATGATATCCATTTCTTTTATATAGATTATGTGATAATGGGATGATATTTATTAAACCCATTTTATTTATTGGGTTTTTATGAATGATGTATGTTTATTTTGTGGCACAAGTAAAAATGATTTCATTATGAGATGGGTGGGACCTATATCTCCCTCCAATTCATTGGGTAAAGATTTTATATCTCATGAGATAGACATGGCTAGAACGGTAAGTTAATCTGGTTCAGTGTTACAGGACTGAAACGAGGAGTGAACTCGATCCAGAATGGGACTTTGTCCATTAAGATGGTCTTGGAAGCAATGCCTTGGCTACAATGGAAATAATTACATGTGCTTAATGGATGCCACAATTACATGTTTTATTCTCATGCTATGTCATCATGATTTATGTTCCATTATGATCTATGCCTTATGTACTTCCATGTTTTAACTCGTTTCTCAAGATTTTGATGTTTAAACATTACGTTCATGTTTTTAATTTCAAATTTATATGGTATGTTTTATTTTATCCATGCTTACCCTTACTGAGAATTTTAGCTCACCCTTTTTATGTTTCCTTTTCCCCCAGGATTAAAAGAAATATTTTAGGTAAAGAAACAAAAATGGGAAGATCTTTATGGGAGATGTTGAAGATCATTCACCACAATTAGAAGATTACATTCCAAGTTTCCAAAGACACTAAAATATTGCGTTCCTTGTGTGTCTGTTTTTTGTATGTACTAAGTATTCTGCAAATGTAATGTAATTTCTATGTACGTCATGCTTCGGCTCTCTACAGTTGGTATCATAGGAAAGGATTAGTCAACCATTGGAATATAGGATGCGAAAACATTACTGAAATCCCTAGAGATATTTCTAAGGTATGTCTAGGGATGTCCCTAAGGATTAATATACGTATAGGTTATAGACCTAAAATTACTGTAACGGTCTTAGAATTAAACTTAAGATGTTAGATATTTAAGGTACTCCCCCTTTATTATGTTGTTTTCCCTAGCATGATTTTTGCCTCTCACACTATTCTTTTTGGGTTTTAGACGATGGCTGGAACCCGAAGGAACCGTGTTGATCAATGCAATGGACAATGAAATGATTGTCCTCCTGAGGAAACAAATGTTATGGTAGATGGAGTGAAAAATCTTATTGCTATACTTACACAAGCTATGGATCATTCTGGACTTCCAAATGAGCAGAGAAGGGAACAATATTCTATTGAATCCTTCATGAGGCAACGTCCACCTTCTTTCAGTGGGTCTTGTGATCCACTTGTTGCTGAACAATGGATCAGTACCACTGAAAAGATATTTTCAGTTCTTCAATGTTCTGAACATGATAAAGTCATCTTAGCATTATATCGTTTGGAAGGTGAAGTTGATCAATGGTGGAATCTTATCAAGAATACGAGGCTAAGAGACGAAATTGAGTCCATGGAATGGGACAAGTTCAAGAACATATTTTTCAATAAGTACTTCCCCCATATTCTTCGAACAAAGATGGAGAAGGAGTTTCTGGAACTAAAGCAAAAGGATGATGAATCTGTTGGTATATACAAAGCGAATTTTACAAGGCTTGCAAGGTATGCATCTGGCATTATCATCCAACCTAAAAGTGAAGTTGATCGATTCTTCAGTGGCTTAAAACAAAATCTTCAAAGCGCATTAGCTATAAGAGACTTCAGTAGCTATGAAGAAATTGTGTGTTGTGCTATTAAGGTAGAAATAGAAGTTGGTGTTACATATCCATCTCATGGTTTTGACAAGAAACGAAAGATGGAGTTCAAGGAGAAATCTTATAATAATGGTGAAAAGAAGATGAATGTTTTCGTATTCTCAAAGTGTGGAAAGAAGCATGGTGTAGATTGTCTTAAAGGGACTAGAAAATGTTTGATGTGTGGAAAAGAAGGTCATCGAGCAGCTGAGTGTCGAAGTAATGGAAAAAGTGTTTCTAATAGTGTGAATAAAGAAAAGACTATAGAGAACTCACCAACAACACTTCAATTCTTCAAGTGCAAGGAAATGAGGCATTATGCTAATAAATTCCCTAATCCAAGGGTTAGTGATGAACGACATGAGCAACCAATTAAGGCAAAGGACAAAGGGAAGTCACATGTGATCATGATTGGCGATGTTGAATATGACAATGATGTGGTGGAATGATTAAGTTTTTATGTAATGGTATTCCAAAATAATGTTGTATCATTGAATATTGGAATATTTATGTATAGGTCAATTATGGTTTTCAATAATTTTATGGTACCGATAACCATAGAAAGTGATTCGAAAATTTTGGTAAGCAGATGATATGTGCATAATGAAGGGATAAGAAGATAATGAGATGTTTTATTGTATTCATGAGCTCATGATAGATATAAGGACTAAGTGATATCATGGTTTGAGTATAATGAATTTTGAAGATTTTGGTATGTGGAAAGTGTTAACTTTTAACTGCATACATGTTTTCACTAAGGTTCAATTGGTATTCATTCTTTAAGAGAATACATGATTAAGGTATTCACATGTTTGTAATTTGATCAACAAGATATATCTTATGATATATGGGGGACAAATGATGGCATTCACGTGATTGTTATGTGACATTTCAAGTAATCATTTTCTTTATACTATGAGCTTGGACCGAAGTATTTTAGATAATCCTAAAGATTGGAATGAATTATGTTGGACATAAGTTAGTATTGTTTAAGGATTTAACTTTTTTCCATATTATTTATGGGATGTTATAGTAATATAGTTTTAGAAAAAGGAAAACCAGCAGGACGGGAGACAGCCCATCGCGTCAGACAAGGCTGTGGGAATCGAACCCACAACCGAAGAGCGACTGGCCTTTATCGCCTACCACTGGCCTACAAGAAGTCCCTGGTTAGTAGAAACTAGTTTATTATGCGTTATGATATATGAATTATAATTTCATTTTTGGAATCGTATACGATTAACCTCACAATAGATGGACTTATGTATATTTGATAACTTTTGCAAACCTTTTCTTTGAAACAGATGGAATGACCCATCATTCTATCACATGATCTGTTAACACTTCACGAATAAAAAATTCAACTTCATTTCTTTAAGAGATGAAGTGGAAATTGTTCAAAGCACGAACAATAATGAGATTGTACCAAAATAAAGTAAGTATTTATTCTAATTCAAATTCTTCAACTTTAGGGAAATGATCTTAAAAACCAAAAATGTTGTCCTAGTTCCCTTATATCCGATGAATCAGATGGTACCTTAGATCATCACAAATCTATGGCATTTTGATTTTTGGCTTTTTTATAGCCATGTTCTCTACCACTCTCCATCATAACTTGATTGTTAGATTTTTCTTCCATGTCCATATTTTCACCTATGTTCTCCTACACGGAAACCCAGTGATGAGTTAATTTGGGTAACCGTTACGTTTCATAATTTATTTTTTGAAGCCAAGTTTCGGTATTCCTTTTTACAATGTGGGTTTATATTAAAGAAACTTTCGAGTCGTAAACCATTTATAACCCCGACGAATTTCGAGGGCGAAATTCATTTTAAGGGGGGTAGAATGTAACACCCCGAGATTTTATGAAAAATATTCATTTTAATTTCATTAATGTCTTGTGTTGTACGATACACCAAAAGGAGATTGAAAAACACACATCCTTGACTTGCCTTGGATTACACGCAATTGTGACCTTCCTTGATAGCGTGTGCAGTATGCAATACCGAGTTTCACTAAACGAGATATTATTATAATATTATTACGAACTAGCTGTTATGAATATTAATACCGACTTTTTGAAATTTTATAAATTTTATCTTTTAAAATGGACTTCATTCTTGGATTCGGAATATCGAAATTAGCTTAGGGTGAAATTTTTGTATTTTTCGGATAACTTTCATATTCTGATGAATAGTGATTATTACTAAATTTTAATTAAAAACAACCTTTTTAATCCAAGTAATTAATAGTGATAAATTATTAATTTGAGTGGGTTTAATGTATATTTAGAATATATTTTTACAATTTAATACAATTTTGGTTATTGGATGTAATTTTACAGTTAATCCAAACATAAACAAGTGTCGATCTTCTTGATAGTTATTATCTCTTAAAAACACGCTATTTGTTTTGACGACGGAAATTAATTTTTAAATTAGTTAATGTAACTGATATGTTTCAAATTTGGTAAAATAGAAATAATTTTTGAATTCATGATAACAAATATAGCTTAGGCCTAATTTTTTGTATTTTTCTGGAAACTTTCATTTTTTTTGTTGAATAGTGAAACCACTAAGTGGTAGCTAAAAACTGAATTTTTCATAAAACATAATTTTACCACTTATGTGAGTGGAATTTCAAAAATCCGAGAGACATGGTTGATGTCAGTAAGTAAAATTTGGTTCAATGAGATGAAAATAATTTTTGGTGAATAGTAACTTTTTACTTTTATTTACCACAGTTAAAAGTAAATATAGTAGTCAAGGGTAAAAATGATATTATTATTACCCTAACACATGTAAAACTTCTATTGGATAAGTTTAATTCGACCAAAAACAACCTTGGGAATAAAATAAGACCATTTAGGCCCACTTGGATTAGATTTGGACATTTATTATTAATTTATTTAAAGAAGGGTCAAAATAGCTAAAATCAAAGTATAATAAGTAAATAATATTTAATATGGGGTTATACATAAGATAAATTTGACTGTAAATATTAATTATAAATCTAAAAATATTTCCTACATTATGATATTTAATTTGTAGTTTTTAGACATTAAATAATTTAATTTATTTATGACACAATGATGATGCAATAATTATTTTATTAATGAAGTATTGACATAATTGATGTTATAAATACCCAAATAAATGTAATTTGAGACTTTTAATGAATTCCAATAATTTTATATGTTAATATGACATGTTAGTATTTATTTAATTTACTTTTTTCGAACTAATAATTCTGTCATGATTTTCAGAAAAATCAATTACCAAATAGTATCAAAATTGACATAAAATAGTTTTTAAAACAAATATTATATTATTAATTTTTATTTTGTTCTTAAAAATCTAATGTTCGGCCAAATGACTTAGATAAGGTTTTATATATTAATTATATACATCTTTGGGTTCTTTTGGCATGATATAGTAAGTTTATTAACCTTATAGTGAAAGAGAACAAGAAGACATGGTAAAAGTTAAATTATCTAACTTAAAGTTAAATCTAAATGATAAGGTTTAAATTGATACCTAAACTTGTCGAAATTCTATTAGATGAATGGTTTCGACCCATCCCCACCTTATCTTCAAAATATTTCAATTTGGAGCTATTAAAACCCGAATTTTACTTTATAATAAAATAATATTTTTAGTTATTACAAAGGTGCCCTTCTCCTCCCTTATAAAAGGGCACCTCCTCCCACTCTTCCTAACACCACATTGAGCCTTAATGATCGGCCAAACCCTGGAAAATTCTCTTCTCCACTTCCTTAGAAACATCCTAGAGGTCCTGGTATTCTTCAAAGACCCATTTTAGTTCCCTATGAGCAGGTCTCAAAGAGGCGCTTCAAAGAAGAGGTAATGTTCGTTACCGATTCTTTCATTTATATTTATTCTTCAACTTATTCTTATTTAGTTGTTTCATTATGAAGTAATAAAATCAGTATCACTAATATACCTATATGTTATTATAAGTATGAAACAACCCTATTTCCCCATCTATCCATCCTACGGAAAATGAAATCACCACGCGTGCGTACGTACGAAATACCGCCTCCACGCCATGGTGTAATCTATTTTCCACAACCACCTTACTTGGATGGGTATAATGGTATAAATACTAACTATTTATGATTTTTTTAAAGTGATATTGATTCTATAATAGTATACATACACTCCAATAATATTCCACGATCATGGGAACAATATCATCACATGTGCGTACGTATGGAATACCGTCTCCACGACGCGATGAGATTAATTCTCAATGATTAACCATTGATAAATGATTATACTGTATATATAATAAGTAATCATGAAATATATTACATAATAATGATACTGGATTTTTGTATGTATATATATATATATGTCATCCAATTAATTCCATTCAATTCAATGAGGAAACGAAAACAACGTTCATGCATACGTACGGCCTACTGTCTCCATGAACGGTGTATTTCTTTCCATTTATAGATCTATTATATAAATGTATATTCTAAATATATATTATATATAAATCATGTTTTATATTCTGGAATTAAGTAATCATGATCTAAGTAATCATATGAACAATTACAAGTCAAAACACGGACGACAAATGAAACGATTTTACCCAAAACGCTCTTTAACATGGAATTTACAAAAGAACGGGTAATATAAAGTCATAAGTGAACCATATATGATATCATAATAATGAATATGATTCTTTAATAAGTCCATGACGTTATTTAAATTATTATACAGGAGTTTCAGATACGTACGAAGCATATCTGACATAAGGTAAAGGAAAACTTTTCCAATCTCATTTTTATCCGAGATTGTTTATTCTTAAGTATTTACTGGGGTTATTGTTGTCATCCATGTCCACGTTTTATAAAAGTGTTTTAATGTATTTTTAATGTCATTTTTACCCATTTTTGACTTTTATTACATGGTATGTAAGGAATCTTTCTTTTGTTTATGTTACGAGGTACTTTTTTGACTTTTCCGACAAAAGTACGAGAAGATTGTTTTTTTAACGTATACGGCACAAAAGGATTTTTATGGTTTTATAAAGCCTTATTTTCATCAAGCTTCCTCCAAAATATTTCATGACTATTTCAAAAAAATTATTTTCCTTTACAATTGCATGACATTTTGTGAAAAGAAAATTATTTTGAAGAAAAAATGATATTTTCCTCAAGAATTCATTTCAAGTGTTTTATCAAAACCATTTTCATCTAAGATGACATTATTTCATATGTGTATGTTTCAAGTATAATGTCTCTATGATTTACATGGTTTCATATTTCTTATTATGAAATGATATCCATTTCTTTTATATGGATTATGTTATTATGGGATGATGTTTATGAAACCCATTTTATTTATTGGGTTTTTATGAATGATGTATGTTTATTTTGTGGCACATGTAAGAATGATTTCATTATGAGATGGGTGCGGCCTATATCTCCCTCCAATGCATTGGGTAAATATTTTATATCACATGAGATAGACATGGCTGGAATTGTAAGTTAATCTGGTTCAGTGTTACAGCACTAAAATGAGGAGTGAACTCGATTCAGAATGGGAATTTGTCCACTAAGATGGTCTTGGCAGCAATGCCTTGGATACTATGGAAATCATTACATGTGCTTAATGGATGCCACAATTACATGTTTTATTCCCATGCTATGTTATCATGATTTACATTCCATTATGATCCATGCCTTATGTACTTCAATGTTTTAAGTCGTTGCTCAAGAGTTTGATGTTTAAACATTACGTTCATGTTTTTAATTTTAAATGTATATGGTATGTTTTATTTTATCCATTCATGCCCTTACTGAGAATTCGAGTTCACCCTTTTTATGTTTTCTTTTCCCCCAGGATTAAAAGAAAGATTTCAGGTAAGGAAACAAAAATGGGAAGATCTTTATGGGAGAAGTTGAAGATCATTCACCACGATTAGAAGATTATGTTCCAAGTTTCCAAAGACACTAAACTATTACGGTCCATGTGTGTCTGTTTTTGTTATGGACTAAGTATTCCACAAAAGTAATGTAATGTCTATGTGCATCAAGCTTCGGCTCTCTACATTAGATATCCTTCCATTTCATCATTAAGCCCAGATAATCAACCCATTAGGCCAATAAAATCGAAATCTACCTATGAAAGGTGTAGATATAGAAAACTGGTAGAGGATGAGATGTAGATCTGAGGGAAACCAAAAAAATAAACCAAGAGATAAGACTTACTGGAGTAGAAACACCTTCATTGCACCTTGAAACCCCTTAAAATGTCATCAAAAAAGTGTGGGAGAGCACCTCTAACCCTTTAGAACAATGAATACCGAGTAGGGTTCATATGGGATAGTAAATATGTAGAATTTGGAAAATCCAGAGTGATCCAAATTTTTAAATAACATATTTTTCTATTGCACATGTTTATGTCATACAGTTTGAAATTTTTTTTGACTAATTTTATGTATTATATGACCTCGAAAGGATCCTCAGATGACCTCCTTGAATGGTTAGACCAACTGTGTGCATTATATATGAAGGCCCACTATCTCATGTTTCACAGTAACCTATGGATTCTACACAGTTTCTCCCAACCATCTTTAAACTCGACACTGTTAATAAGTATCCAACACTTTCTGAAAACCATTAAAATTTATCCCAAACTCCTCCCAACTATAAAAATCCCTTTATTATAAAGAACAATGTAAAAAAAAGGTTTCATACCTCAAACTGGGGGTGTAAAATTTTCCCCACCATCATAACTTTCATCCCCAATAAGTAGACAACCATTGCGTTGTGAAAATATCTCTAGCCATTTCCCATCCATATATTATTCACGCTCACTTGTATCCACCTAAATCATAACATGAATCCACAAAACCATAACTATACTAATTCATTTACCACTGAAGAGATTAACTTTTATATCCTCAGTCTGTACTAGAACATAAAAAATGGAAGCATTCAAGTCTATCTCAACATGATCCCATTGAATCAAATGGTCCCGATCCGGATGATAGTTCTTCATCTATGAAACATGGAACAAATTGGTACCACCCATTACAATGGTGAAAATTCTAGATGATAATATACCTCTCAAACCCACTCTTGTAACATAAAATCCCAACTTACATTGGAGATAACATACCCTTCATTCAAAATTGACAATGTCCCAATCACAAAGAAATTCTAAAAAACACATGATCACCCTCCTCAAGGCTCAATGACCATTGAAGATGGTCCGCCTATAATTTTTGATGACTCTGAATAATTTACATTCTCTTCTTGATCATATTTATCTATTTCATAATCTCTAGAACAAGGCTTGTCCCAACCATCAATGTCTCACTCATTTACACCCAACATAGTGGAGAATTTCATGAGGTCCCATACCATGCTTCAAACAAGGAAATATATGTCATGGCCTGATAAAAATTATTATAAGATAATTCTATTAAAATAATGTTCTCCACACACGAACCACTAAAACCCATCATACATGCTGAAAACTTATCTTCCAATGTTAATATCATCCTTTCGAATTTCCCATAAATCTTATGTTGATATGTTGTGCTCATCATTAAGTGTGTCCCAAGGTTATACTGTAAGGATTTCAAAAAATCAGATGTGAATCATATATTTCTATATAATAAAATGAATATGGGCACACAATACATATTTATATCCTCATAAATATAAATTTTTGATAGATCCTCTACTAGAAGAGATTCTGGAATCGGGATGAAATCAGCCATCTTTGTGAGAAGATCCACTATCACCCTTCTGGTTCATGGTCTATGACCATTCATAGGAGACATTTAACATAATCCATCACTATCTGTTCCCACATACATATATGGATTGGTAAATATTTCAACATAACATCTGGCTGTTGATGCTTTGCCTTAACTTGCTGACTTGTCAACCATCTTGACACAAACATGGAAAATTTCCTTTTCATATCAGTCCACCAAAACAATGCTTTCAAAGTATTATACATTTTATAAATTCTTGGATGGATAACTCACCTATTATTATGATAATGCCTGAGAATTGTTTTCTTAAAAAGGCACTGGTAACATCACTTGATTCCGAAAACACATAATTGAATTCCCATTAAGTTTCTACCTATAATGGTATCCCTGTCATTGAGTTTTGACCCCATCACCAAGCACTCGAAATCAGATGCAGGTACCCCTTTGACCAAACTAGCCAAGATAAAAAGAAAAAAAATCGGAATAAAGAGTTCACTATCACACTTTGCCTCAAATCCCAACCACATGTCAGCTATGACCGATATCAAATGCCACTAATTTGGTGCCTGATTCACCATCATAGCATTTGATGTCCATCATTATGCATCTAACTATTAATTAGCCTTACTCATTGGGAACATTAATTCAAAATATAACATCTAGAGATACCCAGTCCATTTTCATTGCCTGAATTTCAAATATATTTTTGAGTAAATATGATTTAATATCTTATGATCTGTAAACATTGTGAATTTCTCACTAAAGATATAATTATGCCACATTTCACTACTGGAAATTGCACCTATACCAACGGTTTCAAACCGTGGGTATAGCCCTTGAAACCATGGGTATAGGGTATACCCACGGTTTTTCCAACCGCGGGCTGGAATGCCGTAACAATAGCCCTATACCCACGATT
Organism: Viscum album; assembly: GCA_963277665.1. Classification (NCBI taxonomy): domain Eukaryota; kingdom Viridiplantae; phylum Streptophyta; class Magnoliopsida; order Santalales; family Viscaceae; genus Viscum; species Viscum album. The sequence goes on from OY728141.1 coordinate 773,729,275, forward strand.
TTTAAAAAACTGTGGGTATAGACCCAGAAATTTTTATATTACCCACGGTTCACTGAACCGTAGGTATATATGTATACCCACGGTTTTATAACCGTGGGTATAGTTTTTTGCAGCTCCGATATATATGTATACCCACGGTTTTATAACCGTGGGTATAGTTTTTTGCAGCTCCAGAATATACCCACGGTTCACTTGAACCGTGGGTATATATGTATTCCCACGGTTTTATAACCGTGGGTACACATGTTTCCAGCGCCAGAATATTTCCACGGTTCAAATGAACCGTGGGTATTTGCAATGTACCCCGCATCAACGCAGGCCTGGCAGCAGGCTCTGCAATTCTACCTGAAGACAAAATATAAGAACAAAATATAAGAACAAAATATAAGAACAAAAAGTATGAAGCTTGCAATTGAGAAAGTTCCGCCAAGTTCTGTTTTCCGCTTAACAAATTTCTGATCATCCTACATGGAACAATGTGCAAGTTAAAAATAAGTCTAATTATAGGCATTGAAAACATTACATGGCTATAGCTTGAAACCGCATGGAAAAAATGAAGCAATACAGATACTACCAGCACAATGGGAATAATGGATATTGCATTAAAGATGTTCAACAAGAATAGTGATTTGGAGACAGGAATTTCATAATAAAAGAAACTTGCAAGCTGCACATCATAAATTAAAATGCATTAAAACAACAATAAAATCCATGGAAATGAAAACATCTAGCAAAAATTTGTGGCAGCGTGACCTTGATATGATGAAGAAGAACTATGGTGTGCTCTAGCAATTCAGTTAAATGGGCACATTTTTTATTCCCTTTTCTAAATTGGGCTAACAAGTTTCATAAATGATCTGAAATTCAATTCAGCCAAACCAATTTTAGTTATTTTTGTTTTATAGTAAGGTTTTGCAGTAGCGTATTATATTTAAGGATTGAAAACATTTGGTTTATAATATATGCCATTTCAACCAACTTTGCATTAGTTGTGGATAGGTGTGTAAACGAACAGATCTGCTCATTAACAGTTCAAGTTCGGCTAACAAATGCTATAGACCATCATTTATAGACTACATGGTTTCCAAAGCAGGTCAACACTGTTTAGGACAGACAATAATGTTAATAAGTGATGCTACGGTGGAAGTTTGTTCCAAACGTTCAATTAAACTGTTTGAACACTGCAGGACAGCTGTAAATAAAGATGGTGAATATGGAAAGAATAAGATAAAACAAATGAAATATATATACATTCCATAGTGTTTTCGAGGGTCAGCTTTATACAATAAACCCTAGAAGAGGTAGGTCGATGAACTAGAGAAGAGAGAATGCCCCACAAAAGAGAGCCATGCATCAGAGAAGAGAAGAATGTGATGCAAGAACACCACGTTGCTGGGAGAAAATTGATCCAAGATGAACAGATTAATCTTATCATCCAGTTCCATTCTTGAATGGTGATTGGTGTGATTGTGAGCATATCTATTTAGTGACTTCTTGATTTGATATATAATTGACTTCTTGAATGGTGATTGGTGTGATTGTGAGCAGAACTCTTTAGTGACTTCTTGATTTTCTGTGCAATTGAGAAGACAAGTGTGAGGGTAGTGAACCCCTAATCAAAGGCGCTAAAAAACCATAGTGAATTGACTTGACCACTTAAGTGATGAACATGATGACATGCACTAAATTAAAGTCAAATCATAATAAAGAGAAAGAATGACCGCCAAAAAAGTAAGGTTAGTTTGACACACAAAGGATGAAATTTTAGGTCAGTTTGACACACAATGCTATGAATGTATCATTGTTGAAGGGTTTGGTGATATCTTTGTGATGTAGAATTCTATACCATAGGGAGAGCTTCCAAATAAAAATGTGATACTGCTAGTTAATGTCATTTGAATCTGTCTACTCCTTGAGTAGAGCAACCAGTGCCTGTGGATGAGAAAATGTGTCTCCCAAAGTGTCCTGTGGGGAGTAGGGACTACTTATGTTTCCATTTGGGGAGGATCTTGTGGTGCCAGCCCCTCCCCACTGCCCAGCAACCCCCCCCCCCCCCACTGCACAGCACCCCCCTCCCCACTGCCCAGCACCCCCCCTCCCCACTGCCCAGCAACCCCCCCTCCCCACTGCCCAGCACCCCCCCCCCTCCCCACTGCCCAGCACCCCCCCTACCCACTGCCCAGCACCCCCCCTCCCCACTGCCCAGCACCCCCCCTCCCCACTGCCCATCACCCCCCCCTCCCCACTGCCCAGCACCCCCCCTCCCCACTGCCCAGCCCCCCCCCCTCCCCACTGCCCAGCACCCCTCCCCACTGCCCAGCCCCCCCCCCTCCCCACTGCCCAGCACCCCCCCTCCCCACTGCCCAGCACCCTCCCTCCCCACTGCCCAGCACCCCCCCTCCCCACTGCCCAGCCCCCCCCCCCCTCCCCACTGCCCAGCACCCCTCCCCACTGCCCAGCACCCCCCACCCTCCCCACTGCCCAGCACCCCTCCCCACTGCCCAGCACCCCCCCTCCCCACTGCCCAGCACCCCTCCCCACTGCCCAGCACCCCCCCCCTCCCCAGCACCAGCACCCCCCCTCCCCACTGCCCAGCACCCCTCCCCCCTCCCCAGCACCCCCCTCCCCACTGCCCAGCACCCCTCCCCACTGCCCAGCACCCCCCCCTCCCCAGCACCAGCACCAGCACCCCCCCTCCCCACTGCCCAGCACCCCCCCCTCCCCACTGCCCAGCCCCCCCCCCCCCCCACCCTCCCCACTACCCAGCACCCCTCCCCACTACTCAAATAAAGATGAAGTGATATAAAGAAGAAGAAAACTGATTATTCCTGGGAACACCATAATATTTCAATTCCATTATGAGAAAACACTTACCAAATTCGGATCCTAAGGAGATAAGGGGATAGGATAGACTTGGTCAAACAGAACGTATCGAGACACACCCACATACTACATACATAACCATTCAAACAGTTTCAACTCTTCAAACAATAGATGGAAAACATATTCAGCACAAAAGTGATGGGAAATGCCAACCAAATGAAAGAAGCTAGATTAAAACCAATGACCGAGCAGGAAAAAAAATTGGACATTCAGAATGCATGTGTGTTCAATGATTCTAATATCTAAAGTGCGTTTCATCTAGACTCATAACTCAAAGAAGAATTCACATTGATGAGTCATGCATGAATAAGCTCAAATGCCGTGTTAGATTGGCACATATATTTGTCAGCTCACCTTGATAAAGATCGAATGGAAAACCACTGATTGCTAATCATACTTTAATTTGCTACAATCTGTAAATGCAACAAATAAAACCATGAATTATTATTAATGAATATATAAGACTCATAAGCAATGAAATGTCATATAGAACTAAAACAAATGCTGAAAAAAAGTAGAAAAAATGAAAAAAGAAATTGCATAAAGAAATTTTGTTATTAGTCGCAGTAGATCAAAACATGTATGTATACATCCTTGCACACTAAACTAGTTGAGAATAAATAAGAATGTGATTTGATCGTGGTCAAACAGATCCAGAAATATCACCAGATAAAGTGTGATATTCAAAACAATTAGTGCATTTGGAATTTGAATTTAAAATACTACTAAAAATCATACCTTCTCTTAGAAATATGAATGACTTTATTCATTGATTAAAATTATTTTAATTGGTTATTAAATGAATTATAATGAGATATTTATTACAAAAAACCATTGTTGAAATCTAAAGAAATATCTTGAACTCAAATTCCACAGAGAACTACTTCAAACATCAGGTTGATCTATGTACGTCATCTTTAAACCTATTTTTCCACCTCCCCAGCCCGCCCACTGGCCAGCCCCCCACTGCCCCTCCCCCCTCCTCCCTGTCCAGCCCTCCCACTGCCCATCCCCCCCCCCCTCCCCCCTGCCCAGCACTCCCCCCCTCCCCCCCGCCTCCCCTGCCCAGCCCCCCCCCCCTCCCCCCTGCCCAGCCACCCCCCTCCCCTCCCCACTGCCCAGCACCCCACCCTCCCCCCCTGCCCAGCCACCCCCGCCCCCCTCCCCCTCCCCCTCCCCCACTGCCCAGCCCTCCCCCCCACTACCCAGCCCCCCACTGCCCAGCCCCACACTGCCCCTCCCCCCTCCCCCTCCCCCTCCCCTCCCCCCCTGCCCAGCCCTCCCACTGCCCAGCCCCCCTCCCCCTCCCCCCTGCCCACCCCCCCCACCTCCCCCTGCAGAAAGTTCATGAAAAAACAAGGAGTAAACAGAATGGCATGTGAATATTACCTAAATAACTGACAAATAACACCCCTGATGAAAACATAATCCAAAATGCATTTCATTGCATAAAGAAATTCACATACAAGCAGTCCACCAATACAAAAAAAAAACATTAAACTCCAACACACGTCTCTCTGCTAAGTCAAAAATGGAGGGGATTAATATCCCCCCCATCGCCATCACTGTCATCCTCATGTCCAGCATCATCATCATCAGCAGCAACATCGACAGCAACATCATCACCAACCGCACCGTCAGCATCATCATCAGCAATCTCATCACCAACAACATCATCAGCAACATCCTCGTCAGCTCTATCGCCACCACCGTTATCGCCACTAGGACCCTCATGGGAATCACCCGAGGCATTATTTAAAGAGTGCATTGATTTCATACATGAATGAAAAGTGGCAGCAACCTCTGATGGTAGTGACTAACTCAAAACTGACAGAGCTTTCATGAAATGTTCATTCATCATCTTACTTTTTTCACGCTCCTCTAATACTATTTTCTTTGTCGCAGCTAATTCAGCACGCGCACTTTCCAAATCAGAGGCCTTAGAGGAGTCTGATGATGACCAATACCTAGAGGGGAAAATGTTTTTGCCTGGTCTACAACGAACTCTTCCTGGATGCTCCACACCTAACACCTGAGTGAAATGATCATTTGGTCCTAAGTTGTCAGCTTCCTTCTCATCCATGGCCTCCAAGGCAGACTGTTGAAATTATAAACATATTAAATTATGAATTTCGTATAAATGTTAGAAATATAAATAAAAAAAATTACAATTTTATCTTGTGTTTGTGAATTAACTGCAGTTCCATCTTTTTTTTCCTACTGAAGCAGAATAATTTGGCACGAGGTACATGACCTTCAATGCCCAATTCAGCTTGCTGCATATAAGAAGTGCACAAATTTGAATTACAACCATATATGATAAATGAAAAATATTGGATTGAAGTGAGTTGCAACAAATACCCACAAACATTGAGGTAATGACATGGACTAACCAAGGGAAAGCATGAATAAGTTATGATGACATGTTATAAATAAAGACATTATTTTAATTCAGATGAACGTACCAGCCGCTTCTCTTTATCGGGCATTGTAGTGCGCCCCAATGTGTGTAGATATGTCATTTCATCTTTTTTTTTGTTTTTTGCTGACACTTCCTAAGAAACAAAAAAACAATACAAGTAATAAAAATTAAATTTTATATAAAAAACAGTAAAGATGGGTAGTACCTTATACTGTTCAGTATTCCAATGTGCGGTCATTTTTTGATATTTACTTTTTGGACAGTCAAGGTTTGTGGGTACACCCTCTAACTCAGTACCCACTCCGCTCCTCCAACCAAAATGTAACTCATACTTGTATGACCGCCAATACTCTCCAAGATCACTCAACCTAGCATCTTTGGCAGCTTCACCGTTAGGAAAGTTAAATCGACTCTGCAAAAAACATGTTAAGTCATATAAATACATTACTAATATCAATATAAATTTATAAAATTTTTGTACCCATATCTGCACCCATGCCCCATCCTTGATGTCGGCACTGATATGTCTCCATGAGACCGGTTCCACCAGAACGATATCATGATATTTGGCTAAAGTAGCCATGAAACTTCTACACTCCTTAGCATTTTTACCTACCATTTGATTTTGAGAATTGTAATCCACCATAATCTGAGTTTCACGATTCCAAGCATCCCGCATTCGAGTGCGCCCACTTCGCCTACTAGAAGATCCCACTAAATAAGATAAGAGGTGAAAAGAGAAGAGTTAGGTGACAATAAAATAGAAAAAAAGTGAAATTCTATAATTTGAAACATTTATAATAAAAAAACATGATGCAGGCTCCTGAATAGGATGTGAGGCATCCGTAGACTGTGCTGGATCAGCATCCTCCGAAGGAAGTATCTGTTCCACAGCATGCTCCGGCTGATCTTCATGAACAGGAGTGGAAACTGAAGGAACAGACTCAATATGTGTAGGATGCATGGTAGGAAAAGGATGTGGCATAGACATGTCAGAATATGCATAGTAGGTCTGGGGATACATGAATGGATATGAAAACTGTGCAGGTGAGAACATCGGTCGAGTCGGCGTGGACATGGAATGGGAAAAAGAGGGTAAACGGGATGATGATGGCGGCATGTATGGGAACATCCCAGGGGTCTCTAGCGGAGGGCGGACATGTGTGGTAGATGGGATGTCCACTAATGGGTCAGTGTGGGGAGTGGTAAGACGGGAGCTCCGCCTAGGTCTAGGAGGATCCCTACTCGGTCCCATACTGGGAAGAGGATTCTCTGGAGTTACATGTCCCTAAAAAAATTGGATCAAAAATATGAACTTGATATTATTTGTAATGCAGAAGATAAATATTTAAATTAATATACTCACTCAAGAAAACTCGCGCTCACGTCTAACAGGATCAGCATCAAATAATCTCTTCTTGCGAGCTTCTGTAGTTTTCTTCTTAATCTGAATAAGAATGAAATAAATATTTTTTAGCAACAATTTTTACAAATCATAGATACTACTTAAAAAATGTCATAACATCTTTCATTAATGATAATTTATAACCATGTTATACAATTTTTAAAACCACATTTTAAAACCACTTTTCTGAATTGAAAGAAATAGAATTAAATGAAATGAAACCAAGCATTACTAAAACAGACATATCATTTCAAACTAAAAGTAAATTAAAGTAATTAAATTAGTACCAACCTGAGAAACTCACATCAAGGTAAACTGAATGAACTCTGAATATATATGGTTGCTTTTATATATTACCCTCCACTACCTCAGGTTCAACATCATCCCTCACAATGGGACAATTTGTGTAATCAAATGTAATATTTTGGCTAACACCGATGGGGGCGTCAATAGTGACAATTTCATCCCCAACATCAGGAAAAATATGTCTTGGGATTACTTCATTAATGACACCGTAATCAGGGTTCAGATGATCTTTCACATAAAACACTTGTTTTTCCATTGATACCAAAATGTATGGTTAATCGGTATGCAGGAATCGACTCATGTCAATAACTCTAAATCCGCAATCATCAATAAATGTACCATGGTGCGTCATTGAATCAAACCATTTACATTTCATCATAGTGACTCGACCTCGAGAGTATTAATCCAATAACAATATTTTCTCAACCAGTCCATAATAATACACATCTTCATATCGAGGTCGACTATCAGATGCACTGGCATAACAATCCGTTCTAGCAATTAACATAACGCCATCATGTTGTGTTCTCATTTTCACCACTTTATCAGTTGTAACAAATTTGTATCCATTGATTATTAAAGATTTGCAGTCACGAACCAAATAATTGGGACCAAAAGCCAACGTTCTTAATTCTTGAGAAATGAAGTCAGTAGGTAAACTCAATACCTGGAATACATGAGTAATATATTTAAATATATGTCTATATTTTAAGGTATTTAATGTAATGGACATACCTTTGATTTCAACCAAGCTGGGAACTCTTGGCTATGCATAGCCTCTCTCCTTCTCAACGGCAAAGACCGATGAACTCTACTTATAATTTGTTTATGTTCTCTACATAAAATGACAATAAAAGTATAAGGTATATGTGATATGATATCATATGAGATAACATATATATATTCAAATTACTTACTTGATATAGGCATCGAACAAACCACAATTAAACAAGACTGTACGATGTTCCATATTCCGCTCTTCAGAGCTCAATGTAACCAATGTATATGACCTGACAATTCCACCTGTTTGGGGAAGAGATGGAAACGAGGGTTGAATTTCCTCATACTGCTCATCTTCATTTCTCATTGGTCGATTATGTCTTGTTCTCACATCAGACAAATACATTGAACAAAAATCCATACATTCTTGGGCCAGATAACTCCTCACAATGGAACCTTCAGGATAATTCTTATTTCAGACATATGATTTCATTGTGCACATATTTCTTTCAGTGGGATACATCCACCGAAAAGCAACTGGTCCCCCAAGAAGTGTCTCAGTTGGAAGATGAACTGTTAAATGCAGCATGCAAGTGAAAAAGGATGGAGGAAAATTTTTTTCCAACTCACACAGAATTAATGGTGCCTCTTGCTGCATTTTTATCAACAATGATTTGGATAACCGTTTAGCACAAAGGTCTCTAAAAAAATGACACAACCGAATCACTGACACCCTTACATTATTGGATAGCAAATGTCGAATTGCTATTGGAATCAATTCATGAAGAAGGATGTGGTAATCATGAGTTTGTAGGGATTTCAATTTCAAATGTCTTCTGTTGACTCGTTTAGATATGTTGCTGGAATAGCCGTCTGGAACCTTAATATTCTCCAATACTGCCATAAATTGATCTTTCTCTGCCTGTGTCATCACATAAGAAGCACAAGGAACTTTCCATTTGTTTTCACCGATACAAACAGGATGTAGTTCTGGTCGAATACCCCAATCCAATAAATCCCGACGAGATCGGAAGTCATCTTTGGTCTTCCCCATAATATTCAAAAAAATTGCAAGCAACATTTCACATATATTTTTCTCAATATGCATTACGTCTAAACAATGACGTAACAAATTAGTAGACCAATATGGCAACACAAAAAAAATACTTCTCTTTTTCCAATTGTAAATGACTTCAGTATCAGCATTCTTCCTCTTTCGAGATGTCAAATGACCTTTTCCTAATGAAAAGCTGAAATCTTTCAATTCATCATGCACATCATTTCCTGACATACGTTGAGGTGGTTCTTCAGTGTCAACATTATTATCAAACCTCCGACGATTCTTCCTGTATTGATGGTCCATTGGCATGAATCGGCAATGCCCCTTGAAACTGAAACTACGACGATATTTAAGCCTTCTCGATCGTGTATTCTTCATACAAACGGGACATGAAAGTTTTCCCTTCGTGCTCCACCCATACATCATTACATAGGCAGGGAAATCATTTATGGTCCATAGAAGGGCAGCACACATCTGAAACGTATTCTTTGAAGAAGCATCAAATGTCTGCACACCTAAATCCCAAAGTTGTTTCAACTCTTTTATTAAAGGCTGCAAGTATACATCTATGTCATTACCAGGATCCGAAGGTCCAGATATCAGTATACTGAAGAAAGTGAAAGGTTTTTTCATACACATCCACGGAGGAAGATTATAAACATGAATAAAAACCGGCCACGTGCTATGAGCAGTAAGCATCTGACCAAACGGATTAAAACCATCACATGATAGGCCCAATCTGACATTACGCACCTCAGCTGCAAAATCAGGATGTTGTGCGTCAAATGTCCGCCATGCAAATCCATCTGCTGGATGGACCAGCTCATCATTTCCCTTAATTCTCTCAACATCGTGCCATCGCATATTGGCTGAGATTTCTGGAGACATGAATAGATTTTGAAGTCTGGGAATCAATGGAAAGTGCCACATGACTTTCTGTGGCACACGAGACGGTGTTCCATCTGCATTTGTCTTCCTTCGAGATGTACCACAGTCTTTACATTCATTACGGTCAGCTGTTTCCTCCAAAAATAAACTGCAATCTTTCGGACAAGCGTGGAATTTATTAGTAGCAAATACAAGCTGCTTAATTAACTTCCATGCCATGTAATGATTTGAGGGAATATCTGCACCATCAGGAAGCAAGTCCTTAAAAAATGTAAGAATATAATCAATGGAAGTATTAGAAATCCCATACAAAGTTTTCCCATGATATAACCGCATTAAAAATTCCAACTTGGTCATTCTAGTACATTCTTGATATTATGGAGTTCTGGCATCATCCAATAAATTTTTCACTATGTCAACATCATCATTTTCAGCATTTTCCTCATGTGTACTGATATCATTGTCTTCTTGCACCGGCATGCTATCTCTCTCGGAATGATGCACATATGGAAACCGATCAAATATCAAATTCTCCATGTCACTTCGTTCATTTCGTTTATGAACAGTCGAATATTGACTCGTCTCTCCATGGTGAAACCAAACATTATAGTTTGCTTGAAATCCAAATTTCGTTAAATGGTAACTAACTTCTTCTCGTCTTAACCATGGTCTTCCAACACAATTATAGCAGGGACACTGTATACAACCTCCATATGACGCATTGCTAAATGCAAAATCTAAAAAATTCTCCAAATTATTTTGAAACTCGGTTGAAATCCGATTGGTACGATACATCCAGCTTCTATCCATTCTATAACAAGAAAAATATTATCATTCAATCAGCAATGTAAATCATATTTAAAAAAATCATTACAATCAATTTTATTATTAAATCAATCAAAGCATATTAGTAGATAGCAAAACATATTTAATGACAAGTATTTAATGACAAGAAGTGTTCATGATTGAATAAGTAGGGAAAAAGAGAAAAAGGTCTTCCTTGAGATGTAAACTGAAGAAAAAAGTTAAAAAAGACACTCCACATGGAAAGTAGTGCAGGGGGGAGGGAGAGGGTTGGTTGGTGCAGCAGGGAAAGGGGGGAGGGGCCAGTGCAGCAGGGAAAGTGGGAGGGGGAGGGGCTGGTGGTGGGGCTGGGGAAGCATTTGGTAAGGGGCTGGTGGGGGTGCAGTGTGGGGGGGGGAGGGGCTGATGTAAGGGAAGGGGGGAGGGGGAGGGGCTGGATGGTGTAGTGGGGGGGGGTAGGGGCTGGTGGGGGGGATGGGCTGGTGCATGGTAGGGGGAGGGGCTGGTGCAAGAGGGGGGAGGGGGAGGGGCTGGTGCAGGGGGAGGGGATGTTGCAGCAGGGGGTTAAGGGAGGGGCTGGTGTAAGGGAAGGGGGAGGGGGAGGGACTGGTGCAGTAGAGGGAGGGGGAGAGGTTGTGTAGGGCAGGGGGGCTGGTGAGTCTCCCCATACGTTAGAGGTTTTTGACTTGTAGTGAGGGTCTTGAGAGGTGATAGTGGGGACTATACCCTCTTATCACATATACACAGTGGTAAAATTGAATAAATAACAATCAACAAAGAAAGAGGTAGTAAATAAATGACAAAGCAGCATAAGATAAATATTATTATAACTGAATTAAAGTGGTCAATGGTAGTTTAAACAACAGATGAATGCATTACATGGTAATGATACATATCTAAAAGTAGTAAACATTACATAATTATTTTCAATAAAATAAAAAAATAATAAAGTCACATCAAAACCCCATGGGCGATCTCCTTGAGCATCCCGAGATCCAGCTCAGTCCTTTTCTCCTAACTCTAGTTACAAGCATACATTGAAAAGCAAGGTCCAAGGTCCTGAGAAAATGAAAGTATACTCGAGTATCCCAATGTAATAGCGGCCTGAGTAGGGTGTGAGATATAAATAATAATAGGATGGAACCACTGATGTCCAGCCCAATCTAGATAGTGCAGTATAAAATATATAGTTCACTGGTATATAGAATAATAATAGAGAGATAAATAAACATCACCCGTACAGGTTCCTATGGGACACATAGCAGTTATACCTTCTTTAGCCTTTGACTGGTGTCAGAATGTGTAACCATTTCATTAATCAATTTTATCCAATTTAAATATAATTTATATGAGAAAGATATTGAGGTTCTAAGATGTGATAAGAAAACATGTAATGATATTTAATAATGATGTTCCAAGGTTATAACCAAGGAAACATAGACCTCAAGTGTCAACAACTTAGTAATAACTATAGCCTCACATGGGTTAAGAGTGTAATCCAAGGATAACAGTCCAACTAATTCCACAATAAGAGGACTATCTAGTCTAAGAAGTTCATCCAAGGTAAAATGGGTCTAAGAAAAGATTGGGCTAGGATTTAACCATGGCACCTACTTGTCAATTCTAGAACCAAGGAGTGTATCTATGGAATCTTGTTGTAATACATGAGGGATTATATGGTGTCATACCAGGCATCTAAAGTTAGACAAGGATCAGGTTCTATGTAGGTCTCAACCTAAGAAAGTTGTATCCTTGAATTCGGAATAGGGTCCTTGAGTGCTCAAGGCTTTCTCTCAAGTATCCAAGGTGAGCTTGAGTTAGGCCACACCTACTTTGATATTGAATTCATATAATATTCCATTTGGTTCAAGCCTTTCCTTTGATTAGTGTGACAAGGCCAAGTAGCATGAAACCCTTTAATCAAGTAATAATTAATCAATAAGTCAATTTTGTTCAACCCTAGCCTTTCATTAGTGTGACAAGGCCATGTAGCTTGAAACCACTCATTTAATCCATTTAAGGCATTTTCAATAATCAAGGTTCACTCTGGTACCTTCCATTAACATGGTAAGGGGTTCTATGAATACGCAACATATTTTTCAATTACATCTAATACGGCTAATTCATGTACTTAGTATACTTTACAATTTCAATTTCACATTTAATTATTACATTGAAGCACTTACATTAGGCGGGTTAAATGCTGTGCATATAGGGTAATTTCCATTCTGAAATTCAAAAGATAATTCAAGCCATTTAATATAGAAAATCATACCCTTAGAAATTTAAATCTAAGGCTCACCGAATGGTGGCTCAAACATGTCAACATACTAAAATGAAAATTATGGGAAACAATTCTACATGGGTAATTCCAATATAAAAACCGGTCAAAGAACTTAAACGGTTCCTTGGTTATTTAATCATTTAAAAAGGAAAACTTAGTTTTTTTAATTCCATTAGGGGTCATATATGACATAATTCAAACATAACATCAATTCATAAAGAAATATCAGTACAACAAGACAATAAATCCTAAAAGTCTAATAATTGTTTTTTAACTTGAAGACAGCGCACCTCCGTTGGAGGGGTTTTAATATATAAACATGATATTTCTTATGAAACAATCATTTATTACCTTTAACTCTTAAATCATGAAACATACTAAATTCAAGATTAAGAGGAATTTAATCTAATGTATTCACTGCATTAACTAGAAACAAAGAAAAAGTGTAGTAAGAAACTAATTAATGCATTAATAAATTTGAGGAATTGGAAGGGTACCCTTCCTCAAAGAGGAACCAAGCCAACACCTGAAACTTGATAGATTTATAAACAACCACCCAGAACTGCTCAACATGTGTATGTACATACCTTCATATATACTATTTTAAGGCCAAAATAGTGCATCTTAGGATTATCAATGCTAAATTAATTTGGGGAAATATTCTCACTGGGTTTGATAATCAGGATATTTATATCATTCATCTTTTAGTATTCCATCATAAAAAAATGAAATTGCTTAAAAAAATTTAGAATCAAACCACTCCATTAACCTATGAATGCATCAACTACTACCTTTGACTACAACACTAATTGATTATGAAGAGGTAATATGATGAAATTATGGGAAATCAACCAAGACTAAGAAATTACCAGGAAATCTGGGACTCCAGCATAAAAAAAAATCACTACTGAGAAGGCCGGGAGGTCCAGGTCGTGAGCCGGGAGGCCGAGCCGGGAGTCGGGAGCCGGGAGTCGGGAGCCGGGAGCCACGAATCGGGAGCTGCGAGTCGGGAGCCGCGAGTCGGGAGCCGCGAGTCGGGAGCCGAGAGGCGGAGCTGGGAGTCGTAGCCCGGGGTTGGAGTCCGGGGAGGGGAGTCGGAGAGGAGAGGGGAGGGTCGGGAGTCAGTGGTTGGGGAGCGGCGTCGCGGCTTGGGTAGGTAGGGTAGAGCTCGATGCGTCGCGGATTTGAGGAGAGATTGAGGAGAGATTGAGGAGGAGCCCGATACAAGGGCTCGAAAAAAAATTAATACCCACGGTTTTAATAAAACCGTGGGTATAAACAGCAAAAAAACATACTATCCCCACGGTTTAAAGAACCGTGGGAATAGGTGCGTGGGGATAGACCCCATTTCCAGTAGTGTTTTCAATACATGAACCACTGCCACCAACTCCAAATCAAGTGATGGGTAGTTCTTATAATGAAACCTCAACAATATTTAACTATATGCAACCATGAGACCCCCCTTCATGAGAACAAACCACAACCCAAATCCTTATGTTTCACGATACATCACACACTCCTTTCCTGGTTCTAGAAATACCATTGATGATGCTGATGTATGGCGAGCCTTTATCTCTTCAAATGTTATTAACACTGGTCATCCTATTGAAATGGAACATTATTCCTTTTCAAATATAGCATCGGAGAGGCTAATTGTGAGAAATCAGAAACAATACATTGATAATATCCTACAAGACTAAGGAATTTCCATATCTCAAAAATGTTATTAGGTTGTATCTCATGAGATAACTGCCTCTATATGTTCAAGATCAACAGATACACTTTTCTCAGAAAAACATGGCCAATGGAACATTCATTTTATATCCAAAAGTCATAGATAAAAAATTTAAAATACAACCCAGGATCTCTAAATATCTTCATCACAATTGCCAAGTGATTCTTATTATACAACATTTTACTTCAATAAACTAGTATATCATCTATAAATACCCGCACCAATGATTATTGATAACTCTTAAATATGTGATTCATCAATTCCCTAAAGACAATTAGAGTATTTGTGAGACCAAATGGAATATCCAAATAATCATAATGACCATATCTACATTTGAATGTTGTTTTGGTTATATCCTCCATCATCACAAACAATTGATGATTTCTTGACCACATTTCAATCTAGGTGAACCACTGATCATCCCTCAATTGATCAAACAGATCATAAATTTGTGGAAGTGGATATCAATTCATAATTATAACCTAATTTAGACTATGATAATAAACACATATGCACATGGTTCCATATTCATTTTTGGCAAAATAACATGGTGTTACCTATAATGACAAGCAAGGATGTAGGAACCCTTTTTTCTGTAAATATATCAACTACACTTTCAATTGCCTTAATTATGTTGTTTCTATCTTGTAAGATGGAAGATTGATAGAACTCATCCCAAGGAAGAGATTAATCAAAAACCAAAATATTCTCACAGGTAGAAACCCATTGAATTATTTTAGAAAGATATACAAAAAATTGATCAACCACAGATAGAAAGTCGCTATGCTGCATTCCAGCCATTGATGCCACAAACAACACCACCAACTGATATGATATCATGGAGAAACTGGATTTGACTAATATGAGTTACCCAAATTTTATTTATTATTCCATCTAAAGAGATTTGTGACACCATCAGTTGTGGTAAAACTGACCATTAGTAAATAATTATCAATTTAGTCCTTAAAAATAAAAAATAATCTATTCCAAGAATTTAATCATAATAATCCATCTAAATCACTAATAAATCCATCATCAACACAACCCCAACCATAACAAAGCCACATGCTCTACAAATGAAGGCTCGACACACTCTTTCACCCATAAGGGATTGGGGTTTTAAAATGGAATGCAGAATTTCCACCATTAAACCTAGAAAAGTAACATCATAGGAATCCATTATTGAATGGGAATAACCACTATGTAAAAACACCTACATTAGGGTTGAATTTAAAATAATCGTACTTCACACTATGGATGGTATTGAATGATAATCTACCACAACCCTTTCGTCTCCTAACAAATACATGCTTGCCACACACTACTCTTTATTTCCATGATGAGGATATGTGCGGTTCCTATAATCACAATGACTAACATTACGATTCTAATATTGGGTCTACTACTGCGCCCATCCCATCGAGGCATAATCCGCCTATGACCCTAATATGTGTCACAAAAACCTGACCTCAGAGTAATCTAAAAATACTGCTAATGATTCCCCATCAGCTTAATGATGTGGAATGATCTAGTCTATGTCATTATATCCCACATTATGTTTCCCCTAGAACCACACTGAAAACATATCATCTTAATCTGATGTTTCAGATGATGATTCACCGATCCATCAATCATGTTCTAAGTCATACTCCCACTCTAAAAATAAGTTTACCTCTTTCCCTTGTATCCATCATTCTTGTTCCCACTATTCCTTGTTTGTACATACATACTTCCCCATTATGTAGCCCCTAATGTATCGTGTTTAGAAACTATTCATCGATTCGCCATTTCTTTGTAATTATTTTTTCCCAATAACACTATCTTAGAAAAAAATTCATTCTTCAAACCATCTTAAAAATTATGTGCCTTCAACAATGTACTACCTAACACCTTGGGTGGAAAGTAAACATTGTTCATGAACATAGCCTCATATTCTGTTAGTGAATGGTTCTCTTGCATCAGGATAAATAAATATATTATGTGCTGAATTAATAACCTATGATGGTCAAATTTTTTATTAATCAATTCCAAAAAACCATCCCCTAACACTCCTTGATCGGTTCCATCTTGGACAAACAACTCCCACCATTATAGGGCCTGATCTTATAGTATCTACGTTTTTAGTTTCACATTAAACTTGAACGTTATCACAATAAATTCTAATATCATATTCATTCAATTCAACTATGATTCTTCCCATTCTGGATCCGAATCACCCCTAAATATGGGGGATTCATCTTTTGAAACTGAGTAGCATGATCCAAATTCATTGGAACCTCAGGTTTATTCCAACCTACCATAGCATGGAAATCATTCACAATACATTGCATTGGCTACTATTTCACTTGGGGCTCATGTTCAACTAGATCTTTAGTATCCTCCACCAGTTGGTCTCCATGACTCCCACATGGTGCCATTTATAGTAGTTCACAAACAACCATTTGTCTCACTCCCTTTGAATGAAAAGGATTATATTTTAATCTCAATTACATCACAACCGTCACAAAAAGACATTCAACTATGTCACATTTTCAATGTTGCACCATTTTTTGTAAAAACCACCATGTTTTGAAAATAGATACATTTTGGAAATTCAATAACCATTCATGTTACAAATCATCCCATTTTGAAACCCAAATCATGTATTTCAAAACCAACACATTTATATCACACCACGAATCATTATACCTCAAATAAATATTCATCATAGTAAGAATTCCTTTCTACCATTCATGTCAAGCTCATCTCATTGGCTAATTCTGTGATAATGACATCTTTAATGCCTATAACATTCCTGAAAACACTAATGTACCCAACTCCCTAGTAACATGATATTCCGTATACAAGGGATAGCTACGTTTTTATGCTATAATTGTTATGTCATGAAATTCATTATGTTTGCTAATATCCCAACTCAATGACTAGACCAAGAATGATTGTGAAAAAAATGACTAAACACTAATGTTAAAACCAAACAAGGTATCCTTTACACATATATCAATGACCAAACAAACTGATACCACTTGTAACATACCACCCATTCTTCATTGTCTTGAGAAATAAGTCAGATTCTACAGGACCTTAGAGAAAATTCCAATGGTTCCAATGACCGGAAATTAATGTCGATGGATTCGAGAATATTTGGGGATTGTTTTTCCATAAGAATAAATAAACCAACCAAACATAGCATAACTAAATTATTCAAGTCAACAAGTAAATCATTATAACTCATTACCAAAAAAGAACAATATATACCATAACAAATTCTATAATACAATACAATAATCAAAAAATGAAAATATGAATGTTCCATGAGGAAGAATCAATAAAAAAACCAAAATGAAACCCCCACACATTCCAGGGCTCTACACCAAACTGTATGCTCTAAGAACCACTAGACTACCCAACTGCCACGATGAACCACTAGAAAAATTACATGCTTTAATCATACATATGTTTGGGAAAATGAAATCAAACAATAGAACCAAAGTACCAATGAAGGGGGTGAGTACAAATACAAAGTAGGTTTTCCCCAAATGACTTCCCGACACATGCCACGAGGACAGACCCATTAGCACATTTTTCTATTCAACTATTTATATAAAACATCAAATTGTGAAAAAAATTCCATCAAGACAAACACAACCCTAAAAATCCAACTTCCACCAACACCTAAAAAATATAATGGAAATCTCAAAATACATTACAGAATATATTTACCATTATATAAAATCACAATAATATCAACCCTGCATAGCCACACAAAAAATTCAAAATTATAGTGTTTCACATACCCAAAATTGGTAATCAATCATAGTATAACTTCATGTCCAATCATGTTTACTACTTTTACCAATCTGGTGGTACTTCCTGCCCACTTGTCCTTGATGGTGGCCCTTCCTTCCAAAATCAGTCCCCTTTTAGTGGTATTTCTCTCCCACATCACATATTACATTCTCATGCATAAATACTTCATAAAAAATGTAACGTAGCACAACAAGGCCACAACAGTAAATAAACTACAATTTATCAATAAATAAATTCTATAAGGTCTCATCCATTCCAAACATTAATTCAATAAAATAATACCTATTTATTGAAAATCATTTCCACCAACTATTATCATAAATAAACCAAAGAAAATAATTTTAAATTCTCTATATTAAAATCCAACAACAACAGCATATCACCAAAAATTGTCAAATCATCACCGAATTAAATTAAAACTATCATCTCATATTATAATATTATTTAATTTCAATATAACCCAGTTTATTAAAAACAAGGAATTTAGTTCTACCAAAATGGAGTTGAGAGAGAATCTACCTACCAAAGGGTTGCGGTGAAATCGACCAACACCCAAACACACCTCAAAACCAGATAGAATACTCCACAAAACCACCTTAGATATATTTCCATATCATCAAGAATCCAAAAAACGCACCACTTTTGGAAAAAAACCTTTGATCTATAAGCGAAAAGTGTAGATCTAGAAATCTAAGAGAGAGGAATATGAATATCTCAAGATACCGAAAAAAAAGTAGGAGAGGAGTCTTACTGGACAAGAATCACCTTCATCGCACCATGAATCCCCTTTGAATCACTTACAAAATGATTTGGGGAGAAACCGTAACCCTTGAGAACCACTAATTCCTAGTAGGGTTCAAATGTTGAGAGAAAATAAGTGGAAATGGAAAATCCGGACAGATCTCGATTTATAGAAAACCCGTTTTTCTCTCATGCACGGTGAGCTCGAACAGTTATCAAACCACGAGCTAATCATGTAGATGATTCTACCTAAAAGGGTACCTTGCACTGTCTCCTCACATAGTTAGAAAACTTGTGTGAAAACCATGTAATTTTCCACTATCTCGAGTTGCATAGTTGCCTAGGTATTCATCATGATTTACCCTAATCATTTTCAAACATTGTTCCATTAAAAAGCATCCAAAAAAAATTTAATACGATTAAAATCTCCACCAAACACTACCCAATAACATTAAATAATGTAATATAAATATAAAATGTTATATACATAAAACTAGGGGTGCTACAGGTGATATGATATCCCAAATCTCTTGAATATGTATTCCATCCTAGAGAAACAGACATAAATCTTTTATGTCTCAGATTACGTCTTTCCAAACATATATTTTTAATAGGATTAAAATAAGATAATGTTAATGAGACTGAATTATTAGAAGAAATTCCATATTCTAACATTGGTCCACATTCATGCCTCTCTGATCTAATAGGAGACTGTGATGTTGGGGCTCAGGTCTCCTATTATTGGTGATGAATGGATCACCCCATTCCTGCAGATGTGGTCTTATCAACTCTAACATGGTCTTTGGATCTTTCCTATATTTATTTAGAAGACATTGTATCTTTTAAATCATCGACTTTAATTTGAAGCTTCATACTATTCTTTTCATTCCCAAATGCCCTCATTTTCTCTCCCAGAAGGATTCTTTTTATCAAGAATCCATTAGGGTTGGAATAAATCCAAGAACTGGTGTACTAGACATGTATCCCAATGGATTCAACTAATTTAGGTATATTGATAGATTGTTGAGATACATCCAAGTGCATGTAGAACAATAATTACCAATCAAATTTTGTATTTATCTCAATATTATTATGTGTGTGGGGAGAGATTTTTTGTTGCGGAAACATAGTATTTCTTGAAAATCGATATGAAGCAAATACCTCACATAATATTTCACAATTAATATGTGTTTCCATTAGGTTTTCTCTAAATGAAATTATGTATGAACTCTAGTCATAATTTGGTTGTTGATTTTCTAATCATGTACCAATATGTAGACAACTATATTGGAACAAGTTAAACACTCACATTATGATCAGTTTCCTATGATCATCACCAGAAATCATGTATAATGGAAGGATACTAGAGACAACATGAACGAATTGGAGAAATTGGCTTTCAATAACCTTAACACCTCTCAATACAACGAAAGAGATAAATTGTTCTATAATCCATCCCTATATCACCTGAAATGGAAATTAAATTTGACATGTGGATTTTTTAGTGTGCATGTACAGTAAACACCAATGCATATTTCCCAAAAAATAATGATATCCAACCCCATATGTTTCCCTTCAACTCATCAAAAAAATGTCCTCAACCTCAATCCACTATTTAATTCACAAATTGTAACCAAGTTGATGCATGACCATACCACAAAAAAGTTGGAGATATGGGTACATAGGGATATAACATACATGACCATGTAACCTCACCAATGATACGGCTCATTCCCCAAAAATGCCTTGAATTTTACAAGGATTCGCCACATCGCTCATAACAGGTATCCCATCAAGAAGTGGTAAGTATGTCCTTCCCCATTTTTCTTAAACATTTTATTCATCCATTATTCCTGAATGGTGTCTCCCATTTACTTAGGTAATCCCTTTATAATCTTTTGATCCATCATCAATAGATCATGAGTTAAAGAATGCATCTGTTCAGCATCATCCATGGTGTCTTTCAATGTAATGCACTCATCATACATCTCTCCATGAATGGACATCCCTAATATACTGTATAAATCCCATGAGAAAATACCTAATTCACCGTTGAGAATATGAAATTTTAATTTCATTGTGATTTATTGGATCTATAGTTAAGGGTGAGGTATGAGTTTGGTAAATTTATGTCTAGACATCCCAAAAAACCCCAATAATGATAAAGGGTTGTTGGTCAGTCATAAATTCTGTAAATTTTTGTGTGCACTCAGTATGCCCAAATCCATTCAGGAATGAATCTTACTCTATAATGAATTCCCCTATAATCATTATATCCTTTTATTGTATTTTTTTGGATGTATGAAAGGTCAAGAATTATTAGCGAGGTTTTGAATCATGGGATTGGGAATTAAAGTATTGGGAGAAAATGTTATTGAGCATGTTGCATACAGTAGGAATTTTCCCTTAATTTTTAAAAAAACCCTTGAAGGAAATAATGGAAGTAAGAAAATGGGTATAATACAAGAACCTGAGCATCGAAAAAATAATTATGATTCTTTGGGATGAGTGCACCTATAATATGTGTATGATTATACAGATATAGAAAATCAATCCCTATGTAGTTGTAGAGACCCAAATCTTGACGTACATGGACATTACATTACTTTTGTGGAATAATTAATACATAAAACAAACAAACACAGAAGGACTATAATAGTTTATTGTCTTTGGTAACTTGGAACATAATTTTCTAATCATGGTGAAAGATCTTTAACATCTTCCATAAAGATATTCCCATTTTTTTCATACCTAAAACCCTTCTTTTTATCATGGAAAAAATAAAACAAGTAAAGGGTGAGCTCAAATACTCAGTAAGGGTAAGAATGGAAGAAATAAAACAAACAATATACATATGAACCTAAAAACATGAACATAATGTTTAAACAGCAAAATATTCAGCAATGACATAAAACATTGCAGTACGTAAAGCATAGATCATAATGGAACATCAATCATGATAAAATATCATGGAAAAAAACATGTTATTATGGAAAAATATTGAGCACATGATATGATTTCCATAGTAGAGATGGTATTGCTGCCAATAACATTATAGTCTACAAAGTCCCTATCTAAATCGAGTTCACTCCTCGTTCCAGTCCTATATCACTGAACCAGATTAAATTACCATTCCAGGCATGTCTATCTCATGAGATATAAATCTTTACCCAATGAATTGGAGATAGATATAGGTCCCACCCATCTCATAATGAAATAATTTTTACTTGTTCCACAACATTAACATAAATCATTCATCATTACCCAATGTATAAAATGGGTTTCATAAACATCATCCCATCAAAACCTAATCCATACAAAAAAATAGATACCATTTCATTATAAGAAAATTGAAACCATGTAACTCATAGATAAATTATACCTGAAACATACACATATGAAATAATGACATCATATATGGAAAATGGTTTTGATAAAACACTTAAAATTAATTCTTGAGGAAAATATCTTTTCTTCTTCAAAATCATTTTATTTTCACAAAATGCCATTAAATTTTACAAGAAAAGGATTTTGTTGAAAATATTAATTAAATCTTGTAGATTAAACTTCATGAAAATAAGGCGTTTTGAAACCGTAAAAATATGTTCATGCCGTATAAGTTAAAAAACATTCTTCTTGTACTTTTTCCAGAAAAGTCAACAATAACCTTGTATGGTAAACAAAAGAAAGGTTCCTTCCATATAATGTGGTAAAAGTAAAAGAAAGGTAAAAATGACTTTAAAAATACATGGATGAAATGTAAAAAAATTTGAAAACATTTTGAGAACATATAAACATGGACAATAAACATAAACATAGTAAATACTTATGAATAAACAATCTCGGATAAGAATGAGATTGGAATAATTATCCCTTAACATAGGTCCGATATGCTTCGTACGTTTCCGAAACGCCTGTATAATGATTTAAATAATGTAATTTACTTATTAAAGAATCCTATTCATTGTTATAATATCATATATGATTCACTTATGACTTTATATTACTCGTTCTTTTGTAAATTCCATGTTAAAGCAGCGTTTTGGGTAAAATTGTATTATTTATCGTACTTGTTCGGACATGTTGCTTTTGATATTATTATTACTTATATCATGATTTTCTGAGTTACATAATGTAAATCATGATTTATATATAATATATATTCAGTATATATATATAATAGATAGATGAATGAAATGAAATACACTGTTCTTGGAGAAGGTCGGCCGTACGTATGCAAGAACGTTGTTTTCCTTTCCTTATTGAATTGAATGGAAGAAAGTAGATGACATATATATGTATACATAAATTTAGTATCGTAATTATTTCCTATATTTCTTTATTATTCATTATACATTCTTTATAATAATTCTTGAATGGTTGACATGGAGAATGATTCTCATCGCGTCGTGGAGACGGTAATCCGTATGTACGCACGAGCGATGATATCATTCCCATAATTATTGAATGGAATTGGATTGGATTATATAATACGTGATAATCATTACGATGTTATAATAACCTTATATAGTTATTATTTACACCATTATACCCATCCATGTAATGTGGTGGTGGAAAAACTGATTACACCACAACATGGAGACGGTATTTCGTACTTACGCACGCGCGGTGATTTCGTTTTCCGCAGGATAGATAGAAGGTGAAATGGGGTTGTATAATATTTATAATAACATATAAGTATACTAGTTATACTGATTTTATTACATTATAATGAAACAACTAAATAAGAAGAAGTTGAAGAAGAAAGAAATCATGAAAGAATCAGTAGAAGAGATTACCTCTTCCTCGACGCACCTCATTTAAACTTCTTATTAGGGCACTAGATTTGGTCTTTTGAGAAGACCAGAACCTCTATGATATAAATAGATAAGATTAGAAGAGGAATTGGCAGGTTTTTTCCAAGCTTCAAGGCTCAAAAGGGCGTGAAGAGAAGAGGGAAGGGGTGTCCTTTTTATAAGGGAGGAGAGGGGCACCTTTGGAAAACATAAATTATTATTTTATAATAAAGTCATATTCGGTTTTTCATAGATCCAAATTGATTTATTTCGAATATAAGGTGGGGATGTGTCGAAATCAACTCAACCAATTGGTTTTAGACAAGTTGTGGTTACTATTTAATCCTTATCATTTAGAATTAACTGTAAGATAAATAATTTAACTCTTACCAAGTCTTTTTGTTTTCTTACACTATATAGTTCATAAACATACTATAACAAGACAAACGAACCCCAAGTGGTTAATTATTAATATATATATCCTTATCTAAGTCAATTGTACGATCCTTATATTTTTAAGAATAAAATAACAATTAATAATATAATTTTTGTTTTAAAAACTTTTTTTTTCATTTTTGACACTATTTGGTACTTGATTTTTCTGAAAAAAAGATAAAAGAATTATTATTTCGAAAAAGTTAATTAAATCAATAATAACATGTCATATTAACCAATAAAATTATATTAATTCATAAAAAGTCTAAAATTACAGTTATTTGGGTATTTATAACATCAATTATGTTAATTTTTTATTAATAAGGTAATTATTGCATCATGATTGTGTCATAAATAAATTAAATTATTTAATGTATAAAAATGATAAATAAAATTCCATTTTGTAGGAAATAGTTTTAGATTTTTAATTAATATTTATATTGTAATTTATCTAATTTATAACCCTATATTAAAAATGTTTTATTTATTAAACTTTGATTTTAACTATTTTAATTCTTCTATAAATAAAATAATAATAAATGTCCTAATCTAATCCAAGTGGACCTAAAGGGTAATATTTTATTCATAAGGTTGTTTTTGGTCGAATTACAGTTATCCAATAGAATTAGTACATCTTTTAGGGAAGTAATAATATCATGTTTACCCTTAATTACCCTATTTTCTTTTAACCGTGGTAAATAAAAGTAAAACGTTACTATTCACCAAAAATTATTTTTATCTTATTGAACCACATTTTACTCCTTGATATTAACTGTGTCTCTCGGATTTTTGAAATTCCACTCACAGAAGCTATAAAATTATGTTTTATGTAAACTTTCAAACTCTCATAGGAGGTGGGTAAAAGACGGTGAAAAGATAAATAAAATTTTTATATGTCTAGAATTATTATAAAATGAATTCAATGAATTAAATTGAAATTATATAGGTATTATGTATCAATTTTGACCTAAAATAAATGTAAATTAAAATAAATAATTATTTATACAAAAAGTCGGGTTTTAAATAGTAACCCACTGTTTTCACTATTCATCAAAAATTTATAGTTTTTAGAAAAATACCAAAAATTCACACTATGCTAATTTCTATATTCCGAATCCAAAAATAAAATCAATTTTGAAAAAAAAAATTACAAAATTTCAAAAGTTGGGTATTACTATTCATGATGGCGAGTTAATAATAATATTATAATAATATATCGTTTAATGAAAGTCAGTATTGCGTACTACACACGCTAAGGAAGGTATTGATTGTGTGTAATGAAAGCCATGTCATGGATGCGTGTAGTGAAATTTCCATTTGGTGTTGCGTATAACATAATCAAAACATATTTCATTTATACATTAAACAAAATCAATACTTAATGTTGTGTAAAATAATTTCCACAAAACAAACATGAAATTGTGTGTAACAAGACCCAAGAATAGTGTTGTGTATACTGCAAGCTAATATGGTGTTTCTTATAGCGCAAGCTAATTTTGGTGTAGCGTACAACACAAGACATCAATGAAATTAAAAAGAATAATTCTCATAAAATCTCAGGTTGTTACATTCTACCACCCGTAAAATGAATTTCTCCCTCAAAATTCATCCTGGTAATTAATGGTTTACTACTTGAAGGTTTATTTCATAGAAAGCCACATCATAAAATGTAATACCAAAACAGAAATTTAAAAACTAAATTATGAAACATAACGGTTACCCAAATTAACTAATCACTGGGTTTCCACATATGAGAACATAAGTGAAAATATGGATATGGAAGAAAAATCTAACCATCATGTTCTGATGAAGAGTGTTAGAGGACATGGCTATGAATAATCCAACAATCACAAAGCCATAAATTTTTGATGATCTAGGGTATAATATGATTGATCGGATATAAGGGAACTGGGACAATATTTTTGGTTTTCAAGATGATTTCCCAAAAGATGATGAATTTGAATTAGAAGAAATACTTACTTTATTTCGGTATAATCTCACAGTTTTTCATGCCTTGAACAATTTCCACTTCATATCTTAATGAAATGAAGTTGAATTTTTCATTCGTGAAGTGTTAGCAGATAATGTGATAGAATGATGGGTCATTCCATATGTCTCAATCCAAAGGTTAGAAAAAGTTATCAAATATACATAAGTCCATCTATGGTGAGGTTAATATTATATGATTCCAAATATGGACTTATACTTCATCAATCATACTGCTTAATCAAACTAGATTCTACTAACCAGGGACTTCCTTTAGGCTAGTGGTAGGAAATAAAGGCATGTTGCACTTCGGTTGTGGGTTCGATTCCCACAGCCTTGTCTGACGTGACAGGTTTTCGCCCATCTTGCAGTTTGTCCCTTTTTCTAAAAATACAATTTATTAACAATCCTGCAATAAAATTGAAAAAAAATCTAGCCTTAAACAATACTATCTAATGACTAACTTAATTCATTCCTATCATTAGGCATATCCTAAACACTTTTGTCCAACCTCATAGTATAAAGATAATAATTACTAGAAATTTCATCTACCGAGCATGTGAATACCATCATTTATCCCTCATATATCATACGATATATCTTGTTGGTCACATTAAAAACATGTGAATACCTTAATCATATATTCTTTTGAACCATGGTGAAAACATGAATGCTTTAACAAGGCATCTCTTTCCATATCCCAAAAATTCTATATACTCAAACCATGATATCATATTTTCCTTATATTATTCATGAGATCATTAATACTACCAAATATTTCATTATCTCCTTATCCCTTCTTTATGCGCATATTAGGTGCATAACAAAAATATCAGAATAACCTTTCATGGTTACCCGTATTATTCAGCATATACTTTCAAAACACAAGAAATGGCAACAGTGTAACAATCCTTAGATTTTTCATTATTGTATAGTACCATACATTATTCTTGACAAACATACAATCATTACACTACCTTCTTAAACCACTGACTAATCATCATCATTTCATCCATCTCATATATCATTTGTATTCTCTTCATCATCAATAACATAAATACTACCCATATGACCATGTTGATTCTCTTTATGAGATTTTCCCTTAGGTCATTGGTTCGCATATTGCCCGTACATTCCACATTTAAAACACTTAACCATTGTGGATGTCTTGGAAATACCATTATCCATATCCATGGTGTTAATTAAACCTTTTCCTTTACAATTACTAGCATTATGTCCTTCTTTTCCACACCCAAAGCATTTTCCAGTTCTTTTGAAACATTCTCCCTGATGCCTCTTCCCATATTATTTACATGAGGGAAATTGAACTTTCTTTCCTCTATGCTCATCATGAAGCTCCATCTTTCTCTTATTAGATGGGTCGGGAAACGTACCATAGTTGAGATTATTGATCATATTATGAGATTTCTGATTAGGCATAATAACGATATGTGGACTCCCTGATCCAATTTCATTTGGTTGCCCATGAAGAATATCATTCCATTGTCCATCATATCATCCATTATCGTGAATCATCATATTTCCAACCATTTTCTAAAACCCAAAAAAAATAGTGTGAGATGCCAAAATCATAATCAAGGGGGAGTGACGTCAATATCTAACATCTTAGGTTTAATTATAATATCGTTACCGTTATTCTAGGACTATAACCTATACATATACTTAAACTTAGGGACATCCCTATGCATACCTTAGATATATCTCTATGGATCTCACTAAAGTTTTCACATCCTAGTTTCCAATGATTGACTAAACTGATCCTCTGATACAAACATTAGAGACCCAAATATTGAGGTACATGGACATTACATTACTTTTTTAGAATACATAAAATGTTACAAAAACAACCACCGAAGGACCGTAATAGTTTAGTGTCTTTGGAAACTCGGAACATAATCTTCTAATCATGGTGAATGATATTCAACATCTCCCATAAAGATCTTCCCCTTTTTTTTTCTTACCTAAAACCTTTCTTTATATACTGGGGAAAAGAAAACATAAAAAGTGTGAGATAAAATGCTCAGTAAGGGTAAGAATAGACAAAGTAAAACAAACCATATACATTTGAACATAAAAACATGAATATAATGTTTAAAAATCGAAATCTTGAGCAATGACATAAAACATGGCAGTACATAAGGAATAGATCATAGTGGAACATAAATCATGATGAAATAGCTTGGAAATAAATCTTTTAATTGTGGAAAAACATTATGAGCATGATATGATTTCCATAGTAGCCAAGGCATTGCTTCCAAGACTATATTAGTGGACAAAGTCCCTTTCTGAATCGAGTTCGCTCTTCATTCCATTCATGTATCACTGAACTGGATTAACTTACCATTCCAGGCATGTCTATCTCATGAGATATAAATCTTTACCCATTGAATTGGAGGGAGATATAGGTCCCACCCATCTCATAATAAAATCATTCTTACTTGTGCCACAACATGAACATAAATCATTCAGCATTACCCAAAGTATAAAATGGGTTTCATATACATCATCCCATCAAAACATATTCCATACAAAAAAAATGGATATCATTTCATCATAAGAATAGTGAAACCATGTAAATAATAGAGAAATTATACTTGAAACATACACATATGAAATAATTCCATCTTATATTCCAAATGGTTTTGATAAAACACTGTAAATGAATTCATCAGGAAAATATCCGTTCTTCATCAAAATCATTTTCTTTTCACAAAATTCCATAGAATTTTAAATGAAAATGATTTTTTTGAAAATAGTCATTAAATATTGTAGAGTAAACATCATGAAAATAAGGTCTTTTGAAACTGTAAAAATCTGTTCATTCCATATAAGTTATAAAGACATTATTTTCGTACTTTTTCCAGAAAAGTCAAAAAGTATCGTGTATGGTAAAAAAAGAATGATTCCTTCCATATGATGTGGTAAAATTAAAAACAGAATAAAAATGACATTAAACATACAAGGGAAAAAGTAAACATTTTATGAAAACATTTTTAGAACATATGGACATAGATAATAAACATAACCCCAGTAAATACTTACGAATAAACAATCTCAGATAAGAATAAGATTGGAATAATTATCCCTTACCTTAGGTCCGATATGCTTTTTACATATCTGAACCTCCAGTATAATGATTTAAATAATGTCATATACTTATTAAATAAATATATTCATTGTTATTATAACGTATATGGTTCACTTATAACTTTATATTACCCGTTCTTTTGTAATTTCCATGTTAAAGCGGCCTTTTGGGAAAAAAAAATTTACTCGTTGTACTTGTTTGGACTTGTTGATATTGATATTATTATTACATATATCGTGATATTCTTATTTACAGAATTTAAATAATGATTTATATATAATATATATTTGGTATATATATATATATAATAGATATATGAATGAAATAAAATACACCCTTCATGGAGACGGTAGGTCGTACGTACGCATGAACGATGTTTTCCTTTCATGATTGACATGAATGGAAGTAAGTAGATGAAATATATATATATATACACATAAATTATGTAGATTAATTATGTCATATATTTAATTATTATTCATTATATATACTTTATAATCATTCTAGAATGGTTAACATAGAGAATGAATCTCATCGTGTCGTGGAAACGGTAATTCGTACGTTCGCACGAGTGATGATATCATTCCCATAATTATTGGATGGAATTGGAGTGGATGATATAATACCTCAGAATCATTATGAGGTTATTATAAACATATATAGTTATTATTTACACCATTATACCAATCCAAGTAAGGTGGTGGTGGAAAAATGATTACACCATGGCGTGGAGACGGTATTCTGTACGTACGCACGCGCGGTGATTTCATTTTCCGCAGGATGGATAGAAGGTGAAATGGAGTTGTATCATATTTATAATAACATATCAGTATATTAGTGATAATTATGTTATTAATTTATAATGAAACAACTAAATAATAATAAGATGAAGAAGAAAGAAAACTTGAAAGAATCGGTAGAAGAGATTACCTCTTCCTCGACACACCTCAATTAAACTTCTAATTAGGGCACTAGAGATGGTCTTTTGAGAAGACCTTAAACTCTATGATATAACTATAGAGGTTTAGAAAAGTAATTGGCAGGGGTTTTTTGAGCTTCAATGCTCAAAATGGTGTGATGAGAAGAGGGGAGGGGTGCCCTTTTTATACGGGAGAAGAGGGGCACATTATGAAAACATAAAATATTATTTTATAATAAAGACATATTCGGTTATTAATATATGAAAATTGATTTATTCTGAATCTAAGGTTGGGATGTGTCGAAATCATCTAAAAAATAGGTTTTAGACAAGTTTATGTTACTATTTTATCCTTATCATTTAGATTTAACTCTAAGTGAAATAATTTATCTTTTACCGTGTCATTTTGTTTTATTAAAGTATATTGTTAATAAACATACTATAACAAGCCACACGAACCCCAAGTGGTTCATTATTAATATATATATCCTTATCTAAGTCATTTGGCCTAACCTTAGATTTTTAGGAATAAAATAACAATTAATAATATAATATTTGTTTTAAAAACAATTTTAGGACAATTTTGACACTATTTGGTACATGATTTTTGTGAAAATCATAACATCATTATTAGTTCAAAAAAATTTTATTAAATCAATAATAACATTCCATATTAACCTATAAAATTATTGGAATTCATAAAAAGCATAAAATTACATGTATTTGGGTTTTTATAACTTCAATTATGTTAATATTTCATTAATAAGGTAATTACTGCATCATCATTGTGTCATAAATAAATTAGATTATTTAATTTCTAAAAATTATAAATAAAATACCATTCTTTAGGAAATATTTTTATCTTTCTAATGAATATTTATAATCGAATTTATCTTATATATAACCTTATATTAAAAAAAATTAGTTATTAAACATTGATTTTAACTATTTTAATTCTTCTTTAAATAAAATAATAATAAATGTCCTAATCTAATCCAAGTACTTCTAAAGGGTAATATTTTATTCCTAATGATGTTTTTGGTCTAATGAAACTTATCCAGTAGAATTAGGACATGTGTTAGGGTAATAATAATATCATTTTTACCCTTAATTACCATATTTACTTTTAACCGTGGTAAATAGAAGTGAAAAATTACTATTCACCAAAAATTATTTTATCTTATTGATCCAAATTTTACTCCTTTATATTAACTGTGTCTTCGGATTTTTGAAATTCCACTCAAAGAAGTGGTAAAATTATGTTTTATGTAAATTTTCAAACTCTCCTAGGAGGTTGGTAAAATACGGTGAAAAGTTCAATAAAATTTTTATATGTCTAGAATTATTATAAAATGACTCTAATGAATTACATTAAACATATATAGGTATTATGTATCAATTTTAACCTAAAATATATTTAAATAATAATAAATAATTATTTATATAAAATTTTGGTTTTTAAATAGTAACCCAGTGTTTTCATTATTCATTAAAAATTGAAAGTTTTCAGAAAAAGACAAAAAATTCACCCTAGGCTAATTTTGATATTTAGAATCCAAAAATAAAGTCCATTTTGAAAAAATAAAATTTATAAACTTTCAAAAAGTGGGTATTACTATTTATTACGGCTAGTTAATAATAATATTATAATAATATATCGTTCAGTGAAACTCGGTATTACGTACTACACATGCTATCGAGGAAGGTCTTGATTGCATGTAATGCAGGACAAGTCAGGGATGAATGTAGTGAAAGCTCTGTTTGGTGTTGCGTATAACATAATCAAAACATATTTCATTTATACATTAAATAAAATCTATACCTAATGTTGCGTAAAATAATTTCCACAAAACAAACATGAAATTGTGGGTAACAGGAGCCCATAATAGTGTTCCATATAATGCAAGATAATACGGTGTTTCATACAGCGCAAGCTAATTTTGTGGTAGCTTACAACACAAGACATAAATGAAATTAAAAAGAATAATTCTCATAAAATCTCATGTTGTTACAGTAGTAATCCAGGCACTTATTCAAAATTAATTCTTTGTTCGGTAGGGTGGAGTTGCACATGTCATAACAATATAGTCTAATAGCTTTAATAATCATTTGAACATGGTAAGTAGTATATTAATTTGAATCCCATAGAGACGACATTGGATTTATACAATTAATATTCATGTTTTCCATTAATGTTAGAATCATCATTGTTTTTGAAAAAATATAAAACATTTAGAAAGGGAATACATCACATTAATCACTCACCCATGTAACATTGTGTTGTTCCTACACCCATGTTACATTCTGCAGGTACCTCGCAAATGTAACCTCACTGAGGTCCCTCTCACGAGTGACCTAGAGTAGGTCACCTGCTTTGGGACCCAACACTAACATGTATAGTTGTACCATGTTTCTGGATTAGTGGATTCTCTTGAAAGAATGCAACAACAAAATCATGATGAGAAAGCAAGTGTGAGAGACTAACATATATAGAGAAAAAATTTAAAAAAATTGGTTGGAAGAAACACTAATCAATAAATGGTATTTATAGACAAAAATGACCTATGTGGTCATCCTATATAAAATATATATTCATCTATCCTTCTCTATTCATCTGCATGATTGGTATGAGTTTTAAAAATCAGTTTTTCTCTACCTCATAATCAGATAGAATTCCTACGATCAGCTCCAATCCTTTGGAGGGGGGGGGAGGGGGGGTTCATATTGAAATTTATTTTTTCACATTGGGGATAAAATTTTAAATGTAAAATACATCAAGAAATAAATATCTATCTGGAACTAATTATAACCAAGGAACATTCATATATAGACCCACACGCACCAAGCCTATGTGCCAAGAGGCTCATTCAGTCCTAGACAATGCATTCCGAAAATAGTATCCAGACATTCTCAAGGCACTTATGTGAGGCCATCGGGTAGTGGAATTTCACGAATTCCAGCTTTCTCTGAGGGCCCTGAGAATTCCTATAAAGGGATCATAGAATTATTTTTTCCCTGAACTTCCATCCCCCAAATTCATATCCACCTCATGTTGAACTACCATATGAGAAGCATCTATAACTCAACTAGTACTACCCTATACAATACATATCATCTAAGACTACCCTTACATTCAAAACCCACCCTTGGATCCATCTCATTCACCATAGTTGTTAGGTAACCCCTTTCCTTTGAACCCCCATATAAGGAAGACTAAATAAAATCACTTATCGAGGCCTCTATATTTTCACGATCATTATGAAAGGCACATCATTGTTTCTCACATACATTTGTGAATTCTTTTAGAAGGGGTTTCCCTACAATTTTCTTACTCTATGTGTAGGGTCCTCAGGGTTGTACAATTATGCATACACATACTAATGAGGGCCCCAGCATTGGGGGAATATATAGGGACCTATAAAAAAAATTCATGATGGCTAGAGCCTTTCCCTTCCATCAATATCTCACAAACTAAGAACTGCCTATTTCAACTAGTAAGTGGATCTTTCTTCTCCTTTCTATGTGGGTTAGTTCAATATATTATTCTCTCTAATGGTACTAGGAATAATGAATCTCTCATGGAGTAAACCACCAATATTTCTTTTAGTCCATACATGCATGGGAATATATGTTCTCAAACTTGGTTAGAAATAGAGTGGATATATGATCATCATAGCCCATTCTCTCTCCCAATATTCCACCCTTATCTAACATTAGATGAAACTGCTCAGTTTTTTTTTTATAGATCATCCAAGTCTTCTTGTTTAACATAGCGAGTGTGACTCATACTGTCTTCGAGGTTAGGGACGATCATGGATCTTACAAGAACAAATACATTTCAATAGAACCTATACATGTTTAGAGACACTTAATACTATGTATAAATCTATAATGTCTACATTACATGCATGAAAAAATTGAGTGCTTCTATAGGAATAGTTCTTCAAAAATGTGTTTCCATGTCAATGGGATATATCCCAAGTGAGATAAATACTCAAACAGAATTCTCTATAAGTGTATCCCCAATAGTTATGATATAAATGGGCTTTGATTATCATATAAATGGAATACATTGGATACCTTCCTGAGGTTCAAATCCAACACCCCAAATCCACATTATTCTACACTTGAAAATATCCCTAGTAGGGTCATATGCATTTTTTGAGGCCACTTCCCTCTGATGTACCTCAGGACACTATGGAATTATTTCCACACAAACCCAACACTAGGAAACATTCTCGTATATTTCCGTGATGCATGAAATTAAACAAGCAAGGTTTGTCATTTTCACATTACCATAAAAGAAATAATTTCTTCTGCTATGTGGAAATAAGAGTTTTGTGCTATGATTCATTTTAAAATGATATATAAGAATCTAATCTGATTCGACCGACTTGGATATCTGATACATCTCTCATCTCCATGGATGATAATAAATTATAGAGTTCCCACTATGTGTCATGAACCCTGAACTGTGATAATAAATGATATAATAATATCTAATACATCTAAAAATGGTACCATCAATGGAGAACATAATATACATATATATTCACTATGGTTGAAGAACATTAGATACATATATATGATCCTAACTCTAATAATTTTTTAATATTTATTGTTAAAATAATGGATACACATGATATATTAGGGATTTTAGAAAGGATTCCTAAATATGTTTGAAATATTCAAGAGATTACCCCAGTAGGGAATAATTCACACCAAAATGTATTGATGAGACCGAACTCTAATAATCTTCAACAAAGTAAGTCCTAAGAGTTTTTGGAGAAATATCCAAATAACCACATGCATTTGTAATGTAGTATCGAGAAATATTTCAAAAAATGGAACCACTGGGTGATTGTAGTTCCACAAACAAGACATATTGGAAAACCCCAAAAAAAGGATGTGGACATTTCTGTCAGGTATTAAGGTTGTTCCTCCACAACACCAAAATCCCACTACAACCCCACGTTTTTTAGGAATTTAAAAACATTCATATCCCCTCCATCCATTTATTTAGTGGCCCTATAACCTTGATTTCACTAGGTCACACTCCAAAATAACTTAATAACTAATTATTATACAATTCATATTGTCCCTATTTTATTTAATTGTGTTTTACTTCAACTTATAGACACTAAATATATAATTAATTTGAGGTTTTCATTCATTGTAATTCTTGATATGATATTTTTATTGTTAAATCTTCTTAGGGTGTGTTTTGTTCATTGAAAATTCACCATCAAGTCTGAATCATTTTGAAAATGTTTTAGAATAGTTAATCCCATATGAGTTGGGTGTTTTTATATATTTCAATTAAATTCTATTCCATTTAATGACTGATCATATTAAATTAGTGATTATTTTAAATAAAATTTGTATGTTATATAAAAATTGTTTTAAAAAATATTTTTAAAATGGTGTCAACTAATATAATATAATTAAATTGTCTTCATGGTTTCTATAGAACATTATTGATACGGAGTGTCACTGATTTCCAAATTGGCATCTTGATAAAATGGTAAAATTGTGTTTTTAGAATTTTAAACATGTTTAGATAAATAATTGGTGGGAAATGTGGCTTTCTATTATAAATGTACAACATGAGACATAATTACATTATTTATATAATATTATTTCTAAATGTGGATTTATAGAGATCGAATACTAAAAATTTGAATTTGATAGCATATTTAAAATAGTTTATAAATTTTATTCATCTATAATTGAATTATAATAATATTTTGAAGAATCATTTTAATTTTTTTGTAATATTATAAAAAGTGTTAGAAATTAGATTGATCCATCCATGTCTGATTTCCAATTATTAATAGAGACCCCTTGGGGGAATTATTAGTATTGTTTCCTGTAAAATCGCGTGATTTAATAGTAAAAAAATGGTATGTTCGTATAAAATTTGTTGGATATGAGATATATTTACACTAAAAAAATTATTTGGAATAATATATGTTCATTTAGACTATTTTTTTCTAAATTATTCATATACCATTTGATGCTACTTGGGTAGCCAATAGAAGGTTTACAAGCCTATTTTACTAGATAAATATCATTATCTAGATATTTATCTATGTGAGTTTTTCCCACATAGTTTTTATTGTATTCGGTTACCCCAACGGTGTCTAACTAGAGATTCCACTAGCATCACTAAGGGCTCGAGGATAGGTTATTTCTAATTAACCTTGTCCACCATATTCTTAGATAAGTGTATAAAATCCTATCGTTAGACTATACCCTTTTTGGATTAACATGGGGATCCTAATAAAAAATTCATATATATAAATATATATCCCATATCTATTATATTATTTCATGGAAATAATTAAATTTTTGGTTAATTTTTATTTTTAACTACTTCTTATCTATCAGGTGTGATTGTTAACATTTTGGGGTTTAGTTTTTTATTCAAATTCAAATTAAATTGATTTTTTTAACATTCTTGTTTTCTAAATCATATTACTTTTTTTGGAAAATATGATATTTTGGAAAATAAAAGTAATGGTACAAATGTTTTCACATGTTTCCAGAATTTCATAATGTATCATTCCACTATTTCATATGTTATTTTAATTTAAAAGTATCTAGATTTAATTTTTCATTTTAAAAGAATTTATACTAATTTTTTAATATTGTTTATCATGGTATTGTAATTTTTTTCATTAATTTTCATTTAAATTTCTAATATTATACTCATTTTAACATAATTAATTATTGAAATGTTATTTGAAATTATATTTTA
This sequence comes from Viscum album, assembly GCA_963277665.1. Classification (NCBI taxonomy): domain Eukaryota; kingdom Viridiplantae; phylum Streptophyta; class Magnoliopsida; order Santalales; family Viscaceae; genus Viscum; species Viscum album. The sequence goes on from OY728141.1 coordinate 773,766,335, forward strand.
GGAATTTATTCTTTAAATACAAGTTGACACGTTTTTTGCAGCCCGAATAATGTATTATGTGTATGTTGTTCTTATTTTTCAATAGTGGTGTGATATTATGGTCTTTGATGTATTTATATTACGTTCATTAGTGAGGGATAAGTTTATAATGTAGTTAGGGACTGTGAGTCTAAAATATATGGTGATAATAGTTAAATTCATATTCAGTTTATCAATTCCAAATGCTTTGTATAAGTTTTCTCAGATGGACATTTAATTTATTATTATATATTATTGCATTGATATTTTCTTGATGATTTAATTTATTACTATTATAATTCTCATTTGATATTAATATTCATGATACCATTTGTAAATATTCATTTACTTTCACATTTATTGGTTTTGAATATATGATAGTGAGAACATCAAACATAAGGGTGGTCTATACAAGGTTTATTTGAAGGATCAATGTCCTAATTAATATTTATATGAGGTATATATTATTATAATGTTATTATTCAAGAGACACTTGAAAATTTTTCTAACACATGGGGATCAAGAAGACCCTTTGAGAAATTTGGTGAGCAATGTCAGAAGTCATGTCAGGTTAGGACATGTTAATCCATTACAAATTTTATTAAGAACTTCTGGTTTAAAATGGAATAAGTTATCGATATTTTATCTTTTTGTTTGGGATGTCGTGTCATATGTACGATGAAATATTGGATCCTATGAGATTGGCTCATAGGGAGTGTCATGAGGACCTTTTTTTCTCGGTCATTGTGTTTCTAGGAATTTTATTGGTTTTTATCCGAATGTTGAGGTTATTTTTAATTATTAGATATAGGAATTTGTATGTGATTTTTGTATTTCTCTCTAATTTAATGTATTATTCATTTTTTTGTCCATGATGAGGTTTAAGTGTAAAAGGCGGAAATGTGTAATAGAGAAACTTATTTATCACATAGTATTGAAAACAACCTGGAGCTCATTTATATTGTGTATATGACTATTATAGTGACAGTTTCTTGATTATCCCATTGTTTTCCAAATAGTGCATCGTCACTGTGAAGATTTATACATTATATAATGATTATTTGATTTTACTCCTTTTTGTTTTTTATTGATCCCAATTGTAGATATCATTATTATAATGATGAATAATAGGTTTTTAACATCCAATGATTTTCACAGAACACTATATTGAATATAGTAAAAGTTACACAAACCTAAACTAAAATGACCAATTAAATAGTAATTTCTTAATCTAATTATCATAACATGGACATTAAATTGACAGGAATGAATAATAATCACAAAATTATGAAATTTATTATTTTACTACTCATTTTAATGTATTAATTTATATATATAAGTTTAATATTTTTGGTAAAGTAATTATATTATTCAAAAAAAATTTCTCAAATATGGATTTCATTTATATTATGTGTGAATATTAAAATGAATTTATTGTACTTCTATAAATTTTCATTAATATAAATAATATCATTTTCTGAAATGTGTAATTTTTTGTTATATTTCTAAAAAAAATTATTTTATATTGAATCGTGATAAATAATGATTTTTTAAAAACTGTTAATATTTATTTATTTATTTAAACACATAGTTATGAATTTAATTTTATCTAAAATCATCATATATTATATTTATTTTTATATAATTTACTTAATTAAATATTTTAATTATTATACATAATTTTTGTATAAATAGATTTGGTGCTTAAAATAGATTTAAGAAAACTAACCATTAATTCATTTTATGGGAATAATTTCAAATTTATTTATAATAATTATATATGTTGAATGAAAAAATATAGATTAATAATTGTAACATGTGGTTCCAAATTTTTAAATGATTTTTTTTTAATTTATGTTATAATTAATAGTAACTATAGTAATTTAATTACCACGATATGGGTAAATCTGAGAATTTTGGATAAAAATTGTGAAGGAATATCAATTAACCCTAACACCTGATTGAATCTTATTAGATGATTTAATTTTATTATATGTATTCAACATTCAGTTATATAGAATTTTATATCCTTTTGGATGACATTATGACATTTATATATCTAATTTTATGGAAATTCAAAAACACCGCAGTAATATTTTTCATAACAATACATTTTTTATTTTGGGATATATAATGAATATGCTAGAAAAAAATAATATTTTTAAATATAAAATATTTATATTAATCATGGTAATTAATATTAATTTTTTTTGATGTAATAAATAACATATATTATTATATAAAAATGATGAGCTAATTATTTAATTTGAGGGATAATAAAAAACGATATTAAAAATATTAAAATTAATATATTTGGTGATTTTAATGATGCTACATTAATCATATATATTACCAATATAGGATTATTATATAATATAATTTTTTTTATCTAACTTTTTGACTTGGTGTTTTTATAGTCAATGTATTAAATAGGTTCAAAATTGATAATAATGATATTTAATTGGTTTAATATATAATAAAATTATACAAAATTCATAAAAATTTAAGTAATAATGAAGGAAGTTATGATATCCTATAAAATATTATCCCCATGAATTTATAGATCATTATGAACATTTTTATCAATAATAGTTTAATACATTTTAATCATTTGAGATAATCTAAAAGTTATCCTAAACACAATTATAAAATGTTACCTCCTCCCACACTTCATTGCACCACATTGAGCCCTCAAGATTGACCATTTCCTTCAAATTAATCTTTTAAAATTCATTTCCATGTTATTGAGGTAATTGTATCTTTAAAATACCTACCTTAAGTCCCTTATGAGTGGAAATAAAAAAGGTATACCAAATAATAGGTAATCATCATTAACGGTTATTTCAAATTTATATCTTCTTATAATTTATCTTCCTATATTAATTATTTCATAAATTAATAGGTAAAATATAATCTATAGACTGAGATGTTATAATGAGTATGATACATCCATATTATAGTTTCTATCCATCATATGAAAAACAAAACCACTGCATGTCTATATGTATGACTTAACGTCTCCACATAGTGGTGCAATTCGTTCTCCAAGAAACAGATTACACAGATGGTTATACTGATGGAAATAATGAATATATATGAAAATTAAGATATTATATTGATTCTGTAATATTAATATATCATCAAAATATATACCCTTTAAAATACCTATAAAAATACATCATCCCTCTTGTGTTTATACAACGTACCATCTCCGCAATGCAATCTGATTCATTTTCTATGTCCACCTTTCATGAAATATTCTAATTTTTTGTAACGAAAAATTATGATATATAAAATAATTATATATTTATAAATATTATTTAACTATATCAAATTTGTAATACTATAAATTATGTCAAAAATCATGGATGGTAAAATGAATTATTCAATTCCTGAAACAAGGTTACAGTGGAAATATTATTAAAAATGAATGACATGATTATATAAAAGGAATATATAAGATAATATAAATATTAATGTGATTTTTATGTAAATAAATATATTGTTTAAAACCATTATAATTTATTTTAATGTATTTTCCACATAAGGTATGTTTTAGGTATGGACTCCATGCCTCTCTTTTACTAATGGGGGACATATACCATTATTACCACTTATTTAATTTATGTGTTCTATATACTTCCACATTGATACATTATTTCATGAATATCATTGTATTTTTATATTTTTATTTTCATTTTAGGATATTCATTTCAATGATCTAATGATTATTAATAATCCCATGTTGTAAGAGTTTTATTTTTCAATCTCTTCATTGTTTAGGATTGTATATGTTTATGTCCCCAATATTAAATATATATATTCCATGACCATGTTTTGTAAATTTGTGTTAAAATGTTTCTAGTATTATCCTATAATTATATAATGTAATTTTTAACTATTTTAATTATTTACAAAATTAATTTCCAAAAACATTTCCAAGTATTAAAAACGTGGTAATTTTTTTACCAAAATAATTTGGAAGGAATTTTTTTTAACTAGTACATCATGAGAAGATTTTCCTGCCATTGTGACTCCATAATTTATTGATTCGTCCTTTATAAGATTTAAATATGGAGTTACATGAAAATTTTTTCCATCATACTTTCACAATTTCCCTTAAAAGAGAATTTTGAAGTGAAAAAGTTATTCTCCAACAAAAAAATATTTTAATGACATGTATATGGAAATTTTATTCATCATTAAAAACAATAAATTGTTTTACATTTTCACCATTTGGTAAATGTTTTAATAATATACTAACATAAATAATTAAATTATTTGTTATCAATGAATAATTCATTTCTCATCAATAATCATATTCATGCATGACGGATATAACTACTACCTAAGATGTATACAATTTCTCAAATTCAGTGATACATTTTGAATGTATTTCATTCACATAGGAATTGTTGATAAATCAGTAGTATTTAATCTAAAAAAATATTTAATGAAAAGAAAAAATTGATTAATAAATTGAATTTGTGATTCTATATCCAAGGAATTACTTGGACCTTTAGTGATGGGTGTTTCATTGAATTATATATACCCACAATGCATTAGTTGATATTATAAGAAAAATAAGTTTACTAAATAAAAAGGGTTTCAATCAGTAGTTTTAGATAGTATATTGAAATTATTTGGAGGAGTCAGTTTCATTTCCATGATATCATGACAGCCAATTAATTTAAATATCCTTTCATATGAATTTATTTATTATTAACCATGATATTTTCACAATGATATTATTTTGGCATGTATTTAATTATAAGTTTATTGATTAAATGATATGTGGGTTTTTTTATTTTTCATTCCATGTTTTTTATTCTTATTGATTAATGATATATTACACTACACATATCCCTTCATTATTTTTTTCACATTATTATTATGTTTTCTTTCTCCATGATTGAAGTATTTATTTTATGGATGATTTCCATGGATATGTTGAAGTACATAAAGTTGTAATATATGAAAATAAAAATTTTTATTTACATTTTTTGTAGTAATCTGTGAATCATGTATTTTTGTAATTTCCCAAGACAACTAAAATATTTAGTCATTCATGATGTCATTCATTATATCTAGTACCAATTTAGTTAATTAACAGATGATTCTACTCCACATGGGTTGGTGTTATGACCACCAAAATATTTTTTCATAGAATTTCCTTTATGGATGAAATAAATTCTTTATTGTGTATTGTGCTAATAAAATAAACATTCACTTCATTTATTTTAGTATGTAATATCATATTGAGAAGACCCATTAATATTAATTTTCATTGATATTACATCCATTTCATAATGATAATATGAATATAAATATATATTGTTATGATAAATCCAATTGGCACTTAATAAGAATGACATTTTCTCGACCAATAGAATCATACCCTATAAAGACTATTTATTAGATATTCAAATATATATAATCATTGACTTTTTCCCTCTTCCATCCCTAATAATAGATCCCATAACAAAATCATGGATCAAACTATTTACAGGATATTTTCAAACTCATCAAGATCATTGCCTAATCCATATATGCCAAACAACCCAATGAACTACACATAGTCACAATTCTTACCCTCAGTAAAATTTCAGGACTAATAATGTGATAAATATTAATAAACTAATAATTTGAGTATGTATATTGTATAAAAAAATATTATATTAACTTCTTTATTTTTGTTACATTGTTAATGATTTTGTTTTTGAAATGATAAAAGACATTATTTTTGAATAATATTGAATTTCAAATAAGATATTCCATTATTGAATAATTCATGTATTATTGGTTTATTAATATTTATCAGATTATTAGTCCTGAAATTTTACTGAGGGTAAGAATTGTGACTATGTGTATTTCATTGGGTTGTTTGGCGTATATGGATTATGCAATGATCTTGATGAGTTTGAAAATATCCTGTAAATAGTTTGAGCCATGATTTTGTTATGGGATCTATTATTAGGGCTGGAAGAGGGAAAACATCAATGATTATATATATTTGAATAAAAAATATTATATTAACCTCTCACAGAATTGGACTTCTATATCATCTTTTCAATTCAAGATAATTTTATATTTTTTACATTGGAATCTTTATTGGTTTTGTTTCAAGGAAATTATAAAGCTAACAATACTTTCCAATTGATTTAATAATTATTATTATTCATTTATTCTCTATCATTATTTTATTTACCTAAGACTTTAATATACCAAAAGTTTGTTGGTGATATTTTCATTCACCTCTTTATTAGAGAACCTTCTTCATTTAATGCCTTTTATTTTCAATTTCTAGTGTTGGGATTTGTTTCTTCATGACTGTAATAAATATTATTTTTTGTATAGATGATTACAGAATTCATTAACACTCATTAAAACATTTTTGGAATATTTAGGAAGAGTCGCTATGCTATTGAATGTTAAATATGATTTGAGTATTTTAAACCATTGTATTGTGAATTCAATATCAGTTTCCACTGGAGGGTATTCAACTAGACATAACAATAATATTTGAATTTTGTACCACCACATTTTTATTCAAAACTCAATTTTCATGGGATAGAAATCACATAAAAATTAATAAAAATTCATATGTGTGAAGCGATACATGGTTTCCCTTAAAACTGAATTCTCATATGCCACTAATTCTAGTATGTAAGATCCCATTTATAGTCAAAATCTCATATATGATGCTTATAATAGGTGAATTACGTTATGTAAAATTATTTTATTATGGAACGAATGTATTTTATTATTTTTATATATAAATATTTTCTTATATGTGGTTTACTCCTGAATGATTTCCCTTATGTTTGATTCACAAATATAGACTCTTTAAAAAGTCGATTTCACATAAATTATATTAACCAATAACTTTTTTTAGAAATGTCTCAAGATCATTTATTGGAATTTTTTTTCCATATTTTGATTATATCATTTATATTTCATGATTTGGGTTTGTTTTGGTTAAAAATTGTTTACTTTTAGAAGTAAGAGAATCTCTTCATGGGTTGCAATTGGTTTTTGAATGGTTAAACAAAGTGTGCGAGACATTTCATGGGTTGTGCATTATTTACAGATGTTTTGGTCATGGTTAAACAATTTGTGCAAGGGGGTCACATTGTTTTTTTAAGGGTAAAAAAATTGTGTATCCTATGTATATAAATGGGTGTTTGTTTAGTCACATGGTCAGTAATAAAAGTGAATCTTCAACCAGTAAATCGTGCATGTCAACAATATTGCTCATCAAATTGATTTTGAAATCTCTTGAATCGCTATATTACTCCCTAAATGAACCAAATTGTGACATAACAAATTCAACACATTCTTTTAGTCTCTCATACATATTAATGTCTCACGACCTCAGTTCTTGGTGATTCAAATCCCAAATTATAGATATGCATCTCTCCTAGTTTATGATTCAAATCCTGATTGTTATCACATTACTCTTCTATTATTCTCTCTTACCATAATAGAAGTCATCCTATATTTTATTAGATATAGATCAAAAAAATTTGGATCAACATCTAGTATTATTGGATATAGATCTTAGATTTTTGGATATTGAATAATTTTTATTTTGGATATAGGTTTCAGATATAGATTTTGTTCTTCATTGGAATTTATGTTGTTCCATTCAAATTCGCGGTTTCGGCTTGTTATAGTTCGTAATCAAACTTGAGGTTGGTGGTATATAATTCAAATCCCATTGTTTTGTTTTAAATTATAAGTATTTAATTGTATAATTTCAATTAATTTTTTAATAATTTAGTTCGGATTGAATTAATTAATTTATGAAATGTGAAATTATGGATTTTGGTATTATTAATTTTCAATAATTAATTGATGAATTAATTATGAGAAATTTGGATTATATATTTTGAATAATTAATTGATTAAATAATTATTTGATATTGAGATTGTTCATTTGAAATAATTAATGATTAAATAATTAAGAGATATTGAGATTGTTGAATTGAGATATTTAATTAATAAAAAAATTGTGGGATATCAAGCTTATGGTTAGAGAATATTTAATTGTTGGATTAATTAATGGGATTGATGTTATTAATTATTTGAGGAATTAATTATAGGGATTAAAGTGATGAACTAATTATTGAATTAGTATTGAGAATAATATTATAAATTAAATGATGAGTTTAATAAGATTTTGAAATTATTATTTAATTATTTAGTTAAATATTGGGATTGATATGAATAAATAATCGTGGTATTAATTATGGATTTATTGATTTTTTTAACACAATCAATTATTTATTGAATTATTTAATGGGAATGGTTGGGATTATGAAATAGTGATTTGGAATAATTAAATAAAGAATTAATTATAGTGATATTGATTCTTTTCTCAAAAAATAATTAATTGATGAATTGATTATTATTATATTGAATTTGTTGAATAGGAATAATTAATTGAAAATTCAATTAATTGAGATTTTTGTGATCATGAAATTGTTTGATTGTGATTAAATAATCGAATAATTAATTACTTTAATTGACGAGAACAATTAATTGGTGAAATAATTAAAGGGATTGAATGGAATTAATTAATTTTATAATTAATTAATTCAGTTTACATGAACAATTAAATGGTTAGTTAATTGAAGGATTCAACATGATTAATTTATTATTGAAATAAATAAATTAATTTTTGTGAATACTTAATTTGTAAATTAAATTATGGAATTGAATGTGAATAATTAAATTCCAAATTAATTAATTCATTTAATGTAAACAATTAATCAGTGAATTAATTGATGGATTGAAATTGATTATTTTAATATTGAATTAATCAATGTAATAGATGTGGAAAATTAATTGGCTAATTAAATAAAGGGATTGAATTTGATTAATTAGATATGGAATTAATTCATAGAGTTTATGTGAACAATTTTTTGATGAATGAATGGAATGGATATATTTTTATTAATGAATTTTGGAATAAATTTACAGGTATATTATGATTGAAAATTGGAAAAATTAATTACTAAGATATTTTGATTTTGAAATTGGGAATAATTAATTTCTTAATTAATTAATAAGATTTTGTAATTTTGAATTGGAATAACTAATTATGGAAATAATTATTAAAATGTTTAATTGTGAATACGGATAATTAATTTCTGAATTAATTATTGAAATTTGGAATTGGGAATTTTAATAATTAATTGTCAAAGGAATTATGAAATGATGAATTCTGAATATGAGTAATAAATTATTTAATTGATTGGGTAATTGTTGAACTTTTAATTGGGAAAATTAATTATATAATTAATATTTTAATATTTAATAATAAACTGAACTAAATAATTGTTGAATTAGTTATTTAATGTCGAATCAACAATTTGAATATTTAATTTGTTGAATTTATGATTGATTATAAAACAATGGAAAAGAATAATTAATTATTGAATTAATTATGTTTTATTGAGATTGTTGGATTGTATTAATTAATTAATTTATTAATTACTGTGATTGATTTGTTAAGTTAATCATTGGATTCATTAATGGAAATGGTGATGATTATGTAATTGTTAAATTATTTAATAGAATGATTTGTGAGATGAGTATTGGTAATATGTCACTTGGTTATGATTAAGTTGTCATGCAGTATCACATGGGTTAAATCAGTTGTGTGTGAGGGATGACATGGGGAAGACAGTGAGTGGTTCTATTTTAATTTACGAAGGACAATGAGAGCCTTTGGGGAGGAAAACCATGAGAGAATCCATTTTTATTTTTTAAGGACCATGTGAACCTTCAGGGAGGAAGACCAATAGTAACGACCCGAAATTTTGAATAATTCTTGTTTCTGAATTTGTGTGTTATTTTATTTTTTTATACTCGAAAAAACTGTTTCATTGGATAACAAGAGTATAATTAAAATGAGACTATTGGGTTTTTTACTATTATATGACCGTTGGTCAATATGACTGCTGGAAACTAAACGTTTTGATTATTGTCTCTAAATACAAGTAATCTTGGTTAATTAATATAGAAAGAAGATTTGATGGCCTCACCCAGTAGTCCTGGACCGATCAAAGCCCATCTAACAAAACTTGGGAAGGAGGTAGCACCACTGGACTTTTCTCTGGACCAAACCCAAGCCTAACATCATCGTGTGAAGCTAGAACAGAATCTCCTTCGCGAGAAATTCAAACAGATAGAAATTACTACTCGTGCGATGTTGGTCGAGCCTCCCTCGGATTCACTCACATTAGCACACCTTACACTTAGGTCCTATGCTGGTGTGATAAGGGGCTATGTAAGGAGACCGTAACTTCCTTTGTAATCCTTTGTTTTAAATAAAAATTTTGATTTCTTCTTATTATGATTTTTATGACTTTTCAAATGTCCGGATAAATATAGTAAGCATATTTTTTATGAATTTTAGAGAAAGGATATTTTAAAAAAATTTATTTAAACCTTAAATAATTAAAAATATGTAATGATTTTCAAAAAATGGTCTTCTACAATTATGTCCAGTACGAAATTTAGAGTCTAATAAGATCAACTAAATTTTTGATGAATAGTAAATTATGAATAGTGATTTTATGCTTAGGATTAGTAATGTGACCAAATGGATTAGTAATCTCAATTGAAGAATGTATTAATATAATCTCGGCACCTTGATTAAGTAATGTGATTCAATAAAATGGTTAAAAAACAGTTTCATAAATTATTATTCAAGTATTAGTTTTTCAGGATGAATAGTGTTTTTTAATTAAAAATTAATTGAACAATATTTAGAAAATTATTTTAATAAAATGGATTTCATTTTTGAACTCAGAGCATCGATATTTTGTTATGGTAATTTTTGGGGATTTTTCTTATAAAAATGAATCTTTGGTGAATGGTGTATTTATTTAAAATAAATAAATTAAAAATATTTAGAAAATTAGTTTTATAAAATGGATTCCATTTTTTAAATAAGAGCATTCTTATTTGGTTAAGGTGATGTTTTGGGATTTTTCTGAGAAAGTTGAATTTTCAGTGAATAGTAAAAATACAGTTTTAGGGTTTCGGTATGTTTAATGACATCATAATTGTGTCATGATGATCTCATGAGATATTTTCTGGGTTGGCCGACCAGAGGTGATGAATTATGGTATTGGGGGACCCTTGTGGCCTAAATCCATGGTAAATTCCATGGGAGAGCACATGGTTTTGAAAAAAGCACTTGTGAGGTGTCCCTTGGCCATTAATGCCTTGTCCCCTCACTTTCCCTATAAATATCAAGCCCTACTCTAATACATTCGACTCCAAAACCATCCCCAACGAAGTTCTGGTCTCATTACCTCCCAAGGAGTCCTCCCAAGGTGCCCTCAAGCCCTCAAGGTCCCAACCATTGAGTTTTAAGAGTTACGTTTTAAGGTAAGGTATCTAACCTCTCTCTTTCTTTTCAAGTAATCTCTTTTATGTCATTCCTTTTATGCTCCATGTTCTTATGTTGGATGATGTTATTTTATATTAATTATACTGTCATTTTTATGTTCATTTGATGAGATACCCCCTCTTACTCTCATAATTTCATTTTATGAAGGTTTAAGTGGCGTCGTTAGGCTGTCGAAATTTTTGTAACGGATTCTTTCACCCTTCTCATTTTCAAGTTCTATTTGTTGTCAAGTCTTTCAAGTTCCTTTTTATTATGTTGGGTTATGATCTCTATATCCATCATACTGATATTTTATGATCATATGATGAGAGAACCCATTTGATATCTTCAATTCAGTATTTTGAAGTTTTAAGTGGCGTCGTTAGGCTGCCGAAATTTTAAGGGATTCTTTCACCCTTCTCGTTTTCAAGATCTATTTTCATGTCAAGTCTTTCAAGTTCCTTTTTATTATGTTGGGGTATTATCTCTATATCAATAATACTGAACCCTTATTTTCATATTATTAGAGACCCTATTTTGATCTTGTCAATTCATTTTTGGCCGAATTTTAAGTAACGTCGTTAGGCTGCCCAATTTTTAAGGGATTCGTTCCTCTTTCTCATTTTTCAATGATCTAATTTCATGTAATGTATTTCAAGTTTCTTCTGTATTATGTTCGGGTATTATCTCTATATCTATCATACTGATCATTTATTTTCATATGATTAGGGATCCTATTTTATCTCATCAATTCATTTTTGTTGAAGTTTAAGTGACGTCGTTGGGCTGCCGAATTTTCATAATTGAAATCTTATTTTTGGCATCCTTTCATGTTCTTCATTTCATATGGTATATCTTTCAAATTTCATTAACTTGTTCTCAAATCCTTTATATTTTGTCCCTCTACTATTTTATGGGTCATTTATGAGTGTTTTACACATGTCCCCTCTCTTTTCAATTTTTTCTAAAACCCAGAAACATAGCTGTTATGCTGCAGAATTTCCGTCTAAAAATGTCTCTCTCTATTTCTAAAGTACTTTTATTTTATTAAGTTAATACTCAAAGATCATTATTCAAAAGTGGTATTAACATATATACCAAAATGGTTTTTTTTTAAATTCTGGGATTTACATACATGAGACCCGCTCTCCCCTTCCGTGGGATTAAAGTGACGCAAAGATCATGTCTTTAAAGAATTTTTTTAAATGTTATGATTATGAAATGAAACCCATTTCATTTATGCTATATGGGTTGTTTTTGAAATTATTTATGATGATATATGTGGCTCAGATGACAATAAAGGAAAATTTAATGGTGCGCCCTGATAGCACTCCAATGTATTGGGTAATGATGTAACCAATAGAGATGACAATTTTCATGATATCTTGGTGAATAACCTTGGTAATTTTCAAATGAAACCTTGGGGATGGACCTTGGTGATATGTTCATGATTGTCTATGTTAAATGATGTAGCCTTGTCTTAATGTTATGAAAAATGTTATTTTTATTATGATATGCCACATGATTTCTTTCTCATGCCTTAAAGTTCTTTTTCATGACATAGTTGATGTATCTCAAGTTCACGTGTTAAATGTTTCTCTTGTTCCCTTACTAGCCCTTCTTCTCACCCTTTCTTTTGATGTATGTACCCAGGTTATGAGATGCAGTAATGAACCTAGGATGAATTTAGGAGAAGCCTTTCAAGTGTTTAAGAAAAATGTTTTATGTTGTTTTCATGTATTATGTTCCTGGATTCCAAGACACTACACCTTAAAGATCCTCAGTTTTGTGTAATGTAATGAAAGTTTATGTTATAAAAATGCGGGATGCTATAGTTTGTATCAACATATGGTTTAGTTATTTGTGGAAATTAGGGTACAAAAACTTTAGGAAGAACCCTATAGAAAATTTTAAATATAGGAAATCTTCCTGGTATTTTGGTGAGTATTGAGTAAGGGGTTGTCAAGAAAATACATCCCTGTATGGATACGAGCAGGTAGAGGTGGCTCTGGCACAGATGTACAAAGGGGTAAAACATGAAAATACAGCTTTGAGCTAGACTCGAATGGGAACTGGTACACGACAACGGGCCTTGCTGCACTCTTGGTTACAACACTCCTGTGGGATATGCTTTGGTAAATTCATAAGCTTAGTATGAACCATTATTGAAGGAAAAAAAGATAAAATAAAATAAAGATTCACATAAGAATATATGATCATGGATAACCGAGTTTGAAACCTAGGGTATCACAAGTTAGGGTATACTTTTCTTCTACAATTTATCCTTATATGCTTTAAGTTCCTTTTCAGGATTATTGTATAAGTATTTAAGCCACTAATTATACATTCTATTCTTAGTTAGTAGTGGGAAATGGAAGAACATGTCCCAACAACCAATTTGATAGGAAATGTGATGATTTCTGTATTATTATGATAGAGATGATTAGGGGATTAAAAGATGATTATTGTTTTGGAAGTCGTTCACTATTTTAGGAACCCTATATGATCGAGGTAAATATATTACTACGTTATTTTCACTAAGGAGTAAGGTTGACTTATATTTTGAAGAATCGATGAATTTAAGGTAAACTTATGGTATTATAGGTTACTTATGGAAATGATTAACCTATCTCGGGGTAAATATGTTTAGGTTAGTAAGTTTTGTTATAAGATTTTAGGGCTGTTTGATGTTGTTTGGAGATTACTGATAAATTTTACTTTGGAAGACTATGTTATCAAATCTTTCTTGTAATTGGGTTTCAATCTTCGTTTGGTTTATTTTGAGGAATTTTAAGGACCGTTATTTATGGAATGGTCTATGATGAACATTGGGTTGTACCATGTAACTTTGAAGATTTAAAAGTAGTTTCCATTCCTATGAAAGTATTTCTTTTTTAAGAGTAGTTTTACCTTAACCTTTCTATTATTGGGATAATGTTTAATGATAGAAGAAATAGATAGATAATCTTTTGTGGATTATGTGATTCTCTAGAAAATAATTCTTGTGTTTTGATAAGACCAAGTAGTTTTGAATGCTCATCATTTGGAGAAAAGTTTAGTTTTGGTAGAAACTTATTAAAGGATGAAACTCTACTTGAAGGTATGTATATTTCCTTATGTTTTTGTTCTATTTAGTAAATTAATTCCTCACAACTATGAAAAGAAACGTAAAACACAAATTTTTTTGGTTTATGTTTCCTACTAGGTAATCAAATATTTCTTACACACATCATAAGTTTGGGATTTTCTCGTGGTTAACTTTCTCCTAATCATGTTTTCTATCACTCTCCCTCAGAACATGACCCTTTGTTTTCTCCTCCATGTCCATGTTTTCCGACATGGAATCCTATTGTGGGTAACCTCGAGTGGCCTTTGTACTTCCTTTTCTTTCTTTTAAAGTAATAGTGTTACTGACTCTTTTTCTGATGTGGGACTTTCAATGAAATTTCAAAACCCAATTTTAAAAATTGTGAGGATGCAATTTCTTAAGGGTGGAATATTGTAATGACCTGAAATTTTGAAAAAATCTTGTTTCCGAATTTGTGTGTTATTTTATTTTTTTATACTCAAAAAAACTGTTTCATTGGATAAAAAGAGTATAATTAAAATGAGATTTTTGGGTTTTTGACTGTTATATGACCATTGATCAATATGACCGCTGGAAACTAAACGTTTTGATTATTGTCTCTAAATACAAGTAATCTTGGTTAATTAATATAGAAAGAAGATTCGATGGCCTCGCCCAGTAGTCATGGACCGATCGAAGCCCATCTAACAGAACTTGGGAAGGAGGTTGCACCATTCTGCTTTGCTCTGGACCAAACCCAAGTAGAACTTCATCGTGTGAAGCTAGAATTGAATCGCCTTCGCGAGAAGTTCAAACTGATAAAAATTACTACTCGTGCGATGTTGCCCGAGCCTCCCATCGTATTCCCTCACCTTAACACACCTTACACTTAGGTCATATACTGGTGTGATAAAGGGCTATATATGGAGACCGTAACTGCCTTGTGTAATCCTTTGTTTTAAATAAAAATTTTGATTTCTTTTTATTATGATGTTTATGACTTTTCAAATGTCCGGATAAATATAGTATGCATATTTTTGATGAATTTTAGAGAAAAGATATTTTAAAAATGTTTATGTAAACCTTAAATAATTTAAAATGTGTAATGATTTACCAAAAATGGTCTTCTACAATTATGTCCAGTATGAAATTTTGTGTCTAATAAGATCAACATAATTTTTGATGAATAGTAAATTATGAATAGTGATTTTATGCTTAGGATTAATAATGTGACCAAATGGATTAGTAATCTCACTTAAAAAAGTATTCATATAATCTAGGCACCTTATTTAAGTAATGTGATTCAATAAAATCGTTAAAAAACGGTTTCATAAATTATTATTGAAGTATTAGTTTTTTCGGATGAATAATGTTTTTTAATTAAAAATTAAATTAAAAATATTTAGAAAATTATTTTTATAAAATGGATTTCATTTTTGAACTCAGAGCATCGATATTATGTTATGGTAATTTTTGAGGATTTTTCTGAAAATAAATTAATTTTCAATGAATAGTGTATTTATTTAAAAAAATAAATTAAAAATATTTAGAAAATTATTTTTATAAAATGGAGTTCATTTTTGAAATAAGAGAATTGATATTTGGTTAAGGTTATGTTTTGGGATTTTTCTGAGAAAGTTGAATTTTCAGTAAATAGTAAAAATACAGTTTTAGGGTTTCGGTATGTTTAATGGTATCATAACTGTGTCATGATGATTTCAAGAGATATTTTATGGGTTGGACGACCAGAGTTGATGAATTATTGTATTGGGGGCCCCATGTGGCCTAACTCCATGGTAAATGCCATGGGAGAGCACATGGTTTTGAGAAAAGCACTTGTAAGGTGTCCCTTGGCCAATAATGCCTTGTCCCCTCACTTTCCCTATAAATACCAAGCCCTCCTCTCATCCATTCGACTCCAAAACCATCCCCAACGAAGTTCTTGTCTCATTACCTCCCATGGAGTCCTACCAAGGTTCCCCCAACCCTCAAGGTCCCAACCATTGAGTATTAAGTGTTACGTTTTAAGGTAAGGGATCCGACCTCTCTCTTTCTTTTCAAGTAATCTCTTTTATGTCATTCCTTTTATGCTCCATGTTCTTATGTTGGAGGATGTTATTTTATATTCATTATTATTTCCTTTTTATGTTAATATGATAAGATACCCCCTATTACTCTCATCATTTAATTTTATGAATGTTTAAGTGGCGCCGTTAGGCTGTCAAATTTTTTTTAACAGATTCTTTCACCCTTCTCATTTTCAAGTTCTATTTTCTTGTCAAGTCTTTGATGTTCTTTTTTATTATGTTTGGGTATGATATCTATATATATTATAACGATCTATTATGATAATATGATGATAGAACCCCTTTGATATCTTCAATTCTGTATTTTTAAGTTTTATCTGGCGTCATTAGGCTGCCGAATTTTTATGGGATTCTTTCACCCTTCTCATTTTCAAGATCTATTTTCATGTCAAGTATTTCGGGTTCCATTTTATTATTTTGGGGTATGATCTATATATCTATCACACTAAACCCTTATGTTAATATAATGAGAGACCCTATTTTTATCTAGCAGATTCATTTTTGGTTGAAGTTTAAGTGACGTCGTTAGGCTGTCGAATTTTTAAGGGATTTGTTCATCTTTCTCATTTTTCAAAGATATAATTTCATATCAAGTATTTCAAGTTTCTTTTGTATTGTTTTGGGGTATGATATCCATATCTATCATACTTATCTTTTATGTTCATATGTTGAGAGACCCTATTTGATCTCGTCAATTCATTTTTGTTGAAGTTTAAGTGACGTCGTTGGGCTGCCGAATTTTCGTAAGAGAAATCTTATTTTTTTCTTCCTTTCATGTTATTAATTTCATAAGGTATATCTTTAAAATTTCATTAACATGTTCTGAAATCCTTTATATTTTATCCCTCTACTGTTTTATGGGTCATTTATGAGTGTTTGACACATGTCCCCTCTATTTTCAATGTTTTCTAAAACCCCGAAACATAGCCGTTATGCTGCAGAATTTCCGTCTCAAAATGTCTCTCTCTTTTTCTAAAGTAATTTTATTTTATTAAGTGAATACTCAAAGATCATTCTTCAAAAGGGGTATTCACATATATACTAGAATGTTTTATTTTATATTCGGGGATTTACATACATGAGACCTGTTCTCCCCTTCCGTGGGTTTAAAGTGATGTAAAGATCGTGTCTTTAAAGCAGTTTTTAAAATTTTATGATTATGAAATGAAACCCATTTATTTTATGGTATATCGGTTGTTTATGAAATTATTTATGATGATATATGTGGCTCACATGATTATAATGTAAAATTCAAGGGTTCTCCCTAATAGCGCTCCAATGCATTGGGTAATGATGTAACTACTAGAGATTACAATTTTCACGATATATTGGTGAATAACCTTGGTAATTTTCAAATGACACCTTGGGGATGGACCGTGGTGATATGTTCATGATTTTCTATGTTAAATGACGTAGCCACATCTTAATGTTATGAAAAATGTTATTTTTATTATGATATTCCACATGATTTCTTTCTCATGCCTTAAAGTTCCTTTTCATGACATAGTTGTTGTATCTCAAGTTCACGTGTTAAATGTTTCTCTTGTTCCCTTACTGGGCCTTCTGCTCACCCTTTCTTTTGATGTATGTCCCCAGGTTATGAGATGCAGTAATGAACCTAGGATGAACTTAAGGAGAAGCCTTTCAAGTGTTTAATAACAATGTTTTATGTTGTTTTCATGTATTATGTTCCTAGTTTCCAATACACTAAACCTTAACGATCCTCAGTTTTGTGTAATGTAATGAAAGTTTATTTTTTAAAAAGGCAGGATTCTATACCAATAGAGAATATATTTTTATTTCCAAGGTATTATGAGAGATCATGTAGTTTATCAAGGGAAATAACAATGGGATAATCTCCCTTTTCATGGAATGAAATTATTCTATTATTTTCCTCACTAGAATTAGACCCTTGATGTTAGAGCCCTATGTTAAAATTACTCATGCCGAACTGATTTACACATATTAAGCAAAATTCCAGATATATATTATGATAAAACATGGTAACATGAACATTGAGATATGAATAATGATAATTAATGGTCATAAGGAAATTATGATATATGATATATTTTGGGGATAGTTTAGACTATTGAATGAGTCAATGTTTGTATGGAATGTTCGAGTGTCCTCAAGAACATGGTTGTTATGTTATTAAATAAAGAGTAATTAAATAACATAAAATATTAAATTTATATCTTGTATTTTAATTTTTATAAAATTTCATACACTGTTTGATTGGATATTATTTTAGTCTCTATTGATGGAGGCCTAATGAGTTGTCATCACAACATACTCGGGCAACCAAATCACAACATGAATAGACATTGTGTTTTCCAGATAGGAAGATGGAAAATTAAAAATGTTAGATGGGAATATGGGATAGAGAATAGATGTCGGAGTCAAATTTTTTTTAGGACAATCTTGTGGAAGTCACCCATGTATTTATTTCGGGTTATATTTTAGACTCTTGAAATGTACATGGCATAGAGTGTTTACTATTCAGTTTTGATATTGAACATCTATTTTTTTTTATCTTGTGACCCAACTAAATTTATGTTATGATTATATATTATTGGGATATAGTTTCTTTTTTTTTTTGTAATCTTACTCGGATAAAAGTGTTTATGCTATCCCCAATATCTGTATATCAAACCATAGCTATAAGTAGATAGCTTCTGGGGTACAGGGAAATGCACCTGAGGTTCCATGGCATGATGGCTCGATAACCAATGTGTGGTACCAAAATTAAGATGTTACAATGTGGAATTAGATCAAATATTTCTTTTAATTTCTTTTTTATTAATATTTATGAATGATAGATATGATACTAGGATGATCTAGGCCTTGGTTATCTTCTGGTGCATGAGGGTAGTGAACTTTTGTACGAGGAAGAACCCATGTCTCTAGGGCTGGATTGTTGTTATTTATCTATTCCATTAAATATTAATTTTATTTCACCATAGGTGACACACTTTTTTGTTTTATGTGTTTAATGTTTCAATGAATAATTGATATTTTAATCTTCACAAAATGTAGAATTATATTTGAGATTTCACACATCATTATAGGCACCAAGAATTATTTTGAGACATGCATCATTTTAGGAACACAGAGGAAAATAGGTTTTGGGGAAGTCATTAAACATTAATTTTTTATCTATTCTTGTGAAATTGAAATGAAAATGTTCATAATAGAAAACAGATAATTGTAATATAATGAAATATGAGAATAAAATGGGTGTATAATGTGAAAATTGAATAATGAGAATTATTTCACACATTCAGAACTATGAAATAGATGTATAATGGTTAAGTATAGGGATAAAGCCTTGATTTTGAACATGTGGTCAGAAAAAGGGGGGAAGAGTTGTTATGGTTTTGTGTAAATCCCTCTTGTTAACTATGTTAATTCATTTATATAATAAACTATTTTATTTTCCCTTGATGTGGTTGTTTCGGTATTGATATGGTATTTTTTTGATAACTTGGTTAATGGTTGTGCGAGAGACTATTTCGTTTTGGATCATTGCGGTGAGATGTTGGCAGGAGGGGAAGCCTGAGACAATTGAAGGGTTGTGGTATTTCCGTAGTTGATGGTTACATTAGTGATCAATGATTTTTTTTGGGTTTCATTAATGTATTCATAGAGTACTAATAATTAGTGATGATGATTTCCATTACCTTGATATCTCCCATGTACACTTTTAATGCTATAGATTTACACCAAAAAACAAGAATGTGTTTTGGATTTATATGGGGACCCATAGTGGATACAAGAATCAATTAGTATAATTTAAGAAAGATGGTGAAACGTAAACCATCAACATTTTATGGATGAGGCACTCAGGTTGGACTAGAGGAAAATGAATACCATGGTGGTTGTCTTTCTTGACATGTGGTGTGGACGATGCTCCGAATGTCGAGAGTGATGTTTCAATAGTAGGTGTATGGAGAAATACCATGTGTTTTATTTGACTGTATCATAATTAGTATTATAATTTTTTAATTTAGTTCTTGATTGAATTAATTAAATTGGTGAATTTATTAATTGTGGAAATGTGAAATTGGAGATTTTTGAATTATATATTTTGAATAATTAATTAATGGATTTATTATTAGATGTTAATATTGAAAAATTTATAATAACTAATTAGTCAATTTTTTATGAGATATTGAGTTTTTAGATTTTATATAAATAAAAGATTAATTAATTTTGTGATATTGGTATAATTGATTTGAGATAATTAATTGATATATTAATTATGGGATATTGATTTTTTTGTTATTTATTTATTAATTGGTGAATTAATTAATTGGATCGACGTGTGTAATTAATTGGGTAATCAATTAAATGGATTGATGCGATGAAATAATTTTCTAAATAGAAATTTGATTGAGTTGACTAATAAAATTCTCTGTAATGTAATTATCTTGGAATGATTAATTAATTATTTTATTAATTAATAGGATAGGGATGCATGCAAAATTATTGAAAAAGTTATGCAGATATCGAGGTTATTGATCTTGATTAATTAATTATTGAAGTAAATAATTGTATTTATTTGTATTTTGAAATAGTTATTTGGATTAATAAATTTGTTAATTAATTATTGAGGAATTTAGATTTTTCAAATTGAAAAATAAATTATTGAATTAATTATTGTTATATTGATGTTTTTGAATTAGAATTAATTATTTTATAATAATTTATTGGAGAATGTTGTTATTGCGAAACTATTTGAATGTGATTATTTAGTTTTAGAATTAATTAATATTATTGATGAGATCAATTAATTGTTCAATAAATTGAAGTGGTTTAATGTGATTAATTAAATATATAAATAATTATAAAAAAATATTTTAAAAATTAATTTGTCAATTAATTGAATGATCAAATGTGATGACATAATTCTATAATTAAATAATGTAAATAAAAAGAACAATTAATTACAGATATAATTAAAGGTATTAAATGTCACTAATTTATTATGTTCTACAATATTGTTACTGATGTGGAAAGTTAAATGTTGAATTAATTTAAGGATTGAAGGTAATTAGTAATAATTAGAATCAATTAATTAAATTTACATGAATAATTAATCACTAAATTAACTAAAGTGATAGAACTCCATTAATTAGTTAGAAATTAATTAGTAAATTTGATTTTAATAATTAATTGGTATATTAATCCAATAGACTGAATGTGACTAATTAATTATAGAATCAATTGATGAAGATATTGCGAATTTGAAATTAGAATAATTATTTATATAATTAACATTTGAGATGATGTGATTTTGAAATTGGGAATAATTAGTTGTTGGATTAATTATTGAGATATTGTGATTGTGAATTAGAATAATTAATTTCTAAACTATTGGCTAAAATGTTTAAATTTGAATTAGAATAACTAATTTTTTAAAAAATTATTGAAATGTTTAATGTTAAATGGAATAAATAATTTTTGAATTAATTATCGAAATGTTGAATTGTGAATTGGAAAAGTCAAATTTCTAATTATGTATTAAATTTTTTTATTTTGAGTTGGAACAATTAATTGTGGAATTAATAATTGATATTTATAATTTTGAATTGGACTAAATAATTTCTAAATTATTTATTGAATGTTGAGTCCCGAATTAGTATAATAAATTCTATAATTAATAATTCAATGTATAATTGTAAATTGTGCATATTAATTTATTAATAATCTACATAATTTTCATTTGAGAATAATAATAATTAATTGTGACTTTTTTTGTTTTTTAAGATTGATTGACTGTATTAATTAAATGTTTAATTAAATAAACCAATTATTTTGAATAGTTAATCATTGGATTGATATATTGAAATGAGTATGATTAACTATTTATTGATTTCATTAATGGAATGAATTAGAAGATATATTTTTGTGGTATATCACTTTGGTTTGATTAGGCTGGTATGGAGTAGCACATAGGTTAATTAGGGTGATAGAAAAGGATTTCCTTTGGATGATAATTAGAGCATCAATATTGACTTCTAAAGAACCATGGGATCCTTTGCGTAGGAAGGGCATGTGATATTCTATTTTTATTTCCAATAGAAAATGATATCTCTTGATGTTGGGGAACATAAAAGACTATGATAACATTCCCTTTCCCTGGAAATATATTATGCTTCGTTTTGGCACACTCACATTAGAACCTTGCAGTGAGATCCACTTATTCACATTACTAAATACCTATTGATTTACATTTTTATGTAGTTTTTCAGATCTAAAATATGATAGTGAATGGTAATACATTCAGATATGAATTTTTATAATGAATGGTAATAATGGAAATACAGATATATGATATCTATTGGGTGTAGTTCAGACTTTGTTATGAGATGAATTTGGTTTTTATAGTTCAAGTGACCTCAAGTATTTATAAAACTACATGTAATGTTGGATTTAATATTTTATTTAGACACCATTGGTGGTGGAATACTGAGATTCACTCACACACTACTCATTCTTCCCAATAATTACCCGAATATACTTCCGGTTTTTTATAAGAAAAAGTAAAAGACCAAATGTTAGATAGAATATATGAGATGGAATGTAGATGAGGGAACCAAACACAATTCAATACATTCTTATGGAATTCATATGGTTCATTATTTTTGGATTCACTTTAGACACGTGGAACATACATTGGAATTGACTACTTACTTTTTAGTTCTGGTAATGTATTTCTAGTTTTTCGTTATTCTGTGATACTATTTCATTCAGGATATTAGTTTATGTTATTCAGTTATTGTTTCTTATTTTCATCTAGTGCAATACTTTGATAAAAGGGGGTGTAGTATCCCAATGATTTTTATATCATAGATTCGATAATAGTTGGTATCCTATGACATAATGGGAGGTGCGTCTAATGTCACATGCCAGACTGGATCGAGGAACAGATGCATGGCACCTAGTTCAGGATGTTACATATGTCACTAAATTTCATTAAGACAATATTTACATATGCATACTATAACATCACCCAATTTAACATGGTCAATGAAATGTGAATGAATAATTCTCTAACATAGACCATACATCCATATGTTAAGTCTCCATGTATCCAAATTTTATTATTTGTGAAATCACATATGAAAGTACTTCTATAGATTTCTAGATATCTACTCAACAAAAGTGTTTGGTATAAACAACACCCACCATTAGTTCCACTAAAATCCATTCTACATATATGATCTCATGAAATTATATAAGATCTGCCACACGGACTTAATCATTCTTATTACCATTGTAACTACATTCTAGGCTCAAACATAATATATTGGCCTCCACGTATCCTTATCAAAAAAATTAACGAAAATATCATTGGTTTTTGTTGTCTTTATCAAATATTTTTAACACTATTTCACCACAATTCCATATCTTTATTAAAAATATCTAAGAATCTAAAACCATTGATTTAATAATGTTTTATTTTATGGTATTTTGTTTTAATGATTTATGTATCAAATTTTAAAATACTCTTAATTTTTATCTACAACTAATTGACACATAGTCACCATATGATATTTAAATTCATACAGATGTCCATAACATGGAAATTTAATTTTTCAAATTATTTAGTTAACAATTAATATTTACCAATATAAAGAGTCAATTTTACCATTTTAATGTTTTTTTTCAATTCATTTTTTCCAAGAACTGTGCAGCTCACTTCGGAAGCACACCATTTGGTGTGAATAATAATTGGACAAAAAATAACAATATATTATATCATATAATGGATATTGTCTAGAACAAAAATTTTATCCATTAGGGTAAGTCAAGAACAATTACTTCTTGAAAGAATGCATATTATTGGAGAACTATTGTATAATATGAACATGTTTCAGAGAAAGATGTTACATAACCATGTGAGATACCTAGTTTTTATTGGATAGTAAATTAAAAGATTAAACATTTAAAAAATTTATACGGTTTTAGTTATTTCTTTTCAACAAATTATTTTATAAATTAAATTTCACAAACATGGATTCATACATTATTTTTTCCAACAATTTTGTGGCAATTTTCCATTAATTTGTAGAGTTTCATCATAAAAACCCATTTAATTTATACACTTTTTTATCTAATTTATTATATTACGACAAATATTAATATATAATTGAAGATATATAATCCTAGAAAACATGGTTATTTCGATCAATATCATAATTAACTGAAACATTTATATAAAGATGTCATTTATAAGTGTATAATATCACCTTATATCCCATTTATCATTTAACATCTCATGGTATTACCAGGGGATGTATATAAGACGTTGGTGAGTCATAAAGCCCATGAAGGGGTTTTTTTATCCAGATTAGGATGTTAATATTAAAATATTATTTTAGGTTTATAACATTATTACAAAAAATGATAGAATAATAATTATGAATATCAATGAATGACATAGGATGATAAGATCTATCTATCCATGTAATGTGTTAACAACCTCAAACATGGCATCAATATAATAAAACTATTATAACAATTAAGACATCATAACATAGTGTTCATAGGTTATCCTTTGAATTACCATTCATGGAATCGCATGCAACTAAAATAATTCCAATTTCATTTGTGGGTTATATATTTCTAGGCCAACCCCTCATATGCATATCATGTACATGAAATTTTGTGCCACATAGTAGATACATCATAATAATGACCATTATATGATTTAATCACATAATGATGGATTGAAAGATTTATATAAGGAATCACAAAATCTTATAATGATATGTACAACTAGGTGAATACACTCAGGTGAAAATGGAGATCTGTATTCAAATCCAAAATGATTGTCTTTGAAAAATCAAAGAAAATGATCATCTTATTATAGATGAACATATATTTTAATGGATGTTATTAGTGGGAGTGAATAGTTCTATCACATTACCTAGTAATCATAATGGTAATAAATGATTGTGTAAAATAATATTTCAATATCAATTATTTGAATTCAAAATGAATAATAAAACTTGTGTATTTGAATAATATGGAAGGCAGAGTGATTCCCTTACCTTGAGTGGAATCTTCTAAAATCATGTGAGTATCTTCATATGTGACTGATAACACCTTTCTTATGATATAGGGAGGTTTTATACGAATATAATCATGTTCAATAGGGTTTTAATGAAGATAAATGTGATTATGGGTGGGTATTTACATAAAAAAAGAGGGAATTTTTTAAAAAATTTATAAATATTGGTCGTGGACTTTATGTAAAAAAATATTAATATCCATAATATGTACCATTATTTATCAAAGTGTTTCATCCAATGTGGTGTGGTTTCATAAATTTTCTTAGGTTAATAATTGAAAATATTAAAATAATTCAATTCATTATGTGGATGGTAAATTTTTTTTAAAGGAAATTATTTATTAAAACTGTAAAAGTATAACATTTTATTTTATGATTCGTAATAGGTTTGTAAAATTTAACCAATAACATAAAAAAAATTTATACTGGAAATATTTTTTTTCATGTACTCCATTTATAATATATATTAAATTATATATATTGTATTATGAAATTATAAATCGTACCTTATCATTGTTCCTTATTAAATATTTTCCGAACAATTCATGTGGCTCATAAATTTTTTAAATGTAACCCATTAAAAAATAAAAAATTCTAATTTCAAAAATAATATTTTTTTACAAAAACAATTTTCTAAATATGATATTTATAAAATCTAGAAAAAACCTTATTTATCGATAAAAACAAGTTTTCATGACTGGAAAAACTTTCTCCTATATAAAAATTATAATGGTATTCATTAAATAATAATATTATACACATGTTAGTAAATATTTTTTAATAAACTATTTTTTATGAAAATAAAATATATATCAATATTATTGGATTTATCAAAAACAATGTTTTAATTGGTAAAATATTTATTTTATAAAATAAAATAGTGATTTCCTGATTGCAGAATAAAATTTTTATATTTATCATTATGTAATAATGAATATAATAATATTAATAATGTAACATGGTAAATATAGTAATTTTTTCGAAAATTTAAAAATAAAAATATATTCTTCAAGGTTCTTGTTACATAACCCCTTATTACACTTGTGTACACCCTTTGGGTATGTTTTGTGATGTTATTACTCTCTTATCTTGGTTCATGGAACATCCATTTAGAAGTGAAATCTAATATTTTCAAATTTTAAAAAAATCCAATATGTTATAGTTAATTAATATTGTCTCTGGATTGGTCAATGGAATACCCCAATGACTCCATTACCATTGGGATTTCCAAAAAATGGTCTTTATTAGGTATGGTCCAACTAATCATGTCCATCACATTTTCTATGTTTTTCAATTAGAATTTATCATAACCATTAAATTATACTAATCTTAATGTTCATCAATGAATAAATAATAACAATTGTTATAATGTTCCGTATTGTATTAAGCCTGACAATAAAACTGTGTATGTATTTTCTAATTGTCTAAAAAAATATAGAATTGTTTATATAACTATATTACATAAAAATTAATTCCATCATTAAATATGTAATTCAATTTATAAAAGTTTTGTTCATTAAATTACAATTTTTTATTTCATCTTCCTCCTCTTTCTTTTCATTTGGTGTTGTTTCCTCTCACAATAACTTAATTGTTTATTCAGATAAAACTATGATTCATGTGTGTTTTAATATAATTATTTGATAGTATGGACCTACTCGGGTGTTATTTTATATTGTTAAGAATTCACCTGCACAGGTGATGCATTAATTTGAGAATTGTTTTGGAATAGTTTCACCCATTTAGAGGTTTTTGTTTTTTCATTTACATTAAATTTGATGTTAGTATATTATTTTTTTATAGAGGCCAAATTAATTGAAATAAATAATATATATAAAATCTGGAGTGATTTCAATAAATTTATAAAAATATTTGTTCCTTGTAAAAATATTTTATTTTTTTTATTATTTATAATGAATATTTCTAATACCAACACTCTTTAAATTCCTAATATTGTTATTCCACAAGAGGTAAAATTATTTTTAAGATATTGGATGTATTTTTTGTCTTGTCTTATATGAAAATGAGTTATTCCTTTAGAATTGTTTTCAATAGATAGAATTGTATGTGATTCATACATTAGATTTCATATGATGTTTCGTATGGATTAAATATTAAATTAGTTTAAGAAAAATGATATTATAAATGGTTTATAAATTTTGGTGTGTTGATTGGCATTAAAAAGATACATTAATATCTCATTTGTAACCATTGAGGATATTTATAATGTGGAAAAGATCCTTAACTAGGCCCATAATTGTTGATTACCTACTATGTATTGAGAACCCTTGAGGGAGTTCGATGTAATTGTTCAATAAAAATAAATATAATTTTTTTTTCAGAAAATGTATCTTTCACTTTTTTGGGAATAATTGGTGGGATTAGATTTTCTACTAACAAATTATTTGAATAAATTTATACTAATTTATAAATATTTTTAATTTCATCTTCAATGAATTTTCATGGTTATCTAAGTAGATAATGGATGGTTTGTATATGTTTTTCACTAGTGAGGGGGTATTCAAAATCCAGTTCTCGTAAAGGATTCACCCTTTGAAGGGATTATCATTCTTTATTGTGTATTCTGAGACACAATTACTTTGATATGGTGTTTTTTATTTCAATAATAGATTTTATAGTAATTTATATGAAAATATCTTTGTTTATATAATCTTATTATGTTAATCATCACGTCTATCAAATATTCCCAAAAACCTAAGAATGTAAGGTTATGTGTATCTATGGATCTACAGAATAATAATTTTATTTTGGGAATTATATGAATATTCCACCATAATGAAACCACACTAGATCCAATTATAAACCTATTATATGTTCTAATCAACATCTCAACTAAAATAATAGAAGAATTAGAAATGTTAGACAACAAAAGTAGAGTTTATAACATCTAAATAAGTAAAAAGTCAAAAAAATTCCATGAAGGGTTAAATTATTGCTAATTAATAGAATAATATGATTATATAAAATTTATAATTATATAGAACATATAATAATAATATTTTCAATAAAGAAAAAATATATTGACCTATTGTCATATTTTATGAGTCATATACTCTATTATTGGTCTACTGAAACCTTTGAAAATAAAAATCAGCCATGTTATCATAACATTTTCATTTAAAAATGAAATCGGACAAAAGTTAAATAATTTGATATCAAAACCTATATGATGAAAAATTTATATATAATAAAAATAACATAATTATATTTGTAATATAACACAGATATCTTTTATATATTTTGTTAATACATGTGTACCCTATTGGTCATGGGAAAAAACTGATGTACTCCATTTAAATTGGTGTTCTACCCATGTTACCTCATGTGTTTGGGATAATAATCATGCCCACATGCCCACCTAGGATTGGTCTAATACTCATGTACTCTCTTGGATATTATCTATAACCTATTTACCCACTGGGGAATATTCAACTACTTATATACCCACTTGGGTTTGGGAAACTGATTCTATATTCCATTGGGATTATTTTATATCCTATTTAACAATTTGGGATTGAGGTTTAACCCATGTTCCCTATTAATATCATAAGATATAAACCATTGAAAACAGAATAAGATATTGATTAAATTAAATTTTCATAAATAATACCTAGCTATTTATTCCACTTGAAAGTAGTAATTCAATAGAACATAAAGATCCCCTGAAAATAATAATGGGTTTATTTTGACATTTCTGAATTGTATCAAAAAATGAACTTAGAAATATAAAAAGGTCATATATAAAACTGAATAACCCAAAAAACATTACATAATCACATTTATTTGGTATTTCAATAATAATAATTTCTATGTAAATCTATCCAATAGAAAATAAATATAAAAAGGTATAAAAATCCGGAAGGAGTTTTTAAAAACATTTCATAAATTTTCATAATTATATATGTAATGAAAAACAATAATATTAAATTTTTAATTGGTTGAGTGAAAAAATAGAAAAAATTATATATTAATAATACAAACAATTATTTCATTATTAATAATATATAAATAATATCAAGAATGAATGTGGAGTGGAAGATAAAACATTAGATATTGAAATTATCATAATGTTTTTATATTTTCATAATCTGTTTTTGAAAACCCATTATCTTCAATGATGTTATATATAATAGCCATAATGTTTGGTAATTATAAATAATATTTCCCCATGAGTGATCACATATTTGGAATTTAAAATATTAAAGGAATTTATGTTTCAAAATAATAGCAAAGGAAACATAAGAAAACATATCCTTAAAATGGATGATATTTTTGTATATAATTATTATATATTTTTGAGAATAAAATTCATTAAGGATGAATATTTTAGTTTAAAATATAATTCTATCTAGGGGGAAAAGAAAAACATATATGATTTAATCGAGAAAAAATGAATTTATACAATAAATAATATTTTTTGTCCGGGAATATTTTTTTAACTCAAGGAAATGAAATTTGAGTAATCCTAATCCAAAAATGATATAATTATTCAGAATCCAAATGTAATTTACATAGTTTTTTTTGGAAACATAACTCTATATAAAATTAATACATAATACCACGTGATAAAGGGAAAAAATGAAACTATTGAAAATGAAATAATTTCCAGAAGAACATTCATATCAAAATGAATGAGAATTGAGTTTCCAATTACTCATACATCATTTTGGTCATTTTAACTTCAAACCCATTAATACAATAATAAGAATAGATTTTTAAAT
Source organism: Viscum album (assembly GCA_963277665.1). NCBI lineage: Eukaryota > Viridiplantae > Streptophyta > Magnoliopsida > Santalales > Viscaceae > Viscum > Viscum album. The sequence goes on from OY728141.1 coordinate 773,796,738, forward strand.
CAATATGGTAATAGTGGAAATTATGATAAAATATATACATGGACAATATATAATCCACAGAAATAAAAAAGTGGTTAATATATAAAATATCTCAATATAAAAAATGTAGATGAAAAACATGTGCCATGACTCCAGATTTATTCTTTATGTCTGCCTAATATCCACCCATTATAATCTGATCCACTTCATTACACATTAATGATTAACATATTAGTATATTAGAAACACAAAAGATTATGTGATAACGGTTGAGAGTTGAGAACAATTTTTGGTAGGCTCATAGTAGAAATAAATCATATGATTAGAGGAAAATTCATATACATTTTATATCCCTTTCTAGGTGAGAAATTGAATATTCTTAAATAACACATAATTTGTTAAAAATGGAAAAAAATATGTTTTTAATGGATCAAATTGGGGGATGTAATGTAGTTTTGAGTGAGATATGGGCATGATGGTTAATACCATTCATTCAAACACATGTTTTAAAAACTATTCAAGTCTCTTATGACTATAATTATACATCATATAATATTTTTTTCCATCTCAAATTTTTTTGGCCCATGTAATTTATATTTATTAAAAAATTTAAGATAAACTTATTTCCCAACATCTAAGGTTTTGATCAAAAACATTTCATCATATAATATAAATAAACATATAATTAATATATAATTTAAATTTATATTATATTATTTAACATTTCAAAATTAAATTTTGTAAAAACAATAGTTTTCAATATTAATTTCTTCTATGAGTATAAAATATTAATTAACAATTAAATGAGAAAAATTATACATTTATATATTTTTAAACATCATTTCAAACTCATTTATAATATTTATAATTAATATATTTGATAAAATATATACATGTTTATTAAAAAAATTACTAAAAATATCCCTTTCACCTATATCATAGTGATCATTATTAATTATAAAAAAATTCATGTCTACAAATGAAAATTTTCTTTTTACATAATATGAAGATATAGAAATCATATATGAAAAATATTTTGTTAGATTATTCACTATAACTGATGAAAACAACTTTTTTAAATTTGAATTAATTAATAATATTTATATATTAAACTATTATTTATCTACAAGAAACAATATTCATGTATTTATTAAATTAAACATAGTTTCTTAAAACATTTATTTTAATTTAAAAAAATATAGTATTATAGAATATTTTCTCAGATATATTTCGGTAAATATTATCTTGTGTTAATAAAATGAATGCGACCAAACATTCAAAATAGTTATTTTTATCACTATGAAAATAAAATTAATTATTTTTAAAAAATCATTGAAATTAATTATAGGATTATTATGACATGATTAATTATAAAATAAAATACTTTTAAAACAAATAATATTCTAAAATATAAAAAAAATTGTTGTGTTGAAAATATATTATATAATGAAATTCATCATTTGTATTGAGATTTCTCTTCTTAAACCTTAATTTTTCTTATTCCTACATTTTATGTCATTTTATCTATTTCGAATTTTAATTTACTAGTGGTTTTTTGAGTGTTAATATTTCATTTTTTTGGTCTTCTAATATTTGGTGTATTTTTTTATTTTAGGGTTTTGTATGAAATAACCTACATATATAGTTTTTTAATTTATAAAAAAATATATTAAAAAACATAAGATGTTACATTCTCCCCATTAAATAAATTTTATCTATTACTATTTAATTATTACATACAAAGAAAAATGTCTAATGGTATATAGAAGATAGTAATTAATTATGGTATATCTGTTTAATATATACAAAAATTTACATTAAGGAATATTAGGAGACATATGATTTCCCTAAAAAATACACATTTCAAAAATATCTAAGATTTTACAATATATGCCACAAAACTTTGTCTTATTAGTTTACAAAGACTCAAAATTAAAATTATCATTTTTATCCTTTTTTAAAAAAAATATTAAAACCTCAATCGCCACGATAATATTTAATAAATTCATTATAAATGACCATATTAATATAGAAATTAAATCCTACGATGTCTTCTCCAATTACACCTTTATTTTTTCATATAATGATTTCTTCCTTACTATAATATAATTCGATCAAACTAACACTTTTTTATTTATATTTTGTTATCAAAAGTCACTTTACTATTTGTTTTTCTAATATATTTATATTCCCCATAATTATTCATAAAGAGATATTGAATTTCCAAATTATATCTCTCAGGTTTTCTTTACCAGGTGTTTGGTGTAGGGAATTGAAATAGTGAGCCATGTGAATATTCAGATGATACATAACCATAACATCACAAGGTGATTATCCATATTTTTATTTATATAATATATGAATCCACATTCCATTATCCATATAGGGATTTAATAATTTGTATTCAATAGAATATTTACTTTAAAAAACCAATAGGGTGTTATCCTCTACATATACATGTTCATAGAGTAATTAAAAATCTTTTCTCAAAAAATCACCAAAAATATATAAAATCCCTAAAATCTAACGTATCCATTATTTTATGGAAACAAAAACCACCCCAAACTCATACTCCCATGTCCAGTTCAAAAAAAGATATTTGAAAACTATCATTTTTATATTCTAAAATGATGATATATTTAAGCATCATTTAATCTATTTTAAAATGATTAAATATAAAAATTAATCACTTAGTCTATAGAATAAAATGTACCTATTATTATTTATATCAACAACATAATATTATTAAATAATGAAAATTATAAACATTTCTCAACAATTGAGAAACATTGGCCTCCATTTTTGAATTATAATAAGTTATACTGGTCATTATAACCTGATAAATGTAAACAAATGAAATAGGTGACAAAAAATTCATTATACTAGAAAACATAACAATAATTCATAAAGGGATTGGATGAAGACATATTTCTAATCATTATCATTGATAAATATCAATTTCATAGAAACACTAAAAAAATAAGGTTCTTCTATAAGTTATATTAGAATTACTTGTAATGTCAATTTATCAGACATATTCCATATCCAGGGAGTGTAGAAACATTTTAATATAAGCATGAACCATATTGTAAAATAGAATAACATAATATTTAAATGTTCATAATTAAATGTGAATTAAATAATAAAGTATTGGATCAGAAATTTCAATCTAATTCACATAACATAGTTGGATTGGGATGATAACTAGTAAAGCCTCTTCGGCATGGGACATAAACTATATAATATCTCTCTATATGAAAAATGAATGTGTACCATCATTGACTGATGTTATAACCCACGTACCATACTAGGTTTATGAAATCATCCATTTACCCTCATGGACAAGTGTGATTACCAATGTACCTTCTTGTTCTTGGTATACTATATTTTTATCCTCATAAGCTTTTTTTATATCCTATATAGCCCCATGGTATTGAGATTATATCTGTTTACCCTCTTGGATGGGATTTTCATCATGTGTACACTCTTTCTATTATACAAAGTAAAGTATATGATATCACGGTTGTGAAAATTAGTGGGAATTGTAATTTTTTTTAGGGATACTCCTGACGTGTAAAATTGTGATTTTTTACCTACTGTATGATCTCATAAATATTTTCTGACCACATCATTGGACATAGAATATTATCATTACTATATGATAGTAGTAATGTGTAAAACTGTGAAATTTTAATTTACATAAAATATTTAATACTTTTTTATTTCATTGTTATAATGTTTTTAATCTTTTGAAAGGTGATATATTTTGTATAAATCAACATATTTAGATATAGAGTTTTAAGGTTCATCCTGAAAAGGGGAGTTCATATGATTGTTTTAATCTTATACCATTGTATGAGACATAGAAAAAGTGTAATATGTGGGTATTTAATTTTTTTAATTAATATATGTATTAATTTATATTTATTATATATACCCCAATAAATTTATATGAAAAAATAAGAGGGGTTATACATTTCATTTAATGGATAAAAATTGGTTAGGGAATATTATGTACAACAAAACATTTTCATTTGAATGGATCTAGACATTATCAATTTGTAGTGGCTTTAGATAAAATATTTAAACCTGCACTATAAGTGTTTTAAAATGGAGGTAGTTTGTTCTTTTTTTCCCATCAATCCACTAATACAAAATGATTCTTTTAAATCATTTTTTTTTTGTTTTTTTAATCAATGTGTGCTCATTTTTTGGTTCTTTTTTTGGTAAAATGGGGTGTCGGGGAGATTGTAAGGGGGTTATATTTGGGAAAAAAGAATATACCCTATACATTCAGTGTGTTCACTATGATGTAGGATATTATAATGTTTCCCCATAAATCCCCTCACATAAAATTTTATTGTATTTGAAATCCATTTTTAGTTTTTAAAGACACAATGTGGCCTAATATATGGTTATTTTAGGGATAAACTGGTTGTCGTAGAGATTGTATAGTGTTTCCATTTGGGAAACATGATTATAAAATGTATGGTTATCAATATTAGGCATTCTGTGCTATTCTTTTTGGGATATCAGGAGAATAAAAGACAACATGATTTGTATTCATCAAAAAAATTAATGTAGGATGACTACAGGTGGGGCTTATATCTTGACTACACAACTAGTTTTGGAGGTATATGGTCTTGTAGTGTATATTACAAGAACCCATGAATAGTACATGGGAAGAATTCATGTATGGGATTATCTAGAAACAGTGTCTGGGATCTGAAAATAGACCCTATTTTGGTAAAAATACATATAAGAGAGGGAAAATATCTGTACTTTAGTCCTTCATAGGATATAGTACCTGAACATGTTGGGTTTTGAGAGTCCACATCATGAACATGGATACAAACACCATGTGTGATCCCCATGGCGTGGTTTGGATGGTTTCTCACCCTAAAGAAAAAATATTAAGCTTGGTGAGTCGATTATGTGTATTCTTCTTATTAATTAAATATTAACATATATTTAGATATCAAATGACATCAAATAGGTCATTCATGGGGAGTAAATTATGATTTATAGGTTCTTCAAATGTTAATTAAATTTCATGGTCACTAATGAAATTTGCGGTACGATACTAGCTAACGGGTCATGAAAATTTCTAAGGGATGTATTATTTGATCTCCATAGTCCTTGATAAATTAAATCATGGATAATTCCCTATATAGTGGTATCATGAGGTGACACAAGGTGTTATATTGTTTGGTTGCATGATGGAGAAAATAGGATGACCAAAGATATTGATATTGGTCCATATTCTATATAATGTACCATATATTTTAGAAATATATAGTACATAATTTTAGAAAAATATTCCTTATATATCAATAAGATTAATTAAAAAACCATAAATGTTTAATATGATTGGGTAAATGGATATTTTAGGAACATTTACATAAAAATAAACAAAATCTCAAACATCTTTTTTCATAGCTAGAAACCTTGTTAAACATAACTGACATAAAAAATTATTTAAATCCCAGGAAAAGGAATCCTAATGAAGAGTGTGATAATATGGATAATAAAGGTAATTATATGTGGTACAAATAATTGATCATAATTTCAAATAATAATAAAAATTGTATGAGAACCCCTTAAAAACATAAAATAATCATTTAAAATTAATTAGGGTCATTATACATGAATCAAATAAAAAGGTTTTTTAATAAAATTACATAAAATATAAGTTTATTGAATCATCAGCAATATTGGTCTGTAAGAAATAATCATAATCATAATATATGATTATTTTGAATACTTATATTCATAAAAAAATTATATACATGGTCAATGATCAATTCTAAGGCTACCACATTTGATTACATTCACTCGTTATTACTTCATTCACATAGTCGAGGCTGAATCTCAAGACTATTGTATAAAAAAAATTATCCATAACTAAATTTTGTTCATTAATAATTATAGTACTAATCACCACTAGATATATGCATCATTATATAATGATTGGAGGGATATATATTTATATACACACCCATCACATAATGAAAACCATAAATACATGCATCACATTATCCTGAATAATTAATCATATCATCAAATAATGACCCATAGAAATGATACAAGTCTCATAATAATTTTATCATTATAATTAGCAACCATAAATAGAATGAATAATGATTCTAACATTGTACCATATCAAAGTAAAATTAGAATGAACATAAAAAATGATGTTATGGGTTAAAATATAATTCAAATATCTCTTGAAGATTTCTTAAGAAAAATACCCATTTTATTAATAAATCACATTTATAAAATTAAAAAATTGAAAATATAAATTGAAAAAAAATATACTTTATGAAGTACTATTGATTTATATAAAGAAATATCCAAATTTAGTAGAATTTAAAACGGTGGAATATTCATTTAAGATGTGTATATTAATTTATTCCTCTTTGAAGGTCTGGTAAAAAGTTATAAGTACATCATTAAGAAACTAACAAGAAAAAAATCTATATATTTTATATAAATTAATGAAATTGAAAAAATAACATCAATAAATCAATTAAGAATAATAAAATCATTCCCAAAAACATTTTATTTACAACATAAAAACTTAATAGATGATTCTATACCAATTATTAGAATAATATGTCTTTAATTTAAACATATTAATTCAATATATTTAGTATATAATGAGAGGAAAATAAAATATAAACATGTTAGAACTATATATTACATGTTAGGAAGGAAATAAAAAATTCTTTCAAGACATAAATAATATTATTTCATCAGATAATTTTATGGATAAATAATACCTTTTTTAAATTTAGATTGTTACACACTTACCTTAGCCTTTTTTTAACATTCAAATCATATCCCCTATAAAAATTATTATTGAAATTAAAATTTTTAATACCATTAACATTTTTTATTTCATGATGTAATATATCAATGTTTTATAATATACCCCATATGAAATAAACAAATAATAAAACATAAATATATCCCATTGAAAAATGTTATATGATAAACCCCAACAACTTTGGTGACATTCATTTCAAATCCCCTTGGTTGATTTTTTTTATATAATCTTTAAATAGCCTAAATTATGAATGATATATGAAAAACTATTTCAATGTATTATTATATATGCCTTATAAAAATAAACAAACTCATGACATCAAAAATATCCCAATGAAATATTTTTATATGATGATCCCTTTCAACATTTGTAATTTTTGGAAAAGAGGTTATTGGAATCATGATAATGATATAAATATATAAATCAAATACATAAAATAATTGTTTATTATAAAATACCATTTAAGATTTATATACATCCTCTAAATAATAAATATGTGCATAACATTAAGTAATTTTATAGTGAAGATAAATCAATAAAAAACCCCACACATTATTTTCTACGTGATTAATTAGTGAACCATCATCACATATAATAAATTTAAATTTAATATAATTACATAATATAACCACATTTGTACCTATAATAACACACACAATTTAATTTTAACATCATTCCATTCACTCTAAGACACCTGTTCATTATCATTTTCATTAAGCAGGTTAACTACTTCATTATTCATCTATCTTTTAGTTTTATTGTAAATTGAAAAAAAAAATAGTTCTTTAATATCAAAAATTTTAATCATATTAAATGTTTCATATATATCCATTATATAAATTTATATTATTTTATATATTGAGGTGAGGAATATGTAAATAAGTCACTTTGTAAAGACAGTAGTATATATATACATGTTAGTGTTTTTTTATAATCATTTAAAGGATGCATCAAAAATTTATTAAATGATAATCCAACATGAAAAATAATAGTTATATGAAAAATATATTACTTATTAATTAAATATATAAAAATTAATAACTTTGATTGGAAAAAAGGAAAAATAAATTATTTCAATTCATTGAGGTGCTAGTCCACATCTATACACATACAATGTTATTTATTTACAAAAGATGGATTGTACGGAAAGAGATATTATCATATAATTATATATTCAGAATTAAACACTAAATATAAAATTTAATATTTAATATAATCAAAATAAAAACAATTATGTTAGGTGATAGAAAATTAATCATATCTCTACATAGGACAGTTAGTCTCTATGTATACCTAAGTGATACTTTTTTCACTCATTTAATGAAGAAGGGGTGTGAAACTGTTATAAGGTCAAAATAATAATCCGTCATTACATTTTTTATACTATATAAATAATTTATTTATGGAACCAACTGTCTATATAATGTCGAGGGATTAATAAAATTGGAGGATATATATTGTGGTTTACAATTCCATTTTTTTTTTGAGATCTAGCTTCCCGAAAACCTTATGATGTGAAATATTAGTCGAATGGGAATAAAAAATATATTATTAATAGAAATAATATTTTATACATTTGTAATAAGTATTCTCATATATAAAAGTATCAAATTATATGAATATGGAGGAGATGTGGTGCCCAGTAATAATTGATGGGTTGAATACACATGAAATTACGTAAATGATTTTAGTTATAAAAAATAACATTATTATGATTTTTGTTAACATTTTCCATCATATATAAGCATGGATAACATAATAATTAAATATGTTCTACAAATATGATTTATTGAAACGAGTTTGTCCATTAAACCCTTATCTGATTGTCCGAAACCACCAATAAACTTGTTTTAACCATAAATAATGTTAAAAATGATTATAACATTTGCAATTCCCTAAGACAAAAAAATAAGTTTAACATATAAAATAATATTATTTAATTTTATTGATAATATTTAATTAATTTTAAAATAATTAATTTCTACACTTTGTTGAAATAATATTTAAATAAGCACGCAAAACAGAATGAATAGCAATTTTATACAATTTCATTTTGAACTATTAAACTCAAATTAAATCCATCATTTCTATTTTAAGATAATTCATTTAAAAATATATGATTTATATTATAATCAGTAAAATTCATCAACTTTTATTATTAATGTAGATTGCATTAATATATAATGATAGAAACACAGTGCGTGAATGAAAACATTTTACAAAAATTGTGTTTCTCATCCCAAGATTTAACATATACAAAAATAAATGTTTTGTTATTCATGTTATCAAGAGTAACATTCCATTAAACTAAATTTGTGGGGATTTAAATTCCATCTTATGTGTGTTTTCTATAAGCCTTAACAAATTATAAATATTATGAAGAAAGAATATACACATTCATTTGTGAGATGTTCCACTCAAGATTGATGTGTTTTGACCATACTGTGAATTGTTCTAAAGGTAAATCCATGTAGGGTACCCCCTACCCTATGACCTATTATGGGATCCATGTTTGGGAGCTATTGTATTTTTTTGACATAAAAAATAACCTTGCTGTTTCCCCTTAATATAAAGTTACATAATAAAATCTAGTAGGGTACCAATCCTATTAAGTTACTAAGGGGGGCTTGTAGGTTCCCTGAGGATAGACAAAACCATAGAGAGTGTGTTTGGGAATTGGTTGTGAAGGTATATTTTGTAACCTAGGAACTGATATTGATAATGTGATATCAATATGTTATGTTTAGTGGTAATATTATTCTTTGTTACGATAAACTAAATAATTTATTTATGCTATTTTGTATTTATTTAATATTAAACTATTTATTCTTAGATGCGCTTTATTTGTCTCATCATATGGTCTTAATATGTTGTGATGGTTGATTAATGGTTTACCAAATGTAGGTTCTAGAATTTTAAAATCATATGTTAATAGTGTGATATGACTAATGAGATGATTTTTTCATGTATTCTTATAAGTGTTCCCTGCAATCGAACATTTTTGGAATATAAAAATTCATTGTATACCTAGATTCATCATCAGGTCTGTATAGGATGAAATTGATTCCAAAAGTCACATAGATGGAAGACATGTCTAGGATCTATCCATTCAATCTTGGGAATCGTGAACACTTTTTTATGATGACAGTAATAGTTCACCCCTTGGATCAATCCAATACTCTTATGTGATATTTTATAATCATGTTAGGGATGCCTAGGTGGTATGGGATCGAACCATTTATCATCAATCAATGGAGATGATTATGACTCATTGATTTCTCCAGATTCCGAGGAGTCTCCTTTAAGAAAGTTAAACAAACATTATTTTAGTGAGATGTTAATGATTCTATGTTATAATTATTTTGTTCCACTCATGAATATTTGTTATATGCTTGAGCCTATAAATTTTGGATTCCTAGGTTAGTCTCTAGAATCTGAAATTTATATAGTTTGAAAAGTATAATAATGTTATATGAGAAAGTCCAAAATTATCCAATTTTGATGTGGCCTATGTATGATTTCAAATAAGACCTAAGGGTTTATGATTTTTTTTACATAAATTGTTTTTATTATTTCATATTTAGGCTCACCATATTTTATGAGAATTCACTAATCAGATCAGGTTATAAGTTAACCATTGAGGATGGGCTACTATGATTTATTTAATAAACCCTATTTATGAACCTTTATATGTGTCTAGAAATGGTGTATAAATTTAGTTGATATCATGAACTATTTGATATAGATAATCCATGAGATTCGTTAATTATCTTATCTTCTCATTTGGTGTCTATGGATTAGCATGGTGGAGATCAAACTACATGGAGCATGGGTACGATTCCTGAATCATTAATAGTAGTAATTCATAATATATTTATTTATAGAAGTTTATCTTCCTATATGATTATCCTGGTGGGAGATCCATTTCATTTATAGTAGAATTATTCAAGTATGAATTGATATATGCCACATTTTTCTTATGGTTAAATGATTTTGTTTTGGTTTTTAAGGATGAGTTTTTTGATGTAATAATGTGATCATCTATATTTATTTATTTTATAATCCTGAAATTCGATATATTATCCTCCCGATGGTTATTTCATAGTCCCTCAAATATAATAAAATGATATTAAATATTTGGAATAATTCTTGATATAATTTAGTATATTCAGTTGAGACACTCATTGAGCGGCCTCCAAATAAGGATGTTACAAAGAAGTATTATTATTTTTATTTAATTTTTAATTTTTTTTAATTTTTTATACTTTGGACCAGGGATATTGGATTCAATTAGAGCTTTTGAAATATTTCAATAATCTATGTTATAAAAACATGATCTAGTAATATGTATATTGAACAATGCATGAGGTGATGTTATTATGATTTTTAATGATACCATTAATGGATTTTAGATCATGTGGTTCACATAATATTTGTGATTTATGATTTTTTTTATTTTCATATAATAGAATGTTATTATACTATAGTGATTATTTTTAGCCTTTTCATTTTGGGAAAGAGGTATCTCAAGAATACAAATTATAAAAAATGTATTTACATGATATTTATATCTCTCTTTGTGTTATCATATCACTAATTAGTGGTTATGCTGAATAATTTCTTAGAAAAAGGATGTATGAAGTTTTCTCATATATTTTTTTGGCATCATACTACTATGTTGTATCGACATTAATATATGTATATATATATTATTTTAATGGAGGATAATATGGATATATGTAAAGACAAACTATAAGGGATGGGGATGACGTAATAATTTTATCATTGATTGTGTAAGGGACCCAACTAACTTAGCTTGGGAATTAGGTTCCCTAATGATAAAACCATTGTGTGTTTTTTATAGTGGTAATTATTTAGTGTGTCAAAAAAATCTATTTTGTGTATTCCCATATGTAATGAAATAGAATTATACATAATAAATACATATAAATATATTTTTATTTTTATTTATTATATAGGAAAATACCACTAGTTATGCAGTTGGTGACTAATGAAATTTTTATTCATGGTGGAACAATCCAGTATGTGGATGCTCTATTAGAATCAGTGTCATAGTAGACAGGTCACCTGAGACATAGTGACAAAAATATGTATAATTAATAACCTATAGTTATAATTGTTTCATTTATGTGGTGAATTGTATGAGAACTAACAGATATTTTCAAATTATTTAATGAATTTTGCGGATATTGTTTATCAATAGGTCAGAAAACCGTGAGAACCTCAGTCATGAAGCAATTTTTTTCTACATCGGTGATTTTTTTTTCTTCAATGAATGTACAAGATAGTTGTGGGTCCGATCACAATAGCACTATAATGGAATTAATTCATGGGTATATTCCTCTACCCAAGATCAATGCATGAAATATTATTTTGTGTATAAGTAGTAGGAACATTAAATGGCTTATTTTTTTGATAAAATACCATAGAATAATTGTTCATTGTAATTTTATTTGATTAGGGTCTAGATATATTTATTATTTAATTGATGAGAAGGAACATTGGGTTTCATGAATTTTTTGTCTTCAAACGCACTTGGGATGTGTGGGGAGAGATCAGAAAGACCCTGGTGGCTTAGAATATTCTCTTACTAAGGGAAAGTGTGTTGTCAAACATTAAATGAGAGAGTTTTGTGAATTTCTTTTAGGGATTCTAGGATGTTCATAGAATTATGTGTTAACATGATTTGGAACATGGTTAACAATGTTTTTTAATGTGTCACTCACAAGAATTTTGGTAGGGTTCTAGTTACTAGATGGCATGATAGAATATATTATTTATTTATGAATGATCTGGAAGAAGTTTATAATTTTTCATTACGGAACCTAATGATTTTTTTTCATTGATGGCTATGGATGGGCCAAGGATTAGTTATTTTAAGTGGGTTTGTTGTGGGCCTAGTATCCTAGCAATTAGATGAGAATGGATTGGAAAGAGTAACATAAGTTAATGTATTTTTGATCCTTTTGAGGATATTCTTTCAAACCAGTATAATTAAATCCAAATTATGTACAGTACACCAATTTCCATTAGGGGGTGGTGACCCTATTTATATTATTTTTTATATATTGGATAGTGTTAAAGGGTTCATGGAATTTTTAATATGTTATATTAGTTCTATATCATGACATGTATTGGAAATTTAAGACCACTTTTTTTCGAAACAAATAATAGATGGGATACTGAAATCTGAATTTTGATCCAATGGTTTAAATATAATAACACTTCTATAGAGGGGAGCATCACATTTGTGGTTGTCATGTGAAACTCATATCAAAAGGGTTGGGGATGAAATGTGGCACATCAAGGGATACTCATTATAGAATTTAGATGTCTTTGAACAAGTGTAACATATTTATCTATTCATTTGTAAATACCTTATTTCATATTCAGATATGATATTATTTTGATTCTATGCACTTTCATCACACATAGAGATATTTTGAAAATGTTGTGCATTAGTGGGTATATATGAACCCTATTTATAATAGTAAACTAGGGTAGTGTCAAAGGGTGTTTTATTTTTTTCTTGGTGTGGTGAGATGGTGACCTTGTAATGTATCTCATTAAACAATTAAGAGTATTTTTAGTGGGAAATAAAAAATTATATTTTCCCTATTCATCTAAAAATTAATATTTTCAAAAAATTCTATAAAAGTTTACATAAGAGAAATTTTAAATGAACCTTTATACTATTACATTAAAATATTAAAATATATATCACAAAATTGAATAATTTTATTTAATAATATGTTCAAAAAAAGAAAAGATACTATTTTTTATGAAAATATTATTTTGTGACACATAAATAGATATATTCTTTACCAAAAAATAAGAAAAATCTATATAGATAAATAAAAATTTTACTAAATATTAGATATAATTATTTAATCAATATCATTCACCAATAGTAACAAATTTAATTTATTATTATATGAAAATAGTGCGTGAGAAAAAATTATCATTAAAATAATTAATTTACTTTATAATGATTTTAATTTTGTTATTTCTAGTTAATTGAAAACTAATAAATTCATTAAATATATATATGAAAAACCCAAAAAAATTCCAAATTGATTTAATCAAATTCAAACCCATAATTATAATGCCTTGGTGTCAAATAAAACAATAAATTATTTTATTTTTATAGTATACAATGATTCATTTAATCATAGTGTTGTATGTAACATGGTCTACCAACGAAAATAATTTTATTTGAAAAACAATTCAAAAAATATCATTTGTTTTATATTCTACCCCACTTTAGATAAATATTAAACGTCATATTGTGTCACTCTTCTAAAAAAACAATGGTTTATTCTTCTTCATCATATCCTCACATTCACTTTTAACATCCCCAATTCGGTGGTTTTTCTCTAAAACATTAACAATATGAGTTGTATTTTTTTATAGAATATTCTTTCTATCATCTCGAATATCCCTTAATTTTTTAACATATTAATGATATCTATTCTATTATACATATATTTCATTTATTACATTAGAAGGGTTAATAATTTAAAACCATTAGAGAGATACATGGGATACATCATAAACATGAGTGATATTTTCTGGATGTTCTATTTGATAAGCTAGAATAACTATATAATCATGAATATCAATAAGACTAGAATGTATTTGCATCAAAATTACCTTATTTAAACAATAATTAACTTCTTCTATGGATATATATGAAGGAAATTAGTCTAAAAACATCAATATCATGATATAGCCGATGATTCTAAGTCTACATTTTCTATTCACTTGAAGCTTCCATGAGGCGATATTAATTGAATTTATTATTAACATTTATTTAATCATCTTATTTTGGTCCCAATATCTTTATTCCTCCCTGATAATCCCTAAATGTCGGATTTCTACACTTATTTTAAATTTGGTATTAATAATGACCTATATTATTTCTAAAGTAAAAGATATTATTATAAGAAAATTAATGAAAAGGTCGATGTCTATCCCAACCACCTTTCAATTCCATTGAGAAAGATATCATACTGCATTACACTGTTTGGGTGTAGAATTCAAACTGGCTAACTAAATGAGGATGGTATCTTGTACTATCATTCAAATCTATATCTAGATCATAGTAAAGCCGTATCCAGAACATTGATTTAAACCTCAAATATTTATCAAATACGATGGATATATAAACTATAAGAAATATTTCTATATAATTAATTTAAAATATATTAAGATGTTCCAGATAAAAAATCTTCTCAAATTATAACGATTATTTTTGAATTTATAATGCAGTCGACATTAATGAATATAGAATTGTTCCATTTAGATGTTTTGGGGAGTCTGTGTAAAAACTCGTGTTGATGTTTTTCCATTTCTATTATAATTTGTGTGATTTAAGTAAAATACATTATAAATTTGTCTCTAATCATTAACACATAAAAAACCAAGAAATAAGATGTAATCATAGGTTGCTTCATAAAAATAAATGTGATTTCATTATTCTAGATTATATATTGATAGAGGTATAATCATCCCTCATAATTACCTCATATTTCATTAAAGGATGAAAAATAATATTTTCATTAGGTTTATAAAAAAATATAGTATAATGTTCCCAACACTATGGTTGAGAAAAGTTTTACCCAATTTATAATGATTCAATTTAAATGTTGTGATCTAAAAATTCATGATTCCCATTGTCTGTATAGGTGTTTGTCACTTATTATCCTCAATAAGATATCGATTCAGGAATTTATTCTCATAATTCTAAAAATCCATTCCTATGAAACAATTTAGTGTGTGTGGTTCATATTTTTGATATCTCATTCCATTAATTTCCTTATCATCTCCCATCATAAATCAACTATATTATTTTCCCCAATTTGATTTTCTTTCATACTTGAGTCACCTTCTCGTTCCTCCCATAAATCAGATTATTCATTTTCCAATCATTTATAGAAGTTTGGAGGATGAATATTTTTGTTTTCTCTAGGTGACTCATCACTTGAGCATCCAAAAAACCCCATGTAACACTTATTATCACCGAAAAGAGGTTTTCTATCATTATTTATGATGATGAGTGAAAATTTAATGATTTCATCAGAGCTTCTAAATACCCCAATGAATAATGATCGAATAAAATATAGTTTTATACAAGGTAATTATTTATCAACATTCATTTCAAGTAGAATGGTTATACTGAATGATTTTCACATATGTCTTGTAAAATTGTCAACATATTTACTAATATAGTAATCATTATTTTTCTTAAGCCTGTGGAATTCTAGCTCCATTATTGTATGAAAATTTGTATGAAGGTACATGTTAAAAATTATTCTTATAAAGTCATCCCACACCATAGACTCAAATATTTTCTTTTTCCTTATATTAATTATATGATTCCACCATTGATATATATTTTCTTCCAATCAATAATTGACCTAAATATCAATTTCAGGTTCTGATAAATGAAAATTGGATAATAACATTTCAATTGAATAAATCAATTTTACGGTAACTAATGGATCAGTCAACCAACTAATGGATGGTAGATGTTACCTCATGATGTATTAAATATAAAATTATTCCCTCCATTGATAATTTAGTGTCACTTTATAATTATTGGATAGAAAATGCTTTTGAATCACTAAAAATGGTTATTTTTTCTAACACCTACAAAATATCATTTCTTGGGTATAGAATCATTAAAAAAATTCACATTCATCAGTAATATGGTTCCTTTTGGTTCTACCCATTTACAGAATAAAAAAAAATATTTCAACAAACACTAAAATTTGTGTGAAACCACATAACCTTGATAAATAATTTATGTTATATCGAAGACAATACCACTTATTTTCTATATATGAATCCTTAGGTTTATCCAATGCCATAAGTGATTATCATCTACGGACATCATTCATAATGTGTTGTAATGAAATTTCCAATTAACATAAGAAAATCCCATGGGAGTTTCAAACCATATTTTTATTAAGGTCAAATGTTATGTAGTAGTTATAATGTCCCGATTTTGAAAGCCACCCAGAGGTGCAATGTACCTGGTTGGTCACATGGCCTCAAGCGCATTTCCCTGAATGCTAGAGGCTGTCGACAAGAAGCGTGGGCCTTGGGTGTGATAGTGGGGAAACAATGCCTTTAATGGTAGAGTATGCAGTAGAAGTAAACAAATACATACAAGAGTGGAAGTAGTAATAATATCATACAATGATAAACAGTAGAAGACTGAAGGTATAAATTGGAGAACATATATATATATATAATGATTCCTGATACATATGTCTAAGGAAAGATCCAAACAAGTCACAATATTGGAATACAATAGTGCTTAACCAATGTGAAAAAGAAAGCAGATAAACTCCTCAGCATCACCGACCATATCTTGGTCCCATGCTTTCCAGCTCCACAGATAATCATGTAGCTAAAGTGGTAAGGCGCTTGCCCTTATCTATAACTGCAACAATATAATATGTTTGGGACCAAAAGGAGGACCCAAAAAGGGTGTGAGACAAAATCCCAATAGGAAACCACCCAAAGATCTGTGTCTAACAGTCAGTGAGTATATGGCAGGTAAAAGTACAGAAAATAGTAAACATGAAAGCACTAATCAGTAAACAATCTTCAATTTAGAGCATTAAAAACACCTCATAGAATGAAACATCTAAACAAAGAAGATAACACAACAGGTCACACTTTGAGAAGTACCCATAGCCTATCTTCTCTGGTCCTACATGGCTACACATGAAAGAAGCTAAACACAAGGTAACCCTATGGGAGGTACTCACTACCTATCCCCTATGGTTCAGAACAAGCATATACTCTTTGAGGAAGCACTCACCGTCAATTACCCCTATAGTTTCGTAATGGTACTAATGGAGAAATGGGGAAGCACTCAAAGTCACATTCCCCATGTGGCCCACGATGAGAAACTACAGACACTCTGGAGAAGCACTCAACGTCAATTCCCCCTATGGTCTGGCATTGTAAATTATAAAGACACTCAGTAGAATCCCTTAATTGCATCCTCCCAATGGACTATACACCAGGTTCTCACGACCCTATGTAATTTCAGTAAGTGTACCAGCGCGTAACGGCAATGTTCAACCTCATGAAGTACTTAGCTATAATTCTAAAACACAATAGGATAATTGAACAACAAACACACCATCCTACAACACTAGCCATGGGATAGTAAACAACATGGTAATAGGAAAACAAGACCCAAGGGTCCAAATAGGAAAAACATGCAGGGGAATAACATCCAAGGCACAACAATTCACCATTTTCACAACCAATAATCATCTAGTCAGGCATACCAGCATAGCAGAGAAATAATAGTTCTAGAACAGTAAACAAACAATACCTCGTTCATGGGTATTGGGAAAATTTTCACATAAAACTCATTGACATTGAATAGATAGGCACAAACCACCTAACTCGGGGGGTTAGGAGATCTCTATTTGTGAACATCAATTGTTGAATATCTATAGAATTTCGTAGATCTAAGAAAACGACTGAAGCATTAAACCCACGATAACAAGGAAAAGAAGAGAAATCATGAAACGCGGTTCCAGCAGAAGAGAGAAATCAAAGATACGATTCCAACACAACTGATGATGTTCGATTCAGAAGGCAGAAGAAGACTTGGGGTCTTGTCAAAGATCCATGGGTGCTCAGCACTCTCGGATGAACTAGGTTGATAAGGAGACGTTTTTGTCCGTATGACGTGACACCAGTGCGTTTAATGAAAAAAAAATACATGGCGTGTACTTATGATGTACATGAACTATACTCACTATTTTTGTACTC
Organism: Viscum album; assembly: GCA_963277665.1. NCBI lineage: Eukaryota > Viridiplantae > Streptophyta > Magnoliopsida > Santalales > Viscaceae > Viscum > Viscum album. The sequence goes on from OY728141.1 coordinate 773,815,372, forward strand.
CACTTTAGGTATCCTTCCGGTCATCACACATGGTCGTGTGCAAGGCCAATACCCATCCAGCACATGGTTACCCGCGATAACCGAGTACATGGCATGTACACATAATGTACACAACTTGTACTTAAAAATTTTACAGAAACTCCTCATTTCTCAAAAAGAATAGTAAAAAGAAAAACATACCTGAATAGAATATACGGGTTCTTAAAAACATCTCCCTTAAATAAATTTGTCCCTGAAAATAACCACGAAGAAATAAAATTATAGATGGAAGACTCGGTTCATCAGTTCTATGAAAACTGCAGGCGCGTTCATGAGACCGAATGACATAACCAAATACTCATATAGACCATACCTGCTCTTGAAGGCTGTAAGAGGTATTTTGAATGGTCTAACACACAAAAAATTACAACCAGACCTCATGTCATTCATCAATAACACCTGGGATCCTCAAATTTAATCAAAGAGATCATCGATCCTCAGGAAGGGATATCAGTTCTTAATAGTCAACTGGTTTAACATCCAACAGTCCACATAATTCTTGAGGGTACCATCTACCGTCTTTGCAAACAGGACTAGAAATCCCCAAAGAGAAGTACTGGGTTAGATGAAACCCCTTTCTAGAAACTCCTCCAACCGCTTCATGAGCACATGTAACTCAGGTTTAGCCATCCTATAAGGAGTAATGGACACTGCTACTGCACCTGTCATACGATCAATCGAGAAGTATACCTCACGCTCCAGAGGAAAACCTAAAAAGTCCTCTGGAAAGACATCTATGAAATGATCCACCACTAGAGGAATGTTTAACTGTGATGTCCCCCGGTCATCTAGATAATTACTTGAAATCTAGGTTGTATCACCTCCCAACCCATGATGCCACGATCCCGCTATGCTCAGCTAGACGTCCCACTTGACCCTATTAAGAAAAGATCCACCCTATGTTGATATGAAACTCACCCTAAGGTGATAATAGTTTCTTAATGCATGGAATGGAATAAACCAGTCCATCCTAAGAATGTAATTATATGATGTCATCTCTAGGACATAAATGTCCCACAGAATGTGACATCCACCAACCTGTAGAGGGCACTCTCTGCACTGATTTACACTAGCCGTTCTAGTACCCTACAGAGTGTCTAACATCTAGATATCAGAAGAAGAAAAGATGCAGAGTTAAAGGATCTCCATTACAGAGATAGATATAAAGCTATGGGAAGAACATATAAAAAGGGCATATTCTAAGACTGAGGCTACTAATATCATACCTCAAATTATAGAAGGTCCAGGATCCTGGACCTACTGGGTCTGCTCAACTACAAAAGTATGTCTTGTACCACAGCCCAGTGACCATGCCTGACCACTCTGAGCTGATCCACCCTGATGTACCTAAAAATTGGCTGATTGGCTATAATAACCACGACATCCACACCGGCCTGAACAACTGTAATAACTCCTTTTCCCAAACTAGCGAGAAACTGGTGGTGCTGCTCCTGAATGAGGAGTCTTAGAAGAACCCTTGTCACCAGCTTTTGGTGGGAATATCTGATAGAATTGATGAATATGACCCATCTTGCCACAATATTGGCACTCCACTATGTCTTTTGGGAAATGTGGCCTCATATTCCCACTCTTTCCACACTAATAACACCTATCTTGGCTACCAGAAGAAGTGTCTCACCTCCTTGGATCACCGCGCGAAGACTCTCTACGACACTTCATACTATCTGTAAGAGGAATACATAACCTAGACGTAGAGCCGCCCTAGCTCACAACTCCATAATCCCTCAAATTGTGCTCTGTGATCAGTTCCTAAAAGACTATAGAAGTGATAAAGGTCAAACAGAAGATGTTCACCTGCGATCATATGTCATGCCTCAGACCATCCCGGAACTTCCTTTCCATGAACATCTAATCAACTCCTAGAATAGTCATGAAGCTCTACAACATGGTAAAGCAGGGGGAATACTCCATAACAAAAATATTACCATGCTCCAGACTCATAAACACTCAGGCTCGATTGACCTTCATGGTCTCCATATAGAAGTAATCAAAGAATATGCACTGAAACACATCTCATGTCATAATCTGCTGGTGTCCGGCCTATGAGATCACATCCCACAACCTATTGGCGGAGTCACAAAACATATTGGTAGCAATATTGACCCTCCACTCTAAAGTTATCTCCAGATGCTCAAAAATCAACAGCATGGATTCTAGCCATGACACTATAGCATGAGGTCCTCGTTCCCCTGAGAATGTGGGAGAATGATGTAACTGGAAGACCCGTGTCAAATCAGCCATCGACAGGTAGGAGTCGGGGCTCCATAAAAGTTCTGACTCATTCTCATGAAGCCCTCCATGAATTGTGCATCATCCCCTACATCGGGTACAATGACTAGTTCCAAGGTAGCCACAACTGGAGGATCTATAGGTAGTCCCTGGTCGGCCATGTCCGGTGTCGGATCACCACCTAGAAACTGGCGTACAAACAGAGGACGTATCGGTGGCATGACTCTTCAAGGTCAAGCACACATGTTAGATCAATATATCATGGAATGAAAACAAGGTGTAAATGAAGGGAACATGTGAAATAAAGCACTAAGGTTTTACAAAACATGACGACACGGCATGTATAATTCCTACACGGTGTGTTCCATGACGTCATTTACATGGGTGTGTGCTCCTGCATAAACAAGTCGTGTAACACCCCAAACATACAACATGTTGTATAAACACATGGCATGTACATGAATCCTCACCCCATGCCCGAGTCCTTCTACACAGTTAAGCCACACTGCTCTCCTAATACAAGACTACATGGAGTATTCAAGATAGACATGATGTGTACTAGACAAGATTCACATGGCCCGTGTTGTTAGTGACACGGCCTTACACCCGGTTCACACTAAAAGGATAGTTCTAGATTGACACGGTGTGTATGAGAAAGGATATCAACGACCCATGTTGTTCGTGACACAGCTGGGTACCTAGGATAGACTACACAACATGTTCAATGTGGACACGACGTGTAGGTGAATGGGTAACACCAACCCATGTTGTTCATGACATGGTCGGGTACTTGGGATAGACTACACTTTGTGTTTAAATGACACATGAAATGTATTAGACGTGATTCATCCAACCACTATTGTTATTGACATGGGTGGGCACGGGGTCGACATGACACGCCATGTATGGATGATACACGACATGTTTACTCCATATTTTACCCATCACCTGTCTCTTCCCACATGGCCTATGAAACGGTAAGAGACTACACAAACTATACATAATGTAAATAGCGTTTACTTAATAAATATAGTTTCTCCCCAAACATAAGAACACACAGCATGTACTTATCATTACACGGTGTGTATTCTGGGTTTTTCTGAACAGTATGCCCCAGAAACTACATCGTTACACATAAAACACTGAAACGAGCATTGAAAGTGCCAAATTCCGATCTATGAGGGCCCATACTCCCCAAAAATCATAGTTGGTCATCTTTTTCATGTTATATCAAGTCATAAAAGCAATGATCCACCCAATAATGGTACATGAGGTCCCATAACAACTCAAGAACCAATGTTTGGCGTTTATTCAAGAAAATCTCTACAAAAACACCACCCTATCCAACATCTGGTATTTTTATCATGGAAAATATCACAACATCATGCATATTCTACACATCATATATCACAACAACATTCAATCTCAAATTCATCCTCGATAAAATGGAAAAAAATGCATGACATGTGATTTATAGCAAGTTCCTTTATGATGCATGAGATGGAATACCCTCATCTAATCAGGTTGAAACAAAAATATAACCTCAATAAAATCAATAATAACATCACAAATCATGTGAATCACTATAGATGAAATAACATTAACTGTATTAATTGAAAAACAAGATAAATAAAAATTTAAACGATGTGGATTGGATTTTCCCTGTACACGGGTTAGCTACTCCCTACCACATCTTATTAACAAGTACCTATTCCTTCCTATACATGGCTAAGGCACCAAACAGTAAGTAAAGATAATTGAAATCCTATGATACCACTTTGTAATGTCCTGGTTCGAAAAGCCACACTGAGGCGCCCGATAATTGGTTTGTCACATGGCCTCAAGCGCATTTCCCGGACGCATGTGGCTACCGAATAGCATTCAGGGCCTTGGTTGTGATAATGGGGAAACTATGCCCTTATTGGAAGAGTACATAGCGGAAGTAAACAAATCCATACAAGAGATGAAGTAGTAATAATATCATATAAGGATAAACAACAAGAGACTGAAAGTATAAACTTGAGAACATATATATAAAATGATGCATGATACACATGTCTAAGAAAACAGCCAAACAAGTCACAATGCTAGAATACAAAAGTGCTAAACCAATGTGAAAAAGAAAGAAGATAAACTCCCCAGCATCACAAGCCATAGCTTGGTCCTATGCTTTCCAGCTCCACATCAAATCAAGTACCTGATGTAGAAGGGCACATTCTCTTATCTATACCTACAACAATATAATTTTTTTGGGCCCAAAAGCATGACCCAAATAGGGTGTGAGTTGAAATCCCAGTACGCAACCACCTGAAGATCTATTCCTAATAGTCAGTGAGTATATGGCAGGAATAAGAACCAAAAAACATGAAACATGAAAGCACTAATCTGTAACCAATCCACAATTTAAATCATTGAAAACACCTCACAAAATCCAACAGCTAAAAATGCAGATTACACAACAGATAACCCTATAAGAAGTACCCATAGCCTATCCCCTAGGGTCCTACCTAGAAACACATGAAATCATCTAAACACATGGTTACCCTCTGGGAAGTACTCACAGCCTATCCCCTCTAGTTCCACTCTAGCATAGACTCTCTGAGGCTGCTCTCGCCGTCAATTCTACCTATAGTTTCATTACGGTAATAATGGTGCACTGGGGAATCACTCAATGTCACATTCCCCATATGGCCCACATTGAGGAACTACAAACACTGTGGGGAAGCACTCAACGTCAATGACCCTTGTGGTCTCGCCTCATAAATTTTAAAGAAACTATGGAGAAGCCCTTACATCCATACTCTTTATGGTATATACACCAGGTTCTCATAGCCCCGTGTAAGCCAAGAATGTGTATCAGTGCATAACAACCAAGGTGAACCACATGAACTACATGTCAAGCATTCTACCACACAACAGGATAATAGAACAACAGTCACACCATCCTACAATACTAGGCATGGGAAAGTAAACATCAGCCTAATTTGAAATCAAGACCTAAATGTCAAAAAAAGAAAAACATGAAAGGGAAAAACATCCAAGGAACAACAATTCACCCTATTCGCAACCAATAATCATCTACTTAGGCGTACCTGCATAGCAAAGAAACAATACGGATAGAACGGTAAATGTGCAATACACCGTTCATGGGTATTGGGCTAATTTGCACATAAAACACAAATAAATTCAACAGCAATGAACAAACCACCTTCCTCGGGGGTTAATAGATCGTTATATGTGATCTTTGAAGCTTGAATCTCCATAAAATTATATAGATCTATAAAAATATCTAAAATGATAAACCGATGATAACATGGAAAAGAAGAGAAGTCATGAAACAATGTTCCAACAGAAGAAAGAACTCACCGATGTGATTCCTTTGCAACCAACGATTTTTGATTAGGAGGAAGGATGGAGGATCGAGGTCTTGTCGAAGATCCGTAGTTGTTCGGCACTCTTGGAAGAACTAGGTTGAGAAAAAGATGGTTTTGTCTTTCAGACTCAACCCCAATGCGTTTAATGAAGAAAACAAGATACATGATGTGTAATATGAGGTACATGGTGTGTACTGGCTGTTTCCGTACTCCACATTAGTCAGCCTCCATGTCATCACAGATAGCCCTGTGCCAGGTCGCTCCACAGCCTGCACAGGGAAACCTTCTATAACCGATTACACGACATGTACTCATAAAGTACACACCGTGTACTTCAAAAATTTCCATAAAATCTTCTTTTCTCAAAAACTCTAGGGAAAAGAAATACATACCTGAAAAGAAGATCTGGGTTATTACATTATTATATTCATGAATCAATTCATAATGTACCCTTGTTAGATTTGTTATATATAGGTTCGACATTTCAAAATTCACATCCACTTATAGTATTCAAACTATGATTTATTAAAAAGAAAAATAATAATATATTCCTCACTAAATGATTATAATATTTTCATATACATAGAATTATCTTTAGGGTTTTTACTAAATGTATCCATCTATAATGTCATATTAATTACTAAACCATCACTCTAATACCAACTATAATGACTGAGGGTTTCCATACATCAATATTGAAACATCATTTTGAATATTAAAAATATCTCACAAAAAAACCCAAAGAACATAAATGATTATTATTTTTGGATGATTTATATAAAAACGTATTATTTTCTAAATGATAAATAAAATCTACTACAATAATCTCCCCATTTAGTATTCATCATAGACATAACTTGCTGGAAACCATTCCTCATGAACTAGGGAAATGAATCATTAGAATGTCCGTAAATAGATGCACATTAAGGGAAATAATGATAATTTTCAATGATCACATATGCCTAAAATGTTGATATGGGTATAAGAAAATTTCCATAATAATTGAAAAAAATACATTGCATAACATACATCATAATCAGGAATCAAAAAATATATAATGGTTGTTTTTTTAAATGAAATGGAATGCAAATCATTGAATATAATTCATGAAAGCATAGCATAATCAAAAGAATATGGTAAATCATTACCTTATAACATTGAAACATTAAATAAATAGATAAAAGTACACTCATTATTTTAAGGATGTAAAATAAGGACCACAAACAAACATATGGACATGAATCTAGATCCACACTTAATAGTATGGAAATGAATTCATATCCATACATGACCATAAAATCATTAAACTAGGTCCACACATTGATTTTTGGATATAAATTTGTGTCCAGGTAAAAACAAATATTAATGAAAAAAATTTCAATTCATAATATTATGTACATGAAAACTAGTTAAACTAATAACATTTGAATATAAAATCAGGTTCATAAGTAACATAATTAACTCATTGGTAATCAATCAATACCCAATTCATTAGAGATCAACAACATGGTGACATATAAATAGTTTTCAACAAAACCACCAATATTCATTTAATAATAGAACCACCCATCACATTAATAAAATCGAAACATTTATGGTCCACAAGATAATAAAAAATTAATTATGTCTTCACATCATATCCCTAGTAAAGAAAAATTGTTTAAAACATTAAATTAGGTCATTGTAGCATAATCAATGAAGATAAATTAGATTCATATATATATATATTATTTTTAATTAAAAAAATATAAAAAATACATAAGGATGGAATAATTGGACCATATTCCAATTAATCCTTCTATAACATTAAATGGTGTAATTTTAGATTTAATTTTTTTTGAATGTTCATCTAGAATATTTCATTTTGAAAAAATCATATCCAATTTGATAAAACTTATTAAATTTCAATAAGAATAACAATTTTTAAAAAACATTTCTTGGAAAATAACCACTATTTTTTCGTGGGATAAATAAATCATTGAGTGGTCACTATTGTGGGAAATATTATTCATACATTACATGTTAAAATGCTGATTCATTTTACATTTTATGTAATATCCAAAATGTACATGTTTGAAAACATTTCCAGATATTAATTGTAAATAATATTTAATATTTTAAAAAATGGGTAATTTTTTTATATAATAATAGTATAATTTTAAAAACATTCTATACATTTTTTTAGAAAACCTTGACAAGGAAGAGAAATTTTTTTTTACTAAATTGGGAAATAATAAAATATTTAATTATCTACATTTTTTGGCTTCATTAAATATATAAGAGAATAAATTGATTAGAAAACATGTATTCTAATGAAATAAAACATTTTAAGATATTTAATGATATTTTTGAAATAAATTTCATATGATTTTATCATTAGAGATATATTAATAAACAATTACGATAAACAACAAGATTTCAATATAAGACCTCATCCATATAGGTATATGTTTTATCATAATACACATGATAAAATAATTATAATATTTATATTTATATCGAATGTTTTTCATAATAATAATAATAAAATTAATTTATTTCATTTATGTAGACCTAATAAATGAAACAAGTGGTGAAATTGTAATTTGACCCACAGAAATATAAGTGGGGTGAAAATCTCATACCACATCGGAAACAATTGAATTATAAAACCAATTTAATATTGATATCAAATGAAAAATTAATTATTTTACAAATTTTTAAATTCATGATATGTTGTTTTATTTAGGGTTTATATACATTATATAATAGATATAGTGAATATAGCCTTGTACACATAACATTGCATGATTTTAACAATAATTACACATTAGAGAAAAAGACAAGGATTGTGAAGTGTAGTGTATTTGATGTCACGACACCTCCCCACAAAGTGTATCTCTCCTTGGCCAACAATATGAGAAGGAAGAAAATGACCCATGAGTCCTGCCTCCAGTAGGCCCCGGGTTGATGACTAGCACTGAGGATATAGTAAACACCCAAATGATAGGAATTACCCACTACGATAACACATTAAAAAGAGATATATAAGATAGACACCAACCAACTCCAACTCAGAAAACAATATAAGAGAAATACCATGTACACATATGTAATATCATGCAAACTACTACAACTGAAAGATGAAAAATGGGAAATACCTAAAAGAATGTAAAAATAGTAGCAACAGCAAGCCCGATCATCTCTTATAACCCAAAGCTAGTAGAAACCATCATGATCTCTAACTGTCTCCAAGTGTCCTGCTCATCAATTTATATATACATGGGTTGAGTATAATAGTATACTCATTAGGATCTTCCCAGAAGCCTCTCGTGCAAATGTAAGGAATATAAGCTTAAGCATAGTAAACAACAAGTGAAACTAACTCATCAACTAAACAGTTATACTAAGTTCCCAACCTCAACATGGATACTCTCACCACGTTATTCATACAAGACTTTATAATATAATAAACAATATCAAGGGAACCTCGGTACTGCTTCCCCATTAGTTTGACATTGTCACCAAAGTCGTATTTCCTAAGCATCTCTCTGGAATAGGCTTGCCTGCAGGCACATGGGCTAAGCACCACAACACGCACCACATGCAAAAAAACCACCACATCCACACAATAATGTAACCAGGTAGTTTCTAGGAGCCACCACAACTCGCACAACGTGTATCATACGTCGAGAATTATACCTTAATCCATTACAAACCACACTCCAAGTATGAATCTTCATGATTTCACAACATATACATGTTACACCTACAGTAGACCAAAAGATACTATATCAAGAATATATATGTGTGAATAACCACAGGCCATTACAGCCCTCTAGACACACATATGAGAAAAAATATCTATTGTGAATAGCTGCACAAGTAACTTCCAAGAGAAGAGAACATGTCCAAAGGGGGTAGTCAGCCATCCATCCTCCCAGCAGCATGTTATGGACCCCCCCATAGGACTCAGAATCCCAAGGGTGTTAGTTTCCCTAACTGACGGGGTGGAGTAGCTTATAGAAACACCAAAAATTTATAATATACTATAGCTCACAATCACATTGTAGGAATAACATAGTGATAGACTCAACTGTAGCTAACATATCTTGGACTCCCGACTGCCACTTCTATGAATAGGTATCATGTAAGCACACAACCATTTTCATAGATTTATTACATTTATTCATTCCCATTTTTCAGTTTAACTTTACATAAATGAATTATTTAAACATTAATTAACCATCAATAATTCCACAGTAAATTAAATTAGCATCACACACAAAGTCCATTACCCCTTTAAATTGTAACCTCATCATTGCATCCCTGTATGCTCCAACCCCTTGGGTTAATATCATTTGTTAAATTATTTATTAACAACATTATTAATTTCCCATATTCCCAGGCAATCTAAAAAATAATTGAAAGATATTATACATAAGTTGGCTTAACACAGTTAGTAGATGAACTACATGTCATGTCTTTTCGGCCTTTAGTGATACCGTAGACCCATCCTCTATTCAGAAGCTAAACACATAAAGCATTTGCCATACCTCATGCGGCATCACCCATTTCGGGAGAAGGGTGATAAATAATAGCTTCCTTGAGAAGTGGGGAATCAAATGTAGATAAATACCCAATAAAAATCAGAAGGAATCCAAACGTTCACATCCAACCCATTTCATCATCCCTGTTGGCCTCCCTGACACCCACATGCACAAACTGATGCAACTCTCCACACTAGGATCCAACTACTACCCCATCCAGTAGGCCTCCCTACCCCCACATATCACAACATCAACCCAGGCCCACATCACAAAATAAGATGCAAGAAAAACAAACAACATGTCAATTGGTCCTTGGCCCTTAAACAAGAATGAGGGTTATTTAGAACCCTACAATGAATTTTCTTTTATCAAACATCCAGTTCTATAATCCATATTAGATTATCCGGTTTATTTTTCATAGGATCCAAATTAGGCAAACCTAACCTCTAAGCTATCACAAATAATTAAACATGCTTACAAAACAAATTTTATTAACATCAAATTGCAATAAGAGAATCTAGATTCATTTACATGCCTCTTTAACTTTATCCAAACAGTAATCAATTAATTATGTTTTTATGTTCTTTACCAATTACCATCACGAACAAAAATATAAAAAAAATAAAGAATAGATATTATACAATCTAGAAAAACAAGATGCAGAAACATACGATCAATATCAATATATTTATCCAATTCAAATATTTATTATGTCAATTTCATTATGATCCAGTGGGATAGAACATGATAACTATATAGTTACACATAAAATAAAATAGATGAAATGAATCCACTACCTCAATTGGTACATTTTATTCTTTATACGAGAATGATCCATACAAATGATCATGATTGCCTCGTCACGTGGAAACAGTATCTACCATAGGATGTCGCGGTATGATTGCATGAATCGAAACCCATGAAAACTCCATTAGATATACTGAGGTCACAAACCATAATAATGCAAGGAGAAACAGAAGGAGGTGAACCCAATAGAATGATGATTGAACATACCTTATATCGATTATTGATTGATATTGCTTGGTTGTATCAAAATTGAGGGGAACCAATCCAAGGAAAAAAGTTTGATTATTTAACTTCTACAAGATGGCATGAAATTTCTGAGCATCTTATAGCCGAGAAAAAGGAGGAATAACTAGGAAGGAAGATATATTTTACATTTAGAAGATTTAACAGAGTAGTGATTTACGATACACTGAATTTTCAATTAAAAGATGATCACATTAAAATACGCGGTTTGACCATGTAAAAGTATCCCGAGCTGTTTGGAAATTAATATAGGAGTTATGGCCTTTGAATCGGCCTTAGAGTTTTCAAAATATGTCTTTAAAAGCATTTTATGCCAAAGGAAAATTCAAAGGGGTGAAACCATAGGAAGTTGGAAACCCAGTTCACAAACTCAAAATTTGGAAAAGGAAAAACATTGTTTATGAACCTCAATGATGAAACCTCACCGTTGGAACCTCACCATTCAGGAAACACTACTCATGAACCTCGCCGTTGAAACCCCAACATTGGAACCTCACCTTTCTGGAAACACTATTCATGAACATCACTATTGGGACCTCACTATTCTGGAAACATAGTTCATGAACAAAAAGTTAGGCAAAGGGAAGTGGTCACCATTTGAACCTCATCGTTCTAGAAACATAGTTCATGAACATGAAATTTTGCAAAAGGAAATAGGTCACCATTGGAACCTCACATTTCTGGAAACAATATTCATAAAATTAAAATTTGGCAAAGGAAAGAGCTCACCATTAGAACCTCACAATTCTGGAAACACTATTCATGAACATGAAATTTTGAAAAGGAAAGAGGCCACCATTGGAATATCACTTTTCTTAAAACATTGTTCATTAACATGAAATTTGTAGAAGGAAGAAGTTCACATTTAGAACCTTACTGTTCTAGAAACACTATTCATGAACTTGAAATTTAGCAAAGGAAATAGGTCAGTATTGGAACCTCACCATTATAGAAACACAGTTCATTAACTTGAAATTTGGCAAAGAGGTCACCATTGGAACCTCACCGTTCTTGAAACATTTTTCATGAACTGGAAATTTTGTAAAGGAAAGAGGTCGTCATTGGAACCTCATTGTTCTAGAAAAACTGTTCATGAACTCCAAATATTTTAAAAGAAAGAGGTCATCGTTGGAACCACATAGTTATGGAAACACAATTAATGAACTCAAAATTTGGCCAAGGAATGAGGTCATTGTGGGAACCTCACTATTTTGGACACACGGTTCATGAACTCGAAATTTGGCAAATGAAAGAGGTCATCATTGGTACCTCATGGTTGCACTATTCATATAAGATTGTCGATGACATTGTTCGCATAAGGTCACTGATTACACTATTCACCTATGGTTACCAACACATTGGTCACCAAAGGCTACCGATGACACTGTTCACAAAAGGTCCCCAATGACACTGTACACCTATGCTTGCTGATGACACTGTTCACATAAGGTCATCGTTTCACTGTTCACCTAAGGTAACTATTGCACTTTTCACAGAAGGCTACTGATGACACTGTTCACATAAGGTCACTAAAGACACTATTCAGTAAGGTAACCATTGCACTGTTCACTTGATGTTACCATTACACTATTCACATAACTACAAATTTGTTAATGTGGAGGGTATAAGTCACATTGACCTCTTGGAACAACTCAATCAATAAATATCCACCACGGAATACACCAGAGTGGTCCGTGCAGTTAAATTAGATACCTCTCAAAACATTAATTTCCCCAAGAATTCAAAACCTACTTTAAAGGAAACGAATAGTCAGTCTTAATATGAAACCAGCAAGATACCTCTCAAAAGAGATCATGCCATAAAAAGATACCAAAATAAAGACATCTTATTAACACAAAAGAACTATAACAACAAAGTGAAATTCATTACATGAAAAGTGTTAAAAATCAAACTACTATGGGTACTGAGCATGTATCTGCAAATCATTTTCCAAGTTACTCTATTCAATGTCAAAGTTTCAGCACTAGACATGAACCAAGGATATATGACGCATGCAAAACACCATCTCTTTGAGGTCTTGGGTATCCATAGATCACATCATCATCCACATCGATCTCTCCATAATTGATGACATGAGTGTCATCATGAAGATAATGAATGAGCTTTGATACACTATTAACATCATGTATTCCGCTCATCTACTTGGGATGTTCTACTCCATATGCCACAGCTCCAAAATGAGCTAATAACTTGAAAGGCCCATCATACCAGGGAGAAAGCTTACTCCCATGACCAAACCTTCACTACCCATGATGGGGAGTCCCCTTCAAAAACTTCTGATCCCCAACATAAAAATTTAATGGTCACCTCCATTGATCAGTATATGATTTATGATGATCCTATCCCGTCTTCATCCTTTCGTGAATCACCTAAACCATCTCTGTTTTATTCTGCACTAGTTCCGGTCCAAGAATTATTGACTCTCCAACTCTAGTCCAGCACAATGGAGAATAGAAATCACATTCATACATGGCATCAAATGGTGAAATACCAATGGTGGAGTGAAAACTATTGTTTTAAGTGAACTCCACCAATGGTAAGTGCCTCATCCATGAACTTCGAAAATCTATGGCATAATAGCATAACATGTATTCAAGAGTCTAGATAGTTCGCTCTGTATGACCATCCATTTACGGATGAAAAGAATTTCTAAGTCATGGATGAGAACCTAAAGAATGTTGGAGACCTCTTCATACTCTAGAGGTAAAACGAGGGTAATGATCAGAAATGAACGTCCATGGGACACCATGAAGTCTCACCAACTCCTACAGATACTTTCTCGACAAAACATCCGGTGAGCATGACTCTGTTACTGCTATGAAGTTGGCCTATTTTTTTATACGGTCCTCTACCACCCAATTTTTATCATGTCCTCCCAGAGCTCGATGTAAAACAGTAATAAAGCCTATTGATATGTCCTCACACTTCAAATGAGAAATATCTAATGGCTAGAGAAAATCACTAGGAACATAGTGTTTGGCCTTCACCTTCTTGCAGTTCAAATATCGACACAGAGTCTACGTAACAGTATGCTTCAGCCCAGGCCAACAAAACATGATCCTCATGGTTCGGTGCATCATTTTCACACCAGGATTCACCCCTAATGGTGAAATATGGAACAATTTGTGAACCATCCCATGCATCGCCAATGGAACAAAAATCTTTCAATGATACAACACTCATTGTTGTTCATCCTCAGTCCAACCATTAGGGGTCATGCCACAAAATAATTGGTCTTTCCAGACCTCCCCCACAAGAACCTCCAATTGGGACTCTTCCACCTGATGGACTAGAGATGATTGCACCGTTATCTGAGAAGTACAACCTCTGCCTCAAACGTCTCCAATATCAAGATGTAATGCTGATAGTTCTTCCATTACTCTCTAGGAATCACCACATTCATGCACTGTATCTCCACGTGACTTCCTTCTCATCGCATCAGCTACAACATTCCCTTTTCTAGGTGTATACAATATTTAGAAGTCATATTCCTATAAGAACTCAATCCACCAACATTATCATAAGTTAATGTCTTGCTAGAAGAAAACATACATCAGGCTATTATGATCGGTGAAAACCAAAATGTTCTCACCAATGAGGTAATGTCTCCAAAACTTCAGAGAAACCACCACAACATCCAACTCAAGATTGTGTGTGGTAGAGATACGCTCATGGGGACGTAACTGGCGAGACCCAAAAAACAACTGATCATTATTGCATCAGAACCCTACCTAACACAATATGTGATGCATCACAGAATACATCAAACTAAAATCCCTCATCTTGAAGATAGAGAACTAGAGCACTTACAAATATCTCCATTAGATACTCAAAAGCCACCAAAAATTGATCAGCCCTTATGAACACCTGATCCTACATGTCAAAGCTTTCATAGGAGTCTCAACTAGAGAGAAATTGGCTAAGAACCTCACATAGTTGCATGCGATACCAAGTAATCTTCACACCTCTGATACTGTCTTTGTGGCTGCCGAAGACACAAATGCTTATATCATCAATGGATCCATATCTAATCCCTATTAGGACACAACATACCCAAATAAATGGACTTCTTAATCACAAAAATCATACTTCGACAACTTCCCAAATAGTTGATGTTGACGTAGAACTCCAAAAATGTATTCTAGATGCTCCACATGCTCCTCTGTAGACGTGGAATACATAAGGATGTTTCCGATGAAAATCACCAATAACTATTTATGTAACTCATAGAACATAGTGTTAATCAATCCCATGAACACAATTGGAGCATTCGTCAAGCTGAACAGCATTACAACGAACTCATAAAGCCCATGACAACCACGAAATGCATTCTTCGGGATATCCTCATCCATCAAACACATCTGATGATATCCTGACCACAAGACTACCATTGAGAACCAACATGACCCCTTAAGTTGATCGAATAAATCATTAATAGGTGGAAGAGGATAGCAATTATATATTGTTACTTATTTCGAGTGATGATAATCGACAGACAACCATAAACATCCATCCTCCTTATTCACAAAAAAACCGGTGCACCCAATGATAACACACTTAGCGGAAAAAAAACGCACTATAACAGACAATCATTATTCATAATAAGAACTATAAACTCAGAAGTGTCCATCTAATATTGACAAATAAATATCAAAGACTCTCTTGGTTGTTTCTCGATCCCAAGCTCGATCTCTTGTTGAGGGGGTAAGGCTTCAACCTCTTCTGGAAAGGCATCAGGGTACTCTTCTATGACCCTAGGAAACTCTCACTACTGAAACTCTGAGAAACTCATCATTAAATCAGCCATCATGGATGATAAGTATGGAACATGCCTCTGACCCATCTGAGGGTCTCTCTCTCCAACGAACATCAATGGATCTCCATCTGCATCGAAGAACAGAACCTACCTTCTAAAGCAATCAACGATATCTAGCACTGAATAAACCCAATCCATTCCATAGATGAGATCATATGGTTGTATTATTAAACACATACAATCTCCCCATGAGTGGGGTTTCCCCAACCCTAGATCACAGTCTCTATATACTTCAAGCAAATCAGCTCAGCCTATAACTGGCGTAGTCAATGCCAGGTGAACTTGAAGCCTCTCAAACCCAAGTCCTAAAGCATAGACTAGGGTCGGTGATATGAAAGAGTGTGACATTCCTAAATCAAACAAGGCATACACCATGGTAGAAAACAACCAAAGGATACCTCAAACGATGTTGGGATCTCCTTGATCTAACCAAGCCATAGAATGAATCTATCCTCGAAATCCTCCACAACCTCTATGGCCTTGATGATGACCACCACCCTGACAACGCTCTACACTCTGAGGACAAGGATAATCACATGGCCTTCCTCTGCCTGCCACATCTACCCTCTGCTAATCTAATGCAGGTGAAACCTGCTGCTACTGCCTTGGCTGGAACTGCCTCAATGGTGGAACTTGGAGTGGAAATCCTGGTGCATAATGACTCCTCTAAAAGGTTGGGAACTCTCACTACTGATGAACTCGACCACCACAAAAAAAACAAGAGCATGATCCCATGGAATAGTCCTTAGAGTTACTACCCTTGGGGAAAAAGATTCTAAATACTGGGACCTAACCCTAGACGAATGAAAACTCTTCTTCCCTTAAATCTGGGAACCCCAGACCACAGCTATGCTTCATGAGGAATCATGACGAAACCCCTCTCATGATGATCCGATTATGTCCAATGTCCTCTCGATGACCTATGTCCCTGTAAGCACCTCATGTTATGTTTTCAGCATAAATTGGGTGACCATGCGCTAGATCTATAGTCACAAGGCCTCCTTGAAATGCCTCACCCTTTCCACCTCATATGGAAATGAGTCCTAATCATATCCTAAATGGTTTCTAAAATGGATTCCAAACTCTCACAAACTGCAGCACCAATGTCAAAGGGTATGAAGCTCCTAGCGAGTGGATGACTTCTTAGTCGAAGAATGAAACTCGACTTTGAAATTGTCTCATAACACCTTACATGAGATCAATGACTCCTTGCGATCTGAGAGGAACAAGAACCATCATAGCCTCACTACTCTATGAAACATTGTCGCAACCAAAGATACCTAGTTCTCCTTTCAAGCATGGATTGAACTGATGCCTACCTCGACCTCCTCCATCTAGTATTTTGTGACAACATCTGAAATGGAGACCTCATACTTCTACAGACTATGGAAATGAAACTCTCGAAGTTTTCTCCCCCAACGGTTTTCGTCTTCAACCTCTACCTGGTGGCAATCTGTTGGCATAGCCTACTGAACAACATCTATGCGATCCTGACGAGGACATTGAACTAGTGACATAATTGAAAAATAAAAAATATTTGATCTCCTAAAACTATAATATATGAGACTAAACATTAAATAATTTATTAATTTATTTTTATTCATTTTAGTTTATAATATCCCACAGTCTACCCAATCAAACATAGGCACAAAGAATAATGACTCCAAATTCTTTCCTAGGCCTCTACCCTGCAACTAGTATCACCTTGTTCATTAGTGATTGTAAACATAAAGGTTCATACATCAGATCATAGTTTGTTGTAAAATCCTTTGTCTTACCCAGTCTCCAGTGTTTACAAAACATTCTAATCATGACTGACACTGTTTCCCTACCATCCCATGAACCCTCACCTATGAAAAACTTCAAACTCCATCCAATACCTCAACCTGACCTCTGATATAACTCTGCTCGACCTTCTCCCAACAATGTGTATCCCTCTTGGGCTGACAATGTGATAAGGGAGATAATGACCCCCAATTCCCATCTCTAGTAGGCCCTGGGATGTCGACTAGCTCCGTGGATATAGTAAACACTCAAATGAAAGGCATTGCCCACTACGATAATACATGAGGAAGAGAGAGACATGGAAAATACCAACCAACACCAAATTAGACAACAATATAAATGAAATACCAAGTACACCCATGTAATTTCAGGAAAACTGCTATAGCTGAAAGGGGAAAACCACCAATATCCCAAAGAAAGTAAAAACACCAGCAACCACATTCCCCAACAGCTCCTGTAACTCCAAGCAAGTTGAAACCAACGTGATCTCCAACCTGCTCCACGTGGCCTGAAAAGAAGTTTCTATATACATAGGGTGAGTATAACAGTATACTCAGTAGGATCCTCCATGCAACCTCTCGTGCAAAAGTAAAGAAATCATGCTAAAGCACAATGAACAAAAACTGAAACAATATCATCACCTAAAAAGATATATTATGTTTCCAAACTCACCATGGTTTCTCTAAAAAATTAATGCATACAAGAGTATATAATATATTAATGATTATCAAGGGTACCCCGCTACACCTTTCCCACACAAGAAAGTAACCACGTAGTTTTAGGGATCCACCACATATTGCATAACATGCATCATATGTTGGGAATTATAAAACAATCTATTAAATCCCACACACCGAGTAAGAATCCTCAATCCATCACTACCAATACATTTTAAGACTATAGAAGTCCATAAGATACTATTTCTAGAATATATGTGTGTGAATAACCACAAGCCTTTACATCCCTCCACACACATATATGGTTAAAACTAACTGATTTTCCTACCAGCACAAGCATCTACCAAGATTAGAGAGTAGTGCCAAATGGGGTAGTCATCCATCCACCCTCCCACTAGATTGTTGTTTAATACACCCCCTTGGTCTTAGAATCCCCATGGTATTAGTTGAACTAACTGAAAGGGTGGAGTAGCATATAAAACCACAAAAAGTAAAGAATATACTACATCTCACAACAACACTATGGGCATAAACTAGTCTTAGACTAAACTGTAGCTAACATCTCTCGGACTCCCAACTGGCACTTCTAAGACTTGGTATGTAATAAGAAAACAACCATTCGCAGAGCATTATTACATTACAAAATAACCTTTTTGTCACTTTCACATTATGATAATTAATTATTTAAAAATTAATTTACTATCAATAATTCCACATTAAATTTCATATCCATCACACCCAAAGGCCACTACCCCTTTAAATTGTAACCTCAGCATGAAATCCAAACAATTTCCAACCCCTTGGGTTAACATCATTTAATAAATCATTTATTAACAACATTATTACATTCCCATATTCCCAGGAATTATAGGATATAATTTTATGATACTAAACATAACGGTGATCAATACGGTGAGTAGATGAACTACCCATCTAGTATTTATAGCTTATATCAAGAGCATAGACCCATCCTCCATTTGAGAAGCTAAACACTAAAGGAACATGGCATAACCCACGCATCTTGGCCAATTTTAGGAGAAGTGTATGCAAGACAAGAAGCCTTGAACATTGGGGAATGTGAACCAGATAAAAAAAACCTATAAGAATCCAAATGAATCAAAACATTCACATCCATCCCATTTCATCATACTTGGGGCCCACACCATCACACACATGAATAAACCAATGCATCTCGCCACTCTAGGCGTCAACTGCTACCACAACCAATAGGCCTCCCTACCCCCACATATCACAAAACCCACCCAGGCTCACATCAAAACAGAAGCTACAGGAAAAAAAATCATATAAATTTGCTCGTAGACCCTATTCAAGCAAGAGGGTAACTGAAAACTCCATGATAATTTATCATTTATCAAAAAAAAACATTTCTATAATCCATATTGGATTAACATATTTATTATTCATAGGTTCTAAAATTTGGAAACCTAACCAGTAAGCTTTCAAAAATAATTAAACATTCTTATGGAACAAATTTGAATAACATCAAATTGCAACAAGAAGAACCAGACTCATTTACACGCCTCATTACCTTTATCCAAACAATTATCGATTAATTCTGACATTAAATTCTTTACCAATTTACTTAATGAAAGAAATTCTAAACAAAGCAATACTAGATATCACACTATCTCGCTAAACATGATGCAATAACATATTATCAACATTAACTTATTTATCCGGTTAAAATATTTATTAAGTAAATTACATTATGATCTAGTGGGACAAAACAAGAGAACTATATTGTTTCACATAAAATAAAATAGATGCAATGAATCCCATACCTCAAACGGCTCTTTTCGTTCTTTATACTAGAATAATCCACACAAAGGATCACGATTGCCTCCTCCCGTGACAACTGTATCCACCCAAGGATGTCGCAGAATGACTTCACCAAACGAAACCTGAGAAATCCATATTAGAAGTATGGATATTACATTCCATAATAGGGTAAAACGAAACCGAAGGACATGAACACAACAGAAAGACGATAGAAAATACCTTATATCATAGATTGATCTATAATTCTTCATTTCATCAAAAATGAGGGGAACCAATCCAAGGAGAAATGTTTGATATTGAAACTCCTATGGGATGGAATGAATTTTGTGACTATATCACATCGGGGAACTAGGAGGAATAATTGGGGAGGAAGATATATCATCTCTTTTAAAAATTTAACGGAGTAGTGGATTAAGTTACTTTGAATTTTCCATTTAAAGAGGGAAGCTTAAAACATGCGATTTGACCAAGTATAAGTATCCCAAGTCTTATGTAAATTAATATAGTAGTTTTGGCCCTTGAATCGGCCTTAGAGTCCTTACAACAAGGCTTTAAAAGCATTTTATCTCAATTGAAATGTCAAAGGGGTGAAACCATAGGAATCTAGAAATACTGTTTATGAACTCGAAATTTGGAAAAGGAAAAACATTGTTCATGAACCTCACCATTGAATCCTTAGTACTGGAAAGTAACCATTCTGGAAACACTGTTCATGAACCTCACCATTGAAACCTCACCTTTGGAAACTCACCGTTCTTGAAACATTATTCCGGAACCTCACCATTGGATCCTCACCGTTCTGGAAACAGTTTTCATGAACTCAAAATTTGGCCAAAGAAAGATGTCACTGTTGGAACCTCAGCGTTCTGGAAACACTCTTCATGAACATGATGTTTTGAAAAAGAAAGTGGTAACTGATGGAACTTCACCATTCTAGAAACACTGTTCAAGAACTCAAAATTTTTAAAAGGAAAGAGGTTACCCTTGGAACCTCACAATTCTTTAAACACTGTTCATGAACATGAAACATGGCAAAGAAAAGAGGTCACCATTAGAACATCACTGTTCTAGAAACAATGCCCTTGAACATGAAATTTTTCAAAGGAAAGAGATCATCATTGGAACCTGACCATTCTAGAAACACTTTTCATGATCATGATATTTGGAAAAGGAATGAGGTCACCATTGGAACCTCACCGTTCAGGACACACTGATCATGAACATGAAATTTGGCCAAGGAAATAGGTCATTGTTGAACCTCACCATTCTGGAAATACTGTTGATAACCATGAAATTTGGAAAAGGAAAGAGGTCACTGTTGGAACCTCACCATTTTGGAAACACTATTCATGAAATCAAAATTTGTAAAAGGAAAGAGGTCACCGTTGGATCCTCACCATTCTGAAAACACTATTCATGAACTCAAAATTTTCCCAAAAAAGTGGTTACCATTAGAACCTCTCAATTCTAGAAACACTATTCATGAAGAAGAAAACTAACAAAGGAAAGAGGTCACCATTGGATCATCGCCATTGCACTGTTCAAATAAGACTACCGATGACACTATTCACATAAGGTCACAAATGACACTGTTCACCTAAGGTTACCGATGCGTTGTTCACCTTAAGATACCGATGAAATTATTAACATAAGTTAATATATGAAACTATTCACCTAAGGTTACTAATAACACTATTCATATAAGGTCACCATTTCATTGTTCACCTAAGGTTACCGTTGCACTGTTCACAGAAGGCTACCTATGACAATTTTCAAATAAGGTTACCAATAACATTGTTCACACATGGTTACCCTTGAACTATTCACCTATCGTTACCATTTCACTAATCAAAAAATTAGAATTTTTGCAATGTATTGGGGATAAGTAACCTTGACATCCCAAA
Organism: Viscum album; assembly: GCA_963277665.1. Classification (NCBI taxonomy): domain Eukaryota; kingdom Viridiplantae; phylum Streptophyta; class Magnoliopsida; order Santalales; family Viscaceae; genus Viscum; species Viscum album. Next base: position 773,837,617 of record OY728141.1, read on the forward strand.
ACACCTTAGTCACCATATTTTCGCAATATAATGGACCAGAGAGGTCTAGGACAATAAATTTAAATAATTGGTACATAAAACATAACAAATGGGGATAAAAAAGATTCTTTATTTAGCCACAATAATATGCTCCTCACTTCCCTTGAACCCTTACAACATCACAGTGTAGTATGGGGATCCCATGAACAAAGGGATGAGATGAAATCCCAATAAGAGAATAAGAATAAGAATAAATCCAAAAAACATGGTTTAGAAGACATGTAGAATGATATGAAAAGGATTGAAACAGAAAAAATAAGAACATATAAACATGGGAATATTTGAACCTGGAATCATTGAAATTTTGCATCAATATAAAACATGACGTTCATACAATTTATGGCTAACTGCCAAGATCATTTCACATAGTAGGAGAAGCCAAGAAAAACTACCAAGACCATCACACATAACAACTCATGAGACATAACTTTAACAAATTCATAGGATTTCTTTCTAGGAGTACCCATATTACCTTTATAGGAATATGTTTTCCACATAAGTAATCACACATAATCAATAATACATAAATATAAGGGTTGCCCATAGAATTAATTGAGTCCCACAATCATGTCATAAATCATAACAAATAGTTGTGTTATAAAGTGTCCATGAATTAAAGGAACTAAAATATACATATACATTAATAAGGGAAAATAGGCATGTATCATGGTGATTTAAGTCATATGTTAATGACCACATGTATGAAAAGAATTCATGAATGTTTAGAATAAAAACATTTTTGAGTGGTTTAAAGGAAAATACTATAGAACCATTAAAATAGAAAAGGGAAGAATCCTTAATAATAAAGTAGAAGTGAACCAGGAAAGTTATCAAAATAAAAATAATTCTTTTACAAATCCAATGGTGTCTTAAAATAGAATATAGATTGCACTTGATGTCATGTTAAAATTTGGGATGTTCCCTCAAAACATGTTTGCATATCAAGCAGTATTGAGCATGGAATCACTTAAAATCATGTGTATCCCCAAAAGGGAATGAGGGATGTACCTTGAAACATGAGTTTTGAGAATATAAACTGTATTTATAAGTTATAAATTAAATGAAAATACAACATCAAATGGGTAAAAAGACTGGTAGAGAAACCTGATTCACTAAAGTTGGTTCGGGTGTAATCCTTTATAGATTATTGGCATGGAATCAGGTGTACTTAAAAGGGGTCAGTTAGAAAGAATGGGATTTATAATTTTATAAAAATCATTTGGACAGAATATGAGAGATTCTTATTCATACCCTGTCACTAGTAATTACACATAAAAGGTCATAACATATAGGGGAATCATGAATAAAATTGAAATGAAGGGGATCTGTTACCATAAATCTGATGATGATCTTTTATTGAAATTAGTTACCTAAATAATCAAATTCAGTTCATTAATTAATAATTATATAATATATTCTACATGTAAAATATATAATTTAACCTTTTTATGTTCATTTATAACCATATTTATTGGTTATGCGGTTCAATTCCATTTATCGAGTCCATTTTCTTACTTGGTTTTAATGATAGGGTAGCTTATGTTCATGTTTGGATAAAAATATATGATTAAGGTAGTTTTCCATCATTGAAGTAATATTTTATAATTGAACATTCAGATTCTAAAATGGTTTAAAATTTAATTTTGTTACTTGGAGTAATCATTAATCCTTACATAAAACATTAGTGATAACCATTTGGGTTAATTAGCATGTTTTGGACAGAAAGAACATGTTCTGTTTTATAAATCAAAACCATATTTACAAAAGGATTACAAAACCCTATATTATGAATAATTCATATATAATGGTCTAGTTCAACCATGAAAATTAATTTATTTCTAGAATTGAATACGGTAATGGAATTTGAAAACACATCGCTCTAGAATTTGGTAAATTATCAAATCTTGGATTGTGTCTATACTAATAAAATAAAATAAGAGTAAAGGATAGATGATAATAACATATTTCAATAGAATAAAAACTTTATACTTCATTTATGGTTATGGAGTTTTCATAAATTTTGGATGTGGAGAGGTAAGTATAGAAATGAAAAAAAATTGATTTTGAAAAGAAAAATACAATGAAAAGAAAAGTGGAATTTACCTCTTGATTCAATCCTCATTGAGAGCCTCTTAACGGGATAAGACTTTTTACTTTTGAGGAGACCAAGGGTTATTGGACGTGGGGGGAGAGATTTAAGAGAAATTATGATATAATATAGTCATGAAACAATTCTTGAGAGGAGTGAAGAGAATAATTAAATAGGGGTGGTTTTATAGTGGAGAAGAGAGGATTTTCATAATATTGTAATCATTTGTTTATTATTTTTCAATAAGACCAGAAATAGTGATGATTCCAAAACATAGAAAAGTCATAAGTGCATTCGAGTTCTAGAATTGTGTATTTACATCACTTATGATTTCAGGAATAGTGGATTTAAATTATAATTTTTTTATATTTTAAATTAATGTATTTTACTATTCACGAAAGATTTATGTTTTTTAGAAAATTCCAAAAATTTCACCCTAAATTTTTTTTGACGTGTAGAATCAAAAAATGAAATCCAATTTTCAATTATTAATGTCTAAATATGAGTAATTTAATATTTAATTAAAATCTACATTTATTCTAAAAAACTAGTTTTAAAACATTTATTTACTTATTCCAAAATAAAGGTACACCATAATTTCATATAAGTTATGTTTATATACAATAATAGGAATGATTAATATTCATTTGTGTATGTCACTATTCATAATGGTAGCATTAATATTCATAAGGGTATGTTACTATTCATCAAAAATCAAGATGGGCATATTTGACTCTAAATAACATACTAATCACAACTATGTATATCGGATTTTCAATATTCTAATTGAAAAATAGAAAAATTTATGTTTCAAGGTCTCATTGTAATTATTAGTTTATTGTGTTGTGATTTTATGTGATTATATGATGTAATTATAAGAAAAAAAATTCATTGAAATCATTTGTTCATTACATTATCCCCCTTGAGAAATTTCTCCCTTGAAAATTCATTTTATATTCATAGCCACAAATAGGTGAAGGTATATTCAATCATTTCCTCCTCTAGTTACCGTGTTGTGATTTTGTGCTTATGGTACCACCATAGAACATTGACCAGGTGAGTATTCTTGTTACATATAAATTTATCTATATGATCCAAGATCACCACGGGCTGCTCCTTATAAGAACAATAATTCTCCATCTATACCACTCTGAAAAGTGTACATGTGAATGGTCTGGTATGTACTTCTTTAAGAGGGATACATAAAATATATCATATACTCTGGACATGCTAGGAAGAAGTGCTAGTTAGTATTCCACAACTCTAACACAATCAATGATCTCGACGAGGCTGATATACCTAGTACATAGCTTCTCATTATTCCAAATCATGATGAACTTCTTCCATGGAGAGATGTGTAGATATACCAAGTCTCCATCATTGAACTCTAGGATTCATTGATTGTTGTCTACATAACTCTTTTGTCATTTTGGAATACCTTGATAAACTATTGAACGGTTCCCACCATATCCTCCATTTAATCGACCATATCCCATCCTAGAAGCATATGCTCATAGACATCATCCCAACATGATGGTGTTCTGCACCTTTTCCCGTAATGGTCATTGAATGTTGCCATTAAGTTGCTCGAGTGGAAACTGTTGTTATAGGAGAATTAAAGCAGTGGATAATGTTGGTCCCATACTCTATTTAATTCCATAGAACATTATCTCAACATGTTTTGGAATGTCTTAATAGTTCTCTCATATTGTCCATTAGTTAGAGGATGATAGGTCATACTAATATTGAGTGTAGTGTTTAGAGCATGATGGAGACTTTTCCAGAACATCAAAGTGAATCATGGATCTCTATCAGATACAATACATAGTTTTACTCTAGGAATCCATACCCCTTCATTGATGTATATCCGTGAAAGTTGATCCAATGGGAAGTCCACTCAAATTAAGATAAAGTGAGTTATCTTTGTAAGAAGATCCACAATGACCGATATAGCATTGTTTGCTCTGGATTTCCTTGGAAGTCTAGGGACTAAGTCCATGGTAATATTCTCACACATCAATGTTTGTTAGTGTAATGGTTTCATCATTATCTTAATCATTTCACTCTCATACTTTACTTGCTGACATACCAGTCACATTGATATATACTCAGAAATTTCCCTTATTATATTGTCCCACCAAATTGTTCTCAGAGATCTTGATACATAATTGTGCTCTCTGGTTGAATAGAGAATGTTGATTTATGGCTGTCATTCATATTCTCCTTCTTTATTTATAGATACAATGGTACACATAATTGGGACTCAAATCATAAAACACCTTTCTCATCTATTATGAACTCTGAAGATTTCCCATTTCTAAAAATGTCCTCCATTTTTAAAATTACAACATCTTTTCATTGACAATTCTTTATTTTTCCGATGAGGGAGGGTTGAGAAATAATTTGATAAAGTATTGATGTTGTTAGTCTCTTAATGAATCCCATGTAAATCATCTATAATTATAGGAAGATCAAATCCTTCTCAATTCTCATCATTGATAAATATGTAGGATCCTTTCTTCTTAGAGCATCTGCTACTTAATTTTCTTTACCGGGATTGTAGTGGATTGAGCAGTCATAATCCGTGATGTGCACTATCCATATTCACTAGAACAAATTATGGTATTTTTTTATTATATAATTGAGAATCCTATGGTATGTATATATCTCACATTTCTCCCCATATATATAATGCCACAGGATTATAAATGCAACGATCATTTCTGCCAACTCTAAATCATGTGTAGGATAGTTAGTCTTGTGGATTTTCAAATGGCTTGTGGAATATTATATCCCATTATCATTTTGAATTAGCACACAACATAATCCCGTCTTTGATAAATCACTATACACCACAATGAGTTCTCCACCTATTAGGAGTGTTTGTATTGGTGCAGTGATAAGTGTGCTTTCAACTCCTTCAAACAGTCTTCACATTATTCAGTCCATGAAAACGTTACCCCCTTCCCTCTTTTCCTGGTCATTGGTTTAGAAAATCGTGAAAATAACTTCACTAATCTTCGATAATACCCAGATAGACCCAAAAATATACGGTTCTCTGTTACATATTTTGTCCTCAGCCACTCTTCAATCGCTTTTTCCTTAGAAGAGTATTGATATCCCTTTGCTGGTGATAACAATCTCTAATATTGTTACTTACCCCATCTATAACTCAAATTTACTCAACATTTCATACATCTTATCCCTTTGCAATGTTTTGAACTCATTATTCAAAATCAATTCATGTCCCTGCTTACTCATAGAGTTTATAAGAATATGGTCAATAATGACTTCCACAAATTTGTTAATGTAATATCTAAGTTCTATCTTCATTAAATCCACAAAAATTACTAGTGAATTAGGGATTATAAAGTGCATCACTATGAACTCATAGTTTCCATACCTCATAAGAATGGCCATCTTGGACATATCTTCTTTCCTCACCTTTAAATGGTGATATCCTGAGCCAAGGTAAATCTTAAAGAAGTAGCTGGCCTCATGGAGATGATCAAAGAAGTCATCTATATGTGGTAGGTGATACATGTTTTTTTGTCATGATTTTATTGATATCAAAATAATTAATGCATATGCGCATTTATCCACCATTCTGCGTGATGAAGATGACAGGTGAACCGTATGGTAAAGCACTCGGGCATATAATACCCTTCTCTAGATTCTCCTGTAACTACTTCTTCGGCTCATCAAGATATATGGTGGAAATTCAATATAGTTTATGTATTATAGGTAGAGATCTAATAATATGTTCAATTGAGAACTCAACCTCTCTGTCAAGAGGAAGACCACGAAACTCTTCAGGGATTTCAGAAGTGTAGTCTCTCATGATGGGAAAGTCTTTAATCATGATCTACCCTTTTTCCTAATCATTTGAGCATGATATTCTTGCTCATAATAAAATAATATCCACATCTATGCCAGATATTATAAAGGAGATTCAACTTCTTTTCATGTGTAAATAATCATAGGATGCTTTGGGATGTGAAGAGTGATTCCCATTTCCAGATACTTGACATTGGATTTATTTAATGATATCCAATGCATGCCCAGATAGTGCTTAACTCTACTAAATGAAGTATGATGAGATTTACTTGGATGGTAATTCCACAAACGTTATCCATGGAAAAGTTATATACCATGGATACAATTATTTCCCTATTTATTGTTCTCATAGATAAAATATTCACCAAATTTTGAGTTGGTTCTTTAATTGTTCTACTGAACCTACAATATATTAATCAATGTGAAGAACCAGAATCAAATAATATGTTCTCTATTCTAGATAGAATAACTATCATACTTATCATGACATCATTGTCTATATCCACCACATGAGTAGTGAAAACAGAATACCTACCTTTTTTCCTTGTAGATTTTTTTATTTCCCTCGACAACCCTAGGATTAGGGGAATTGTTCGCATAATTCCCATGATCCTTGTAGTTGTATCACTACACAATATGTTGAGTGTTGATCTGAAAAATCTAGTTTAATACCACATTAGTAGGATTATTAGTATAATATCATGTGCTCTTATCCATATTTCCCATTCTTCAATTATTTATAAAATTCATGGTTCTCTTTAGACAGTTTAGAAGATGCTTCTTCCCAAAACATTTACAATTTCGATATTCGAGCTTCATTCCATCGTAGAATTTTTTTTGTTGAACCATATATTTTTTCTCCATTTTCTGCTTATTTTCAATGGGCCCACAAGAACACTGAGATTATCTAATCTCCATTTCAACCTTGAGTGAACAACATACAATCTCTTCATAACTATCAATGTCTCAAATTTCCAACTCTTTTTGTACACTCTACATTAGTCTGATAATGAAGTGATCCACATTGGATTCAATTTTCATGAAAATACTAGTGGAATACCTTTAATGAATTGTATTGTTTTCTTAATATTCCCTAATAGTCCAATAATACATGTGATTGAGTCTTAGGAACTCTCATTCAATCTTGAGTTTGAGTGTTCAAGGAAACTGTTGATTGAAGAACGTCATCTTCAAATCCTCCAAATACATGTAATCAATTTCTTATTTGGACATTGTATTAATGATCTTTGTCCACAAATGTTTAGCTTACCCATCAAAATGATAGACCACGAGTATATCATTCCCTTATTCTAAGAAATTGATGATAGAAAATATCTTTTCAATGTAGTTAATCCACACTTCGACAAGGAGAGGATCAGAAGATATACTAAACACGAGAGGCATTTTTTGCATGAATTATTCTATGCAAACATGATCTTTCCATGGAGGAGAAGCGTGTTATATATGATTAATATTATTACTCACAACATGAGCCCGTAGATCAAGTATTTTCACGAAGTATTGAGCACCCATTCCAATCATAATAGGCATATCATTAAGTAAAAAATCACATTGCTTATCACATTGATTGTGGAATCATGTTCTTCTATTTCATTTTATTAATGAATAAAAAGGAAGTACAATTAGTGGAATTGAATACTTAATTATTTATCATAAAAATTAATAATTGAACATAAAAGGATAAAAATGTAAAGGAGAAGTATATCCTATCTTGAAAATCTGTGGGATTAAATATAGGTTATCCTTGAACTATTTTTTTACTTACATTCTATTGGAATTTTTTAATTACCTTAATAATCGTTTGTACTATGCTCATGAATTTTCCTATGCATATCCCCCAGGAGTGTCAAACAACGAGTGCAGAAAGGCCCGTTTTCGTGTACCAAGATACCTCGGCCAGGCCCAAAACTTCTTGTCGGAGTTTTCACTAATTGGTACATAGGTTCCAGAGCATGCTCTACCTGTTTTTATCCATATTGGGATGTATTTTCTTGATAAACAACTTACTATATTCTTACCAAAATCTATGGATGGTTTCTTATGCTTCCTCTCATCCTTAAGTTTCTTATTAAATTACTATTTCCAAATCTCCAAATATTTCATGACCATCCTCTAAGAACAACTATGGAAAACCTATCATTTTACACATAACATTAAATGATTTTAAGAATAATTACACATATGAGTACAACCCTATGATGGTGATGTTTAGTGTATTTTAAGACTATTCACATAAAACCTATATCATGGGGCTAAATGACACTTCTTATTTAATCTCTATAATGATATCATAACTTCAATTGATCCCTTATATCTCCATAGGGTACCATGGGGATCATAGGAATGAAGGGATGAGCTGAATTACATGTAGGGGAATATGTACAAGAATAAATTATTAGAACATGGGTTAGAAGACATGACCTAATGAAATAAATAGGCCTATAACATAAGGAATCATAATATCTAAAAATAGGATCAATTAATATCAAAATCTTAAAAATGGAGTAACAAAATAAAACATTACTTTAGTATAAGTCAAAGATAACCTCCATTATCATTTCCCAAAGTAGCACAATCCACGGCTAACCACCAAGAAAAAAGCAGATAACATCCCAAGAGACCTAGCATTACCCAATTTATTGGAGAGATCTATAGGCTCACCCATATTAAAATTCCATGAATTTGTATTCCACATAAAAAATCATACATTTTCAATATTACATATACATAAGTTTTATCCATGGAATGAATTGGGTACCACAATCATGTCAAAAATAATAATAAATGGTCGTGCCACAAAAGTGTCCATGAATGAAAGGAAAAAAAATATACCTAGACATTCCTAAGGTAAAATTGTAATATATCATCATATTTTAGGAAATGTAATATTGAACACATATAAAAAAAATATTCAACAAATTTTAGCATAAAAACATAGTTGAGTTGTTTAATGGAAAATACTATAGGGCCATTAAAATATAAAAGGGAACAATCCTAAATAAATAAATAAAAGTGGAATAGGAATGTTTTTACAATAAAATGTATTATTTAACAATTTAAATGGTTTCATAAATTAGAATATATAGTGTACATGATTTCACATAAGAATTTTGGATGTTTCATCAAAACTGGTTTGCTTATTGGGATGTATTGAGGAGGGAATCACATAAAAACATATATATGCTTTAAATGGAATGGGGGATGGATCATGAAATATGATTTTGGAGATTATACACAGTATTTAGATGTTTTAAATAAAATAAAAGATAAATTTATTTGGGTACAAAGAAAGGTAGAGAAACATGATTGAATAAAGGCATTTTGGGTGGAATCCCTTATAGAATATCAGCATGAAATCAGGTGTAATTAAGAAGGCATAATGAGATTGAAATATATTTATCATATTTTATAATTCTCATGGAAATTATTGAATATTTGTGTAGTCATACCACATCACTATTAATTATTGATAAAAGATCATAAAATAGAGGACAATATTGAATAAAAGTGAAATAGAGAGGATCCATTTTCTTAAATATGATGGTGATCTTTTCCTGAAAAAAAATGATATAAATTATCAAATTAGGATCATTAAATAATAATTAAATAAATTATAATATATTTAAAGTATTTATTATTATTATTTTATGTTCATTTATAACAATTTTGATTGGTCATGAGGTTCAATTCCATTATTTGGGTCCATTTTCTTGCTTGGTTTTAATCATTAGTTTACTAATGTTCATTGTCCAATAATCATGTATGATGAAAGAGGTTGTCAATAATTGAAATTATATTTTATTATTGAACATAAATAAGCAATAATGGTTGATAATTTAATTTTTTTACATATATTAATGATTAATCATTATGTAAATTATTAGTGTTGACCATTTGGGTTAATTAACGGTTTTTGGACATAAAGAACATGTTTTGTCTTTTAAATAAAAACCATGTCTACAAAAGGACTAAAGAACAATATATGATTCATAATACCTATATTATGGTCTAGTTCATAATGAAAATGGTTTTATGACCATAATTGAAGATGGTAAAGGAAATTGAAAACCCATTGTCCTAGGATGTGGTAAATTAATACATCACATATTGTGTTCTACTACTAAAATAAAAGAAGTGTAAATGAGATATGAAAATAAATTATTCCATTTACATAAAATAATTCTAGTACATTTAAGGTATAGTAGTGTTTGTAACATTTGGTTTAGGTGAGTTAATTGTAGAAAAAAACCATTAACCATTAAATGATGAAAGAAATAAAAGTAAAGTGGAATTTACCTCTTGATTAAATCATCCATGGGGGCCTCTTAAGGGGATATGATTTAGAATTTTATGGATAAAAAGGGATGTTTTACATGGGGGGGATCTTGAGGATTTATTTTGGTTGAATATCGGCAAGGCACAAGACTTGAGTGGAGTGAAGAGAAATGATAATGAAAGGTGGTATTTCAGTGGAGTAGAGCAGAGCTTTCAAAATATTATAATCATTAAATTATTATTTTCCAATAAGTCACGAAAAAGATATGATTACAAGACAAATAATATTCATATGTTCATGTGAGTTATATATTTGGGTTCATACTAAACTTAGGATGTCAGTAATAGAGGATTTACATTATAATGTATTTAAACGGTAAATTAATGTATTTTTCTACACACTGAAAATTAATGTTTCTCAAAAAATACCAAAATTTCAACATTACCATTTTTTGAGGTGTAGAATTATAAAATGAAATCCATTTTTAAAAAATAAATTTTTAAATATGATAAATTTAATATTTAAATAAATTACTAATTTATTCTACTAAAACTAGTTTTAAAATATTTATTTACATATTAAAAAATATTGGTACATCATACTTTCACATAAATAATATTTATATACTATCATAGGTAAGGATACTATTCATTTGGGTATGTCACTATTCATAATGGTAACATTAAAATTCATAAGGTTATTATTATATTCACCAAAAATTAATTTACACATATTATACTTCAAATAACTTACTTATCTCAATTGTGTGTGACAGATTTTCCAAATAAAAAACACTAAAGTGACAAATTTATGTTTAGAGGTAATATAGTACTTATTAGTTCATTATGTTATTACATCATATAAATATATGAAATAATAATAAGAATGTTATTTCCATTGAAAACCTTAAGTCTTTATAATAGAAATGTGTTGTGAATATAGAATATGTCCCAAAAAAATAAATGAGAGACATGAATTACATTACATAATGTATTGACATTATTCATACACATTTATTTTAATTTTAAAAGAATTATAGGTTCATTATTCATATATTATATAACTATACTAATATATACATATATCACATCATATTTTATTTTCTTATGAATTTTTATAATCATCTTATTAAGAATTCATTTTTAAAATCAAATTAGGTGTAAGAACTACATCATTTTTCATGTATATTTTTTTGTATTTAATTATTATTTATTTAAGAATTATCTTGTTTCAAACATCACCATAATTTCAATCAGAATATATGTATAATATAAAATCATTATACACATATTTATAGTCATCCAAAAAGTTGGAGAAAGAAAATGGATTACATTGTTTTTAGAAATAGTAGGTCATATATAAGCATGAACTATTTTTTCCATATTTATAATGGATTGAAAATAATAATTGAAAATAATATATCACTTTTAGAAAAATGATTTTATTTCATTTATATGAAATACATTCAATAAATATATTATAATTTACATCCTATTCAAAATAAAATAAAAAATAATACATATCTCTTTGTGGAGGAGGTAGTCTACACATTTGAGAAACAGTATCATTTTCTAATGGATTGCAATGTAGGTTTGTAGATGTTATTATATAATTATATATGTATAATTAGGTATTAAATTTTATATAAAGTCATTAAATCCATCATTATATTAATCCTTGATTTGTGGTGATGTAAAATTAATTTCACCATTCCACGATGAGATTGTTCGTTGTACACATGATCCAAAATTTTCATTCCCATTTTATGTATGAGGAGACTTATATTGGTTCTGAAATACACATAAAAAATCATATTATAATGTAGGAACATTTATATGACAGATTAGTATGACATGAATTAAGGTTTTAAGAGATGAATAAACATTTTTTATCATTATGAAGAAAAATAACTTCCCTTAGAAAAACATTCTTTCGATAACCTATTACGATATCTACAGTTTGTGTTTTGGGGAGAAAAGTACATAAAAACGTCACTAAGGATTATTGTGAGATATTTTGGAAATTAATGTTATTGAAAAATGTTTTATGAGGTGTGGCGACATTTAGGGATGTTGTTCCCCATTTCTAATTGAGAAGGAGTGGTATTTTTGTAAATACCATAATCTACTCAATAATGGTAAGTCACGAACAAGCCATGTGCTTTAAGAGTTTATATATAATTTAGTGGAGGGAAGATATGGTAAATCCACACATAAATAAATATAACTACTTTATACATGTTATTACCATAGCCTCTATTATTTATCAATTTTAATATTTTACTTTTCAATATAGTGTGGGTAGTGTGTATATTTTTGAAATTAAGTTAAATAATTTCATACTCAACATTCTGATCCATGATTATAATTGTCGTACTAAATAATAATATTTTAATTTTAGAACCCAGTTCATTTAGACATTGTGTTTTGTGAAAAAAAAATTAAATACCTGAAATTCCATTTATTTTGGAAAATAATATTTCATAAAATATAGGGGTTTTGCATAATCCAATGAATCAAGTGAAAATATCTAATAATTAGATGGAGATGTTAATAGTATAAATTAATATTATGTTTTTGATGATTTGAGAATGAAATTATTATATAAGTAATTTTATTAATGGGTGTTACTAGTTAGAGATTAAATATACTAATGATTTTCATTATATTTTAATTTTATTGTTTTTTTATTCATAATAATTTCGGTGATGTGTTTTTTTCTTATATGTTGAATATGGTGTGATAACATAATTTTTCATGCACAGTTGATGTTATTCATGTGGGAGATAAGAGTATGGTTTATTTAATAACATAATTATTTTATCTCATTTATTTTATATGATAGGTTTATGTAATGTCATAATGTGGATGATTTTTCTCCAATGATATGGTTTTATGATACACCATTCATGATTTTGACATAATTGTATGCTCTAGGGGAGGCTCGTTTGATCAAGATGATACTAGTACTCAAGGGATACCTATTAGAAATAATTTGAGGGTTATATTTTTGGATTGATGTTATGATATATCTAGTTCATTAAGGATTCAGAATACTAAATTTATTTATCACAGATTTACTCTTTTTTATTTTGTGTAACATGTTCACATATATCCTCTATGGATAATGGAATAGTTTTCTATTATTTAGATTTCATGGAAATTAGTATATAAAATATTTAAAAATACAAAGTTGTTAATATGGGATGGGTAAAATAATCGAAATATATAATATCAACTATTTTCACCATGATATTATCTGCAGTAGTTGTGTCAGTATTTAGATAAATGAGGGATGATAAAATATGAAATTTACATATAATTCAACTATTATATGAATACAAAAAAAATTAATGGTGGAGAATTACTCTATTAAAAGAATAATTAAATTCCATTGATTATAGTTTTGTGTCAAAAAAATATTGAAACAAATAAATCATCAATCACAAATAGGGAATGTTGATACATATATAAAAATTATGACACCAATATTATATATTTTTCCCAAAATTGGATTATTTCGTAAATATTGCACAATAAATGTGTTTGAGTTATAGTTGATAGAATGAAATTTTTTTATTTTACAAAAAATTTATAAACATAATTTTTAGATCAAGATGAACCTATTTGTAGCCTCTTTTATCTATTCATAGTGACCTATAATAATATTGAAATGTTATGTTATGATAAATTATTGAGACTCATAAATTTGAAAAAAAATATCCTTGAAATGAACTGATCGAAACCATATTTTTCGATTCAGAGAGACAGAATTCCACATGTTCACCTTCAGACATGAAAGATATAAAGGAATTGAAACAATGCTTCAAATACTATGTATGTTAATAATATACCATTTTTAATTGTATATATAAACAATAAAAAATTAAAAAAGTATTTATAAATGAGAATTTCATAAGGATGATAATATTAATAATGTAATAAAAAAAGAAACCAATTTCATAGAACGAATAAAAAAGATAATAAAGTATAAAGAGAAACGAGATTACTCAAGTTATAATTATTAAAATAAATTAAACGTACTATAAATCCATCAGTTTATATTCGAATACTAATACTATCCACACTCTACAGATCATAGATATCTTATATGGGTTCCATTTACGTTACATGGATTTATAATCATGATGTATTTATTTTCATCCTGTTACATTTATAGGATGGGGGTAATAAAACTGGTAGAATTCCACAAATTATTATTCAAATTATTTTCATATGTATAATAATTTTATTACATGGTACATGTAAGCATAATATTCATATAATGAGAACTCATGTCATGACCCAGAAAACACATGTCCTGACTATACCTACCATTAATCGATTATAGAAGGATATTCATAAGGATATATAAAGTGATCATTATTTATTCCAATTTCTAGTGATCATATCACTTTAAAGTCTTAATGAATATATCCATATTTTGGAAAAAAATCATCACACCTCTAAAAAAGGTCAATCATATAGCCCATAAATCCCTATTTTTTGATAAGTGTTAGTCTATAGTTATGTTTTTCCCATCCATCCAACGTTAAAATTTTTATTTTCACTCACTTTTAATGGAAAAATTGAGAACCCTCACACCTTGCCTGATTTAGCACCAAAGGTCACAACTGATTTGTTGAAGAACAGTTTAAGCTGATTCCAGCCAAGATCTTTAAAAAATATCCACGGAATATACATTACTGGATTTTAGAATCATAATTTAGATCTCCTTCACATAGATTTGCAAGTATGTCCCAAGATTGCAAGTGTTCCTCCTTGATGATATTTCCTGTGCTACATTCTCTATGCAGAATGCGGGCCAACTTGTAGATCCACTTACCCTGATACTTAGTAAAGGTTACATGAAGCAGCCTCGTCTTCTTTAACCAATGAATATGCAGTGTGTTTTTTATCATTTCTTCATCAGAGTTCCAAAGTAAGTCCATTTGATTCATCATCGAATGTATTTCTCGCTGAGAGTCATCATTGGAGTTATTCTAACATTGCTGCACCGACCCTAGAGGCCCCTTTTCACCCTCAAGGCTAGTAGGGGAAACAACCTCGCAACTAGCCTGCTGAACCTCCTCACCTTACACTATTTGAGCGTTGTGTTCCTTTGGAGTTCTGACTTTCCTTGCTGACTGAGTCTCCATTGGCCTAGGGATGTATGAGTAGTCCTTCCGCCCCTTTGTCTTCTGCTTCTTGGACACAATGCATCTTCCAGGGTATATGTTTTCCTTATTCCCCTTATTTATCCTTGGTCTATGTAGGCCCTTTACAACCCCTCCTATAACAACATCATCAGAGGGCTGGCCATCTCCAACAGATTCTTCTTCAGAGGTACATAACTTGTTATAGTCTGAATCCCCCCCGTTTCTCAAACAGTCGAAGTTATTACTTAATTTGAGGCTAGTCAAAGTTCCCATCGAGTTGAGATTGTTACCAGAATCAATTAATGATGAAACCCATTCTTGGGTATCTATAGGTTGACTACTTCCAGTGATGGAACTACCACCTACACCCACCGTCGGGGCATAATTACTCGATATTGGCATAGTACCCATGGACATTACCCCCCTATCTCTGAAAGTCTCTCCCAGAACCTGCTTATCAAGGTTTAACATTTGCTGTTCTAGACCCCGCTGGAGGATCGGGTACTACCTCTCTGAGGTCCCCTTGCTACAAGGATCAAATGTTCAGGTCCTTCTTCAAACGAGCAAAAACATCTGAAACCAGTGGCCCTAACTCCTGTGGTATGGACCTTTCCATTTCAACTGGAAGGGTGTCACCACCTTGGTGCACCATTTCGGAACACTGCTCAATCATCTATGTACCCTGATGGGAAGAAATCCCCGAGGAAACCCCACATCCCTCCTTTGGATCGTGGACATAGCAATCAATCTTCTCATTTTCCCCAGCAACCCTCAATTCATGGCGATGTTTGATCACCCTATGTCATCCGGAAGAGGAGTGTCCAAGCCAATGGTAGTGTGAACAAAATGTTGTCCAAGAATCAAAGACCACCCTTTGTTTCCATCATAGATCCTCCCCCACCAAAATCCAAATCCAATATATAGGTGGGTTAGAAACATCCACCTCAACGCAGACACAAGGATTAATCAGATGACAAAGTGCCAAAGTGCGTCTATCAGAACACAAGAACCGGCCTAACAGGTTCCCCAGCATACAAATAATCAAAGGATTCTGGAATGGAAGCAGCAGTTTTGGAAATATGATGTGATCAAAATCATTAATAGATAATGTGATAATAATTGAACATATTGAATCAAACATCATAAAATCTTATCACAGGAAACAGACACACACATATGCTATCAACATCAAGATTTGTCAATGAAGATATAAAAACCCATGAATCACAATAAGGAAACATTTTCATTCAAGTTAAAAATGATAAAAAAATTTATACATCAATAATATTAGTTTCATTCAAAATTTTATCCAAAGAATAATCACCAATTAAAAATCTAGTCATTAACTAGTTTAATCCACTCCCAATGTATTTTGGTAAATTATTCCAATTATTTTATTTTATAGAGAAAATGATTAACTACATGATATAATATTTTACATCCCATATCTAATTTCAAAATTGTTGGCTTAATACATAGCATGATCTAACAAGTCATTCCATAGGAAATATTATATTTATACATTCTATAATAATATATTATCTCCATAATATTCATATATAAATATAATATAATTATTCATTATCACACTTAAAAAATTCGACGATATTATAATTTAGTAAGTAATTATACATTTTTTATAATTTTTTTAAAATATATACATCAGAAATAATCATGAAATAATTACTAGTGTAATTCCAAATACATCATGGATTTATCATTTACAGAAAATTTCTAGCTAATAGTGGAGAAACAAATAAATATTTTTTCACTCCAAGAAATCAAATAAAGGACTAGTATTAATTAAAGAAAATATAAATTAAATTGAAAGATGAATTTTGAAATACATGAACTCAGCGGAATATAAAAAATGATGGGTAGGAGATGTTCAAAATAATTAAAGCGTCAATGAAACAGAAAAATTAAAATAAGTATTTAATATTTATTTTAATTAATTCATTGAAACATGTGTTTTATATTCATTTTTAAAAATAATTATTGTCATTACTAATTCATGTAATTTATTTCAAATTACATTTATTATCTAAAATTAGCTATGTTCATTATTGGATTATATTTTATGAGGAAATATGAAAATATAGGGTCTAAATATATTATTTTCATAAAAATTGTATATTTTAAGTGTAACATGGTTTTACTGTTATGAAAATAAACATTATCACATGAGGGTAAGGATTTTTACAAGATCATAGGTCTCATTCCATTACACAAATATATATTAGACTTATGAATCCATTAAAAAATCATGTTTATGTGGTGCCAAGGGTACCCATACACATCCATTTAAAACTAGTTCATTCCATTACATATCATATAGAAACATACCTCTACACATATTAAAATAATAGAAAAAATATTTGTCCCATTTTCAATTCTTTTAAAATAAGTACATACATTTACTTATATCCTCAAAATTTTGTTCTTTATTGGTATAATTTGTTTACATTTTCATGCACCCTATGTCATATGTAAGGGTGAAAGAAAATTTATTATTATTAAATTCCTTCATAGATTTATTATTAATTATATTACAAATTAGATATATAGAATTTAAGAAATAATAATGATTAAATTCTCCCCATAGAGTAGGTTATAATTCATGAAACGTAATTCTATCAGTGTTTGTCAAACTTCTTAGGCTATTAAGATCCAATATTACAACCTCAATCTCATCTTCCATTCTAGATCTATCTATACTACCAGTGGATATGAACTGGTGGAACATTATTCTAATAATGCAAATTCTCACTCTCATTTACAATATTTATATATGATTCAACATAAGATAAATTTGAATCCATATCAATATCCATTTAGTCGACGAAATGTGTAGTTTTGAGGGTATACCTCCATAGTTTAGATAGAGGTACCACATTATTCATACATAGACAACAAGATTAATGAATTAAATGAAAAAACATTACTATAACCTCATTGGATATTGTAAAGGGTCTAAATTCTAGTAGATCTAGATTTCAATTCTTTCTCAATCAGTGGTTTTCGAACCATGTTTTCACTCTCAGAAATAACAATATACCCAAAAGAAAATTACAAAGATCACTTCCTATAGTGGGAATATGATTTCTGTATTCTCATTGTTATGATAAAAAATTTATGAATCAACTAAAATATCACGATGTTATCATATACCATACTATTCCCCAAAACTACTATCTCTGAATCCTTATACCATAATATTTATCAAAGTAATAGCTTTCCATAATTTACTCATAAGGTGTGATCTGAATTATTTTCTTTCTATGTCTTATTACAATAAATATAAAACTTTTTTAGGTAGTTATACTACTTTCTCAATAATACAAAAAATATGGAAAGCGTATATCCTATGATACACAAATAATCTACACTGAAAATACTTCTATTAGTAGATGGTATGTTATAATCCATCATAGTTGAGTCCCTAAGGTCCTCAGTTAATATTAAAAAATCCATGATGAAAATGTTTGTCTATATTAGAAAGCATTTTCAAGGGAACCTTTTTTAAGTTAAAAAAGTCATTAAAATATAATATTTCACTCTCATATACTATGGGTGTCTCATTGAACATAAATAATTATGTGAGTTACAAAAACAAATATATAATCAACCACTAAACATCACAACTCAAAATTGACTAGGAAACCCAATCATGACGTCCATCATTACACCCTCACACATCCTTGTGGGCATAACATGTGGGTGGAGTAAGGTACCATGTTTCAAGTTGCAACACCTCTATATCATATGCATGGAGCCGATGCATTATTTTAATACATTGGTGTGATTTCAATGAAACAAATCCTGATGGATAGACCATTTTATCACTCTTGGAATATAGATATCAAACATTAACATTATAATACAATTTTTAATATAAAACACAACATATATAATCCTTTAATAATGTCATTTTTATCCTAGGTTAACCATTAATATCAATAGTAATACACATCATGGAATCATTGGAAAATAAAAAATAAAAATGTGGTGAGAGTAGATGCTCAATAAGGATAAAAAATATAGTAATTATTTTATAAATATGTATAAACATTTATGGAAAGTATAAATTGGAAACACAATCCTTTTAAACATAAACATGAACATAATATATACATAATAAAAAAAATAAGTCCATTTAAACATTAATGTGGATATTATAATAGTAGAATTATCACTTGTATTATCAATAACCAATATCCAATGGGGGGAATGCTTAATGCTGTAAAATATAACCATACCCTCAAGGATTCGTTCCAAGACAATACGTAACCACACCATCATAGCCTCAGGCCAAGACCCTATTTTTTATCATTAATCCTACTGATGCATCAAGGAGCTATATTGGGAACCGCCCATCTCATATATTTTCTAATTCATTAATCTCATGAAGGTTGTAAAATGTAACATACACGTGGGTATTAAAACTATCATACAAAATGTGAATATATTTAACATTAATAAAAAATGGTATCAAAATAGAACATCCATAGTAAAACATATCCAAAATATTTTGATTAAATATGGTTGATTTTATCACAATATATCAATATCAATGAAGCCTTTAATTCATCAAATTATGATGGAATATATGAAAATAATCTATTAAAATCATTAGAAATATCTTGATATAAAACACCATTTTTCTTGGAAATCATTAATTCGTAAGTGAAGAAATTTTAATAAAAGACACTTAAAATGATATTTCTGACTCAAAGTGTCCCATACCACTTCATAAATGTTTAATGTAATTATAATTTTAAGACATTAATGTACATATAAATAAATCCATAAATCCGTTTATAAAACATGGACATTAATGAAAATGATTTTATAAGAATATATCATTAATAAAATTAAAATAGATTTTTAGGTAAAGATTAACATACATAGAAACATAAAAATATTTTATTTTGAAAAAATTATAACGAACCTAATAATAGACATAAAATCCCATTTATAATAATTTTATATCCACAAAATATTTATGTAAATTAATATCATGAATATGAAAATGGTGAAACGATTAATTCCTTAAACTTTCAAAGCGTCCCATAACAGATTGAATATTTAAATAATATTTCAAATATCATAAAATGAAAATTTACAAATCATGATGTTAAATTTATTCATCATATAAAATACAACATCGCTATTAAATACACAAGAAAAATGAAATATGTGGTTAATGTACCTTATATGTCATGAAAATTAAATGTGATACCTGTATTCTTTTCAATTATGAATGATACTCTTTGTATGTGTCTGAAACACATATATTGTTATTTTAAATATATTATTATCTAGTTCAAAAAATATAATAATATTTATGATGTAATATATTATTCATTTATGGTTTTATATAACTATTTAGTTCACAATTAAATGTAAAAGCAACGTTTCAGTTAATAATCACTTTCTTTATAATATGTGTTTAGACTTGTTATTCTTGATCATATTAAATAGATGATAATTTATATAATTAATGAAATATAAAAATATTTACATGTAAAATATATATGTTTCATATATATGTATATATATAGATATATATATATATATGATATATATATTAAATGAAATACGCTGTTCATGGAGATGGTAGGTCATACGTACGCATGAAAACTGTTTTCGTTTTCTTATCGTATTGAATGGATGAATGTTAATAAATTATAAATATATTTAAATATTATTATAGTAGAATTTATAATACTCATATTTCATACTTATTCATATTATATAATTTTATAATCATTCATGAATGGTTAACATAGAGAATGAATCTCATCGTGTCGTGTAGATGATAAGCTGCACGTACACATGAACGACAATGTAATTTCTTTAATGGTAAAGTGGTAAGGAAATGGATGTTGTGTTAATTATAAATAAATAATATAATATCATAATTATTATTTATATCCAATATATTAAACATTATAAACATCAAAATAAAATATAGGAAAAAAATTGATTGCAGAACAATGTGTAGATGGTAAGTCGTACGTATAAATGCATGGAGATATTATTTTTTGTAGGATTGGTAAAAGGAGAAATATGGTTGTCTCATAATAATAAAATAATCTAAACATATATTATATTTTATATTTAATAATAAATTTTGAAAAAAAATTATGAAAAGGATGTTTAATAAGGAATGAACGTAGAAAGGGTTGGTGAAATAATTTACACTCCTTAGAGTATATTCATCTGATTTGATCAAAATGAATCCCTAGGTTGAATTTATTACTATATTAGGGCCCCTAAAGTGAATTTAGGAAATTTAAATTTATAATTGGGCATGTTTTGTCCTAAAATAAAGGCTTTAGTGGTGTGAATAATTGAGGATGGGTTCCCTTTTATAAGAGAGGGGAGGGTAACTTTTGGAAACTCCAAAACTATTAATATATTATAAATTCATTTTCAGTCTCAAATATCACAAAAGATAGTCATATCTTTGATAAAATGATTATGGGGAAAATAATTTCAACTAATTATTTTTTAACCAGTATAGGTCTCAAATGTAACCATATTCTTTAGGTTTAACCAATAGTTAAACTGTTTAACACTTACCAAGTCTACACGTCTTTTAATACTATACTGTTATTATATTGATAATAAAATAGTAAAAATTACCCCAACTAGATTATTTATGAAATATATATCAAAATTAAATTTAATTGGACTAATATTAGTTATTTGTGACTTTTATATAATATAATAATATAATATTTATTTTATTATATCATTTATCTCAATTATGATACAATTCAATATATTCAATTTTTAATATATCAAACCAACTTGATAATAAAAAACATACATCAAATATGTTACTAACATCTCAATTTTATATATAAAATTAGTGGATGTCATTAATTATGTCAAATTATTCTTATAGTAATATTTTTAATATCATTTATTTGATATATCAATTAATTAAACAATTATCCCATCAATATTATACATCAATTTAATTTAATTATTCATTTCATAAAAAAATAAATAAATTAAAATTATGTATACAGATATTTTTTCATTCTATATACTATTTATAATTAAATATATCACTTATATATCCTCATATAAAAAATTATATAGTCATTGAAATTTGAATAAGACATTTTAATCACGTCTTTAAATAATATATATTAAATGTACTATTCTAATATGAGTGGCATAAAAAGGTTAATATTTTATACAAAAATAATATTTTGGTATATATATTCTTATACAACCATGTTAGGATAAGTGTAAGTGTAATGTTAAATTATTATAATATTTTTTTATCTTAAATTACCCAATTTTTCATTATGCATGATAAATATAATTCAAAAGTAATTATTCACCAAAAAAAAAATTGATCCTACTAGACAATGTTATTCGTAGTTACTACAACCTTGAATATACATTTTTTGAAATTAAATTCACATATGTTGCAAAATTATGTTTAATGATAATTCATAGATGTAGTTAGAAGGTGGGTAAAAGTGAACATAAAATGTTCAATATAAATATTTATATCTAATTCTATTTTAAAAATTATTAAAATGACCAAAATTGTACTAATATTTGTATTATTAATATATTGTTAAAATAAATTTAAAATAAAATAAATTTCTAAATGAAAAATTCGATTTTGTTAAATAAAGGTAGTAATTTCACTATTCATCTTAAATTGATAGTTTTCAAAAAAACTCAAATAATTACCCTATGCTATTTTTAATTTATGAAGTTATAAAATGACATATAATTGACAAAATTAAGTTTCTAAGAGTGTCTAAAATTAATTTTATTATTATTAAATAATGTATAGAAAAAGTAGATCCATTAACAAAATAGTATTTCTAAACATATAAAAATTTTTCCAAAACATTTAAATTAAATTATAAATATGTATTATTTATATAAAAACATTATTAATAAAATTGAAAATATTTTACTACTATTAATAATAAAATATTTAATTTAAAATTTATAAATATATCATTTAAATAATTATAATAAAAATTTATTATTTCATAGAAACATATTGAAACATGTAACACAAACCTAGACGGTGTTATATGAAATATTTGATATTCATTTTATATAAATTGAAAACATACTATGAAATATTAGAGGTATTACATTCATATCCCCTTCAATAAATTTAATTCAAATAATTTGAATTTATACTTGGAAAATATAAGTTATACACTAGAAAACACCTTTATGGAAACCCCATATTGGAAATAGCATTAATAAAAGGTCTAATTTAAAAAAAATAAAGCGAAGTTTGAACCTTACCTAAATAAAAACATAAAAGGATTCTATATAAGAAAACATAGACATGAAATTAAAATATAACAATCATGTTCTGATGTATAGAGATAAAGAACATAGTTCAGAAAAAGTTAACAACAACAAATCAAGAAGTCGATGATTTTAGAGACCATTTGATTCGTCATTAAAATGTACTAGGATAAGATTTTTGGTTTTTAGATCCTTTCCCAACTGATGAAAAATTAATTTAATTCATAGATTTTCAACACATTGAAAAATACTTACATAATAATTTGAGTGCTATCCTTTAACTAATTTGTACCACAAAATCATCTTTCTATGAAAAATATAACAAAATATAAATAATACTCTATTTATATAAGTCATAAAGGGATGAAAAAATGAATTAATACTTAATATTTCAAACCATTTAAAAAAAACTTTGTCATACAAACCCAATAATCACATTGGCCAATGGAAGGTGATTCACCCTTGTCACCCTTCAGTTGTAAGATCGCGTCTCATTTCCTTGTAGGACACAATGGGTTGTCTCCCAACATGCGTGTTATCCTTTTATTAAAACTATATTTTTATAATATTACAAAGAATAATCATAATAAAATTTTTACCCTAAAATAATAGTTTCCAATGTTCAACATAATACATTCCATCATTTAGATTAATCCAAAATATTTCTGTCCAAAATCATTGTAATAAAATTCATAAGGAAAGTCATAGAATTTCTAAAATCAACCAAACAAAATGGAAGAGCTTTTTTTTCATAGTCCAACCATGAGAATACCATCATCATGTATTGTATTAGCACTTAGTAATACCTTTATTTACAATAAATCCTTTTTGAATATGTTCATGCCTCCTTATTCTATACATTCATCATTGAATATATGATATAATCCTTAAATCTAGAAATGTTGTAAAATATAATAACGATTGAATATAAACCATTAATCAATTTCAAGGTAGTAATTAATATCTAATAGTCATTATCCAAATCCATTATCTATGTTTCAATAACACATTATGGGTTATCATTCCTTAATCCATATATTTTCCAAAAAGTTACACATTTATCTATGTCACATTACATGGTACCATAAAATCCCAAATCCATAATGAAAAAGAACTAATGTACATTCCTTATATACTCAAAAATTATCATAAATATTACATTAATAATAATATATTTAAATTTAATAAATATTGAATTGGAATATTAATCATTCCTCATCATCTGTGGCAGTATCATTACACGATTATTAGCTAATAGCATCATCTTGGATTTATGTTGATGACGATTGGGACATTGATTTGAATATAGTCCCATCTCTTTGAAGCTGAAGCATTGTACAATGGGAATGTTTTTCTTACCCATTAAATCAAAAAATTGGTATCCTTTTTCTCCACATTTATAGAAAAATCATTATCCCTTCAAGTATTTACTTGTTTTATTCTTTCCATAGTTATCTCATGTGGGAAAATACTACATTCCCTTATTACCTTTATCCATATTTTTCATTATCTTCCTATTCCTCTTTTACTTACCTTTAAAGACATAATAATCTGATATTTCATTACACATCTTAGTAACACATAGTACTATTTACTCATATGATGAGAATACTTGGGAGACTATTCCCAATTGAACTGTGGGCCAAAGACCATAAAAGATATAATCCACATTTCCCATTAGATGATATGTACTGGTGGAATTCTCATTCCTTCTTCTATGTTTCATTTATATATGATGTCATATAATGGATTATTTTATTTTGTTATTAAATTTTTATTTCTCTAAATACGATATAACACATAACATAAATTTATGCAACATAAATCCTAGTATCATAAAATTTGGTAACTATTTGGGGGAAACATTAGTTTTAAATATTTCATAATATTATGTAAATAAAATATGATTTATATTAAGCATATTCTCTCAGAGTGTGAAACCTAGTGCATAGTAAGGCCCTTTTTCATGTACTCGGTTACCCCAAGTCACGTCTGTAACACCTTGTCTGGGTTATTACTTCTAGATACATATGTGCCAAAACTAAATCTACTTAATATATCATGAAATTGATTTATTTCCTAGGAATACCCATACATAGTTACAAAAAATAGGATGTTCTTCTATACTTATCCTCAAAGCATTCCTTAGGGTTTTGATCTGTAATATAAACTTTCTATATCTGTTTCTAAGGTTGTTGATAATCATTTGTTGATACCAACTGTAACACCCTGACACTAGTTGCCTAGAGATAGTGAATTATTTTAAAATATTGGTATGATTATAAGGAATCTAATCTTGAACAACCATTCAATTTACTAGTCATGGAAAATAGATCACAATCATGAATTTTACTTTACGATTACAAACATAAAACACAACATAGATAATCCTTTGAGAATTTCTTTATTCCCATGTCTTAACCCTCTATGTCAATAATAATACACTTCTTGGAATCTAGGGGAAATATAACATATGAAATGTGCGAGATCAGATGATCAATAATGATAAACAATATAGTATATGGTTTCACAAATAATCATAAACTATTAAAAAAAGTATGAAACTCAAACACAAGACTTTTAAACAGAATCTTGAACATAATTTTTTTAGAATAAAAAATATAATTCCATTAAAACTTTCACATAGATATTATAATATTTGAATAATCATAGCTAATATTAATAACTAATCTCATAATAATGGAATACATAATGTGAGACATCATAACCATACTTCCAATTCCTTATTCAAATAACTTACATAACCTTACCATGAAGGCCTCCTTCCAACACACTGGTTGTCTCATGAGACCTACTGATGCATCAATGGGCTATAGTGGGCCACACCCACAAAATACTAAGTCCAATTCATTGAAATTATGAAGTGAGTAAAACATAACATAAAAATTCATAGTAAAGAAAATTACGAAATCTTAATACATTAATGATAAACCATTAATGGTATCAAAATAGCATATCTAATGTCAAATATATCTTAAATACAATTATAAAATATTGTATATTGTATCAAAATATATCAACTAAAATTAATCATAAAATCCACCAAAGGATGTTGAAATATACTAGACTACTCTATTGAAATTCTTAAAAATAACTTGACATAAATACACCATTTTCTTTGAAATCATCAATTCAAATGTCACAAACATATAGAAGCATAAATTAAAAAATATATTCTTAAATAAAAATGTCCCATACCAAAATTAAAAATTTGATGGTAATTGAAAATTTAAAAAAATCATATATATTAAAATAAATCCTTAAAACCATTTTGAGAACATGGACACTAATGGGAAATATTTTAGAAGAAAATATAATCGAATAATGTAAAAAGATTTTTTTGTTAGAGTTACTTAAATATAACCTTATGAAGATTATTTTTTGAAAACATTCAAATGAACATAGAAATATTCACAATAAGGCCTTTATAATACTTTTATATACACACATGTAATTACATAAAATAATATCATGGATATTGTAGTGGGGAAAATATTTATTCATAAAACATTCAAAACATCCAATACAACATTGATCATTAAAATAATAATCCCAATATATTCCAATGAATCAATACATAAAATGATGTTAAATTTATTAATGATATAAAACATAATATTGGTCTGACATAAAACACATACAATAAATAATTGGTGAATGTGCCTTATATATCATTGTAATTAAAAGTGAGATGGAAATTCCATTACCTTAGGTCAGATACTCTCTATACATTTCCAAAAAAAAGAGTATTGTTGTTTTAAATATATAATTAACATGAAATAGAATCAGAATAATATTTATGATAGCACGTATGATTCATTTATGGATTTATATTTCATATTTATTAACAATTACATGTTAAAACAATGTTTTTTGTAATAATTTCTTTGTTTATCGTAAATGTTTTGACTTATTATTCTTAATCATATTACATTGATCATGATTAATATAAATCTAGAATCTATAAAATGACTTATATATCACAAACACCCACTAACACACAGACACACACACACACATATATATATTCTTCATGTATATATTATATTAATATATTAAAGGGAATAAATCGTTCATAGAGATTGTAGGTTGTGCATATGCATGCAAGATATTCTTGTTAACCTGTCGTATTGAATGGATGAAAGTAAATATTATATATATATATATATATATATTATTCTAGTTGAATTATTATTTCATATATTTTATAACTATTAAATATATATATATATAATCATTCTTGAATGGTTCAGTTTGAGGATAAATTTCATCACGTCGTCGAGACGGTAATTTGTACATACACACGAGCGACATTATCAGTTCCTTGATGGTAAAGGGGTATAAAAATGGATATTATTTAAATTATAAATAATAAATATAAATTAATATTTATTAATTTTATCCATTTTAGTCATCATCATACCCATTGGAATAAAGTATCGATGAAAATAAAATTACACTACGTCTTGGAGAATATAAGTCATATGGAGGTATGAATGGTGACATTGTTTTTCATAGGATAGGTAAAAGGAATAATATGGTTGTAGCATAATAATAAAAATATATTAATATATTATATAAAGTATTTATTAATTTATTATGAAAATAACAAAGTAAAAAGACATATAAGAAGAAAATAATGTTGAAATGATTAGTAAAACAATTACATCTCTTTCGAGTGTCTCCTTTTTTATTCTCATAAGGACTTCATTGGAAGGATATCATCTCAAATTATGGCCTATAAGATGAATTGAGATAAATAGGGAATATAAGTCTCTAGTTTTTTTCTAGAATAAAATTCATTAATATTCAGAATGAAAGAGAACAAAAGTAAACTTTATAAGAGATGGTAGGGGATCTTTAAGAAACTCCAAAACAATTAATTTATTATAATTTTATTTTCGGTTTTATATATCTCTAAATTAAGTTATTTATAGGATATGATAATTATGGTTATAAATCCTCTCGAAAAATTATTTTTTGAAAAGTATAGGTCACAAATGCGACCTTATCATTTGGGATTAACCCTTAGTCTAAAAATTTAACTCTTATTGTGTCTACTTGTCTTTGTATACTGTAGTGTTAATAGAGTTACTATAAATTGAAAATTGAACCAAAATCTAATACTTTTCTACATATTTAACTATATAAATGTTAATTGGACAAATCATATATTTTTCTTGACTTTTATATCATTTAATAAAACTGTATTTATTTTTTATGTTTATTTTTGTTAGTTTTGATACTATACAATATATTCATTTTTACAAATATCAAACCAAAATGATAACTTCGATCCAATACATCCAATATTTCACTAACTTATCTATGTTATCTATAAAATTAGTTTAATTCATTAATGATTTAAAATTATATCTATTTTAATATTTTTAATTTCATTTATTTATTATCTCAATTAACTAAACAATTACTGCATCATAATTATGTCACCATTTAATTTTATTAATTATTACCAAAATTTATAAATATATTTTAATTATGTTTAAAAATTATTTATCATTATAAATAAAATTTATTTTCAACCATATGAGTCATATAAACTCAAATTAAAAGTGATATTATTATTGAAATTTGATTGTTACATTTTTATGTATTAATTAAATAAAATATAATAAAAGTATTAATCAATCCCAAACAGCTGAAAAAGGATATTATTTTCTAATAAAATGTTTATTTCAGTCGAAATAAACTTATAAAATGAGATTATGATACGTTTTAGGGTAATTTTATTTTATTATAATTTTATTTTTACCTTTAATTACCCTATTTACATTTAAATGTGGTAAATAAAATTTAAATGTTACTATTCAAAAAATATTTTCTTCCTATTAGACAACTTATTTTATTATAATTAAATAAATTAATGTTATGTTTTTTTAAATGTAATTCACATAAATTCTAAATTATCTTTAATTAAATTTTCTAGATGTAGTTAAAATGTGGGTAAAAAAGGCATTCAAAATTTTAATAAACATGTTTATATCTAATTCTATAGTAAAAATGATTACATTGAAAAAAAAAATATTAAATGTATTATATATCTATTTTGAATTTATAATAAATATAAAATAAATTATTTATTTAAATTATAGATTTAGTTTTTAAATAAAAATGAAGAAATTTAACTATTCATCAAAAATTGAAACATTTCATACATATACCAAAAAGTAACTCCCATATAATTTTTATATTCTGTGTTTAGAAAATGATTTCTAATTTAGAAATTAAATTTATATCAGTTTCTAAAATTAATTATAGAATTGTTCAAAAAATGACATAAAATGTTATTCCTTGAAGAAAATAGTATTTCTAAACATATAACAATTTTAATGAAACTTATACATTTCATTTGAAATATGTTTCAATTATGTGAAATAATTACAATGAAAATTTATAATTTATTTATTACTACTCATATTTATTAATTTACGGGGTAATTTATAAAAATATCATTTATGTAATTATAATACTAAAGTGTTTTTCATAGAAACTTTTTGTGCATTGTAACAGTAGCCTACTCCATCTTGCATGAAATAAAACCTATTGATTTTATTTCAAAACATAACATACTGTCACGAACCAACCTGGGTCGACCCTGAACCGGTCACCCGAGCCGGTCCGCGACATGGCCCGAGAGGCGTTCCCGATCCTCCCGGGCTGGCGACAAGCGCCAGGGCATCAACAGAGGCTATGGGAACGATTTCTCCCATTATAAATAAATAAGACAGCGAAAATAATACAGAGCAGCGCAGAAATGATAAACCAGATAAAGTGACTAAACAGGAAAAAACAAGAAACAAACTAACCAAACACGACATGCGAACAAACTCCGTGCGACCTCGCGGGTCGCTCTCCGACTCAACGATCAAGCGTCGCCCTAGGCGAGCGCACTCAAGCTATAGCCTTCACAAACACTAAAAACAGAAAAGAACTATAGGCGTGAGTATTAAAACTCAGTAGGCTAGCCCGATATCTATTCCCAATGCACTACCTTTAAAATAAAAGAAACATCATTTCAAGTTTGAACTACAATCTATAAAAGTATGTTTTTAATAATATTCTACTTTAAAACAAAGTATGAACCATTGCCCTTAGCCATTTCCAAATTCGTGTTCATTTCATTAGTGTCAATGACATTTCAGGAAAAAGGGGGAAAGTGATGTTTAATTTTTCAAATTTGTACAAAGGGGATTAATCACTTTTATTTGAAAACAATTTTTAGAAACCTAATCCAAATCAATTTACCATTTTCCAAAGAAAACAATACACCAGAATGCACAAAGTAAAACACACAACAAGGGCAATGTAGGTATACATGTGAGCATCATAATCATTACTGCAAGCTACAAAAGCTGAATAGACATGGGTGAACCTAGGAGATCGAGAATAAACCCGAAGACACCAATACATGAGAAATCATCCTTATTGACATGTCACGATGAAATCAAAACGCACAATACGCTCGACCATCCACTCACAGGCAGGTCGAAGGCAAATCCCATAGCAATAAACACAATATATCCACCTACTATGGGCCACTGGTCAGGACCATGACCTACCAGTGCTGCAATTGTTCTTAGAATATTCTCTCAATATGCCAGATTCCCATGTCTCAAGTGTTTAAGAAAAAGAGGGTGAGCCAACCGATGCCAACCGAGCATCCAATCAGATATATCTATATATAAAGAACTACAGGCATTCCCCGAGCCACTCCATGGGACAACCTCTTTCCTTTAACTACTCAAGTACCTGGGAGCCTCTAAGCGCGGCCTCCCAAACAATCAATTGCAACCAAGGCATGAGATTCGCCCTAAGAGGGTTTTTATCAAAATATTTTTTATCGCTTTCCATAAAGTGCCAAACGGGCATTTAATACATTTCACAAACACCACTCAACGAAAGGATCAACATAGTTATGAGACAAAACCCAGTTTAAAACAATTTAAAGAACCACAAAACACTACTTCACGGGTTGCCAATATTTTTATAAACCAAACCAAACCATTTCCTTTTCCAAATAAACATTAAGAGCCAACCAGGCAATTTTTCAAACGAACCAAATTATTTGTTCACGCCTCAAAAGAAATCATTTCTCATTAAACCAGAACTCTATTTTATATTCCGTGAATTATGTTTAAAAGGCAAACGGGCATTATTTCATTATTGGGTGTCCGCTCGTCAAAATGATGTTTCATGTGTCGTGTATAAAATAAATGGCTCCTTTTAACATTAAATAACCATTTAAAAATTAACCATCTTATATTAAAAATTTATTAACGTATATTATCTCATATTTATTAAAATTAATAAAATGTTGATTTTAAACAATTAGGGTGCGCAAACAGCATGAAATAATATAACTTAAATTTTAAAAGCAGTGCGAAGGGGACCTACCTCAAAACCAAGCGCGATGGCAAAACGACTTTGGAAGCAAGGCGCGATGACACGACGTGTGTCCGAAACCACGTGACAAAGTCCAACACTCTATATAAACAATGTCGAAGACTCAGACACATAAAAAAACTCACTAGAGCATTCGAAACCAAGCGGCGGGAATAAATGCTCACGTTGAAACTAAAGCGCGGCGACGACGAAACCTCAGAAACAAGGCGCGGCGGTGGCGCACACTTGGAAACGCCCTGCGTGGGTCCTCAAACAATAATCCTACCAAAAGAAACATAAATTGATAACTATCTACAGAGCAAAGGCCAAAGCAGGAATAATACTGATAATAATAATAATAATAATTGTACTAATAATATCAATAATAATATTAATAATAATAATAATAACAATAATATGAATAAAAGATTAATAATAATAATAATAATAATTGTAATAATAATATAAATAATAATATTAATAATAATAATAATAACAATAATATGAATAACAAGATTAATAATAATAATAATAATAATTGTAATAATAATATCAATAATAATATTAATAATAATAATAATAACAATAATATGAATAAAAAGATTAATAATAATAATAATAATAAATGTAATAATAATATCAATAATAATAATAATAATAATAATATTAGAAATACTAACATTAATAATAATAATGATCACATAAATCATAATTTTATAAAAAAAATTATTAACATATTAAATAAAATGAAATAGCAAAATAAACTAAAATAAATAAAAAAACGGACCTGTGCGGCGGAGCAGAGGAAGGAGAAAGAAAAAGAAGAAGAAGAAGAGAAGAAGAAGAGGAAGAAGGAGAGAAGAAGAAGAAGAAGAACGAGAGAAGAAGAAGAAGGTAAGGAGAAGAAGTGAAGAAGAAGAGGAAGGAGAAGAAGAGAAGAAGACGGGGGGGGGGGTCTGGAGGGAGTTTCGCCGGACGGGAGTGCGGCGAGGGAGGCGGCGCGGACGAAGGGAGTCGTCGGGGTGCTGGCGCAGTGACGGGAAGCCGGGCTCTAGGCTACTGAGGAGGTGACGAGAAGGCAGTAGGGTGATTAGTGGAGGACTGCGCGGCGGGGAGCAGGCTGTGCCGCGCCGAGCTGAGGGAGGGGGGTGCGTGCCGGACTGCAGGGGGTCGAGTGCGAGGAGAACGAGGCGGCCGACGCACGCAGGAGGGGAAGCGGGGAGGGAGGCCGGTGATGGGGGCCGACGACGGGAAGCAGGCGGGGAAGCGGGAAGCTGGCGGGCGCGGGCGCGACGAAGGAGAAGCGGGGCCGGGACGACCAGTGGGAGTGGTGGCGTGCGCGGCGAAGGAGGAGCGGGGCCGGGACAGCCGGACGAGGCCGGTCGCGCGGGGAAGTCGCTGGCGGAGTAAGGCCGGACGGGAGGGGAGGCTGGGGATGCGGAAGGGTGCTGGTGCGGGGGAGAAGAAAGAGGAGAGATGAGGGGTGGCGGCTGCAAATGGGAGAGAGACGAGAGTAGTAAAAAAAAGGAGAAGCCTGCTAGGGTTAGAGGAAAAGAGGGGGAATTAAAAAAAAAGAAAAAAAAGAAAAGAAAATAAACAAATAAAAACCAAATCATAATAATAATAAATTACAATATTAATAATAACAATAATAATGATTAATGACAACCCATATTTAATAATTATTATACTATTATTCGCAGTGTTAACAATTTCATTAATTATATATTTTTAACATAATGATAGAAATACAAATGAAAAAAAATATTCATTTCGTATTAAATAATAAAAATAATTATTAATAGCCATAAAAATATTAAAAGTCAATCTAAATTGAAATTTTCTAATTTATTTTAATTCTTCCAAGCCGAAAAGGCCACACAGTTGCATGGGAAAAGCCGCGCGGCGTCGCGCTCCACCCGCGCTTCCGACGACGTCGAACCCAAGATGCGTACTTTTTATCAAAACTCAAAACTTTCATTCGAGACTGAACGTGAACCACAGCAAAACAATTTAAAGCCAAAGAAAACATAAAATAAAATAAACACACGGTTTGGGGTGCGACAATTCTCCCCACCATAACGCTTTCCGCCCCCGAAAAGCCACAACACCAACCAGTCGATCGATCAACACCTAAGGATTTCACAGAACATGATCCAACCTCTTATCTCAAGGACATCATACCGACTACCAACGGAACTAAACCTCATTGCCCGAAATGAATCACCAACAGAGGGAGGCCCGAACGGGCTCCCCACCATAAGAACTCCACTAGAATTCGATGACTATTTAAGGGAAAACCCAACGAGACTCATGGTGGGTCTCCTCACCATAAAAGGACTGACCTCTTAGCGACCAACCAGAAAT
The DNA here is from genome assembly GCA_963277665.1 of Viscum album. Taxonomy (NCBI): domain Eukaryota; kingdom Viridiplantae; phylum Streptophyta; class Magnoliopsida; order Santalales; family Viscaceae; genus Viscum; species Viscum album. The sequence continues at coordinate 773,872,138 of OY728141.1, forward strand.
CCAACTTTGGCCAGAACCGGGCCTTACTCAAGCTATAAAAGCACAAAAAAAACATTTAAACCACTTACCCTCATCCGAAAGGGATAGAATTATAAATGGATACCTTGCACAACTAAAACCCTAACCCCATGGGCGGGGAGGGTGGGCCCAAGGATCAAATCACTAAAACTATGACGTATGACTACTCACGACCCATCACTTCGGGATGGACCCAAACCAGGGCCGTAAGTGATTTACATCAGTGGACCATGAAAAGTCACTGGTCAGTAACTTAAATCCAAGAGGCACGTTTCCCGACACTACGTGAGGGATAAGTCCATCGCGCGCTTTGAGACAAGAGGAAAACTACAACGACAGAGGAACCAGAGCAACAACCCCAAAACTATCTTACCACAACGTTAGAGGCACGACTTTCACCAGACTCTTTAAAATTTCCCCCGGGGGGGGGGGGGGGGGTTCCTGACTACGCGATGGCTTCACTACGAGACCTTTTGGTTGGAGCTCTGATGGATGAAGCATCTTCTGCCTCGCAGTCAGGTTCTGATAATCCCAATGAGATACATACGTCTTTTGATCTGACAGATTGAAGGGCAAGATTTTAAAATTAAAACACACCATCATTGAAAGCCGAGGTTCGTCAAAAGACCCATGAAGTTCCCATACATTTCAAACCCAAAACACCACCAGTATAACTACAGCGATAATAGATCCCTTAAACTGAAAGGAAACTTACACCAGGAACTCTGAACAAATACCCAATAGCACATTACTTCTGAGAACACCCTCTGCGACGCTTTCATGCAATTCCCCGACAAAATCGTCGCAAGTGACCCAGACGTCCACACGCCTGGCAGGGCTTCGGAGCGCTTGGGCACGACGACTTCTTGTGACCCCGCTTGCCACACTGATAACACACAATAATCTCTCGTTCCTAAGAGGTTGATGAAAGATCCCGAGGCCTCTTGATTCCACGACCTGATCCATCCACTTCCATTTGCTTACTCGTTTCCTTTCCAGAATCTTCACCACTGCTCATAGGGATCGAAGGAGGGAGAATTACTTCGAGCACTCCTGCCATCACAGCTTCGACACGAAAAGCTTGTCTTGCCACATCGACAAAAGAAGTTAGGTTTGACTCTGACACCTTCGACTGTAGATCAGGGCGGAGACCCGCCTCGAAGCGTCGAGCCTTCACGGGGTCATTTGTGGCATACTCTGAATCATAAGGTACTAGCTCTACAAAGTGCTGGAAATATTCCAACACGGGTCTGTCGCCCTGCTGTAGACAACACATTTCCACCCCCTTTCTCACCCTATCTTCCTCAGAGAAATACTGACGAACGAACGAGGCCTTGAAAAACTCCCAAGTAATCTCTTGACGAGGCTTGTTCCGAGACACTGACTTCCACCACATCCATGGTGAACCTTCAAGCATGAAGGTCGCAAACTTGACCTTCAACAACTCGGGGAACTCAATGAGGTTAAAGTCCCTTTCAATCTTCCGCATCCACTCCTCTGCCACTGAAGGGTCTGCTTGACCATAGAAGAGAGGTGGATCGAGCTTCCGAAACTCAAGCATAAAATCCTTAGGTTGATCAACTGCACTACGATCACCCATCGAAGCTTCAAAGGGATAACCGCTGGACAAGGAAAGGTCAAAAACCCAATCAAGGCCAACTCAACGAATAAATAACAACCTCAAAATCAAACACTGCATAGGTGACAAGCTCGAAATCCAAGAAAACATACTATCATAACATCAAAACTTTTCTCTTTGAAAACATCTTTAATTTAAAACAATCTTGGTATGTTAAACCCTCTCCATTGGTATCCCTTAGAGTCTCACTCACATGCATGTATCTGTGCCACCCAGGGCATCCATCCACCATACCAGACATCCATCCACATTTCCAACACACCAAAATGCATGTGAGTACTCATCGGAACACAAAGGCCAAAACAAAGCAACTTCATTTTCCAAAAACAATTTATTCATACCACTTCTTTTAAAACAATCCACAAATTAAACATGTCATTTCAAACAACACTTTTTTTTTCAAAACCAACTTTTCTGATTCAAACCACTTTCAGAAATCAACGGAAACCCAAAACAAATCAAACAGGGGACTAGTGTCAGTGGGTGACTTGACCATATGGTTGGCGGCCATATGCCAAACACGCCACTGACACAGAGAGCCTTCTTGGACCATGCCCCTAGATCCACATGGCTTGCCAGGCCGCGCGGGTTAGGAGGACTAATGGCCCAACTCCCTTTGTCGTACCCCAATCGCAAAACATTTCCATAAAAACCCAAAAAAACCAATTAAACCGGACTTCCCATGGAAACCTGAGGATCAGTACGGGCAAGAGTTCGCGACGCTCTTCTCGCACCTACCCCTCAAGTCCCGACAATCCTACTCCATCTACCTTGACATCCCAAATAACAAAGGGCGCTCTGAAAAGTGAGGTATGCTAAGAGCAAACCTGCTCTGATACCATTTTGTCACGAACCAACCCGGGTCGACCCTGAACCGGTCACCCGAGCCGGTCCGCGACATGGCCCGAGAGGCGTTCCCGATCCTCCCGGGCTGGAGACAAGCGCCAGGGCATCAACAGAGGCTATGGGAATGATTTCGCCCATTATAAATAAATAAGACAGCGTAAATAATACAGAGCAGTGCAGAAAAGATAAACTAGATAAAGTGACTAAACAGGAACAAACAAGAAACAAACTAACCAAACACGACGTGCGAACAAACTCCGTGCGACCTCGAGGGTCGCTCTCCGACTCAACGATCAAGCGTCTCCCTAGGCGAGCGCACTCAAGCTATAGCCTACACAAACACTAAAAACAGAAAAGAACTATAGGCGTGAGTATTAAAACTCAGTAGGCTAGCCCGATATCTATTCCCAATGCACTACCTTTAAAATAAAAGAAACATCATTTCAAGTTTGAACTACAATCTATAAAAGTATGTTTTTAATAATATTCAACTTAAAAACAATGTACGAACCATTGCCCATAGCCATTTCCAAATTCGTGTTCATTTCATTAGTGTCAATGACATTTCAGGAAAAAGGGGGAAAGTGATGTTTAAATTTTCAAATTTGTACAAAGGGGATTAATCACATTTATTTGAAAACAATTTTTAGAAACCTAATCCAAAGAAATTTACCATTTTCCAAAGAAAAAAATACACCAGAATGCACAATGTAAAACACACAGCAAGGGAAATGTAGGTATACATGTGAGCATCACAATCATTACTGCAAGCTACAAAAGCTGAATAGACATGGGTGAACCTAGGAGATCGAGAATAAACCAGAAGACACCAATACATGAGAAATAATCCTTATTGACATGTCACGATGAAATCAAAATGCACAATACGCTCGACCATCCACTCACAGGCAGGTCGAGGGAAAATCCCATAGCAATAAACCCAATATATCAACCTACTATTGGCCACTGGTCAGTACCATAACCTACCAGTGCAGCAATCGTTCTTAGAATATTCTCTCAATATGCCAGATTCCCATGTCTCAAGTGTTTAAGAAAAAGGGGGTGAGCCAACCGATGCCAACCGAGCATCCAATCAGATATATCTGTATATAAAGAACAACAGGCATTCCCCGAGCCACTCCATGGGACAACCTCTTGCCTTTAACTACTCAAGTACCTGTGAGCCTCTAAGCGCGGCCTCCCAAACAATCAATTGCAACCAAGGCATGAGATTCTCCCTAAGAGGGTTTTTATCAAAACATTTTTTATCGCTTTCCATAAAGTGCCAAACGGGCATTTAATACATTTCACAAACACCACTCAACGAAAGGATCAACATATTTATGAGACAAAACCCAGTTTAAAACAATTTAAAGAACCACAAAACACTACTTCACAGGTTGCCAATATTTTTATAAACCAAACCAAACAATTTCCTTTTCCAAATAAACTTTAAGAGCCAGCAGAGCAATTTCTCAAACGAACCAAATTATTTGTTCACGCCTCAAAAGAAATCATTTCTCATTAAACCAGAACTCTATTTTATATTCCGTGAATTATGTTTAAAATCCAAATGGGCATTCTTTCATTATTGGGTGTCCGCTCGTCAAAAGGATGTTTCATGTGTCGTGTATAAAATAAACGGCTCCTTTTGACATTAAATAACCATTTAAAAATTAACCATCTTATATTAAAAATTTATTAACGTATATTATCTCATATTTATTAAAATTATTAAAATGTTGATTTTAAACAATTAGGGTGCGCAAACAGCATGAAATAATATAACTTAAATTTTAAAAGCAGTGCAAAGGGGACCTACCTCAAAACCAAGAGCGACGGCAAAACGACTTTGGAAGCAAGGCGCGATGACACGACGTGTGTCCGAAACCACGTGACAAAGTCCAACACTCTGTATAAACAATGTCGAAGACTCAGACACATACAAAAACTCACTAGAGCATTCGATATCAAGCGGCGGGAATAAATGCTCACCTTGAAACTAAAGTGCGGCGACGACGAAACCTCAGAAACAAGGCGCGGCGGTGGCGCACACTTGGAAACGCCCTGCGCGGGTCCTCAAACAATAATCCTACAAAAAAAAACATAAATTGATAACTCTCTACAGAGCAAAGGCCAAAGAATGAATAATACTGATAATAATAATAATAATAATTGTAATAATAATATCAATAATAATATTAATAATAATAATAATAACAATAATATGAATAACAAGATTAATAATAATAATAATAATAATAATTGTAATAATAATATCAATAATAATATTAATAATAATAATAATAACAATAATATGAATAACAAGATTAATAATAATAATAATAATAATTGTAATAATAATATCAATAATAATAATAATAATAATAATAATAATAACAATAATATGAATAACAAGATTAATAATAATAATAATAATAAATGTAATAATAATATCAATAATAATAATAATAATAATAATAATAATATTAGCAATACTAACATTAATAATAATAATGATCACATAAATCATAATTTTATAAAAAAAATTATTAACATATTAAATAAAATGAAATAGCAAAATAAACTAAAATAAATAAAAAAACGGACCTGTGTGGCGGAGCAGAGGAAGGAGAAAGAAAAAGAAGAAGAAGAAGAGAAGAATAAGAGGAAGAAGGAGAGAAGAAGAAGAAGAAGAAGAAGAGAAGAAGAAGAAGGGAAGGAGAAGAAGAGAAGAAGAAGAGGAAGGAGAAGAAGAGAAGAAGAAGGGGGGAGCGGGTCTGGAGGGAGTGTCGCCGGACGGGAGTGCGGCGAGGGAGGCGGCGCGGCCGAAGGGAGTCGTCGGGGTGCTGGCGTAGTGACGGGAAGCCGGGCTCTGGGCTGCTGAGGAGGCGATGGGAAGGTAGTAGGGTGATTAGTGGGGGAATGCGCGGCGGGGAGCAGGCCGTGCCGCGCCGAGCTAAGGGAGGGGGTGCGTGCCGGACTGCAGGGGGTCGAGTGCGAGGGGAACGAGGCGGCCGACGCACGCAGGAGGGGAAGCGGGGAGGGAGGCCGGTGACGGGGGCCGACGACGGGAAGCAGGCGAGGAAGCGAAAACCTGGCGGGCGCGGGCGCGACGAAGGAGAAGCGGGGCCGGGACGACCAGTGGGCGTGGTGCCGTGCGCGGCGAAGGAGGAGCGGGGCCGGGACAGCCGGACGAGGCCGTTCGCGCGGGGAAGTCGCTGGCGGAGTAAGGCCGGATGGGAGGGGAGGCTGGGGATGCGGAAGGGTGCTGGTGCGGGGGAGAAGAAAGAGGAGAGATGAGGGGTGGAGGCTGCAAATGGGAGAGAGACGAGAGTAGAAAAAAAAGGAGCAGCCTGCTAGGGTTAGAGGAAAAGAGGGGGAATTAAAAAAAAGAAAAAAAAGAAAAGAAAAGAAAATAAACAAAACAAAACCAAATCATAATAATAATAAATTACAATATTAATAATAACAATAATAATGATTAATGACAAACCATATTTAATAATGATTATACTATTATTCGCAGCGTTAACAATTTCATTAATTATCTATTTTTAACATAATGATAGAAATACAAATGAAAAAAAATATTCATTTCGTCTTAAATAATACAAATAATTATTAATAGCCATAAAAATATTAAAAGTCAATCTAAATTGAAATTTTCTAATTTATTTTAAATCCTCCAAGCCGAAAAGGCCACACAGTTGCATGGGCGAAGCCGCGCGGCGTCTCGCCCCACCCGCACTTCCGACGACGTCGAACCCAAGATGCGTACTTTTTATCAAAACTCAAAACTTTCATCCGAGACTGAACGTGAACCACATAAAAACAATTTAAAGCCAAAGAAAACATAAAATAAAATAAACGCACGGTTTGGGGTGCGACACATACTATGAAATATTGGTGTCTTACATTAGATCTTGGGTTTCAATCTCATGAAGGTATGATATCAAGGAATGAATCGAGTAATGATGTTATTATTCCATGGAAACCAGAATTATCAGATACATTCATGGTAAATCATTGCCGCTCTAGGATGCCATACCCTCATTGAGTTTTTGAAATACCTATTAATATATCCCTACATGGGATCATGAACTATAAAACTCTAATTTCTATGGATAACATCGTTTTCATTTGATTACCACTATGGTATCAGGTCCCCCATTTCCAGTTGTTCTTTCTACACAAAAAACATAATTTTCAAATCCTGAGGAGTTTAAACCTAGTATTTTAAATAATATATTATACCAAATGGTAGAATTTTCATAAATAACTTATCCTTGAAAACCTCCATTCTCCAATCTTTCAATAATCCCATTTGGTTCCACTATTCCTCATATGTTCATTCAAGAATCACTTCATCTACCCATCCTTTTTGGGTATGTGAATATGAAAGGATGTCACCATTTTCAACTCTATATGTTATCTAATTTTTTCATAAATACATGTACTATAATCAGTTACTCTACATTAAAATATAATCCCACTATGTGAATATATTGTTGTGGTTATTTTTGTTCATTTAGATAGCATACCTTTCATAAATGAAATATTGTAACTAACACTTCATAGTGCAGATCCAAACATCTTGACCCAGGCCATGTGTGGTATTGTTCCACTCATAATATCATTTGTTACATGACATATAAGAAACTACCGAATCATTCTACATGAATACTTCCCCAATCCAACATTATTATTCAAGATTGTATAGGGTGCATATAATTCCTAGCACATGAATAATCAATATTGGATATGAATAAAACATCTTATTCAATTGATGAATACCCTCATCACACTAGAATGACAACTAGATCATTACCACATTCATCATTAACATAATTATGAAGGATTATAAAGTAATAATTTTATGATATAGCATTGATAGTATCCAAGGAACACAAGGAAAATATTGATCTCAAAAATATTTTGAGTCTTACCTTAATACATCAAATATCTACATTATATGGGACACCCGAAATTATTTCTCCAAGATCACATGAACTGGGAAAATGATAGACATGAGTCAATAAGTTACATATAATATTTTTGGCCTAAATCTAATACACACTATATGTAACTAAAAATATCTCAAGGTTACTTGTATGTAACTCCGATATTCATGAATTAATGAGTTTATCATCAATAAAGACCACCATGAATGTGTTTAGATATGAATTAAAGATCATTTCCAAGTGATTTTTTAAAATATGTCGTGAATTATTGTATATATAAAGCAGAATTTGATACTCATAGAATTCAAATCTGATTTGGAAAATTATCCTTGGAATATCCTTATCTCTAACCCATATTATAGGATGGCCTGATAAAATTTCAACCATATAGAACCACCTTGATCTATAAAACTGTTCTATTAGATAATTAATACAAGGTAGAGTTTATTTATTATTCATCATACCCAAATTCATATTTTTAGTCTACCTAGAGTTTTGGAAGGCCATATACCTTCTTAGTGAACAATATGAGATTACTAAATCGAGATTTTCATCATCTGACCTATTCAATTGCCTCCACATTTTTTAGTTATACTCCATTTTCCTCAACACAACCTTTGTCACATGATATTTTAAATTCATTATGGGTCCTTCTCTTCGAGGTAATGAAATACCATTTATGTTCACTACTCAAACATACTACATGACACCATGGGAATTATTTATGATACACTTATTTTTTCTCAATGATTTTTTTAAAAGATGGCGACTTCGATGAAAAACATGACTGATATATCATGTCAAACAATAACATGCCTAGTTTGTTGAATAATAATTGATTAAAATATATTCATCCATTTATAGTCATTAGAATCCCATTGTATATATATACCTAATGTTATAGTATATGGTTAAAAAATATCATTACATTATATTTTCTCGTCAACCATTAATTTGTTTTATAAAAATTCTACTCCAGGATCCTTGTTACATTCAATTTTATTTACTTTAAACATAGCCCCATCATATCAAAAAAACATCCCAGTCATAATCACCCCTTATGTAGTCATACCCCTACTATTGACCATTACCCCTCTATGAAAATAAAATTTATAATAGGTTTGTGTTGCATTTTTTAGTCCATGAATTTGGTTGTATTCTACCATTCACAAAACTAATCGATGAGGCAGTAAAAAATATTATGTCAATGTGTGTCAAATATAACATTAAAAGATAAAATTATTTTAAATTTAAAAAAGTTTTTTTGACAAAAATTAATCATATTCTATCACATAGGATAATATATCCATCATTCTACTGAACATTTTTAGCAACATTAACTCCTAATACAAAATATTCAACTTCTACATAAACTATTATATACAATGGATATAGGGGATCCTAACAAAATATCATGTAGATATAGTTGGTTTAAAAAAATTCGTTAATTAATAATTTTCTAATGTCTTTGTGGATCTCAAATGTTTAAGGATTTCATCAACATATTGATTTCAATCCACATTCCAAATTGTGATAATTTTAGGACTTCCCTTTCCTATAATAATCTAATATAATATCAGAATATGATTTTTCTAGAATGTTGTACTACATACTGAATCACAAATAACACAATTTTTGGTGTTTGAAAATACTAACAATGTTAGATTCACTGTCTATTGTTAATCTTATATTATTTTTTACCCAATCAAATTTGGTACAGGATTTTGTTTCTAATGTTTATTTTTATTTAGAAATATTGTGTGAGGTTCTTCCATACATCTCATTTTTTCACCCATTTAACATTACTCAAATTCAATATTTGAATAAAATCATTGATTTAAAAATAAAATCTATCCCTTTCCCTATATTTGAGTTATAAGTAGTTCGTAATCATTCAATATATAATATAAGGCACTAAATTCATGTGTACGTAGAAAGAACCACATGATAAGTTGTACAACAAAAAATTGTATAATTTAGAGCATTGTTAGTAATTTGAAATAATACATTTTAATAATATAATATACATTAATTTTGATTGTTTATATTCAAATTAATTTATAAAACACTATAAAATTATTCAATTAAGATCACATACCTCATCAAAATTGGTAAGAAGGTTTCTAATAATAATTATGGAAGATACCTGAATTATATAGTGAATAAATAATATATTAAGTAAATAGATATACTATTTTTCTGATGAAGAAAATATGTATCCCGCATATTGTGTTACTTATAGTTTGATAATGATAATTAACTATTTTAAGCCAAATATTTCAAACACCCTAATCATCATATATGAAATATCTCTTCAAAATATATCTTACTTACTCAAAATATGATTTCATCCTCATAAAAATTAATGATGTGAATGTCATCATTTATTATTTTGTATAATTATTGATATTGAATTCATATATCCTAAAATAAAATATAGAATTAATTTATATCATGGAATAATTACAATGCTAAAAAATATTTTTTTTGTACAGACATGAACTTATAAAAAATGAATAGTTTTTATTAGTCAATATCAATATTATAACACATTTTTTTAATATATATTTATATTTTTATAATCCCATTTAATAAATTTATGTTAGCTTCAATTTTGTTGGAAATAAATTTTCCCTAGAAATTAATAATATTAAATAGTCTTGAATAATCATGTTTATCAACCAGTATTCAGGTTATTTAAATATTTATCCTTTATAGAAATTAATTTCACATAAAGAAAAATAATTATTTTACCCTGATCACATTACTGTTATTATCATTTTTATTTCATAACGCCCACATATTTTCTTTGTACACTTTGTATTATAGTTCTATTCATAGTATTTGAGGTCTAAATTTTTCCTATCCAATTTTACACTTCATTCATGCCTTCTAAGTATTTCACACCATTAAAGGATTTATTAAACATGTTATGTTTTTTACTGTGAAATTTAGTTTTCTCAATACCATTCTCATAATATAAGTCAATGTTAGAGTTTATTTATCAAAAATGACATTTTATTCATCAATGTCTTCTATTATTATCCTTTATTGTGTAATTTTTTGATAACCATTTGTAGTACATTATTCTATGGATTTATTCATATAATGATCCTCTTCAATCATTGTACTATTTACCCCACTAGGCATAGTGTATAAATAATCAAATTGGAAAAAATATTCAGTCATAAATCATGTTACTATTCTGTTTCTAAAACATTCAACATTTATTAATATAAAACTATTTTATAAAATCTACTTCAAATATTATTCCACACATTCCATGCATTTAAACATGATTTAGTAGCATAAAAATATACCTTCATCCACCGAATATCAAAATTTTCTAAAATTCCATTCCATTATTTATATATATATATAATATTAATAATCACCATGAAGCCAATAAAAATTTTCTTTCTTCCATTTCCTGTATCATACAGATTCCACTTTTGATTGGATCATTGTTCATGAAAATTTCTTTCTTTATTCATCTTCATGGTGTTGGGATTTCAATCAATCTTTTTGCTTACAATTGTGTCACATGCCTTCACAATATTTCTTTTATCATTTGAATCATAAGTATAAGACTAATACTTTCCCAAAATTTTGTAAAATTATTCTTTGATATGTTCAATCGAACAATCTCAAAGGAAGTATTCTTCCTCCAAAATAATGGAGAAATATTTTCTATATTCTATTCAACTTGTATAGTTTTTCATTAAAACATCATACCTTCTTTGTATAATATAAATCTTTTCACATGACAATATTGTAAACCAATTTAATGTGAAATCCATTTTCTAATGACCCTATAACGATCCATGTATTTAATATATATATATATCTATTTATTAAAAAAAATTGGGATATTATTACTTTTCAAAAATATTATTGTCAAATGATCCCTGATATAAATTTTAATAAGTAATTTAAAAAAAATTATCACTTTATTGTAGGATATGATCATAAAAATATTATTTAATAAATTATAAAATATATTTATAAATATTTTCCCAAATTTAAAATTTATCACTAATTAACAATTAATAAATACTCACACTAATTTTTAAAAAATGATATCAGGTTATGATAAAAGACAAAAAAATATTATGTATTGAATTTTGTTATATATACTGTATCATGGTAAATAATGAAATTATGTTTTGATGAAATATATTGTAATTATATGATAATTAAGGAATTATAACTTATATATTTATTATCAATTCTTTTGAAATGTGTATAAATGACATTGAATGTCAAGAAGGGATATTTGTTTAGAATACTATTTGTATTACTCCCAATGTATTTTATCAAAAAAAAATTGAATTATTTATAATTAATAAATGATAATGAAAAAAACAATAGAAATTGTATTCATTAAAATATAGTAACACTCCAAATATTTATTCCAATAGTAAATTAATAATAATATGTTATGATTTATAATTAAAAATTAATATTTCTAAAAATGGGTTTCATTTAACTTTTCAATCCCATTATAAAATTAATTTCTTCAACAGATAGATATTGAATTTGAAAACTGGTTTATATATATTTATTAAATATTTCCAAAATTCCTTTTGTTACTAATTTTATTTCATTCATTATGAATATCATCGATGAAAAAAATTTATATGGTAAATGTTAAATTGGATAACATGGTGTTAAACATAGGAGATAATATTAAAATTGACCTAAAAACATCATCAAATCCTACCGAATAATTATATTTTTGTAATCCCATGTTCAAACATAATCCTATTTTGGCACATTAATCTATGATTAATTATTTATATTTTAATATTATTAATAATAAATATGTTTTAACCCCCTCACTTATAAAAGGAAACTTCCTCTCATCTATTTTTTATAACATATGATCACTTTATTTAGATTATTATCATCCACAATACCCTCTAAACTTCCATATTTGAGTCCACTATGATCATTATATCACAAAATACTAATCCAATAATCCATATGTTGATTTTAAATACATGAAACCCAAAGAGAATGTGTTTTTCATACATACCAAGCAGTAGAGAATCAATGGTAAGTTTTTATGTTTCATTATCATTTGAATTCATCAATTTATATTCTTATATTCCATAAAAGAAAATTTTATGATCTATATAAATTAAATACCATTATAAATCTTCTTATTTGGTTATTACATAAATTTTAATGAATTAGTACTCATATCATTTCTTGGTAACAATAAATCGTCGTTGAAATGGATTTTCAAAAAATAAACCTTCTCTATTATATGGAGAGTGAACATATTGACTCCATTTCAATGAACATAAAAATATTATAAAAAGATTTGAATTTATATATAAATGTTTTGGAATTATTTTTTATGACGATTAATATTCATTAAAAGAAAAAAAATATTCCCTTAAAAATGTTCTTTCTGATGACACATTTAAAATTTAACAAAAGCATAAAAAATTATCTCTTTTAATATATATAGAATGAGTATATTTCCAAATCATCATGATCATTATTTTTTATAAAATTTTCTTTATAATATTACATAGTTATTTTGATGAAAACTATTTTCTCAATATTCTGAAAAATTTATGTTTCTAATGATACATTGAAATGATATTTTCAATGTTGTTAATTAAATGTTCAAAATAACCTTTAACTTGGTTTTTTATCTATGTTAATTATCATTATGGTTTTTTTTAATTCAATATGTATTAGAGAAAATAATAACATCCAAAATTATGAAAGGGATCAAATATATTTTTTATGTTCATATAGTTAATTCTACGTAACCAAATAATTTCCCACATTTTATATTTACTATGATAAAATATTTAAAAAATCAATTTCATTTGAATAGGTTATACTATGATGAAAATATTAATTTTACTATGATCTAGAAGAACCCTAATTTATGTATAAAATTATATTTACACTTATCCAAAAATCAAGTAAACCTCTAATGGATTGCATAAAAAATATATATAATGGGAGAGTTATGTTACTCATCAACCTAATTTAATATTCACAAAACTAAGAGTGGGCATATTTTTTATTAATAATTTTTCTACATTTTATTTATGGACCATGATTAATTTAATTTTTTTATATAGAGTGATAATTACATGTCATTTATATAATTTTTATAAGTTTTATTGTTTTCATATGTTATCCATGATTGGATTTTTAAATACTATATCTTTTCCACATTCCTATGATATATTCCCATGTTATGATCTCAAGATCTTAGTTTTCGATTCCTTATTAAAAAATACCATATTTTTTGTTAAAATAATAATTCCATGTCTCCGGTTTTTTGATCTTTTATTTATATGGTATGAATTTCAAAGTTGGGATCATGTTTTCTTAAAAAAATAATTATCTTATACCTACTTATGATCATTAAAAAATATCTTCTTGTATAATTCTCTATAAGCATATAATTTCACCCCTTTTTATGTTTCCACATTCCCAATGTGTTGAGAAAATATATTATGTATGGGAATCTAGGAATAATAAAATATTTGAAGAAAGTAGATATTGATTTTGAAGGCCATTCATGTAAATAATTTTTTAGTGTATCTATTCCTCATGTTCCCTGATCCATTAAGATCTATGGTAATGTAATTTTATGATTTGAATTGAATATTAATGTAAAAATATTTTACATTAATAATTGAAAAAATTGGATTTATTTTTTTATTATAAGTGGTTTTATTTATGTTTGGATAATTGGATTATAAACTATTAGTTCATCCACAGGGATGATCCTAAACTATTTTGGGTTTTTATAAAGGTTCCATATATAATTATATCTAATGATATATATTTTATAATTATGATTTCTCAATTTTTTTATTATTTCTAGAAAATGTATACAACCTAATTTTGTTTTAGTTAATGGATAAAACATGAATGAATAGAGTTGGACACAAATGGTAAAGGAAATAATATTATTGGCCTCTATTGAAAAAAATATAATAGAAGCTGAAATATAGTACTATATGGAAATTATATTACAACACTCTCTATAAATGAATAATTATTTGAATAATTTTGAAAAGTTGAAGGCAACAATATACAAAAAACATTCCATTGATGTTTTTATGCCATAGATTCTACTATACTTTTGGTGTTCTTATGAACTAATAATTATTTAGAATTTTATTAAAATGATTTAAAGGATATTATTTATTTTATAGTACTCATACAATGAGAATTATTATTTAGAGTTATATAACTAAAATATGCATATGATAAATTGGGCACATCTATGATGAACATGTGGAATGATTAATAAAAAACATTTAAATAGTGGAAATTGAGAGTGCATATAATAAGAACTATAATCATAAATCTCATTATATAATACTTGAAAATGAATTTGAAAAACTAAAATAGAGTGATGATGAATCAGTCTATACAAAAGAAAGAAATGCAACAAGAAATTTAGGTACCAATTTAGTCTTATTCTCATTAATGAATAAATTTTGATTTTTTTAGTTTTATACAATATTTTCATCATAATGAATTATTCATAAGAGAATTTTTTTTTGAAAAAAATAGATTCTACATTGTATACTCAAGGCTAAAATTTAAGATATACTTAGTCTAATAGTTCTATAGATTATAAATTAAGGTTGATTTTTACGAGAAATCAAATAGTATATCCAGTTGAGGGAATATTTTTTTCACAAAAAATAGTACATATTTTTTAGGATTAATTTAATATGTAATTACCAGATTGGAAAAAAATTAGATGATACATGGGTATGAAGCCTAGTAATTGAATTTTTTATTATCAATAATAGTAGAAGAATCACTACAATGTAATGGAGGTTAATAATAATTATAAAGACTATAATACAACATAAAATTCAATTATTTGTATTATTGGATTTTAGGAATTATTGAAATCAATTTCATATTCCAATGAATAAGGAGGAAAATATACCTCAACAACAATGACGCCTATATAAAAATGGAATTATAATGAAATCACAGTAAATGTAAATTATTATGTGAGTAATATTGTGAATTTTAATATTTTCATCCTCTCTTAATCCTCAATGATTATATTTCTTTCTTGTTCTACAAACTATTTTATATCTAAAAATTCATCACTGAGTATCACATCACCACTATAATGATTATACGTTGAATTTGAATTTTAAAAACCTAATGTTGTGATTTATTCACCTGAATAAATATCCCATATAATATATAATTGTGAGAATAATCATGATACAAATAATTTTATACACCATTTATTAGAATATTTATAATATTAGGCTTGATTTTCACTATATATATCATTAATATATCAATTGGTTTAGACGGAAACTCACACATTATATTTTGATTCAACATATGGGAAACGATCGAGGAAAGGAGGAACATGAACATTAAATAGAAATTAAATCCATTATCTATATATTGATATATATGTATGTGGTTTATTTAACACATATAATTATAGATAATCTCAATATTGAAGATATTATTATTATTTTGAAATGTGATGATATATATAATTTTAAATTTCCATGTTTTCCTTATAATTCTGACTTTATGTTTTAAATATAAGTTTTACATCAATAAATCCAATTAGAAGGAAAAAAAATTATGTTATAAGATTTAAAAAGGAAGCTAAAATTGAATCTTGAAACGGGATTAATACATCTTATTAAATTATTTTCTTGTGTACTAATAATTTCTGATAATATGAGTAAAGGTTTAATGCAATTTTTTAATGATTTCCAAGATCCTTACAAGATCACTATCATAAAGAACAACGATCTACCCCTTATATGTTTCAAAATTTATCATCTCCAAATATCTCAACACATTTAATATATTTTACATCAATATTCATATCCAGAATTTATTATCTAAAAAGACGATTTACAAAATAAAACATTAGGTAGGAATTATATTTGACTTTTCATTGATTCCTTATAGACATAGTAATCCCCAAACATTATCAATTTTTAAAAAAAGTTAATTATTTTGGAATTAGATTTATCACTATACAACATAAATTTTTTTATAATTATATATGAAATAATTAATAAAGATAAATATTAAAATTCAATAATTGTACATTTGAAGTTGATGAACTATATGTTGTGAGGTAAATTTACCATGTGTGAATTTTGTCTATAAAAAATTTATTCATGGGGTATATGATCTCAAATAAGTGTATATCATTGGAATAATCAAAAGTTAATACATCTATAAAATATTAAATAATAATGGCTATTTCAAGTATTTGTATATTATATATATTGGATGATTTCAATTTATACATTTTGAGAAAATTCACTTTTTTATCAAATAAAATGACCAAATAAACATGAATTGGATCAATAATAGTGTAATATTATTTATGTTGAAATACGTCATATAGATATATAGTAATTGTAAATAATGAAAATATATATTAATAAAACTAAATTCGTATGACCTTAGAAGAAGATGGTTTGAGTTGATTAAATGTTATGATCACATAGTAAATTACCACATTAGGATGTTAAAAATTATTGATCAATTTAATATTGAGAAGAACCATCCTATTTTTTCTATTAGGAGGATTGAAAGATATCCCATTCACATGGATAATATAAATATTGATCATAAAATAATGAGGGAAGGTGATATATCAAATATTTATTTGGAAAATGATAATTAATCGATCAACGTCAGGATTAAATACTGATAGAAGGATAAATTTAGAAAGTATTTGAATGTGAGTAATGTTATTGAGTTCAACTATAATTATGATTGAATGAGAAGGAACATGAATAGATTTGTGTATTCTATGTGTACTAGATTTAACGAAGGATATATTGAAAAAATCTCATTGTTCATAGTCATATATTAATATTATATGTAGAAAATATTTTTACGGATCTAAAAAATATCACTATCATTACAGGTAATAAACCATTATTGAAAAAACAATGGTTTATAAGTGTATTTAATAATAAATTTTGAAATTCAATGATTTTTTATAAAATATTAAAATATAATTAATTAAACATGGCCATTATAACATAGAAATTGAATGTTCAGGTCTAATTAGTATTAAATAATTTATTGAATATTTATAAATATCCTAAAAAATATAATGTTATTTATATATTCATAAAAAATAATAACTCATCTTTATAAAGATATATTATTCTATAAAAAATGTTACATAGAAAAATGAGTTTTTTTTATTTTGTTTAAAAAAATTATAATATTAGAGATTTAATTTTATATAATGAAAATAATTTTGGAAACAACCATACTATTTATTAACATATGGTAAATTTTTTTGTTTTTTGGAAAATAATGAATTTTTTAGTGAATAGTAAAAAATATATATTTTCGGTTCAACAAACCTTTTATTTAAATAAATTTATTAATTTAAAAGTAAACCTAAAATATTAATATGATTTTAAATTTAAGTTACTATAAAATAGTAATATTTAATCCAATTTATTATAACCAAATCATCTTATTTATGTATTTTCGAATAATATTATTTTCATTCATTAAAAAAGATTTTTATAAAAACTATTTTAAAGTAAATATTGATTTTCTATGTTAATTATATAAAATAACTTGAAGAAAAATTATTTAACTGAAATTTATATTATATATATATATATATTTATTTATATGATTTTAAATATTTTTTATTTGAAAATTTTAATACTATATTATTTTATTCTTAATAATACATATATTGAAACGCAAATTTTTTCATGTCTACTAGTTTAATAAAAAAATAAATTCTATCACCTATTTTTATTTAATCAGATAATGTGGATATAAAATTTTGATTAAATATAATTAATATTATATAATATGGTCAACATAATTTTTTCTCATAATGAATCATAAAAACATTAAAACAAATATGCCAATGTTATTGATTAAACTATACTAACAAGGATAAAATAAGTTGGTAAATTGGATATAATTTAGTTAAAATGTTAAATATGATTGGTAGAGATGTGTATCATTCTTAGATATCCGTAAATAATTTGTTTTCTAATTTCTAATGAACTTTACTGGACATGGACTTCCCATTATTGAATTTTTTTTGATATTTACAAGAATTACATTCAACCTCCATATTAAAATGGTTATAACTCTCCCCTCACATCCACAATTACATAAAATGGTTTGGATAATAAGAAAAAATACATTTTAAATTTCTTTCCCTCTTCCAATATGTCTTTTATTTATGATAATTTCAATCTAGTATGGGTTAATGTATACCCTAAATAAGGCTGGTTAATGAAATTGTATCATTCTTAATAGTGCATTTTTGTTTTCTTAATTCTAACACCTATTTAAAATATTTGTGTATAATTATTATATAAAAAATCATTAATTCATATTTACTATTATTTTATACAATTAATTTAATATCCATAATTCATCTCTACTTCCATCAAATGTGAAATGAAACCAATCTTCATGTGTATGACAGACTACCACCGCATGGACCGATATAATTAACTTCCCATCATCTCATTACACGGTAGTTAATGATAATTGATTTAATTCTTATATATAACATTAATGAAATATTAATAATTAATTAAATTTAATATTACATACCCATTCATATCTTACCCTCAATGGAAAATTTTAACACCATTCCTCAATATGGTGAACTACTACCACACGAAGTGATGTGGGTCATTTTGTATTTAAAAATAAAATTGATGGTTTATGTAAGTGTATTTAATTAAATAATTTGATATTTAATATATAATTATCTTTATAGAAGTATAATATAACACTTTCATTCATTAAATCATGATAATCGAAAAATGTAATCATTTCTCATGCGGATGTATGACCTACCGTCTATGAGATTGTAACATAGTTTAGTTTTAAAAACCTTATTTCATATATGGTTATAAAATTATATATCACATACAATAATGATATTAATTTTATTGTTAGTATTCTATAAATGATGAATTATTATTCATATTAATCATATTAAAACTTCTGAATTTATTTTGGACACATGATTCGATCATTATCAAAACACGCAACATGAACATATATGAATAAGTAAATGAATATAAAATTAAAATGAAATAAATAAATGTAATAGTACATTTTAAAATCATAATTTGTTATATTATTAATTAAAATAAATTAATTATTCAAGATAATAAATAAAAAATGAGATGAACCTTGCATAGGGAAAGGGAAATCATTAAATAACCCTATCATTTGGGGTATGACCATTAAATCTCTAATAAAAAACATTATTATTAATGTTATGGAATTTAACAAATTTATCTATATGTTTATCCGACATATATACCTGTACTATTATCCCTAATTTTAATAGTGTGACACATTTCTTATAATCTTTTCTATAATTCCTCATGAAATATCATTTGATTATTATACGAAGAAATATTATGCAACCGATTTTCATTCCATTGGTAATTGTTATATTATTACTTATAATTTATTTTCATTTTTGTAAAACAAATAAATCATGATAATTTAATTATCGGTGAACAAAGATAGAGCTATAATTAATTGGGTAATATTAAAGTCTAATGGAATTTCATGTATGGGATTATAGAGTAAACATAATCCATTATATGGATTTTCCACCGATTTATATTTTCAGAAAAGTTATCCCTGTGTCATGATTATATTATGATTTCTATTACTGGTAAATTTCTAATATTAACATTATATTATAATAGCATGTTATTTCTATATTTATTCAAAAAATTTACTATTGATCATTATCTTTTACGATATCATGTTACACCTTTGAATTACATGTTACGTTTTATTATAATGTTTATTCTCATTCATTGATATTGACCTCATTATTTTTTCCATGAACATCCTTAGTTTTTAAAATATGTTTTTGGTATTTAAATTAATTTAGGATAATTTTTTTTAGAATATTATAATATGTTTTATATTTCTCTCTGATAGATGTGTTATGAACAAATTCCTCTATAGAAACTGGCCCACATGATCTTTGGTGTTGTATTTATTGGATATTTAGGTTTAAAAGTCATGTAATATTATATAAAATAGTACTGGTTCAATATATTTAGTATTGATGAAAGGTATAGTATTATTTGGATATTCTTCTGAGAATAATATATTGAGATTACTAGGGATACTTTTCATCACAATACAAGGCATAGAAATCTATCTTCTCATATTGATGACGTATATAAACAGTGTGTTTTAAAAAATTAAATCACTATCAAGAAATTAAGAGTTGAAGTTTCTCTATCAAAACTGTAACAATTGTTAATTTCTATAAAAAATGTTCATTCAGTTGTATATTATTTTTACTGGGTGAATGAAAATGGTCCTTTTGGTAACTATAACTTGGCCCACCCAACAAACATGATTTACAAATTAACTAAACTCTTTTGGAACCATTACAAATGACATCAAAAAATTATTATGTCAGAAATCATATTAGTAAATGTTACCCAAGATAACAAACATTGTATATTAGTGAGTCATATATCAGGATATACTTATCTATCTCGGATTACCTGATTCCCTTTTGAATGTTAATAAATTATTTTCTTTTTACATATATTCCTTATAATTAATGTTATGAATTAGTTGAAATAATTTCAACAAAAAATGTGATGGGTAATGTATTGATTTTACTGAAAAAATGATTAAAATAATATGAATGATAGTTATACATATTATTATAATGAAAAATGAGCTATCTCAAATTTCAATAAACAAATAGAACGTAGTTTTAGTTTTGAACAATTCAAATAAGTAATTTGTGATGTTTCATGTAAGATAAAGTGTTAAATATGATAAATAAAACATGATTCAATATCATATATGTAAAAAATGAAGGAATTAAAACATTTTAAAATTAAATAATAAAAAATTTAGTATAATTATTTGTGGTAAATTATGGAACAATGTAACTAAAATTAGAAGGAAAATGAAGAGTCTAGTAAACAAGACACAGAGATATAATGTTCCACCTATGGAACCACTAACCGTTCAATGTCGAAGATTTAGAGAACATAGTCATTATTTATGTTAATTCTCAAATCAAAGGATTATTTCAAAAGTTCCAGTGTTATTAAAATATTTTAACAGGAAAATTGATGATTTTAATGTTTTGGAATTTATCAATCATGTTGTTATGATATTTTTATTAATATTATATTCATTTTATGTTTCATGAGACTTATGAGGATTTTTCTATTGTGGTTTAAAATTAAGGATTAGATATAATATTTTTAAAATTTCATAATAATTTGAAAGTGATTTTTCAAAAAGAGGAGATTTTATAGAATAACACATTATATTAGGAAGAATAATATTTGATATGTTGTTAATGTTGAGTTAATTATGGTTAATAAAGATTGGTTTGTTTTTTTGGGAAATAATAACTAGTATCAATGTTCATAGTGTATAAAAATATTTGATGATTAATTTAATTTTTAGGGTTATCATAATTTATTTTTTGAATTATATATGAATTATAAAAATATTTTTTTAGAAAATATAAAATTTGAATGCCAATAGAGAACCCATGACATATGGGAATGCCACGGTTCCTAAACCTGCATCCATTGTGTCGTAAGGAAGATTTGATAACCACTGGGATACATGGTGTACTTGTAAGTTATAAAATTGTTTTTTCTTAATTGATTTTATGTATAGGTATTATATAAATTCTAGTAAACATAATTTAAGAGTAAATCCTTTTCAATTTTTAGAATTTTGCGGGGATAATATATTTTATTAAATGATTCATTAGGTTGATGTGTTTTAAACCCATATGTCTACCATGTGATTTTAAATGAAATATTATACATGAAGAACATAAATACAACATTTAATTTGAGGTTATTTACCATGTTTGTTTATTTAGATATAGAATGTTTGATGTTGAACATTGGATTTTTAGTATAGTATAAAGGAATATTCATTTAAGTAATAAAATTACATTATGGTAACCAATTATAATTTTTTATAATTCTGAAATACATATTGAAAATCTTAATATCATTTTTTGAGTGTTTTGATCGATTGGAAGTTAATTTTAGTGTTATAGGCATAAATTATTTCTTGAAAACTAACCATTTAGAGGATTAGAGGATATTGAGGTGAAAATTGATTAGATGATGACATTATTATTATAATCTAATTATATTAAATTTTATACTTGGAAAATATCTAAAACAAATGCCTCAATCATTAGGAATGAATATTTAAAAAATGTTATTCATCATCAATTAATTGATCGTATCTTTTCTCAATAAAAAGTTTATATCATTATCAGAGAAATTTCACTTCTTTTTAACATCATGTTTTAATTTTACACTATATTTATCATACATAGAAACATATTCACGTTTTATTTAATAATTCCATTTTATTTCGCATTACCTCTTTTAGGTGAATGGTTTATTTTCTGTTTTTATGATGTGCATTATGGATAAATGAATTTTTGAATTTAAACCCCTATTTTAAATCACTAATACTTTATTAAACTAGAAAGTGTATATTTAATTTTTCGAATGTTACATCCCAAGAAATTAATAGAAAACTATGCTTTATTTCATATTCAACACACAACTATGATTTTATACAAACAATGACATAATATTACAATGTTATTATTTAAACCTAATATATACAACCTATCGATTAAAATTCTTTGTATGAATGGTATTAAAAGAATTATAAATTATATATAAATTTGAAAATCAATTTTAATTTATTTATATATTTTAAATAAATAAAAAAGAAACATTAATGATTATATTTTATTCTAAAAACTGTGTTTTCTTTTAAAAAATATGATTATATTTTGATAGAATTTATTATAATATAATTATTTAAAAAATTTAGAAATGAAAATTTATAAAATCAATTATTTTTCAACATAACATATAAATATTATCTTTGGATGAAATTTATTTTTTTGAATTTTTGGTTTTTAGGGTATAGATAAAAATACCATTTTAGGTTAAATCATTCATTACATTAAAATAAAGTGTGTTATTATAAGTTCTCATTAGTATTTTGACACGATATAAATGTAAAACAATTAATAATTAGATAAATTTCATATAATTATTTATGTTGACATTATATTTATCCTGGTTTTTAATATTTATATTTTTTGATTTAAAACATTTGTTTAGGAGAACAATTTTAACATTTATATTGTTTCTACATTTTAAATAATTTAAATACTAATTAATAAAGATTTAATTAAATTAAATTTATCAATTATAAATAAATAAATTTTAATTTTAATTATTTAAAATATTTTTACTTTTCATACTATTAATATAATTGCATCAAATGCCTAAAAAGGTAATTTGATGAAAAAATTTCTTTCAGCATGACAACTAGATGAATATAAAAAGAAATTCATCAACTATGTGAGGTGAATAAGATAATAATTATTCTATTTTTAGAACTGTCATTATTAATATTATATGATCAGATAAAATTAATTTTTTCTTATATTAAATAGTTAAAAATATTAACATAGTTAATGTCATAATAGATTTACTAAGGGTTAAAATAAATACATAAAATGAATAGAATGCCTAAAACATCATACGTTTTAATTTTATATGAATCTAAAGCACATAAAACTCATAAGATACATTATTTATAATTTTTTTAGTCCCCTGTCATTAGTGTGACATATTATTACTTAATAGTTTTGAAAATTTACAAGAATAAAACTCCTCCTCCATTAAAAAATAGAACACCCTAATATATCTATTAAACATATGAAAATAATATATTTACCACAACACCCTCCAAAATCCCATTATTTCATCCCTTATGACATCCTATATTTGATTTATTTTTCAGAAAACCAATCGTGTTAGGCTTTGGTAATAATCTGAATGTGGTGTGATGATAAAAATATACCATTATTAATCTATCATCGTTGATTTATTTATTATTTCACCAACATAAATTATTTTTCAACCAATACAACATTATTAATTTATTTTCTACTATATACTATGATGTTATTATTTGAATATCATAACTGATTTCTTTCTCTACTTCTCTCAAATGGGAAACAAAAACATTGTTTATGAGTATATGGGACCACGACATCATTGAATGGTGTAATTCAATATCCTTCATCACCATAAAATAATATTTATGTTAATATTTTAAATTTATATATATGATAATAAATATATATTATAAATTTCTGATAATGAAATTATCATAGAATTTATTACCTATCCATCAACGGAAAAATGATAACATCATTTTTGTGTTTGCTGGACTACCACATCGCGAAGCGATGGAACAAGTTTTTTATTACCACATCACATGGATAATATATGTACGATTATTTAAATAAATAATATGATATTTTTTAGATAATTAGAATTATATTATGTTAAAATTACAATGTCTTATGGTTAATCATGATTGTTGGATTACAAAAATGCTACTCATGTCTAAGTATGACCAAATTTAACATTGATTGATACTTTATACATTATTTATAACCATATTTCTTTCGTATTATTAAAATTATTATTGATTTAATAAAATTATAAATTTATCATGTTTATTATTTTATATGTGATTAACTTTTGATCACATTTCTCTAATTCAAATTTATTTTTGAAACATCGGTCATATGAGTTTACTTTTATCATAATTTCAAACATAGACTTAATTGCTTAAGTAGTTGAACATAATATGATATTAAATAAAATAAAAGGAATAATACATGTAATTGTTTTTATTATTTTATTAAATAATGAAAATATGTTTATTATTAAGGAATATTAAGAACACATGTGACAATCCAGGCTCATTGTATAGGATATCTGTAAACCACCCATTCCTTTTTTTTATGATCGTACTCTATATAACTCATGTTCTATATGAATAATGATAAGAATTATTTAAATAAAAGAATATGTGTGTGTGTGGGTGTGTGTGTTTGTGTGTGTGTGTGTTGCATTTATACCTAACTTATTATCCCCTCCTATGATTGGGTAATATGTTCCTTATATTACTTTCAAAAATTACATCATTCTGAGATTTTATATGAATATGATATGTGCTAAGATTATTCATCAAATATTCATTCCATAGGTAATTACAATGTCATTCATTATGAATATTTTCCATTTTGTTAGACTCATTGATAATGAAAATGTTATTATAGTGGTGTCCAGATGGGTTTCCAATGAATTGGGTTGTGGTATATTCTTAGGAGACCACGTTAATGATAATAGGGTGAAAAAAATCAATTATGGGATTTTTCATGAACCAGATCAGATACCCTTATACCCTAATACAATAACCATCACCGACAGAACCTGAACGAGATTTCCCAATCCCCACGGTATGGAGAATAACACCTGGAATCATAGAAGTATTATGTGGGAATGTGATATCAATATGATAGCATAATTAATACAGGACACAAATTTATTTATCATCACTCCTCTTGTACAATGTACCAGAATTAATATAGGTAATAGAATACATGATAGTATATATGAACAAATCAATTTAACCTCAAATAAAACTTCCCTAAAAAATAATCAACTGACTCAAAACACAATGTAATTTGATTTCCTTATCATCACCATTCACCATCATCACTCCATGGTACCAAGTGTCATAAACATACACCACCTCCTGGTGGTGAATTTTCAATTAATGGGGCTCCCATATTAAAATCTTCACTCTCCTGAGGTTAGAGGTAGTACACAAGCTACATATCCTAGTAGGGTCACACCAATAATTCCATAATATATTCTATAATAATAAACCAATCATTCATTCAATTTAAATATAATAGTGATTAAATAACAAGTCATTTTAATATTTTAAAAAAATGTTAAATCTTTTCAATAGATGTAAAATGATAAAAATTGAGATTAAAAAAAATTATAAAAGAATTTATATAAATATAATTTCATGAGTAAAACAGCTCTATAATAAATTATATATTTAATCATATCATAAAAGATAATAACCATGGTCATCAAAAAAAATTAATGATTTTATAAGAAATGGGGTCATCAAACTTCTCAAATAAGAGATTATGGATAATCATGTGTGCACATGTCCCACAATATTAGGATGAATACGAATCGTCAACATCCCAATGGGGATAAACCTGTTGAACATGGTTTTTTTAGAAATTTCCTTATAAATCCATTTCTCAAGGATCATGATCCTATAGTACTTGTCACAGATAACCAATGAACTACCTAGGACCTCATGTTCTATGTTATAAAATATCTAATGGGATATTCATCTCTTCTCAAATAAAATATATATTTACAATTAAATTTACAAATATTCAGTTTCTGTATGTCAAATCATTTTCTAAATGAAAAAATATTTTTTTCAAAATTTATTGAATATTTAATTCAAAACCATAAATCAATTATTTATCCATTCAATTTAATTCAATTTCTCAAAGACTTCCCAAATCTGGACACAAGTTCCATCATCAAATATTTTTCTCTAATATAAATACATCATTTCCAAAATTCATCACATAATAAAAATTCCATTAGAATTTGGGTGGGGGGTTCAAAAAAATCCATTCCCTATTGAATTTAATATTAAAATCATTTTGAATCATGTTTTTATAAATCAACTGAATGCTATTTCATAAAAAATCAACAATAAATAGGTTTAAATTTCATGGAAAATATAAAATGGAAATAGATACATTAAAACACAGAACCAAACTACCTGATATAGTCCATAGAGAATTAAAAAGAAGTAAAATGTGAATAATATCAATGAACATATCCTCGAATAAAGATTGATGACAACATTATTTAGATATTTTAAGGTCATGATGAAATAAGAATCTACGTATGAGAGAATGGATGGTTAGAAAAAAAAAGACAATACAAAATATAGTTACCATAGATGATCTAATATTTCCCCAACACATTTATTTTCCAAAATAGGATGTTTAAGGAACACAAATCACATTATCAGAGCCTCCACAGACCAAGGGATTGAGTTAGGTTTGAATATCCTTAATTTTCATTTTAAACTGAGGGTTATGCTTTTTTAAATAAATTTCATTGTAATTAAAATACCATACACATAGATTAATGTGTAGGACCACCCAGTTGGAATGACCATCCACCCTAACCGTACACCCATACTACTCTTATATACTGGGTTTATGGTTTCTCCACAATATGAAATGAGAAATGTACTTTTTGTGAATTACCCATTTTCATAGTAGTTAATGGATTGGACGGGTGAGTACATAGTTTCGAAAAACCATGTTCCCCATTGAATGACTTCCAATAGGATGCACAATATATCTGGGGATGCTTCATAGTTTTCAATAACCATCACAATCAGATCACAATGCGACAAGATATCAAAAATATCTAAATTTATCCTTAAACATCATTTAATAAGACCCTGAGAAAAAGGAGATTAAAAACCCATCAAGGAATGTGTGAATGATGGTATTTAAATGTTACATGCACCCCACAAAAAAAATATTCTATCCCAAGAAAAATTATCTAGAAATCAACAAATCGATGATATTATTCCACTGATTTCTCATCAGTTTATCAATATACCATGTCTAAGGAATATCAATACCATGATCCCATATCAACAAAATAATTGATTTTATACACACATGATGTATGTTCATCTAAGAATCAATGATCCTAAATAGATGCTCAACCATAGATACATCATTCAGAACACCAATATCTTCCAAACTAATATATGAATCCATAGAGATTGTATTGCAAAATCTCCAAATCCCATTCAATCTAGTCAACAGTTTGTGGAAGATATGTTGTCCTTAACAACACAGTATTCCCCATTACCTTGCGGTGTCCCTTAAAAAACAAACTGGTGAACTAGAGATCCCTATCAAATAATATTACATATTGACGAATATAAAACCTGAAAACCATTGGTATGAACCCACATCCCAGTCCCCAACATTGGGTGTATCACATATATCTATAAATTTATCCCATATGGTCAGCTAATTTTCCACAAACCATATCAAAATATTCATATAATGGTCACTAGTAAATTCCCTCAAGAGGTCCATAAAAATATTCTTCGACGTCTATGTTATCACATGAAGGAGATAGATAATACTCAAAGGATTCATTTTTATTACCTAAACTTGTTAGAATGGATAACAATATGAAGAAAAGTCAGTGATATCTATTCTAATAAGTGGCCACAAGAATCAACACCACATATCATATAAAATCATTATGGAACCACATAACTTTTTACATTGATGACTATGATAATATCCCATAACATTCTTCCTCACATAATAAGGGACTACATCATAGTACTAGAAACATAGAATACCCACTTTTTAAAAGTATAACTTCAGGGACTATCACACAACATTTAAGAGAGGCTATAACACAATAAAACCATTCATGAATATGATGAAACTAATGGATCATCTCATGAATAGAGGTGTTCAAATAAACAATTTTCCAAAATTCCTCTGAATCATTATCATAGCCTAACAAATGATACTGTTAAAAGATATCCACAAAATTCCACTCTACTGGTGACTCTTTTAGGGCATGGATTGGATGTTTACTTCTTAGTGAATCAATAATGACATTCCCCTTTCTAATGGATATTGAAATCATTTTGATATAAGATACGACTAAAAATTCCATTCCCCCAAAAGGTAATTCATATATCCTTTAAGATAAGTCATAAAAAAGTGATTTTGAGTTCATCGGAATGATAATTATATTCATGTGCCATAATATTTGTATATCCATTGGAATGTACATTATCATCAACCATATAAACAAATCCATAACATGGACATGATGTGTTATATAAGACCACATAGCCTTTCCTTACATCAATAAGAGGAACTACATATGCATACATCAAATAATGTTTCAGCTCAAAAAAAGAAATCATCCATTAATAATTCAAAAAACATCACCACCTTCCATAGAAAATAGGTAAATAGTGGTGATAAATTTGAGAAATATATGAAAAATTGATGGTAATATACAATTAAGACCATGAATCAATTAATCTTGAAACTGTTTCATGGTTTTAACTGTGTCATAATTACATTTACCTTCTCAAGTTCAACTGAAATACCATGTTAAATAAATATTTCCTTTGGACATCACTTCCCAAATCATGATTCAAAATTATTAGGGCTTAGCATAGATTTTGTGATCTCATAAAATTTCTAATACTATTCTTATATAGTTCACATGATACTCATATATTTTTTTGTAAACCTTGAATTCATCAACAATGATTATACTAATGGTTTCGAGGTACTCTTGGAATAAATTTTTCATAAAATGATTAAAAACTATAGGAAGATGTGTTATGCCAGATGTCAGAAAAAGTTATTGATAATGGACATACCAACTACTAAAGGTTGTTTTCCACATATTAGTTTATTTAATATTAAATTTATAGTCCGAAGAATAGTGATCAATTTTTAATAACCAATTTAACCCTATCAAATAGTCTAAAATATCATTCATTCAGTGAAATAAAAACATATGATTTAATATAACACGTATGAATTTCTAATAATCAACACAAATATGATGTTCACCAAAGATATTATATGAAAAATAAATTGGTTCCACCCCTAGACATCACATGTGAATAAGAAATTTTTATCAATTAAATCATATAAAACAATATTCTGTTATTTAAACTCTACTTGTTTCATATGATAATATGTAATAGAAAATGGATGAGAAGCATCCATAAAGTCCATTGAGATTTAAATATCTCTTATTAGTAGAATTATAATGAAATCATAAATAAATATATTTGGAAACTCGATGAAAACTATAGAAAGATCACAAATAAAAATCCTCAATCGATATAGGTAAAAAACACTGATATTACCTTTCCAATCTCCAAAAAATAAGGATATTCAATACATGATTTCTAGTCTAATTATTATTAAAAGACATAGACCACTCTATTAAGAATGGTAATGGAGACTTGAAAACGATAACAATAAATCCAAAACTAATGATAAATCATCCAATCCATCCTAATAATTATTTCCGTAGATATCATATCGAGGAATTGAAAATTGTCATTAAGAATAATATTTGTTAATGATAAAACACGAGACACTATTATATATCATTCCAATGGTTATAATCATATATATATATAATTAGAAAAATCTAATAAGAAGTGTTAGAAAATTATGGGTCAATATGAAGGAGTTATACGAATAGATATCAAATAAATTTGTCACTGGGGATGAGGCTATATTAATGGTACCACTCATAGTCAATGGACACATTAAAACATTCTTTGGAGAATATGTACGACATCATGAATAATTGTTATAGATTCCTCTAGATAAAATACCTTTGTACAAGAAGAACATGATTCACTAAAATAATTTTAAGTGATCAAGATCATGTTCCAATATGTGGGGTAAAAAATCATTACGTGAGCTGTGAATCTTATTGAATTTCATATATTGGGTACCTCATAGGAAACCAGTTTAAATTCCAAGACTTTCCAGTTTATAATTTAGTCAAGGGTAATATACGAGGAATTGTAGGAGTTCTAGAAGAACCCTACTATTGAGATCCACTATGTACCTTATCCCATATCTTTTATCCATTAGGGGAAATCATAGATTATAAACAAAGAAAAAAATGAACTCATATCACTCCCGACATACCATCTATGTCAACATCATCGATCAATGCTTAGCCTTATACATCCGTATCGGTATTCATATATTTCATTAAAACATTGGATCAAATATCATCATAAAAACCATTATTAAATATTAAATTTTACATCATCTCATTGGTCAGAATTTAAAGAAAAATCTAATTTATCTCAATACAGTAGTTTTTATACTATGACACAAGATTTTCAATTTAATGTAAAATGAAAAACTCCATAGATATTTATAGATTCATGGTATCTAGATAGAAAAAGTTTCTAAAATGGACCTCAACATATTTCCACTCTAATCATTCTTGATTCATCGTCTTTAATATGAAATACCATCACATTCTACATGGACCCTCAATATTGAAGGAGGAAAACATCACATAAATGTAATATGGTATTTAAAACAACTCAAAATGAAAATAAATATCGTTCAACCAATCCTTATCATCTCGAGGATCATTATTTCCCTAGAAAGCTAGTGGATTCTATTGATGAAACTCATGTCTATGATCTCATGATTCATTCTATCAATGTTCCATGATGGGAACTTGAACAGTAATGGTTTTGGATTATTATTCTATAGCATTGATAGAAGGAACCACAACCATCCAGAGATATTTTTCAACTACAGGGTTATCATTATGTGGTTCATCAATAGATCCCTCCTTTGTTCATTTCAATAATCTATTAATCATCATAATTCTACACACCATCAACAGATTAAATAAAATGTGTTAGCAAGAGGAAATATATAAAAAATAGTCAATGAGTTCAAATTTAGTATTCTATAAAACTAAATAAAAATCTTAGGGATTAAAGAGAACACAATTAAAAGAGATAAGAGACCATAAATATATCAATATAATTATAATAGACACTCTTCCCCACAACATATGTTGACTTATGTCTTTCTATAATGAGACGTGTCTCTGCACTTGATCATAACTATCTCCCAATTCCCATTAATCTTTCCAACAGTATAAATTCCCAACATAGACAAAAAAAATAATTCACAATCTTATATGAAATAAGAACCATTGATAACACTTTTCCATGTACTAGCATTAATACCATTTCAAACTAATATCCTAACCAGTACAGATATATCCTGAAGAACTCTCTTGATCTCCATCTGTTAGAGACTACCTCATAGTATCAAATATGAATGAAGTGGGAATATTTTTCCACCTAAATAAATTCAAACAATATTCAAATTTTAATATTGATAATCATTGTTGATATATTACCAATAGTGAAATAAGTATAATAGTGTCCTATATTAAAGATACAAAAATAAATGCAACATCAAAATATTTATTAATAAACTAACCAAAAACATTTATAAACATGTCCAATAAGTGGCTAATAACTTTTCTAGTCACCATCATCACACCAAAGTACCATGGATCAAGAACATTCACTCCTCCTAGTGGTTCATTCTCATTTCTCATATTCAACATAAGAAAATCGAAAAATGCATGAGGAAAAGGTAGTTTGTTAGCTATAAATCATAGTAAAGAATCATTAAGGGTTCCATAATCGATTCTATACCATAAAACAAATAATGTTTTCATTTTAAATAAAATTTGGCATGTCATATCTTATATTTTTCATATTTAATGATACAAATGATTTCATTTTAGCAGGTGTAAGAAATTTAAACCATATATGAAATGAACATTTTATATAAATAATTTAGCATGAGTAATGTAGTTATATTAAAAAAGGAATATAAAAAATCATACAAAAAAAGAACTACTACTATCTACCCATAACTATATTAGTTACTTACTATATAATAGTATCACTTCTCAAATCCATGATCTTTTAAAATCATGAGTGAAAAAATTCCACATTCATAGGTTGAATATGACTCATCAATATCCAATGTGGGAAAATCATTCCAAATAAATTTTTTTAGAGTTTCCATCAAAACTCTATTACCATAAATAATGAACCTAGAATTCTACTATGAAATAAAATACTAAATTTTCAGGATCACATGCGATCAATAAATAAATATGTTAATTTAAAATAAACAAATATCATGTACGATCATTATTTGTAATTCAATTTCCAAAAATTTTCTTTCTATATGACTATTGAATTTCAAAACCCAGACATTGGTTTTTAAACATTTCATGACTTTTAAATGAAAATAAAGTCAATAGATTTCATATTTAAAAGATAATATATTTTCATAAAAAAATTAAAATTATTTATTAAATTATATAATAAAATCTTTTTCTCAAAAATAATTCTATCTTTTTCAAAATTCATCCCTCAATTACATTTAATTTGGAATTTGGGGTATTCATAAAAATATGTACAATTTTAAATTTAATAATCCATGAATTGTGGGTATTGGTTTAATAAATAAATTGAACATTATTTTAAATAAAATAATGAAAATAAATGTTTATATTTCAATGAAAATAAAAAATTATTCCACTTACATTTAATCATATAACTACAACACAAAACCAAAGAAATAGGTAATTACAAGGAATACTTAGGATAAATAGATCTTTGAACACAATGAAGAATCAATATCCCACACAAAAATGTTTAGATACAATAAGAGAATTATTATTAATAAAATTAATGAGGATATAATGGATTTTCAGTATAATAAAAACATGGTGAAACCAGCATACTTGAGAGGGATCAAATCTTCCACAAACACATTGATTTTATAAAATAGGATGTTGATTGAGGGAGAATGGATTCTTGAAAGACTCTAAGGAAAAATAAATTTAGTTAATTTATAATGGGTGTGATTATAATAATAAAAATGGGGTAAGTTATTTTTTAAGTAATTTCAATAGGAATTTAAAAACCTTGGGGACAGGTTCTTGGGGAGGGCCACACTGTTAGAAAAATCATTCCAATAACTATGCACCCCAAAAAGTATATGTTTTTTAGTGTATGGAATAGACACATTGTTATGATAACCATACACCAATGAAAAAATCCCCACTGTCAAAGGGGATATTAGTTTTTAGTGGTAGCCACACGGTTTGGTCAAACCACTCACCCGCTTACTATGGCTTCCAACAGGGCACATGGTTTGACAGTCAAAACTGTACATTTTTACTTTCCCATGAACCAAACATGAATTAGATATTGGGATAAAAAACCACCAATTTTTACGTGAAATACACCAAAATAATATCAATCAAAAATGGGATCCTAAAAAAGATAAATGAACAAAATAATGTAACTAAAAATATTTCCACTATTTTGTGTATTCAATGGAGTTAACATTGAATCATTTTTATGTTATGTTTTTATAATATATCCAAATTTTCTATTTAAACAAGAAATTATTATACCTTTTTAATTATATCAATATTCTAGGTATTTACACTTGTGTATTTTCATTTATGATATCATGTAATAGCCTTGAATCTTATATCATATCACTTTATAAAGTTGATTCACATTCTGGGGTTTTTATCTCACACATTTAGTCTATTTGTTCCATTGTTATCTCATGATGTTTTAATAGATAGAATTGATTTTGGTTCTAATTTATGAGAATAAAAAATTGAATTTTTATTTTTATCTTCACTTGGATATATTATTAAACTAGTAATCAAAATTCACTAGGCCTCATGGTAATTGGGGTTATACTTATTGTTTTTTATTTAAAAAACATTTAATAAAATGAATAAAATGATCGGGTCACTCTATGATGACAAAAAAAGGAAATTTCAAAGTATGAGGCTTGTTAAAATTTATTCCATCATATTATAGATGTCACAATTATGCCTAAATTGATTTTAAAACCAGTACTTATACAATAATTGAAATGGGAATAAATCATAATCGATTTCATCATCGGACTTGTCACGACCCATCCTCGGGGCCCGTGTTGTGACTACCCCAAGCCCGCCTTCCATAGGCCAGAGGCTGATGACTAGCACCAAAGGCATAAATCTCGTGAAAATTGGAAGGCATTTCCATTATAAAGGTAAACAAACACAACAAAGTACGCAATAGAATAAAACACTAAGTAATATTGAATAAAAAAGTAAGTGCTGAAAGGAAAGTGACCGGAAATACATGCCCAACAGTAAGTACAGTACAATTAATAAACTAGTACAACAGGAGTAAAGTAAACAAAAACCACTGAGTCTTCCTCCGGGAATCCCACCTGATGGGTGGGTATATATGGCCACCACAACACCTCAGGTCTGACTGTCTGCTCCGTGTACATCTCGCCATGTGGTTCACCTCCAGGTACCGTCTATCCCAACAAGTCTCCATCTCGATCAGTGATGTTCGTCGTCTGCAACCAACACATTGTAGTGCGGGCATAGCCTATGTAGTGGTGAGTATAACGATACTTAATAGGGACCTTGAGTCCCTCAAGTTCACACAAAATCCAACAAGGATAAACCACAATGTATGATTTCAACAGATAACCATTACATAGGTATATGCCCATGAATATAACTATGTTATCAAGTAACTCATCTCAATCATGAGAAAAACACAAAGGTCATTGACTTAGATCAAAAAAGGATTTTTATTCACGATGTTGAAACCATAGCTTCTGCAGAACTCCTCCTCTATCGAGTATAGTGGGTATGCCACTACAACCCAGCGCTTCCCACTGACCTTGGACTGATGAAGTAATTCACCTGTCG
The DNA here is from genome assembly GCA_963277665.1 of Viscum album. NCBI lineage: Eukaryota > Viridiplantae > Streptophyta > Magnoliopsida > Santalales > Viscaceae > Viscum > Viscum album. The sequence continues at coordinate 773,908,005 of OY728141.1, forward strand.
AGTACGGTGGGCCAGCTGCAACAACTATGTGCTTCCCACTAGGGGTCTGTCGCTTAATCCAAGCACTCCCCCTCATAGCCTATAGAGGTACTACATTTGTAAAGACCACGGGTCCGCCGCTACAATAAAGTGCTCCTCTGTCATGGCTCTATTGCTACAACCAAGCGCTCCCCACTGGGCCATCTGAATCACTCCGAGTCGATCGATCTGTAGTCATCAAGTCTCAGCCAACCACTAGGTCTCTTCAATCTTCTTTGTTGTCACCAGGAGGGTCCGTTCCACGAGCCTCAAGGCGATACTAAAATGGTCACTAAGTCTCACGTAGGAGTATCACAAAGGACCACCTTATCATATGGGTCTCAATGCAACAGACGACGTGTCAATCAGATGCCCGGTCTGTGAGTTATTGGCATTTCCGTTCCAGGGGCCTAGTTGGGTTTTATGCTAAAACTAACCCAACCATACTCCAAATTCATCTGAATCACACATGGAGTATTCCAGAAGAATCGTCTCAACAAAAAAGAAACCTACGTAGTTGAAGGCACATCAACCGGACGTGCAGACTTTATGTTGTATGTTTTTCCGCTTCGAGGTCGTGGTTGGTTTCGGTTTCGAACCAACCGGGCCGTACACAAACTTCACCGACCATGTTGGCGACCCGCGCCACTGCATCATTCTGATGCCCACCGGAGTCATTCCAGTGGTCCATTTTAGCTCTCTTCGGTTTCTATGGCCTCCTCGGGTCCCGCTCTATACTGTGATGGACTCAAATCAATGTTTCCTATCAATTAATTCATCGCCAAACATTCTGTGCATTACGAACAAGTTGGTGGTGGGTCTGGACTTGTTCGTTAGCCCGTACCCATCACATTAGTGGTTCAAATAATCACCCAACAAATAAATTCCTGTGTTTGAGGATATAAATCAAATATATGAAAATATATAATATCCCCCTACCACAAAAATACGTCACACGTCGTCGAACCATGGAAGACGAACATGGTGGTGGTCGGGCTTCACAGAAGAACAGTGTCGATTTCGTGGATGTTAGAGTGTTCCCGAAGAAGAATCCTCATGGGTGACTTCATGTCCTTTGTTTCTGATTTTCTTTGTCAGTGCGATGAATGGTGTTCTTCTATTTTTCTAGAGTTTTCTCCCAGCTCTCCCAACACAACGTCTACAAAATAAAATTAATAGCGTAAGCTATTATTTTATTCTCCACATGAATCATCAAAATTCAAACACCTGAATTAATTAATTAATTTTGGATAAATTAATTAATTAAAGGGTGTTGGCGAAATATATGGAGCGATGTGTAGAGTTAAAATTAATGTGGGGAGTTTTCAAATTAAAATAAGGGGAGTGTTTATGGGGTTAAGTTGAGGTATGGGGAGATGAAAGGTTTAGGGAACGTATGGGCCACACCTCACAAGTATCCTCTCATGGGAGGTTTTGTGGGTGTGGTCCCAACCTCTAACTCCCCTTTGGAGGAAATAAACACTAAGTATAAATAAAATTCTATATTACAAATTTTATTTATTTTATTATAAATCCCCAAAAATTAACTCTCATCCCACATAAAACACAAATGCGGTAATTTCCCCCTTAAGCGAATACCGGTGCTGCGAGTTCATCAGTACCCTAAAATTTCAATTCTGATCAGTGGTTCAAGAGAAAGAAAAACACACATGTACGTTTACTGAATGTACCCAAACAAAACATTAGAAATTGATTCTGGGCACACCGGGCCTCGAAATCAAGTTCCGTTAGAAACCGCTAACTCGTAATATTCCAAAGTATTTAAGAATAAATTTTCTTTGAAATTTTCTGGTCTTTAAATTACCCCCAACTCAGGGATTTACATCCTCGTAAAGCTACAACAAAAACTAGGGAAACAATAGAGGGATACGAGCATGCATCTGAGCCTCCCGCTCCCAAGTTCTCTCCTTGAGGTTCTTTTCCTACCAGCAAATGCGAAATAGTGGAATCGACCGTCCACATAGGACCCACTTCTGTCGATCCTAGATCTCTACCTGGATCTCTGTGAATGTCGCCCTGTAATTGATGTTGAGCTCCCCATGATCGATAATGTGGGATGGGTTGTGAGCGTATCTTTTCAGCTGATTTATGTGGACGACATCATGCACCCGGTGCAACTGAGGTGGAAGGACCAGGCGGTAAGCCACCTCACCTACTCTGCTGAGGACCAGGATAGGTCCGATGAATCATGGAGATAACTTGCTGCCCCGACCAAATATACATTGACCCCATCGAGGTTAGACCCGTAAGAATAAGTGGTCGATATCCTCGAACTCCAGTGCTCCCTGTCCCTTATCAACATAGGAATTTTGTGTTATTTGGGAAGTCTTCATCCGCTCCTGGATGGTCTGCACCTTCTCTGTCATAGCCTAAACCATCTCTTGTCCTACAAGTTCTAACTCTTGATGGTCAGTCCAGCATAGAGGTGATCTGCATGGTCGGCTGTACAACACCTCGTATGTTTCCATCCTAGTGGTGGAGTGGTAATTGTCGTTGTATGGAAACTCCACCTAGGGTAAATGATCCTCTCAGCTATATCCAAAGTCAAAGACACATGCACAGAGCATGTAATCTAGAGTCTGAATGGTTCTCTCAATCTGGCCATCTGTCTGAAATGATAAACGATGGTACACCATGAAGATGTATGATCTCATGAATGTAGAGGCATCCCAAGATATCTACTGAGCCATGCTCTCTGATCGGTAGGAATTGGGCTGAAATGGTAAGTCGGTCGACGATCACTCAGATAGATTTGTGTCCTCTGGACGTACATGGAAGACATGTCACGAAATATATAGATATTCTATCCCACTTCTACTCTGGGACCTTTATGGGCTGTACCATGCCTGCTGGTACCTGGTGCTTTGCCTTCCCTTGCTGACAAGTGAGGTATCGTGAAATGAACTCTGCTACTACATCCCCCTTCCCAGGAGTATAGTCTATCTCAAAGTCATAGTCTTAGAGGAACTCAAGTCAATGACATCGTCTCAGGTCCAGGTCCTTCTATGAGAATACAGACCTGATACTTTTGAGATTATAGTAAACTGTAAACCGTTCGCTCAACGAACTATGGGTGTGAGTAGCCATTTTTAAAGAACTCGACTGCACCCTTTTTCTATTACATCCTACAAGAGTTGCTAAGATTTATCCCTTTCTGAAAAAAGAAATCCAGTCTCATCCCCTAGATGAACCACGTTCTTTGCCTAATACAATCAATCCCAACATAAACGGTACTATTTCTTTCCATTGACGACGTCATAAGGCATCGATGATACTACAAAGAGATCAAACCATAACTCTCACCTCCAATGGCCGATTCACACTGTTTGCAGTAGTCGGTGGTCACTGGGTCTCCTCTAGTAGGAATCGTGAAAGTGAGGGTTAAGTCAACAGTTTTAACCGGAACCTCTCAGTATCAACAATACAAAAAGTGCAGGAAAGAAAACATCACAAGGAAAAGTGTCTTTTATTACTGCATCTAAATGTAAAAAGACAAAAATAATCCACAAACAATGACATAAACGAGGCTAGAAGAAACATAAACAGGGCCTCCATGACTAGAGCTAGTCCCTCTCCTGTCCACTTGCTTCTCGTCCAGCTCCTCTGCCACGTACACCTACTCCTGGTGGACCTCACCAGTCGAACCTCTACCTCTAACTGGAAGGTCCCTATACTGCATGATTCTCATTTTTAGGATGGGTCAAGATGTTTTTAGCCAAGTGACCCGGCCCACTACATGCATAACACTTCCTTCTCATCCAATAGATGGCTTTATTTTGAGTGCCTCGCACAACTAAACCTGTATCATGAGGTCGCCCATCTGTTGGCCTAGTCCTCTTGGACTTCTGTGTCATCATTCTACATCCGGCTGCAGCAGACCCTGCTACGGTCAGAAAGCCATGTGGATAGAGTAGTAGCTTCTGATCCCCCACAGAGCGTAGAGTCGTGCATACAAACTCCTCCCTAAAAAGACCCTCAAAGTCTCCCCAGGTGAGGTTTGCCTCATCGTAAAATTGGAGAATCAGGCTCCACCACCTCTCAGCTACTCCCTGAAAGTGACTAACAGCTAGGTAAACCATTAGGTCAGCGGGTGTCCCACCTATGCGGAAAACTCGTGATAAAACCTCTATCTAGTAACCGACCGTCTGAAAATTTGTCTCGTCTCGAAAACTCGGAGGCCTCTGTCGACGGAACCCATGCAACGTGCTGAAGCGGTGTACAATATCTACTATTGGGGCTGGTGGTTTCGGTGGCCCAATAGGTAGTGGTACCACTGGTGCCTCCACTATGATGGGGCCCTACACCGTGACCTCGCTGCTCGATGGGATACCATCACGATCTCCACTCGGAACCTGTGTTGACTGAATGGGTGAAAACATCCTAAAAAAGAAATAGCCATTCCATTATCAAAAGATTATACCTGGTGAGCTGACTTGGGATGAGCTGACATAAAATAATACTTTTGACACACACATGCAATCAGTGTTTTCGTGCACTATGTTAGAAATCAGTAGTCAGGGTCTTGGTTTACGGATACATCAGCCGCCGCACCAACACTGGAATCCCTGAACTGAAAACCACACTCGGTACCCTTAACACTATTACTTCATAAAAAGAATGATCAGAGTCTAGAGTTATGCAGTAGAACTGACTCCTCTGATACCAATTTGTCATGACCCGTCCTTGGGGCTCGTGTCGTTACTACCCCATTCCCTCCTTCAATAGGCCAGGGGCTGGCGACTAGCACCAAATGCATAAATTCTAAGAAAAAGGGAAGACATTGCCTTTACAAATATAAAAAAACACAACAGAGTATGAAATAGAAGAAAACAATTAGTAATACTGAATTCAAATGTAAGTTCTAAAAGGAAAGGGTCTGGAAATACAAGCCCAATAGTATGTACAGTACAATTGAAAAACCAGTACAATAGCAGTAAAGTAAACAGTAACCACTGAGTTGTCCTCCAGGAATCCCACCTGATGGGTGGGTACATATGGCCACCACAACACCTCTGGTCCGACCGTCTGCTCCGTGTACGTCTCATCAAGTGGTTTACCTCCGGGTGCCATCCATCTCCGCAAGCATCCATCTCAAGCTGTGATGTCTGTCGTCTACAAACAACACAATGTAGTGCGGGAATATCCCGTGCATGGGTGAGTATAACGATACTCAGTAGGGACCCTAAGACCCTCAAGGTCTCACAAAATCAACAAGGATAAAACTCAATGTATGATTTAAATAAATAAACATTACATTTGTATATTCCCACACATATCTAAGTTATCAATTAACCCATTTCAATCATGAGGAAACCACAATGGTCATTGAATCAGCTGAAACCAGGATTTTTATTCACGATGTCTAAACCACGGCTGATGGAGAACTCCTCCCATGTCGAGTATAGTGGGCCTTCCACTACAAAAAAGCGCCTCCCAGTAAC